>OY751345.1:16271800-17476175 GCA_963564715.1 Catocala sponsa | reverse complement strand
TATTTAAGATATTCGCGGGATAAAGACGGGTTCACACACGATGAGTGTGCGTTACGACAAAAGACGTGACGTCACAACAATGGGTAAGTTGCCGCAAGTCGCAAATTGCTCGCGAGACGCGCCGCAAATTGAATACCGAGGTGTGACGTGGAAATATACGGGGGTAGTTCGTGTACGGGCCATCGTTTATTTGACTGCACGAATGATGTAGAGGTTGGGGTTCAGAAAAAGACATGGACTAGGAAAATGTTATATTTCCAAGCGAGCGCAGCCGCGGAGAAAACCTAGTATTACTTAAAGATGTCTATGCAATGCGTGTGCAATGGCTGCCTCGCCATAGCCATTACGACGTGTGTTGACGGTAGATACAACTACCAAACGGAAGAAATATTGTGTGATACACAAATGGTTGTTCCAAGTTTAGATCTTTGTGTCCGTTGTTTGAATGTATTTTTTTTTTATATTGACACTGCAAAGTGATTGTAACGGACCTGATGGAAAGCCCAATTACAGTGTGTATAAAGATTCCCGCAATACAGAAATTATTCCTAGTGCAGAAGTCATAGGCAATGGAACCGCTTTCTATCAGCCGGGCCCATGCATGTTTGCCACTTTTATCATATCAAAATGTCTTAATACTTAATACCTGGGAGTAGGTACTAATACCTATTCATATATTATAATAATACACCACGATGGCAAGAGATGCTGTTTTACTCAATAACGGTGCTTACCACGTGGATATTACGAGTTGACATAAACAAACTAATTAGATTTAGTGACGAAATCCATAGAGACCTTGAACTTTGTGATAACAATTATTATAAACTAGCTTTTGCGCGCGGCTCCGCCCGCGTTGTAGCTATATCAATAAAAAGTAGCCTATGTCCTTCTCCAGATTTTAAACTATATCTGTACCAAATTTCATCTAAATCGGTTGAGTAGTTTAGCCGTGAAACAAAACAAACAACTTTTGAATTTATAATATTAGTAAGGAAGTAAGGATTAAACTAGGTATTAATTGTTATTCGTCACAAATATGCAAATACCTGACACACAATACGAACAAGATTAATTTAAACTGTACAATACTAAAAGATTAATATTAATTTTTATAATCGTGAATAGTTTTACCTGTATGTCTGTGCTTTTGTTCACGCGTGTGTGTCATCTCTAAAATGACTGAACGAATTTGGATGTGGTTTTTAATGATCTATTAAGCTTAGGGTAACATTTAAAGTAGATATATAATAACGAAGTTGAAAGCCAAATAAAAATACATATCTTAATTTGTAACGATTCTTTAAAGTTCGCGCGTTCGAAATCGCGGGCGCAGCCAGTTTATATTGAAGCGATACTAGAATTGTGTCCGATGGACGGCTTAGCTATAGGATATGAAGTAGAATACGAAAATAGGTGGCAAAGTATACCTATATGTACTAATAAATCTATACGTAACTAATTGGGAAAACAGGTCTAATTCTAAAGGTTCAAGAACCCTAACTATTACTAACAAATCTGGTAATCTACCATGAGCTTCCATAGCTATCAATACATTTCGGCACGTGTGATCTATGGCATATCTTCACAAACATATTCTATAAGCGCCTCTAGAGGAAACGTCTATGAATTAATTACTACGTATGGAAATAAGCCGAAATATGTGATAATTCATACTATTATTTCTCGATACTACCTATCTATACTAATATTATAAAGCTGAAAAGTTTGTTTGTTTGTTTGAACGCGCTAATCTCAGCAACTACTGGTTCGGTTTGAAAATTTTTTAGTGTTGGATAGGTTATCGAGGCTATATAACATCATGCTACGACTCACGGGGGCGGCGCAGTAACAATAAACGCGGGTGAAACCGCGGGAACATCTAGTACTAGATAACGCAAGAATTTTGAAGTTTTGCCTATTATAACACGCTAGCTGTCCTCCGCGTGAATGAATACTGCTCCTGTCCCGTAGAACATAGCGTAATGTTATATAGCCTATATCCTTCCTCAAGAATTCAGCTATCAAACGCAAAAAGAATATTTCAAATCTGATTGGTAGTTCCAGAGTTTATCACGTTCAAATAAAGTTAAATCTAGATTTAAATTTAAGAAGTAGTGGTATGAAAATAAAAGGCGTCAACAAATCGAAATGGTTGAACCGCCAGTAGTATTAACTACGCAAGTTCCTTGCGTCTGACGTGCGTGTCCACACTTCCCTCCCATGTATATCCCATCAAGTGTGAGCACACATTTACACGGCAACTTGGGCGCCAACGGCCCACGCCTCAGCACGCGCGTATAGGGACTCCGCTCAAGAATTTTAAAGTTTTCACATTAAGCTCACACCACGAGAAAAAGTAATTAAACCTTCTTTAGAACTTGCCTCGTGTATTGTTAGTTTGCAACACTAGCTTTTTGAAATTAGAACGGCGTTGCCAACTTTCTAAAGTAATCTGTCATTAGAGGAACGTTACCAAAACAAAATGGTTAAATTCAATAGGTTCGTGTAACGCCAAAATCTCTCGTCGGACTGACGGCGAATTCTTGGATTTTATTGTCAGATCGAGCAAACTGTTATTGGATTTTTCTGTTAGGGAATTTACAGTAACACGGTCTTGAAATATACCTGATACTCAGCTGTATCCTCGACGCCTGTTGCGTTCAGATCTAAAAATTGCTGACAGATCGTAATTGTTTTAGATACACACTCTAACTACCCCTTTCGGTATAAACATACGTGATGCTATAAATATTTGTACTAATACATTTCCAAGTGAATTAGACTCTAATCCGTAAGATAAAGATTAATAACATATATTTTAAATCAGAAAATACGTACATAGACTGGAATCAATTTAATTGATTTTGACAATAAAATGTTACACAATAACGTTGAAATCTTCTCACAAAAGAATCCAACCTTTACTCCGACGACTGATTAACATACCGATAACAATCAGAATCATCATCTTGCTAAATAATTCTATATATACTCGCTTGGCATTGGCGCGCATTCCGTGACGGCCCGCCATTGGCCAGGCACACTTCCGTTTCCTGAAGTCACGGCAATTACTCTTTAAAGGTTGGTACACCTGTACATAAGGATGTATCAATTGAATTGACATAATTGTTCGTAATTACTGCTGTGGGAATGGACTGTTAATAAATTAAATGGATGGTAGTCGTGTGTAAAGATTTGTTCTCATATTTATTGTTACGGGCTGAGATTATTTTAAGACGTCATAATATTTTTTGTAAGCAGAATGTATGTCAATCCATTGCTAAATAGATAATTCTTGCAAAACTGTACATTAAATCAAATGCTACCAATTCCAAAGTGTAATTAGTAATACTTAAAGTATTTTGTAGATTATTTTTATATTGCATTCAGAAATAAATATACAGTCAAATATTAGTCGTGAATAAGAGAAGTTAATGTATAATTTCACTAGATGTTCCCGCGGCTTCACCCTCGTTTATCGTTACTGCGCCGCTCCCGTGGGTTGTAGCGTGATGTTATATAGCCTATAGCCTTCCTCAATAAATAGGATATCCAACACTAAAAGAATTTTTCAAATCGAAGCAGTAGTTTCTGAGATTAGCGCGTTCAAACAAACAAACAAACTCTTCAGCTTTATAATATTAGTATAGATATTAGGTTGGTACCTCGCAGTTTTCTTGGCAGATGGTAATCCAATACTAATTTAAAAATCGAATCTCTTGAAATTTGTATTTCGAATATCCAGTTTGCTCCATGTCCAATTGATTACTGTCCGTTTAAACAAAGATTATTATTTTTCTTCATCATTTCCTTCCCCCCTAAATATTTAAAGTTCGAACAATGCGTGCGTGTGCAGTACTTGACCAGGTGCCACTGACAGATGTACCGACTTACTGTTTGTACGACAAATGCAAATAGGGTGACGCATCTTCTTATTTTAAATATTTAGTTTTTAATTTATGATAAGTTTTCCGATTTTATATACCATACATACCTAAAGCATTAATTAGGTAAATAATATAGATACCTATCTACTTATACATCCGAAATGAGTTGAGTCTATTTGATATGTTTTCCCGCCTAATCTTTATTATAAGACTAGGTATAGAGGTACCTTGAGCCATAGGTAACGGCAATTTATTTATAAATAAGATACTAATTTGGCTTATAATGACAATTGCGGTTTTAAGAAATTATGAGTAGGTACTTTAAAAATATATTCCGATGTCCATTTAGTATAAGCAAACATTAAATCGAAAAGAAAATATAATTATTCTAACAAAAATATTTGTTTGAGTTAATTATATGCTCTCAAAAACACGGCACGCGCCAAAACCACAAAGCATTAAAATCATCTTATTTCCGTCTCTTTCCAATTAGAAACGCGTTGCAATCTTCAAAAAAGAAAAATAAATAATAATAAGTTGAAGGGTCGCGTGCCAGGTGTTGCCACCCCTCTGTCATCGTTATAATAATACTTATTATCACAAACTCCTTATTATTTCTTGTTTTAATTGTCCTGCAGACTTGGCTTTTTGCCTTTTGTTCCACTTTAATGGCGGGGTATTGTTTTGTACGCCTTTTTAAATGCGTGCGCGTGCACCAGGTAAGATTACGTCTCATTGGTTCTGATGCTATTATTGTTATTTATTTTATTTTAATTGAAATGTTTGCTCGCCCAAACTAGGACCAGCACCCGTTATTGTATAATGCATGTTAAAATTTAAACCAAAAATATCCATTATCTGTCAAATAACTATAAACTCCATTAAAAATTTAAACAATAGATATGTATGAATACAGAAAGTAATAGATTTTTTGTATTAGTATCTATTAATTTTATTCAATAGCACGTACAATAACGAATACACAAATAGTTTAAGATACCTAATTATACCCGGTAGTCTCATGAAATCTCTTCAAGATTTGTCCAAGTTAAATTACAGGGATGCCAACCTCACCGCACGACCACATCGACAGTATTGCCACACTCACCACATAAGATTGGGAGCGCAGTGTTCACATATTTCGAGCCAAGTTCTAATTGATTTTCGCTAAAAACTTTACACTTTAGATTGGCGGTTTCTTAGTGAGATAAAGTTTATTACTTGATTAGTTAAAGGCTTATTTGCAGACAGATTAAATTTAATTAAATTAATATATTTTTGTAATTTTATAAATGCGAATGTTTGTTAAGATCTTTGCTAATAATAACCACATAATTATAGCGTAGGTTACGACAAAAAACAAATCAGCTGTTGTTCAATAGTAGGTACGTGTTTAATTTATGAACCTTTGCAAGCTTGAACCCGCGAAGGCGGTGATATTAGATACTTTTTATTAAATAAGATGAACAATTTTCATCAACATCCGCAATTGCGGAGCTTCTGCATCGATTTGGACATCCGCATCCGTGTCCGCATCCGCGGATGTGAGTCTTCAAATATCCGTATCCGCATCCGCAACATCCGTGCTACAGATAGACCATGTTCTCCCGAATACATATTATCCCGTAGGATTTAAAACAAGCGAAGCCGCGGGCAGAATCCACCAGCGTGGTAGCTAGCCTAACTGCCTAAATGATTGCACGAATGGCGTAGTGGTTTAAGTGGTCGCCTCGCCGCTACCAGTGCGCCGAGTGTTGTAGGTTCGAATCCCACACGGGACAAAAATTTGTGTGATCCACAAATGATTGTTCTGAGTCTGAGTGCTTTTTGTGTCCGTTATTTGAATGTTTGTAAAGTCCCCCGCGACACAGTATTTATTCCTAGTGCGGTATAAATTCTAGTTGTCTCATTTAAATACAAAAAAACTCTTTCTGTACTGAGAAGAAGCCCAGTAGTGGAACAACATATTATAACTAGAGCTGATAATATTCTCTCTTTAAATTGCGTAAAACTGAGAAGACTTGTAATTCTATTAATATGACACTTTAACATGAAATTAAGTGGCGAATTGACACGTATTAAAGCTATCAACTTTAATTATATTTTAAAAGCATTAATTATCTGCTTGTAACGAATTTTATCGCGGTTTAATTTATTTATAACATTTTGATTATTTATATTTACGTTCCTTACAGTTTATTTGCTTTTTACGTAGTACACTTATAACTGTTGAAAATCCATTTTAAATGGTTTAATTTCAATGTGTAGTAATTGCGAAAAAGTAATCTTTTTAAAGCAATTATTCAAATGATTATTATGATAATATAATATTAGTATTAAACTGTCCCACTGCTGGGCACGGTCCTTTTCTCAGAGTGAGAAGGGCTAGCTCATAGTCCAACACGCTGGCCCAATGCAGTTTGGCAGACTTTACATATCTTCAAGAATCTATACTAATATTATAAAGCTGAAGAGTTTGTTTGTTTGTTTGCTTGAACGCGCTAATCTCAGGAACTACTGGTCCGATTTGAAAAATTCTTGCAGTGTTAGATAGCCCATTTATCGAGGAAGGCTATAGGCTATATATCATCACGCCAAGTTCAATAGGAGCGGAGCACCAATGAAGAATGTTAAAAGTCGGAGGTTATTTTTTCCTTTTGAGAGCTTCCGCTGCGTGCGCTGCGTATACAGTTAAAGTTTCGCAAAAATCATGTATGAGAGAATTGTTCCCCTTAGAAAGTTCTAAAAAAAAGTCCGCGACAGCATATGTCTATCTTTTAAGGTTGGCTCACTATAACCTTTTTTATGCTAACCAAATTTATTCTAAAATAATGCATTATTTGCGAAGGTATTTTTATAAACATGATATTAATCCTTATCCAAATAAATACGTTATTCATCACAAGAATTTAATTTAAAACCAAATTGCCCTTTACATCATTCGATTTCAATGAATATCTTAGGAGATATGGCAGTTTTAAAATAACATTGCAGCAAAATAATTACCCATTACAGACATAGTACAAACGATGTTTCTCCTGGTTTATTCTGCGTGATTACTACTGGTTCGATTTGAAAAATTCTTTTAGTGTTGGATAGCCTATTTATCGAGAAAGGCTATAGGCTATATAACATCACGCTACGACCCACGGGGCGGCGCAGTAACGATAAACGCGGGTGAAACCGCGGGAACATCTATCACTACATATATGTATATACTAATATTATAAATCTAAAGAGTTTGTTTGTTTGTTTGAACGCGCTAATCTCAGGAACTACTGGTCCGAATTGAAAAATGATTTTACTGTTGGATAGCTCTTTTATCGAGGAAGGCTATAGGCTATATAACATTACGCTACGACCCACGGGGGCGGCGCAGTAACGATAAACGCGGGAACATCTATATTTCATAGCTATAAATACTAGGGCATGTGTTACCCGTCGATAGCCCTGAAACCAATATTCAAACTGTCGTTCGGTCAGCTATAAAGACACATATGAGCGGTTAGTCATAACACAAACATCGTGCCAGATGGCCACGCGTGGGGTTTCTTCAATTCGTCACCCAGATCTAATTACCAGTAGACACAGCTGAGTTATTCGTTAGATACAATAAAACGTACTTTAAACATACTAGAACATCAAGCCAGGTCATTTGTAAGGGGGGTACGCAGAGTTATATCAAACTCACATTTCACTTAATTATTATAAGAGCTAACATAATACTGTATATTGAGCGTATTTTTATTTAAAAAGCTGAAGTAATTACTCTGGCATTGAACGTAGGACTTCGTGATTGTCAATCGCATTTACGCATTTCCACTAGAGAACGCAACGATCACTTAAAAATAAAATGCCACAATTGTCTTCTATAGGTACTAATATTATAAAGCGGAAAGTTTTTATTTTTGTGTTTGTAAGGATTTCAGTCGAAAACCACTTAACCGATTTAAAAAAATCTTTCACCATATGAAAGCTATAATTATGATGATGATGATTACCGAGTAACATAGACAATATTTTATTTAAAAAAATACTGTTGCTAACATACCCATAACATACCTACTTTTACGCGAGCGAAGCCGCGGGCAAAAGCTAGTTGTTCATATGGAGCGTTAATAATTATGACAGCTATCTAAATAAAACCATACCCAATCTCAAACATTAAGGAGTACAAAGATTGAGTTTGTAAAAGAGCAATAAAAATAAAATAACACGAGAGTGTGATCGTGACCCTTCAAGCCGAAGGACCCTCGGCCATCTTAGGGTTAAGAGATCCTGTCTTAGTACAGGGCTGGCACGTTTCAGAAAGGCTCGATTTTATATAATATTTTTAAGTGTGATATTGTTTAGTCATATTTAATTATAAATATAGTATACTGGTAGTGAATAGATACTTGAATTAATTATGTACTAATAATAAGTTAAATGCGCATAGTTTGAGTCTTAAGCAAGATATCGAAACTATATAATACAATTATTTTAATATAACAAATGACTACTCGTAAAAAATGTAAATATCCCTAATTTAGTAAAGCCTCGCTAATTTCAGCATGAATGGGCCGGCTCGACCGGGAAAGGACTACCCTCTCACAAAATATCGACGTGAAATAGCAGTATTCCTACTCTTGTGTTTCGTTCGGTGATTGAGAGTTCCGGAGGCCCAATCACCCTCTTTCCCTCTTCCCGTACCTTCTCCTTCCCACTTCCTTTTATTCCTAAAGGGTCGGCAACGCGCAAGTGATGCCTCTGGTGTTGCAGGCGTCCATAGACTACGGTGACCACTTACCATCAGGTGGGCCGTATGCTTGTTTGCCACCTTAGTAGAATAAAAAAAAATATTACATACGTTTAAACAGCGGACTCAAAGAACATCCAAACTCAAAACAACAATTTATTGACTACACAAATTTTGTCCCGTGTATCGAACCCACAACACTACGACAGTGTCGAGGCGGTCACTTTAAACACTACGCCATCCGTGCAGTCATTTATTATAACCGATATAAGACATGATATATTGTCAACTTTTTGTTTAATGTTATTTTTGATAGCTTTTACGCTTTTCGAGTATTTTCAATCCCGTATCATTCCCGTATAAGTAATTGTCATTAGTAGCGCGAAGCGTACAAAAATGCCTGACGGACGTTAATAAGCTTGTTACCTATTATATTGGTCGAAAAATAAAGCTGACGAAAATGGGTTTTGCGATACAACTACGCATACCATTTTGAGGATATATAGCCGAGTTCACGTAAGAATAGAAAGAGACGCCTTATTTTAATGTACAAAAATTGTGAAGCTCTATGAATTCTGAATACTAAGTCTTCTAATTAGCGTTTTAAAAGAGTGGCTTTGAGTTTCTTGCAGATATCTTCTCATAGGCTCAGCCCTATGCCATAACCTAGCAACTAACTTAAACGTACCCTTGACGTTCATAAATGTTACTTTGTGACCTAAATGAATTTTTGCCTGTGACTTTGACTAAACAAAACATATGTTCTAATTACAAACCACAAACCACGTTAATACCACAAATTGTCTGCGTAATAGGCAATCAAAGCAGCCCCATGTTTGCATTGCGTGCAAGTAACAACACATTAACAATATTGTTCGACACCCCTGCGCGATACGCCGTCTTAACCCTCCGTTTACCGTCTCAAGACGGTGTAAACACCGTTTAGAAACAAGTGCGGTGTAAGCGACAGCGGAATCACAAGCGAAGCGGATTACGTTACGGACTCGTTTGATATTCTGCTGTCTGGTAAAGAGCTTTTACAGGCGATTTCGTTTACGTGGCATGTCAAACAGCTTTTAATTGTCTTAAAAGGTTAGTGCGTTTTCTTTGGATACGTAGTTACAGAGATTAGCTGCAAATAAATATAATTTACAACTTTATAATATAATTTAAGGATGCCAAAATTAAATATAATAAATAACGGATAAATGCATTCTTTACATAGGAATTACAGATGTTTTTCAGCGTATTAAAAACTTACGATGTAAGCAATTAACAAAAAAAAATGTGTAGCAAACAGATATTTGTATCAGATTTAACTGTACTTAGCCTCCCTACGTGCAAACGTGCAACTTTTATTTCATACTAGCTTTTGCGCGCGGCTCCGCCCGCGTGGTACCTACATCAATAAATAGTAGCCTATGTCCTTTCCTAGGTTTTAAACTATATCTGTACCAAATTTCATCTAGATCGGTTTAGTGGTTTAGCCGTGAAAAGGTAACAGACAGACAGACAGGCAGACAGATACACAGAGTTATTTTCGAATTTATAATATTAGTAAAGATTATGCGTAAAAAGTTAACTAACCGCAATTATAAGCTCATACAAATTAGACAAGTTTAAATCAGTCTCAAATAAACACCAAAAATATTTGATAATGGAAGACACTCCAATAATAACACATACAAATAAATAAATAATTGCATTATGAAATTGCAAAGAATCTGTACACCAAAAATAATTTTAAAACCACACCAAACATCTTCAAGACAGACATTTTCTTAACCCGCGGTCACTGACACCAAACGCTAACACTTAAATGGGTGTTTTATGCTCGAGGGAGCGCGACACATGCTCCTTATACTTAAGCCGTGGGAGGGTTACAATCGGGACTCATTTGTGCACTACCCATTCATTTTGTTACTTGGTTAAGAACATGGTTTTGTGAAGGTTAGTCAATCATTTTGACAAGTTATGAACGATTTGTCATTCAACAGATAGTTCTTAATTTTATTATTGTTTAATTTGGCGTTTTGACAGGTTTCATATAGAAAATCCAAACTAAATGAATGCGAATGTGAGTTTGTTAGTTTGTTACGTATTTATGCCTTAACTACTTAACCGATCATTATAAAATATCGCATATACGTTGTTAGTGGTACAGAAAAGAACACAAGGTATATTCTTTCCAGAAAAAGGATGTTCCTGAGGGATAAAAATTGACATAACCCCATTTACTCGAGCGACGACAGGGAATAAATCTAGTATGTCATATTAACTTCTCAAATAACCTACTTGATTAAAAAATCAGACCTTACGAGATTGGAAATAAAAAAAATAATATTCTGCATAATGGTACGGTTTTAGATTTCTAAAATTATATATCTACTAAATTTTATGTGGCATTAAATTAAATTTCTTTTTTACTAATATTTGTCTAGAAAAATACGTATGCGACATGCGGAATATGTATTTCGTTAGACAAAGGATTATGCAAAAAAGCGTATCACGACACAAAAAATAAATCTGTAGCACATTTTTAATACCAACATAACAAAAAATTGCCTAAAATATTGGTGCTTATCGGATGTTAACCCTTTAACTTCCGATGAAACCAAAAAACTAAATAGACAATAAATATATAAAAAAATGACAATACAAAGTTCATATACCTCGCGAAAGGCACACCTTGACTATACTCACCAATTTTTTGCCCAATGTTTGGTTAAATTTTGGCCACACCGCAGAACATATGTTTGGCCGACGCGTGCGCATAAAATTGAACACCTTTCCTAACATTTGCGAGGATATACTGGCTGTAAATTTCTTTGTTGATGACGTAACTTGTAGATTAGGTTTTTTTTGTACATAATGTTGGACTGCCTTTTCTGATTGCGATTTTGATGAATAATGCTGACTTATAAAATTTTGTATTACTAAAAATAGGTAACAAGTAGACTGCCTTCTTGGTCCAAGGGTGTAAGATTACATTTAAGTTCATGTCGGTATTGTCATACTTAAAGTTCTGTTCGATTTTCGAATGAAGAAAACCGTTTACTGGGTTTTTGGAACGGTATTTATTAGAAGCGTACTGTGGCCGGTAGACTGAAGATTTGGTCAGAACTAACCTCGTATACAAATGGTATAATTTGTAAGTACATCTGTCCTTTACTTCACCATTCCGATCTGAAAATTATTTTTGTGGTAGGTAATAAAATATTACGCTACGATGCAAAGAGGAGGAGTAGTCATGTATAATAAAAAAATTACGTGTGGAACCGCAGGATACTTCTATTTCTAAGCTAAAGTTTTAGTATTTCATTCGTTAGTTTTAGTAATAATATCAATTTTTTTTTTCAAAAGCGTAGAAATATACATAGCCGTAGGAAAAGTAAAATTTATTGACAGTACAAACAAGCACAGGGTCCGTCTGCCTCTACCATCGAGCGGGACTCGAACGTTAGACTGTTTAGTTTAAATAAACGCGGTGAGGTTTTATTTACGTTTGCAGTCAGATTTGATTTCGAGTTTCGAGTCGGTAATTTATTTTCTAAAACTGTTATTTCAATGTTTGTGATACGTATCTATGGTTTAAAAAAAAATTACAATATGCTATGTTTTATTCTTAGTGACTAGATTGCATGGAAAACAACCCCCTTATATCAGAATGGATGGCATTAAAAACTATTAGTACAGATTAAATTTACTTCCGGTGAAAGTCCTTATCGATCGCGAGTATAATTGGCCCAACTTTCTAACCTCTCCCTCTCAGGAGGAACTATTCAACTTTCTTTGCTGTATCATCGCTTAATGGTGTTTACAGAGCACCATGGGAATCTTATTAGACAGCCAAACGAGTTGATTTACACTACAATATTTAAGGCTAGAGAAAATGGTTGAATTTAGACAAAAAAATCTCTTTTGTTTGTGTCACGTATCGCAATAATAGCCAAACAAAAATGACTGATAGAAAACACCGCACCTATACGGCCGCAAAAAAAAAACAAAAAGCTCACAAACAAATGCAAAACGGGAAAAACTAAAACAAAACAGTGGACTAAACTTTCTAGCACGCATCTAGCATATAAGACAGGCTTTTAATATCCGAGGAAGACAATCCTCTTAATCAGCGAACAGACATTGTGTGAAACGGGGCCACGCATATACGCCATGATGATTAGTCGCTTTGTACCGGCTACTTTTGTTACTGGCAACTTTGGCGCGAAGTGTGCCGTTATGAGTAATTTGCTCGTTTTTATCAATGTTTTATTTGAATGTGGAATTTGTGTTTTTGTTCTTTTTTCTTGCTTCTTTTTTCAAATTAATTTTAGTTGACGTGTAATGTTTGTGTGGTGGTAGCTTTGTGATTAGGGCTGTACCTGCCCGTAAGTAATATACTACCTTTTTTGTAGTAAGTACTGTTATTGTTTCCTTTATTTTTGCCTAGTTGGTGTATCAACGAACTGTAAAAATATACTTTATTTTTCTTTTAACCTTTTTTACGTATTGAATAACAAAATTCTATTATATTTATTATTTTTATACTTATCCATCTTTACAATGAACACACAAAGTCATATTCGCAACATTCAAAACACCCTGGAGCGTATTTCTTCCTATTCCGCGCATAATCCCACAACTAGGTACATCCGTAATTAAAAATAAATCGCTTAAAAGACAAAGGACGTACCGACGCGAGATTTCGTTTTATTACGGGCTGTGGGTAGGAAAAAAATCATTTCGTTACATAGGAAAGAAAGAGTCGAGCAAAAAACACAATAAAGATACAATGTAAACAGGTTAGGGTGTACTTGAGTAGCTCATTACGGCGCAGATGCGGCGGGATTAGCCGGTTGGTTCGTTTGAGCAGCGAGCCGAGCCGGCTGAGCGAGCGAGCGCCGAGCGGGCTCCGGGCGCGCCACGGCACCGCCACGGATCGCTTGAGCCGAGTTCGCGACTACACTGCCTTTGTTTAACCTATTTCGGTTTAGATTACGCTTTTACCGCGATGAGAGACTTAATTAATTAAAGATGTTTGTAATTATTGTGCATTTATATATTTTTCTCTTTTAAGTCGACTAGCTAACCGTATTTAATGTCAGTTCTGTTTTAATGCAAATAATTCTAAAGTAAGCTGCTTTGTATGCATTGGAGATACGCCAGTTATTAGACTAATTAGATACATATCAATTAGAAGCATGCATGTTACACGAATGCTACGCATTGTATTTTGAATTTCGGTCATTTTCTGATTTGTTACGATCATTAATGCTCAAAAATAAACTAATTTACGTGATTATTGATTATTGTTGACAGAAGTTAACTAAATGCAACATAATAAAACCTAAGAAATATTATGATTTCCTTAGTATTTTATAAAAAGAATAAGACATTTTCAAACGCATAATACACGCTGTTGTAACGAATGTAATCACAACATAACATTCTACATTCAAATTACCGAATACACACATTCAAATCGTAAATTGACAATCGACATCGATGTTTCAGTCTTCGTTTTTTAAATTCAAAATATCTTTATTAAATCCTTTACATTGCCATAGAGTCAAATATCTTTTTTAGCCTCTTGTATTGTCGATGTCGCGTTGTTCTGTCTGAGTGGTCATGTAGCCGTTATTTTTTTAAGCGATCAAAGATACGTGGTCGTGTTGCGGTTTGTTTTTGCAAACAATATTGAGTGTCGTGTAGATGGATTTTGGTCTATACGATTCTCGAACATAGGGGGACAATTTAATTTCGAATCTCGAGTAGGAAAAGCTTTATACCTACATACTTCGGTTAGTAGATAGGTATAGTGGATTACAGGTACCGTTAGACTAGCATTTAACCAATATATTACAATGATTCCAAAGTAATATTTAAGCCACTACTTTTTATATGACTGAGTAAAGATTTTGACTAATTAGTCGTCACTTTTAGGGCTCCGTACCCAAAGGGTAAAACGGGACCCTATTACTAAGACTGCGCTGTCCGTCTGTCTGTCCGTCTGTCACCAGGCTGTATCTCATGAACCGTGATAGTTAGACAGTTGAAATTTTCACAGATGATGTATTTCTGTTGCCGCTATAACAAAAAATACTAAAAAACAGAATAAAATAAATATTTAAGGGCGTTCCCATACAACAGACATGGACAGACCACGTGCGCGAGTCCGACTCGCACTTGGCCGGTTTTTTTATGTTGTTAATCTGTTCCGACATTTGCCGCTGGGTTTATCACAAGATTTCATATTTGCATCTAATATGCGCTATTAAATCTTATCTATACTAATATTATAAAGCTGAAGAGTTTGTTTGTTTGTTTGTTTGTTTATTTGTTTGTTTGTTTGCTTGAACGCGCTAATCTCAGGAACTACTGGTGCGATTTGAAAAATTCTTGCAGTGTTAGATAGCCCATTTATCGAGGAAGGCTATATATCATCACGCTAAGATCAATAGGAGCTGAGCACCAATGAAGAATGTTTCAAAATCGGAGGGTATTTTTTCCTTTCGAGAGCTTCCGCTACGTGCGCTGCGTAAACAGTTAAAGTTTCGCAAAAATTATGTATGACAGAACTGTTCCCTTTTAAAAGTTCTAAAAAAAAGTCCGCAACAGCATGTGTCTATCTTTTAAGGTTGGCTCACTATAACCATTTTTATGCTAACCAAATTTGTTCTAAAATAATGCATTATTTGCGAAGGTATTATTATAAACATGATATTAATCCTTATCCAAATAAATACGTTATTCGTTACAAGTATTTAATTTAAAACGAAATTGCACTTTACATCATTCGATTTCAATGAATATCTTAGGAGATATCGCAGTTTTAAAATAACATTGCAGCAAAATAATTACCCATTACAGACATACATAGTACAAACGATGTTTCTCCTGGTTTATTCTGCGTGATTACTACTGGTTCTATTTGAAAAATTCTTTTAGTGTTGGATAGCCTATTTATTGAGGAAAGCTATAGGCTATATAACATCACGCTACGACCCACGGGGGCGGCGCAGTAACGATAAACGCGGGTGAAACCGCGGGAACATCTAGTAAGTAATAAATTTGCTTATTCAAAGAAACAATCATAATAGATGCAATCTGCCGTATTAAATACGCAATAAATCTTAACAAGGTAAGGTGACGATCTAACAAGATCGCGATAGTGCAAGCGAAGCGCGCGAGCGGAAACACCGGTACCGCACGGAAGCAACGTCACAATAGCGCCCGCCCCGTTTCCGGCCGGAGTCACGCACCGACGACAGTACTGACCACGAGAAAGTTGGGATATTTATTTTATTTGATATTTAATTAATAAATATTAGTTTTTATAATAAACTTACAGCAACATTTTAATTAAAAATATTATATTAAAAATTTGATATTGTTTAAGTGCATCTTATGTTTCGTATATTGTGTATACGAATGTATATTTTAATATTCGATTTTTCAAAATAAAAAAATGTAAACAGATTTTTTGTCTATGCGTTTAAGCATGCTCACCACTACAATGGCTTAAACAAGTTCGATGAGGTTTCAATCATTAACATTGTTATATTTAAATCTATTAACAAACAAAAAGGTATATCAATTTTAAAGTGCGTTATAAAATACCTATTGATACAACTTGATAGGATTTGATAAATCTTATAAGATTAAGCACAGATATAATACGAATATTTGTACGATTTAAACGATATCACAATAAATTTCATATCAAGGCCGCAATGAGCGGCGAAAAATATACTGTTATTATAATAAACAAACATTTTATTCATCGTATCCAACATTAAATGCGCAAAGATATTTACTTATAATAAAAATACAGAGACGGAAAATAAAAACATATTAATATAATTGTGTGTTCTGTCTGTACAATCAGGTGTAATAATTACATTACGTTATAACAAAAGGGGAAGTGGCCTGTGGGAATGTGCGGACATACTCACACTCAACTTTTTATACGAAAATTCTTTCACCGTATTTAAATTTTCTATACAACACCTGTTAATCGGAAGTTGGAACTATATGGCATATTGCCGGACCCTTTTACAATTACCTAGATTTGGAAACAATAAAGTTTGTTTGGAATAATGTAGGTTGCGTGATTATCTTGTTGGTCTAATAGAACTAGGTCTAGTGCGAGCGTATTATCCACAGTTTGTTTTCTGAGTCGAGTAAAATCTTGTTGGATTATTCTGTAATGATTTCTTTAGCGTGCTTTTTAATTTTAGCTGCGCCTTCTATTTTGACGAATCTAAACAAAACTGCCGAAATTCAGGCGTGATGTAGCTCGGCCTATTCGTAATCTACTGAAGGCTAGGAGTTCGAGTCTTACGTCATGGTTAATAACCTTTTTCGATTATCATTTACATACTTTTTAAGTGTAGAAAGTACTTAGCAATTAAGTTACAAACATATCGCGAGTCTTGAAAGCTACAAAGAGTTTAAATTACTTACAACTAATACAACACTATACAATAGCTAACCGTTTTAACAGCTTACTATTTTCAACACAACAATAAATCAAGCACAAGAAACTCTTAATCACAAAATAATAATTATATACGAAACATAACTACTATCAATTCTTACGAAAACAATTTAACTTGACAAGTTACGTATTATAATTATTATACCTGTCAAATGACGTCACATAAAGAACTTGTCTTTTTAAATATAGAATGCTATCAAACAAGTAGCAATGCGATACCATATAATTTTTTAAATGTGCTCTATTCAAGGCAAAGGAAATGACAAGTGAGCCACTTGTCGCTATTTTCTTGTATCTACATACGTATCTGTTCAGTAGCGCGATATCGTAATTATATGTTCCTCGCTCATCTCTTTTGTGGCGAGCTTGTATGCTCACCGCTTCCTGTCTTGTGCGAACGTGACAGGGGTGCAAGATACAAGAGTTGGAACGTATATTAAAATATTTTCTTTTGCCTATTTGCAAATGCAGGTCTTCTTCAAAATAAACTTAGCAATAATTAAATCTGATCTGTGAATATATGGCGTTATCGATATACGATATATTTTTAATCAAAATCACTTTACGAAGATTAAATTATAAGAAACTCACGCATCACCGAGCCATAATAACATAAAAAGAAAAAATACATGACATGTCACGGGCTATATGATATTTTTTTTTATTATGTATCGTTTTCCATACTTATTGAAGCCTCATTTCAAAATCGCTAGTCGCTCATAAAATGAACTACTGCAGTGTAATGGATGTATGCACTTTAATTGAAAGGGGCGATGTGATTTAAATAATTTTATTGATGTTAACTTCTCATTTCCATAACTTTTTTCGCATCTTTCATTTTGATTTGTTTTTAAAGGTTATTTATAGCATTTTGATGATTAGATTTTTTAAATGTCGAATTGTCAGTCTCGTATTTAAATTTAAAATAGGAACACATACAGTATTGTACCGGTTGACGGTAAAAATCGTGGATTTCTTCTAAGTTTAAAAGCAATAAAGAGTTTCAAAGGCTCTTTTCGTGTTGGCAGTATTTTGTTACTTACTTCGCATCTATAAATATCTCTAAAGGACTTACAGAAGCATATTTCCATATCTAATTAACAAATTATAACCCCACAATACACAAACAGCCGTAACACATCACAAAATTCAAATTAAAAAACCTTCAAGTAACATTTAACCAAATGTCACGGTTATCCCGCTCAAGAACTTGTAAACAGATGTGCTATGAAATACCCACAGGGGAATAAACCAATATAACTAAAACTGTAGTACCAACCCTGCTTGAAACAAAATGTTTGAAGCGCCACATTTTCGGGAGACCAATCTGTATTGGTTATAAATTAATACAGCTTTTAGTTGTATTAGAAAGTGAGTTATATTTAGTGGACGTTAAGGTTGATTTTTGGTTAATATATTTGATGGTGTTGTTGTATGGGGTGCAGTATTAAATGCTATCGATTATAGCAGATTGTGGCACACTAACATAGATAATAATTGTTGCAACTTCAGTGGACGCGGTGAATCATTTGAATTGTTTATGAATTTAGATTATAATTTGGGGTTGTGTTATCGTTATTTAATTATTTGGCGGCGAAGGTCGTTACTATGATTTAATTGAGGCCGTTTAGCGAAACGTATTTAGACGGAATGACTAAAAACGTGTTTTGTAGCAAGTTCTAGATTGTTCTAAGCAATTGTAAATGACTGGATCAGCTCTAGTAGAACACGCGTGCTAAATAGCAGAGGCAATTCCTAATTCATATTTAAGTAATAAGTGAAAACTTTATCGCTTAGTAGTAGTCTAAATTTAGTTCAAGGATAAATATATGGTTAGAGTTGACATGACATTGCACGATTATGGCTGATACTTAAAATACCTGACGCTTGTTTTTGAATTATTATGCGATTTGACACATTTGAAAATCATTTTGTAGGTCAATACTCAATACTCAATATTTTATTGCATTCCACAATGTTATATATAAAGATGGACTTATAAAACAAATGAGTTCATTATGGACCCTCTCGGGCACAGCAAAATTATGAGAGAAGAAGAGGGCTACATAGCAATTAAAATAATTTTATTTAAGTACTAGATGTTCTCGCGGTTTCACCCGCGTTTATCGTTACTGCGCCGCCCCCGTGGGTCGTATCCTGATGTTATATAGTCTATAGCCTTCCTCGATAAATAGGCTATCCAACATTAAAATATTTTTCAAATCGAACCTGTAGTTCCTGAGATTAGCGCGTTCAAACAAACAAAGAAACTCTTCAGCTTTATAATATTAGTATAGATATAAAATATAATGTATCTACATATCTTTATGTGCACTTATGTAAATATTTATATACCTACTAGCTGTCGCGACAGACGTTGTCCTGTACACACGAAAAAGAAAAAGAAAACAAATCTAAACTATTCTCGATTCCACTTGAACACACACAAAAAATTTCATCAAAATCGGTCCAGCCGTTTAGGAGGAGTTTAATTACAAACACACGCACAAAAGATTTATAATTATATATAAAGATTGTTATGCTATTTACGTTAAATACGTTTTATATGTATATTTATGTTTAAAACGCTAAATGCACTGAAAGTTTATTAAGTTAAGTTTTATTTTGAAATTAATAATTTATCGTCGACATATTATTTTATTGCGTAGTAGCGTTTTAATTTATTAATGAATATATTTATTTTGATTCCTCTATAATTTCTTTAGGCAATTTATTATAAATTTTAATATACATAACCAAAGTGCTAGACGAGTGCATCTTAAGTCGGGATATTGGTATTTTTTTTATTTTTTTTTATAGTAATATTCTACCACGTACACACAACACCATCTAGCCCAAACTAAGCAGAGCTTGTACTATGGGTTCTAGACAATGGATAAACATACATATATACATTTTTTTTGTAAATACATACATATTATACATAGAAACACCCAGACCAAGACAAACATCCATGTTCATGCACACAAATGTTTGACTTGTGCAGGAATCGAACCCGCGACCTCAGGCGTGGCAGTCGGTTACACTAACCACTACGCCATCTAGGCCGACAAATTTAATCTGTGTTTGTGTCGTAAAGTATATGTAATTTGTTTTTCTTCGCGTGTACTATAAAATTCGGAGTATTCCACTTTCGGCACCTTTGTGGTGTCGAAACTGTCGAATGTGGAATAAAATACCTATTGGTGCTGAAAGTGGAATAGCTTAGGTGCCGAAAAAATTTGTGCCGAAAGCGGAATACTCCTAAAATTCTGGGTGCTTCCGGACAAATTCACATTTCTAAAATATATAGGCAAGTCTTCTCCCTAGCCTTTATTATTCTCAAGTCACTTGGGGTCGGCTTTCTAGTCTAACCGGATTTGACTGGATATCAGTTTTTACACGGAGCGACTGCCATCTGACCTCCGCAACCCGAAAGCTAATGATAGATACCCTTAGGCTAGACTAATGTCAGGATATTAGAGGGCACTGACTTCCCAATAACGACTGCTATAGATGTTCATAGCAGCCGGGACCGACGGCTTAACTTGCTCTCCGAGACACGGAGCAGGCGATAATTGTCAATCAATAAGCACATAATTTCGAAAAGTCATATAACTTCCGAAAGTCAGAGGTGCGCGACGTGGGTTCGAACCCGAGACCCTCTGCATTGCAGTCTGTTCGTCTCCCCACTGAGCTATCGCTATCTGCACTGAGCAAAATATATAGGCAAGTAAGTGTAAGTATTTTGTTTTCCTGAAAATGTGGTTTACAGCTGTTTGTCGGTTCAATATTGGCTATTCTTCGAATAAGTTTCGTTTTTATTGTAAATATGGTCGGTGAATCTGTGCTATTTCTCCATAATATAATACCGTAGCTAAGCCATGCTTGGGAATATGCATAGTAAGTGACAAGATCAGTATGTAAGTTAGTTGTATTTTTACTTCATTTAATAAGGCATATGAGAATTTTGAGAATTTAGTTTAGCTCGTAATTTTTGTATATGCGACTTTAAATTTATGTGTGTCTATGGACAACCCGAGGAGAGTAAACTCATTGACTTGTTCAATGTTAGTGTTATTATAATTTAAGTTTTAGTGCGGATTTTTGATGGGGATGAAATATCATTCATTTAGTTTTAGCAAATTTTTTTTCCAGATTATGGTTGTCCATCCAATTATTTGCTGTTGAAAGGATTGAGTTGAGTTTGTCATTTATGTCTCTGTTATCTGTGCTATTAACGTGTAAATACTTAGAACACACAGACCCAAACCAACTATTTCTCTAGTAATATTATCAAACCCAACATTAAAGATGACATACAACTTCAATCACTGCGCAATCTACGCATTTATACAACTGCCAAAATACATATAACAACATGTAGGTACATGTGCCGACCTTACCTATATTTCTTAATTCGAACACGTGTGTAATCAGGTAAGATCTCCACAATGGACCTCAAGAAGTGACATGGCCACCAAAAAAAGTTATAAGAAGACATGACCTACTTCAAATTTGCACCTTTCCCCGAAAGAGTTCTTTGAACACCTTGCCGACATATGGCAGTATGGCGGCCCGCATGAGTTGCCATTATACATTTTTTGCATTCGAATTTCGTTGAACTATTTCAATGAATTTTATGATAGAGATTTTATTAAATCTAAGCCTTTCTAATATTACATATATGTACTATCGGCTTGAGCGACGGATGACCATTTCAGAAAAATTTTCGCTTGTACATGTTGACCAGTTGAGTTTGTATCGCCTTAGAATCAGTAAACAAATGTAGTGTAAAAAAACTCAAACATAGAAAGGGGCGTGTCACGGGTACGGGTACCAAGTGTTGGCCTGCTATGCGATTTTAACCTTAGGGGTGGTCATCCGTCGCTGAAGTCGATAGTACCTATAGTCTCTCGCTTATATCTTCAGTAGGATAGGTAGAGGTTTAGGTATTACACCACAATGACATTTTGTCTGCAATGGTTGTAGGTCCCATTTTATAAAAGGCGAGCCTATAGCTGCCGGGCCAGACCCCTGGACACGCCTTGACAGAAAACCCAATAACACGTTGTCCGACCCGTAAAACAAATTCAAGACCTCGGACACAGTACTTGCATATACTACTGCTGCGTCACGTCAATTTCTTATAATTTGCACGGCTACACGGTAGGTACTATGACCACTAGGAAGGAACTTAGAGTATTTTCAAACTGCCAACCAAATCATGGATAATGCTAATTACCTTAAAATTTAAAGTTGCCTGTGGCTTCTACCATTTATTAACAAAACTAACGCTTTTTAAGAAATCCTTTTCGCAAACAACCATTTAAATAAAAACAAGATAATTTTAGAATCCGCTGTGGAAAAAGACAGCTAACAAAACGATGAGAGTTAAACGTCATCGATAAAAAACACTGCCAACTTAAAGAACATTATTTCCTCGAACAACTAACAAAATTCCTAGTAATGCCAACATGGATCGCGAAATAAAAAAAGCACAGCACAAAAACTAATTCCTCCTTCCATTTGCATCCGCATATTGTCTTTGGTCGACGTTCTGCCAGTCCACAGGTAATCAAAGGTGGACAACAAAGCCTATCTCTGGCTTTTTGAACGTGCGTCCTTTGCCTCCAGTCGGCCTCTTGTTTCATTCATATCTCAGTAATTGGCTTTTGATTTATATTGACGTAGATTTTTTAAATATCTAGAATATAATGTCCTTGTTTTTAGTTTTTGAATGAAATTATGCGTGATTATTGTGTTGGAATGTCATTCTATTTTTAAATCAATTCACGTTGTTTAAGTCTACGGATGTGGTCGTACCTAATTAGTAATCGATAATTTGAAATATTTTCAGATATAAATGTGAATAAATGGAGTTGATTGTAAAAATCATAGTCATTATAACTACCTAAATACATATGTGTACAGGCCAAAAGCTTAACATAGGCACCAGTCCCCCACAGTATAAATTCCATTGGTATATTGTTTTATTCATTGTAGGTAATTGCTGTAATATTGTGGTGACAAAATAAATAATAATTATTATTATTATTAGATACATGTAAAAAGAAGCGCACTTAAGTTTTAGGCGGCGTATCAAGATGAAAGATACACCAGATTTTAAGTTAGGCCACCAGCAATAGAACTGTAAGAACCGCATTTAATTCAGTGCAGCAATTTCTGTACGATGCGCATACAAACATACAGATAGACAAAAAGTTTCAAAATAATTATTAATAAAAAGAATAAAAAAGTTGTTGCTTACCAGTAAATAGGTATAAAACTATGCTATTCGATATAAAACAAAATAAAAGCAGTTAAAGCAATTTCAAAACCAAAAAAACAGCTATAAAACAAAATAGATACATCATAGGTTTATAGAAAAATATAGTAACCCTGTCTTTGTAGCTTCTTTACCACAACATTTGCAATACAGGCCTCAAAAACAACACAAAGTTCGAAGGGCATAAATCATTTTATTGCTGTCCTGGCAATACTGATTTCATTTAACAATTATACTCTATTCAAATATCAACATTATATTTACAACCATAACGACAACTTAACAAAATTCCTAACACCTAAAGACGCGTTCCAAAATTTGAATGTAACCGCCTTTGCGCACGCGTCACATCGCCCTACGTCACAACCCCCGCGAAAGGTGTGCAGGCGCATAGCAAGGGGGACTAACGCCCCTATTATCTTTAACATTTCCAAGTCTGTTTGCAAGATAAAGCAGCCTGTATCCAAGGGGTGCAGGGAGTGATTTTCTTTATTCTTCACCCGATTTTATTATTATTTTTTTAGTTATTATTACTGTGATTGTTCGGCGCGTGCGCACATGCCCCTGAGTGCGACCCTAACTAGAATGCTGCGTGTAATGCTCTTACTTGTTTTGTTGAGTTGTATTGTTACTGGATTACTGAAGGATACATTAGTGGTTGATAAGTTTCATATTATTATTAGAGGATTGATATTAATTCTTTACACCATAACAACCAGGTTGCCTTAAAATAACCGTTACAAATTACCCATAGGTACTTAACAGGATGGGCTGAAAAACGCATATGTGTTTTTTTCGATTCGGAATATTTTCGACAAATATGATGAACAGCCGTACTCTGTGATGTTATTACTATTTTAATACAATCTTTAAAGTTTACAATACGAGCGACTATGTTGCATTCCTATTCCCAGCCGTTATTTTACAGTAATTCACCGCCAATCAATGTTTAAAACTAACTACAGACAAAATTATAACTTTATAATAAGCTATCTTATTTTGGGTTACACAGTCACAATAAAAAGATTAAATCTCCACCTTGTAGGACCTTTTTAATTCAAGAAGCGCATGCGCAGATTCAACCTATACGTCATTCGGTCTAACAAGTATACCACCTTACTGTTACAATTTCTTGCAACTGCCTTACAAATCTATTTATGACTTATTTTTAAGGGAATAAGATTCAAAGTTGTATAAGTCTTGAATGTGTAACCGCACTATTTGATTGGTTCTATTGAACAGACGAAATCAGATGAATAACGTTCTTACGTCAACAACTTAAAGTTGAGAGTCTTAAGACACGACACTTTGAAAGACAACCAAACAGCTGATTTTACGCCCGCACCTTACTATAAATATTTGTAGTAAAAATTCTTCAAAGAATTATATGTCTTAGCAATCGTATTTAAAGCCTGAAGTTCTTTGCAGAAGCAAATTCTTGTAAGGTGCTCGTCTTAAACTTGTAAACATTAGCCAAAGAATTATAGACTTTAAAGCTTTAGAAATAAGGTAGATTTTTAATTGGTAGTGTTGAGGCACGTGTTGAAATGATAGCATCGATACACATGCTTGATCCGGCACTTAATGTGTTTTGTGGGTGTATCAAATGTCTTCACGGGACAGACCACCGACATGTGACGGCGCCTAAAACAATCAGAGTGGCCAGGTGTGTTTATACCCTGTCTTCCATGTTTGTAAGTGGTCTTCCTTTACATTTATTTGATATCTTAGTATAAAAGTGAGTTTGGGATCGCTTTGATTGTACGCTATACGACAATGTTTATAAGAAGTGCCTGCTATACTACCTAATAATATTAGAAATACCTACTTAATCAAGTAGTCATCAAAAACAGGATCTATTAGGAATCAATATAATAGCCAATAGATTCTAAATTATATTATCTTTCATAGTATCTATATATTAATACGTGAAGCGAAAACTTTGGATCCCTTTTTACGAAAATTGGGCGGACGGAGGAGTATGAAATTTCGCACACTTATAGTTTATACAGAGAAGAAGTGACGAATGCTAATATTTTTATAAAATATGCATTAGAAATACATTAAATTAATGAAAAAACACTACACGCACACATCTATGTATTTGACACACGCAGTCGAAGCGCGTAACTATAGTTACATATATCAATATATAATGACATATATATCAGCAATATCTTACAGGCAAACTGGTCGAATTTCGAGCACTAGGCGGCCGCTAGTTTTCTTAATTCTGTCTTTATCTTATATACATTTTATAAGACGTGTTGTCTTATAGTTGCAGAAGCCCAATAAATTTGTAATTTGCACTAGATATCATATTACTGAAGATTTTAATTAAGAATGGATGGGTGGCAACTTCGCAACAACATGCGGGATTTACAGAATCACAACCAGGAACTACCTATAAAAATATTCACTTTGCGAAATAGATCGCCTTATTAGTAAAAATATCTTACTAAAACTATTCTAAAATACACGAACTGGCGTAGGTTCTGCAAGCATCATGCCAACCCCAATGTATCAAAAATCTCTCAAAATCATAAGTCGGTTTCACCCCTGGTATCAGTAATCCTGGCAGCACAAAGTATGGAGTACAGACAGCGTACTCAGCACCCACTACAATAGCTACTTACCCCTCGCACCTTTGACCCGGCGCAGGCGCAGCTGCGTGGCAAGATGGCGACGCGAGGGGTGCGCGCGCATCGCGATCGATAAAGTTTTACTGGCGAATCGATGAACTAGTTAGAATTTATAAGTTCAGAATGCTTATCGTCCTGTACATATTTCTTATGCACCTTTGTAGAATAAGATTTTGTAAACCCAACCAATCAATATGCATATTTTCTTATGATATAATAAACGACAAAAGATTAATTATTTTAAAATATGCAGGTAGGTATGTTATACGGGCTCGAAGACTAACTGCTTATTTTAAAACGATTTTTAAGTACCTACATAAATTAACAAATAATGAGATCTTATCTAGGTACGACGGTTTTATATTGTTTCCACGTATCTATATCTACTCATATTTAGCTCAAACTCCTGGGACAAACAATATCTTGATTATACGATATAAAACTTAAAAGTACTTATTACGTAATCCACACCCAATGCCGATATCTAAGCATCGCTACTCAATAAATTAACTAATTAGGTACATCTTCCTTTCTTTTATAATCTTTAACGATATCCCATCTAAGAACTGAAATAATTTGAAAACATGAGTCTGGTCGATGCCACTACAGTTTACAGACATAATATTCTCTATAAGTTACGTGATAATCTTAAACACTTAACAAGAATACGTCTTATAAACCTACAAAATGATGACACTCCCCTAGAAGTTAATTTCATGAAATCTCAAAAAACATAAAAGTTTTCATTACATAATGACCGCACAGCGGCAGTGTGCCTTCAGTAGCCAAAACATTTAGTAAAATGGAAAGTATCGTCAAACCATCTGTCAATCAATCCTCTACAAATAAACAAACACATAAGCGAACCTTCTTTTTTGCGAAAGATCGATCGCGATCTACACATTGCACTCTTATCAAAAGATCATTAATTACCTATTCGATTATTTTCAACAAGACAATCGAATCGAATCCCGAAACTCGATATGTTTTACCACAAAAGGAAGATTCATCCATCATATGCGAAACATCTTTTGGCACCGCACGCGCCCCCACATGCAGTGGCTTTGCAGCTTACGTAAATCGCAATAAAGAAATCTATGAATTTTATTTTCGTGTATCCTTATAATTGTGGATCATATAATTATAATGCAAGTTGCAAATTCGTTATCTGTATTACATCTGCTTCGAAATTAAAAGATTGAACGAATATACCTTTTGAATTATTTAGAGCATCAGCAATAAGTGCGTTTACTCGTTGCAGTTATGACAAGGTGTAAGAAGCACATTTTTGTTCCACGAGGATACCTCGCACCATACGCATGTTGCACCGGGCACGCGACATTTTATCCCGGAATAGACGCCAAAGGTGCAGCCGACCCCTTTCTCCTTTCCTCTATTATTACACGTCACAATCGATGAATCGACCCTAGAAACTGTTAGAAGGGTCTTAACAATCGATCGATTCTAACAATTGACGACCATCCCTATGTAATCTTTTACAATTAAAATTTGGAATTGGAGATATTTGTCTTTAAAAATAAAACTTTTATTTGAATCTTTATTTTCGTTTTCACCTGTTATTTGCGAAATTGATAAAATCATTTTCATGGAAATGCTCGAGTATTGTTTTTACGAAGTGAAATATGTTTTTCACAATTTAAGTTCGACCGACTCTAGCGGGAGTAAACAAAAAGTGCCCACTTAAATAAAAATCGCTATACTGTTACGAGTAGGGAGTCAATGACTATGACTTCCGTGTAATAAAATAATTACGAGCGCCGCGGTCATCGTCACTTCCGTTACCTAGCCGACGTCATTTTTGGAATATACAAAATGCTCTTTATATTTTCATAAAATATTTTATTGAAACTGACCACGAACCAAAATCGTCCAGTATTTATTTGAGTAATTGCTGAATAAGATTCGATTATATTTCTTGGAAAGCTCGATATCACTCGTCCAAAATAGTTGGTAGTATAATTTATAAATAATGCAGCCTCATTATTATGCGAGTTACTTTTTTTACAACGCGGCATTTTTGCGTCCGTTGGCTGAAGGTACACTGTCCAATGAGTCGCAATAAAAAAAGCCGCTTAGCGTGTAAAAAGTAGGGTTACTTTGAAGCGGACGTCCATAGCTTACATGAGAGGATATCTACTATGTCTATTTGCACAGAGTTAATGTACAAGCGATATAAATTACTTGTATGGATAGTAAAATGGAAGAGAAATTGCCGATTTTGTGTTGCAGTTTTTTGAAGTTGCGTCTGTGATGCTTTTCGACCGTGTAGTTTCTAGCCTTTTGGTTTGGTTTGCCTTATTGCTCCCACGGTAGGTATATTTTTACGGTTTTAATGCGGTCAATCGTAGTCCAATATCCGAGTTAAGCAGTGTTACTGGGTATTTCTGTTTAGGATAGGTATAGGCGCAGGCTCGTGTGTCGTAAAAGCTATCTGGCGTAATATGGGTGTAGGTAATACAACTCTGGCCACTCTTTTGGGGATATATAAGCGTGTGTTAATAGATATATATTTGTGTCTGTCTTACGCCTTCATACAGTTGTCGCAATAGCGTATATTTTATTAGAAAGCAGCCAAATACTACAAGTACCTATTAAATAAAAACATGGACATAAAATAGAAACATGGAGATTTAATTGTTTCTCTTGAATAAACAGTGACATCTGTTAACAACGCCTTTGTACTAACAAGGAATCATTCAAAAGCTTTGTTTGCAGGTCGCAATAGTGCAAAAACCTAAGAAGTATTGGCGCAAAACACTCGAAATGTCCGCACAGATCTCCTAGCCATTAATTAGTCGCTCCGGGTATCGGGGTCTTAATCAAGCATAAAATTAAAAGTTGGCACACGCCAAGCGCCCACAGCTAAGGGTGTGTCCACACGTACCTTATGGCCCGGCAATTTGTTCAAGACATCTGGCCGCACACCTGCCCGAGCCCGCGACTTCGCCCCTCGTAGGCTCATACCGATACCGCAAACACAACAATATATTCCACTCCCAACTTTATTTATCGAACCCCTATGTCATTGCAATAGAATATATTTTAGCTTAACAAGCGATTAGCTAGTTGTAATATAACTTTGCTCGTGTATTATGGTTTTGGCACAAGGTCCAATGCCCCCGTCATTCAAAATAACGTGCGCCATTAAAATTCGGAAATGACGATACAGTTTTGTAGACTCGTATCGTAGCAATTCAAGTGTGAATTTATGATGGAAAACTGGTAGGTTTGCTCATTAGAAAGTTTTTTGGAGCTATTTGCTATCCGGGATAACGGACGTGTTTCAATTAGTCAGATGTCAGGGCTATCCCGGTGTTTGTCGACGGCGGCAGTCTGCCCGTCAATCTGTGTCGTGTACAATCTCAGCGTAAACAGAGCGTACGTTCATTCACACACACATGCGGCTAAGACGACTGCGTTTATACACGTGCGTGTGTGCGTGTCCATTCAAGACGGGCCTCCTTACGTCGCATCCGGTGACGTCACGTCTTACAAATAGTCGTGTGAACGCGCCCCTAACTAGTGATGTGTTTTGACAATCCGCTGACGAGATAAGTGAAGGGTTAAATTACGTAACATGGCAACATGTAATTTTCGAATGACTTTCTTATTGAATTTCGAATTAAGTACGTGTCTTTGGCTGACTGACTTTTTGATTTGAATACTTGAATAAAGAACACGCCTCTTCCTGTATTCCAAATTCTTTTATAAAGATGGCACGATACTGATACGTCTTTGCACAATTCGATTAACAAATTTTATGTATAGTCGACAGAGGTGACAAATGAGACATCCGGTGCATTTTGCAAAAAGAAACATTAAAATTAAACTCTCAGCGGGGATCGAAGGATGCGGGACGATACTGGTAATTTGGTGTAAGTAGACCAATGTTCGTATTGTGGGAATGTGGGCCAAGTAGGCCAATTCTAAGCTATTGTGTAGAGGGGCCCAAGAATAGTTCCTTGCAAACGCCCGCATGCCGCGAATAAGTAATATTAATGTTGAGTGAAGTGTCTTTGTCGAGTTTGTGGCTCTTTAGATTGATGGCGACCTTAGAAAAACACAAAATATTTAGAAGAATAACATCACGTAGGTACCTATATCACCAAAGTGCTTAGCTGACATGTAGGACGTCAACATTTCACTAGCTATATTTAAGAATCAAACATAATATGAGCCTATTACTACCGAGTACAGTATTAGGCTTAGAAGCGTAAATAATATTTTGTAATAGACTACTCAATTACACATTCCCTGAATAGGGCATCGGCCTTGGTTCGATAGTCCGCGAACTCACGACACGACGGACACTAAGTATAAGCATGACAATAATAATAATAATAATAATATTCTATCACATACACACAACACCGTCTAGCCCAAACTAATCAGAGCTTGTATTATGGGTACTAGACAATGGATAAACATACATATATACTTTTTTTTTGACAATGAAAGGGGTATGCCAGTAAATATAAATAATATAAAATACCTATATAAATAACACACTTAGGGAAAGGCCGAGACCCCATGGAAGACCTACAACCGTCAGTCTCCGTAGGATCAGAGTATTTGTTACTCAATAACTAAAACAACTAAAGTGGTAAACAAGCAGAAGACCTGCTTAATAGACTAATACCTATTTTGCAGTTTTCACTGTCATTCAAATAGACATAAATACTATCTCTTCAGGGATACAGACCTGAGACTATGTATATCTGCACATAAAATGTGCATATATGCAACCTTAAGCCTATATTCCGGAAGGCAGAGATCATTCACATCAACATTTCGGCAGCCGTAGTTTGGCTAACTCATTGCCAGACATAGTTCTAGAATACTTCTATTGCAATTTTCTTGACAGAAAACTTAAATAACACTCTACCCCAACTGATAATCGAACCACGACATACATGCACAGCAACCGCATTAACTGCGTCAGCTAAGTAGTTTTAACACGGCCATATAATAAGCTTAATCCAGATTATTAACAATACAGATATAGGTATCAATACGACTTATAAAAATCGAAAGCGATCGTATCAAAAGCTTCTCAAAAATCAGAAGTTCAAGAAAACATCTGTTTTTCTGTTTTTGCTCAATTTGTGCAATCGCTCTATGGATATTGATCCTGTATACTGCTAATGTGACACGTACCAACCATTGTGCTTTTCGAGTGCCATAGATTTACGACGATGCTGATAATATAAAAGAAACAGCTGTTTCGTACTATTTTGACCTAAACGAATATAATTTTGATTGCAAAAATGTGTTTCATCTTTCTTTGTATAGACAAAGCATTGAAACGAAGTTTATTTAAGAGGATAGGTAGATAATTGAAGTACTTACTAATGTTGTAGCATATTCTTAGACATTATCTATTTCGGTTGCAAATTACTTATGTTCTTGTCAACCCCACCAGCTAAGCTAATATGTTAGTAGTAGATCTACTTCGGAAGAGCAATTCGTTTCGTTCAAACTCACGGTCTCTCGATCGCAATTCCAATGTCTTATTCTTTTATCCTACTGGCCGGCGCTTTACTAACTAAAAATAAAAATTTGTAAAAATCACAATATAAAAGCATTGACCACCTCATTAGACCCGTTATTAATGTAAAAATACACCGCTGACTACTTCTTTTGTGATATCAGGTGAAAGTCTATGTAAGTTTTTGTATAATTCTTAGTAGAAAGCCTAACAAAATTCTGCTTGATCACCAATCGAACTCGAGATTTCGTGGACACGCTTGCATTCGCTGCGACACCGAGGCCGTCAACTTTTATAACAGACAATTATCATAAAATCTATTGAAATCGGTACAAGCAAACGCAAACAACATTAAAATATAACACAAAGTTTCTGCCAAATAAATCACCCACAGCTCTCGATTATATTACTTAACAAATTGCTTCCTGCCCTCAAGGGCTTCCTACCTGACAATTAGGTCCTCGAACGAGCCCTTAATAGCCCGTAAAGCGATCAATGAAGTGCGTAAAGCACGCCCGTGCCACCTGGTGATCGTAAAGTAACATCTTTCAGTACTTGTAACTTATGATATATTGTTTGGACAAAGATTGGATGAACGGTTCGAAAAAATACTGGTAAAGATGGGTAGAAAGCTGTTTTCGAGATATGGTAGATATTTTATATACCTACTAGATTTTGCCCTCGGCTTCGCTTGCGTAAATGTAGGTAACGCTAGTAATAGTACTTTTTTCTGGATGAAAGGTATCCTGTCCTTCTGTGCCCCTGACAAAATGTATGCCAAAATTCATGTTGTTCGGCCAAGCAGTTAAAGCGTAAAAGCGTCACAAACAAACAAACTCACATCTGCATTTTTAATATTAGTTAGGATAAATTAAGTTGTAAACATTGAGACTCGAAAAGTAGAAGTAGAAAGGGTAGGCAGAACTCCTCTGAGTCTTACATATTACTCTAGTCATGTTTATAGGTACGAAGTAATAGGGTGCTAGCCTGTACCTACCTATCTCCTAAGCTTAATTCCAGACTCAGTACTGCTACTTGTGCATAAAACCCGAGAACCGCTACACACAGTTTTATGGAATCGATTGTTAATGTGTACCAGGGAAAAGATTCTTATGTGACATTTTGCATGCCAGCCTGGTTGAAATATGGTGGTACTCACTGCTTAAATTGTAACAACTATTATTGTAATACCCATATATCGCAAAATAAATGATTTTGAATTTGAATTTGAATTTGACACTTCAAGAGTTCAAGACACGATTTATCGGTGTGCTAAGTTTTGAGATTAAGACTTACGCGTTTTTAACCTATTAAGTTGCAGCGATACACCGGTGACTAGACACAATAAATTTGCAATTACGTCTGATATTCTAATACTTGACTGATTAGGTAACAAGCATCCAAATATCTTCACAAACTTTTTTAGCTTTAATAGTCTTTACGAATATTATAAATGCGATGTGAATTTAGTTGTTTGTTTATTACGGTTTCACGCTTAACCACTCGACCAATCATTTTCAAATTTCGCATACATGTTGACAGAGTAACAAAAAAAACATAAAAACCTTTCATCCCGAAAAAAGTAGGTACTGTTACTTCTCTACATTTATGCGAACGAAGCCGCGGACTAAATCTAGTAAGCATATATTTTCAAGGGTCCCTAAAAGTGTCATATTTAACATCAAAACATTCATAGTATTCGATAGGGGTTATCCGAAAAATTGGCTTTATCGGAAGAAACAAAAAACGCCATAGATTTGATGTAGCTGCGCACGCGCCCGCGCCGGGTGGTCGCGCACGTGCCCACCCCTATCTGATCGATATCGATAAGTAGTGTTGTACTTTCTTATCGATATTATAGACAGCCGTGACGATGGTAAAAGTGTTAAATTGGTTTTTAAGATTTTTATCTGATGTTCTGTGTTTTAAATGGTCACTTCCTTACATGCGCTTAGAGCTTTGCAGGTTTGATCGATACTAAGACAAATGCTGAAGTTGTTTTGGTGATCTACAGATAGTTATGCCGCGTTTGAATATCATTATATCAAACATTATTATATTTGTAAAATTAACTTTTTTTTGTAAATTATCATATCATAAAGCTGAGGAATTTGTACTCGTATGCTTGAACACGCTATAAGCATGCCTACGCCTAGTGTATTTATAGAAACTAGATTTTGCTCGCGGCTTCACTCGCTCGGGCTCAGTACATTTTTCTGGATGAAAGTATCCTATGCCCATTTCTGTGGTATGGAAATACCACTTTGAGTAGGCGGAGTAATGAACCATTATAATGAATGATAATGAATCATTATTAACGTCATTTAACCTGTCAAGTATTAATAAACCAGACATAATTAAAAGTTTTTGTGTCTGGTTACCGGTGTGCGGTTGCGGTTAACAGGGTACACTGATTGTTTATTAAAAAAACTTCTCAATAATCTTAAGAATATGACATTCATGTTGTATTTCTTTTGATTTCAGATCCATCGGAGGCCACGGGCTTATTTCTCAGCGGATAAGTGTACAAAATCATATTAATGGTAAGATTTTATATAAATTAACTTATTTTAATTATACACTAGCAACTTTCTGATATATTTTTAACCAGGGCAACACCAATTAGGCAGAACAATGCAGTGTTACGTGTATAGACAGAATTACATTAGTGTAATGTTAGGTGCAATTACGTATTGTTTTAGACATCGGGAATATAGGCAATTTCTAATTGTCCCGTTGTTCAAAGTTGTCCGAGGCGTAGCTAAATAAATTTGGAACACAATTATCATGAACCACATGCAACGAAATAGTGTACGGTTTGAAATCCAACTACTTACAACAGCTTTTCGGAGAATGGAATATGAATAATTACAAAAAGTTGTGTTCAAAATATGCTGTAATAAAATATTGTTTAAGTACTCAAATTTCAATGTGTAGTATTCGCGTGAAACAATTATGTACGTTTATTTAAAGGAATATAATATCATCATTATCTCGGCCGCATGACGTCCATTGCTGGACATAGGTATAGACTCTCAAGGTTTTCCACACAGACTGGTCTTGGGTCGCCCGCATCAAATTTATATAGGAAGGATAGGAAATTCATACATAAAGATTTCTTTATGTTTAATCCTTTTTAAGCATTTTGTGCGCAAGGCGGAATGTGTGATTTGGAATAGTTAAAGTTTATATGGAGTTTAGAAAGCAAAAACTAAATAGAAATCGCCCACTGGGCGACCACTAATTACAACAAATAGTCCAATGGGAGATACTGATGGAATAGGAGTAGAGAAAGTTTAGAGTAAAGACCAATAGTTGTCTAACAGAGATCTCTAATAGAAAACCTAGTAGAGCCTCGCTGATTTCAGCATGAATGGGAGGAAGGACTACCCAGAATATTTACGTGAAATAGCAATATTCCTACTGTTGTGTTTCGTTCGGTGAGTAAGAGTGCCGGAGGCCCAATCACCCTCTTCCCCCTTCCCGCTCCTTCTCCTTCTCCTTCCAACTCGCAAATTATGCCTCTCCTCTTGTGTTGCAGGCGTCCATAGGCTACGGTGACTACTTACCATCAAGTGAACCGTATGCTTGTTTGCCACCTTAGATGTATAAAAAAATAAAAATTTACCCATGGGCAAAAAGTCTCTAAAAAAATAGAAAAAAGAAAAAAGGAGAAATTGCAAAACTATTGGAGGATAGTAATCTAATTAGGATTAACCTTCAGTTTTATATAAGTTATCAGTTGTTTTACATATTATATAATTTTACATTGAATTTGGTTTACGTATAACCATGCTGCCAGAACAGCTTTGGTAGATTAATTTTATAATACCTAGTGGAAAACTATCATAGAAAACCGTACCTTCTCATACTCAGAAGAACGTTATGCCTAATAATCATTAATACAGCTGGAATTATAGAGTACTAGCTTTTGCCCGCGGCTTCGCTCGCGTTAATTTATAATTTGACAATCAATTCGAGTCGTACTCTGCTTGTAATAATATAATTCAACCATGATTCGAAAGACACGTGGCGCCATCTATTATCATAAAAACGTTATTGTTGTTTTCCTCGGGAACAGTAATTTTTTTCGGGATGAAAGGTAGCCTATTTCCGTTTCTGTACACCTGACAACGTATATGCAAAATTTCAGGATGATCGGTTCAGTGGTTTAGGCGTGAAAAGGTAACAAACAAACAAACAAACAAACTCATTTTCGCTTTTATAATATTAGTTAGGAAGTTACGATTAGGATAGGATGTGTGTAGTTTCTATACACTTAAAGTCACTAACGTAATATAATATAACATTTATACTTTTGCCTTTCGAAGAATTTATAACACCATGCTTGCCAAGTAGATATAATGATATTTCCTGATATTATCGACATAGCACACAATGTTAGCAACTATTTTATAATCTCTGCACACTCAGCTAATAAAGGCAATTTCAACCCTGACTCCGCCGGCCGTTTTATAATTCCTTTGTATCCGTACGTACGCAGTTTTCACCGGACGGCCGGCACCAGTTTTCGTCGTCCGGGCGTCGCGGCAGTATAAAACCGGTTGAATTTCGTACATATACCCGTATTTTGTCTGCGACCTGACAGGGGTGGACAAGGCATGAATTTTCGAATAATCAGACGTGCTGTATGTGCTTCGATGCCTGCCTTCGTACCCCTTATGTTCATGAAAGTATGTACTGGTGCCACGCAATTGGAAAATTGAATACGGTTTTTGATGCTGGTGAAACGGCCTTTGTGAGATGTGTTCATTTACGTGTTTACGGTTTTCTTTATGGCTTTTACGGTTTTAACGCTTCTTCATATACGTAAATTTTATGATTTTTACTTATATGTAGATACTTCTTATTTGATTGTATTTTAAAAGTGCGTTTATTGTACTTGCAAGTAAATGTTATAGCTATTTTAATTTATTTTTTTGCTTATAGATGTTGTTATTATACTTAATAATTATCTATGTTATTGATTAATATTGTTATTTTGTATATTATAACTAGCTGTTACCTGCGACTTCGTCCGCGTAGATTTTACCTAAAAAGTGTTTGTCTCCGCAGAACCCTATTTTTTTCTAAAATCAAAGTAGCCTAAGTTACTCCTTATAACATCAGCTATCTGCCAGTGAAAGTTCCGTCAAAATCGGTTTTAAAAATAGATGTTTTCGTATAGGTACCTTATATACTTTCATATGCATTAGATAAAAGCTGTTATTTTGACATTACAAACAGACACATCAATTTTATTTATTTGTATAGATGTATAGATATTTACTAAAGTAGGTATGTGTTTGTATTTGAAAATGCATGTACGATTTATAATTATTTAGTAATACAATGCAATGCTTTTATTGTTTTAATTTAGTTTTATTTCAATATCCTATGTCAAAATTTTCTACAAGTTTCTTATATTTTAAAAGAAAACCGTAGATCTTCCTCGGCTTATTCAAATCCAAAAATCACAATCTAAATTCTAACTGCGGCACTCTCACGTATACCTTCTATTTATTCTGTGCGCTGGGTCTTACTCAATCTGGTGTTCCACTTCGAATACGAATAATAACGGATACGTGTATCGTCTACACCACACATCATCAGGACGCATCAGTAACTAAACCTTTAAATTTGTAATAAGTCTTTCCTTCTCTTATCGTCTAGAAATTGGTTACTTTCTTCTATCTAGATATTATTGTTTATTATGTATATATAAGTAAACTATATAGCTTTTGCTCGCGTAAAACTAAGTTAGCTTATGTTACTAACAGTACTTTTTGGAAGTAAAATATAACCTATGCTACTCGGTGATAAATTGATAATATAGATTTCTAATAGTAAAGGATTTTTTTAAATCGGTTGTTTAGTTTTCAGTTAAATCCTTACAAATAAAAAATCAATATTTGCTCTTTATAATAATAGTAGGTATAGATAATTGCTTATGTTACGTTATATCAATAAGAAGTTGTTTATCCTGTATTTCATGTCAAACAGAACATCACTGGACATTATTTCTTGACGATACCTAGTTTAAAAGGGTAAAGTCACCCGCGTCACAGAATTTATACAAAAAGAAATGTTGTGTAAAAAATTCTGTGTATTTTTCAAAGAGCCAAAGAGTTGATTTAAAAATATACTAAATAAAAATGCTATTCGCATTTTGACTAGTCAATTCGGTGTCCGTTAACGGCTTACAGTTCAATCTAATTTTATTCTACCTTTAAAATGTCGAAAGTAAAAATAATCACATTAATTGACATTAGTTACTTTGTAGACATCCAGAGCGCATACGGATAGACAGTTTTTCATTCCCCCTTTTCGGCAAAGTGGTGAATATTTGAACAGTGCGAGTTTTCATGGCGGACTGTACCTAGGGTTTCTATACGTAGTAGGAGCTACGTGGATTTTTGGATACCGGATTTTGTTACCGGAATTTCAGGGTAATGAAATTTCAAAGAAATATTTTTTTATTTGGATTGTTTCTTGTAAATGTCAGTGTTAAATGCGAAAAAGCATTTTTAGGAAACAATCTTGCGTGAACAAAGGATATATCTTTTTTCACGCGAAATCGTTTACATAGCTTATTTTAGTTGTGTGAGAGAATTAGCAGTAAAGCCTATTTAAATCCTAAATATTATGAAATAATAACATTCCTTAGATCGTGAACTAAAAGACGAATCGTTGTTATTATTTGGCTATAGCATATTTACTAACGAATATTTTTAATCTAAGATACCAGATTTATGCTGCCGTCATTTTTCGATAAATACTTCAATTCGGTATGATTACTTACAAAATGTCTCAAAATAGTGATTCAAATAATATAAACAAAACTCAAACTTACTACAATAACGTACCTTAAGTTATACAAGTAATAAGACTTAACTTTACTTATAACATAAAAGCCAATCAAAACCCGGAATTTGATCGAAATTCCGGTTTATGTCGAGTATTGTGGCAACCCTAACAGTAGCTAGATATATAAACTACGTACAAATATATTCGTGGACAGTCAGACTCATAATGTGATGTCGTTTTGTGGACACTTGTGACACTTTTTGCGAGTAAAAGCTTAGTTTCGGCGTCAAAAAAGTTAACTCATTCATAAAGGATAGACTCCTGAAATTCATATTACATCTATCTGTTGTTGTACGAACATGTTCTATACAGATGTTAAGTTTGAGTTGTATTTAGATTGGAATTAAAAGCATTTAAAACTATAGTTGGTGAAACAATATTAATTTTAGTTTGCAGCGGTTTAGGTGATCGTTTCGTCACTTCCAGTTTCAGAATAAAAATTTAAGTGATGGTTTGGATATAGTTGTTATGAATTGACTCATGTTCATCTCGTCGGTCACTCGTGTTCATAGTATCTGTTTTTCGGATCTTTGCAATGTTTCCCGGGATACAGCAATTGCGCCTACAGCAGTTGTCTGTTATTAAAAAAATTGGCAAGTCATACGTCATGTTGATATATTTTTAACATAAAAGGTTAGATATATATTAATAGTAATTGTTGCCTTTAGGATGATTCGGGAAAGTCAATTGATCTGTACTATAGTTCCTTGGCACTCTTTGGTTTAAATATGTGTAGATATTAGTAAACAAATTGATATTATAATATGACGCGTACCTACATAAACTCAATCACTCTTTGTCTAATAGCTTTAGTAATAATAATAAATTATATTGAAACTGTTTTTGGCTTTCTTTAAAAAGTTTTAACTCAGTGCTACACTCCACTTCCTTACTACTCCTAAACCGATAAAGGCACTATGAACCTAACATCAAACTACCTACGCCCTATTCCTCAAAAACCGATAATTTACCCACGAACCGATAAACCGGTACATTAATCAACAGAACAGTTTTGAACATCGAAAACCAACGATTTTAAGCTATCGACGCGGTATCATTGCGCAGTCATCGCGAATTCGAGGCTCGACAATGGCCAGTAAATAAGCGAGATAATTATTACAACATATTATTTATAGAATACTATTATACGTTATTCTACGTGCCTATGCGTATAATGACTTATAACGGAATACTAAGCAGCGTTACCAATTGAGAATTATAAATACTGACGTTTGACGACGTTACGTTATAGTTGCCTATGTAAAATAAAAAGGGATTAAATATAATGACCACCAAAAATACTAATTGTGCAGCAAAATATGCTTACTAAAATATATCATAACGAGCACCGATACGCCTCAAATCATTGCATTCCGTCTCGGAAGGGTTAGGTTATGTTAGATTCCTTCTTAAACCCACCCAAAAATAGGAGCCCCACGAAGCGGGGCTCCGTCGACTTAGTTTGATCTCTTTAAATATATTTTGGTGTGCAATTAGTATTTTTGGTAAGCATATTTTGCTGTGCAATTAGTATTATTTTGCTGTGCAGTTAAATACTACCCAAATAAAAATAAAAACATTATTATAGAACATTGTAAAGAACAATCTATATATATAAAACTCTTCCGTTACTGAGTGACTGACAGACAACGCACAGCCGAAACTATTGCGCGCAAGAAGCTGAAATTTGACATGTATGTTCCTTGGGTACTGTAGGGGTGCACTAAAAAGGGATTTCCCGAAATTCCCACGGGATTGGGAAGAAATGGATAAATAAAAAAACATGCGCGGGCGTAGCTGCGGGCATCCTCTAGTCTATTGATATGATAGTTGTAAGTATACATCAGGCTGGTTATAAACGGTAGATAATAGTCTTTTCATTTCGACTACGAGAACATTACATTAGAGTCGTCTTAAATAATTTAATACATTTTACGTCAATCAATAATATAATTTGCCATCATAACCAAACAAATTATATGTTTGCGTACCATAAATGTAATAAATGCTACATTAATTGGTAATTTTACTAAATAGCATTAAACAAAATATTGAGCAAGTTTTACATGATTACATTCTTTTAATTGTATAAGGTTATTAATAATACTATTAAGATATAACATAATTATGTAATTTTAGGTTATCTGAAATTATTGATTATTTAAAACATCTACTCGTTAAAAATCACATGTTGACATAGTTAATAGTTTTTAGTTATCTAGAATTCCATATGGCTTAACATATTATAATAATACTGATAATTAGACTTATTTGTGCCTTTCAATTTATCAGAATCAGGGAAACAATTAAAATTTAAATACCAATTTAATTAAAGTTTACGGAGATACCTGCCTTTTTATACTATACATATTATCCTTACAATATTATTCATTTTTCTTTGTCAAAAATTATTCCCAAAGCTATGACGTCAAATAAATATACCATATAAGATCATAACCACACACCTCGTGGCCCACTTTTCGCCACAGATAAGACATGACGTGTCCGTTATGAGTTTCTGATCAGAACCTTGCGTTTGTAAACGCCCACAGACTACACACAAATACAGATTCTATATTTAAAACTGTATTCCGAATGTATTTTGGAATTACATTTTTAATGTTAGCGGTAGTGTAACAAAGGCTTTTGGGCGATATATCGTGACTATTTACATTAATAATGTACGTCGGGGTATTTTACTTGTATTTACTTAAACCGGCTAACGCCACACGTGTTTGTTTTAAATATATACTACGTTGTATAATACTGTAAATACTGCAAGCGAATCAGTTATAGTTACGTATTTACTTAAAAGAAATAAGGTAAAACGGCTGCTAAATACACCTTCCAAGTGAAACCATCTACAACATTTTCGGTCCAAAAAAAGGCCGTATAGTTTATCGGACTCGCAGCATACAAGCTCACAAGCCTAATCAATATAAGTAGGCACTACTCATTCAGACGCCATAATTCCGTTAATAAAAATACAGAGAGGAAGGCTCAGGGGGCCAGTGGGGGGTCGGAAGCGCAATGGGCTTCGGAAAATTCACCCGGTGAATGGGAAAGCGCGGCGATAGACAAACAGCCGGGCTGACCCCGCGCTCGCCACCCCGCTCCCACCTAACCGTACATTTTGAAATAATGCCTCCAACGGCTATGTTACCGACATGCTATTTTCAAATATCGAATTGCGAGCGTACTTAATTTGAAAAAGGAACACGAGCCATAGTTTACGTAATAAAGCCGGCGACGCACATGATGTCAAACACACGCGCATCTTACTAAAGTTAGCGCGAACGCACAGAGAGGTTATAAATCTCGTCGACACGAAATGGCTGACCAGCGCCATCCCCCTTTCACAGATCTATGTTGCTATAGCGGCTCCGATGCAAAAGTGTGCACCATAAATTTTATACAAGCACCAGTGTGCGGTAAAACTGAAATAGGCGTTTGTGTGTGTGTGCGAAAATTCGTGTTCGTCCCGTAAGAGGAGTGGACAGTGTCCAGTATTGCTTTGTGTACGTGTCGTGTACCTACGGAAATGGTATCGAGCCTACCAGAGATACGGAGCGTAACGGATTAATCAAAATAAATTTTATAGTAGATACACCGCGGCTCATTGACAGGAGGTTAGTTAAACGTCGTGGTAATGAAATAGCTTCTGGACTGACCGCACTCTCGTTATAGCACACTATACACTTTAAAAATAAAGAAACTTAAATTTTTAAGCTTTTTCTCGTTACTTTGACACTTGTCTATGATTCGTAACATTTTTAATATCCGTTCAGTTCCATATTTATACTTATTACAACACAAGGGATGTAATACGGTAATATCATTTAATTCACTGTTATCAGTCTTTACTTATTTACACTTGTAACTTGCTATAGTCAAAATAAGTAGTGTAACTATTTAAATAAGATATTTTAATAAGTAATATGTGTTTGTACTGGCCAAAATATGAATAAATATATTATTTTAGGGCGTTGTTGTTTCTTCACAACTTTAAGGGATATTTAATTAAAAAATACACTGAGTTTGTATACTAACATTTTTATTTGCCAGGTGAACGCACGTAAATTTCAATAATGGAACTGTCATGTGCATAGACAAAAAAGTTGGTAACTAAATGAAAAGGAATAAAGTACCTACTTTTAAAGTTTAGAATTCGATACAAATATTCTGAATTCGAAATTTGAACATGGCGGTTGACGTTTAAAAATTAACAATTGCGCGCCATGACAGGCTTACAACGTACAATTTGACGACAAATAAAGCTGAATATCGATATGAGGCAGTATAGATGCAACTATCACATGGATGGCTGCGTCAGCCCGTCAGGCGTCTCGCAAGTAATCTAATATTACAGAACGTCACCGAATTCCCGTTCGCTGAGCATTTTTTACGGGCTTTTTAATTTTTTTCTTAGTAACGAATTAACAGGCCTTTCATGTGCTTTCCGTTTGGACGGTTCGAAACGCTGAAAGAAGTGTGAAACGGGCCGTGAGCATCGCCACTCAGGTGTGGTTAACTCTCCGAGGACGATGGACTTCCCCCGGGTCGCAGCCACTTAGTCTGCTTCTGTCACTAAAAATAACAACTCGTTTATTTTTAAAAGCCTATCGTTCCGGCCGGACGGGTGGCACTGCAGGGCCGCCACCAAATCTGCAAACCTTTTAACTGACGGTACTGGCACCAACATACATTTTGTGTTTGTAAGTCGCTCCACGCCGAGCTGAATAAATGATTTTTGACTTTAGGATTAGATTTACAGCATTTATCGTTTACCCTTCGCGTAAAACCCGTTCTGACTAATGGATGGATGATAGTGGCTGCGATGAAAAATGTACACCAGACTTTTTCGAAGCGGCTGTTTACATTATACTGCTGACAGGCAGTGTTGGACAAATGTTTGGCAAACCATGTCGAATAACCGACAGCTATTAACGTATTACAGTAGATAAATTGGTCCGGGCCCTCGAACAATAACAGCGATACGAAGCGTACCTATGCGACAACCCTATAGAGAAGAAAGTCTAGATGTCGCGCACACGGACAGTCATAATTGAGTCCAAAAGCGGGGATACTCACACAGTGACATCGCTCGTATTAAGGACGTTATCGGTTACGCACTTATATTTACTCATAAACGTAGCTAAAGCGGAGAGTACTGCACAAAAACGCATCTTCCCCCCCTCCTGCCCAGCGCAACCCACCCCCACCGGCCGGCGGGCGAACGAATACATTCGACTAGCCCATTTGCAATATCGCATTGTGTGAGTGAGCGTACGCTGGGCCCGCGCGGCTGTGTGCGTGCGTTGCACACACACGCGCACAGTTTGCTTAGCCTGTGCGTAGTTTTACCATGTACCTACATGTACACCGTATTGGTTTTCTGTACAACCGTTGGGCTTTAACAAATTTCAAATTCACAAAATCGTGATTGGTCGGTATTTTGTTTGTATAAGCGGACGCACTGTGCTCGCCAGGCTTAAAATTTGCTACGAGATAATTCGTTTAGGCATAAAATGATAAGTTTTATCGAATTTTGTTTACGAGCATCGTGATTGTGATACATTGATGGCGGATGACGATTGATATTTGGTTTGTTACGGTCAAATGGTTATTCATTAGCTTGTATTAGTGGACGCAGATGAGTAATTTTCTATCATCAGTAGAACGGAACATTAAACAGATGTAAAAAAACAATATCGGGCCCACATTATGGGTACAAATGAAGCAATTAACTCGGCACGCGCCCTACATGGAACCGGAAGACAGACGGTCTAATGACCGTCTAAGATTCCAAATATCAATTTCTAATAAACCGTTGAAGCGCATCGACGTCATTTCCAAAATTCGTATATGGAACGTGACAAGCCGGAAGTGCGCTTTGTGCGCCACAAAAACTAACTAATCAAGCCAAGACTTCCGAATTCGAAATTGAAACTAGTCCAGTCATGGTTCCTTTTGCCGCCTGACATACGTAGGTACGTTTAAAACTAGCAGACATTTTAAATCTCAGCCATGTTTAAAATAGGAAATACTTTTTTTAAAAGCTGTCCTGAATTTCTCTTAAATTATATATCATATAATTATTTATAATCATTGCGTGCGTATCTAAGCATGTTATTTCCAAGTAATTGGTTTAGTTAATTACGTAGCTTAAAGAGAAGATAAATTAAATAAGAAGAAAGGTAACAACATTTTCTTTTGTTTAATACAAAAGAAAAAAGTTAACAAAACGAAACAATAAAAAGGATAAATGTAATTTATTAGAACCACGTATAACATACAGATAAGCACAAAGAAGTACTACTAAAGAAATACTACTACCTACTTACGAAAAAGATAATGTAAACCTACTAATATTATAAATGTGGTTATTTATATTTGTTTATAACATAATCTCGCGTAATCCCTTGCACTTATATAAGAGAAACTTCGCAAGACTAGACTACATCCTGAATGAAAACATATTACACGTTTTAGCAAATAATGCGTTTTTGTGGGGTTAAGGTAAACGAAGCCTTGGGCAAAAACTAGGTGTCATTTTAAATTCCATCTTGCGTCTAATAAGACTCTAGTGATTACTCGTTAGTGAATATAGTTTGGCATGTTTAGAGAATGCCTATTGATAAATGAAATTAATTATTAATTATTATCTTGTCATTTGATTCGACCCACTATTGTCAACCCTTAGAAGTAAAAAAAAAAGATTCTATAGAAAAAAATATGTTCAGCCGTATGTGGTTACTATAGAACCCAACCACAAAAGCTTTGGAACAAGGAAGGCTACAAAAAAATTGTTTGACTCAAGACAAATTTCTTCATTTCACTTCATTGTTCAATAAGGAAGACCGTAAAATGTGAACAAATCAAGCGTAAACTATTAAATATTACACGAAAATGATCCTTATTTCTTTAACAATAAGCGTCAAAAGAAACGCATTTATTTGTTTGTCAGAGTTACATCTTGCTTCGTCACGTTACAGGCTGATAACGTAAAGCACATATGTTCCAATTTTAAAATACTAGTTTAAATTAAGAATACAATTCTTTTTAATTAAAGATGGCAGCCATGTTTCTGTTAAATCATTGTTAACCCTTTCAATTCTGTCACGCAATTGAAAGAAATGTAGATTATATTATTACGATTTGTTTTGTCGGATTTAAATAAATAATAACTGGCCTGAATGTTCTGAAGGGGAAGTTAGAAATGTTATTAGATTCACATTTCGCTAACTACTTATTTCTTAAATTCAACGTATTGCCTGATAAGCCAGTCGCTTGTTCCAACAAATTTCGAGATCGTACTATTAACGAGAAATTCCTTACAGAAAATCTCGTATATCAATATTCCCGTCCCCTGAATTAAACCTGCGTTCGAATGCTCATTCTACGGGACCAACGATAAATTAAAAACAATAAAAGCGTATTTAAAAAGGCATTTATGATATCATAAGGCGAGTGTAGACAACAGATGCGTCGCGGCCGGTACGCCACGACGACAGCTTGCGCGACCGTTGCGCGTTGGCGTAATTATGCGCTAAACGCAAGGCGGACAGCACCACGTACGAGTTAGATATATAGATCGTGGTTTTAATGAGGCTAAAAGACCGGTAGCCTAACGGTTACGACATCGAACTTACGATCGGGAGTCGTAGGGTCGATTCCCGAACATTGCTAGCTGACATTGCTAGCTAGAAGGTGAAAATAATGAGAGAAATCAATTGTAAGATTTTGTAATTTATTGTAATGTCTGAGACTCAATTCCCTGGTCAGTCAAACGTAAAAATATGAGTAACAGCAAACGGCGTATAAATATGTGTCTAGTAGTAGGTAGACAACAGGATTGTGCCCCTAACACGTGAAATCTATACAAATATTATAAAGCTAAGAGTTTGTTTGTTTGAACGCGCTAATCTCAGGAACTACTGGTTCGATTTGAAAAATTATTTTAGTGTTGGATAGCCTATTTATCGAGAAAGGCTATAGGCTATATAACATCACGCTACGGCCCACGGGGGCGGCGCAGTAACGATTAACGCGGGTGAAACCGCGGGAACATCTAATCTAAAATATAACTGGCGACATGTGGGTGAAATACAATTGTGCTTACTCTTTTGGGAATACTGATTGACAATATATAAATAACTAATCAAATTTTAAATACACGTTGTCAGGGGTACAGAATAGGACATAGGTTACCTTTTATCCAGAAAAAACTTACTAACCTGACCCAAATTTACGCGAGTGGAGCTGCGGGCAATATCTAGTAAGAATACCTATATATTAGGAGGCTATATACCATACTTAAATAAGTGAAACAGCTGTAGCCCGATAGATAAGACATTCGACTTGCGATACAGAGAACATAAAACCAATCTTTAAAACAAAATTAGTTTTTATCGCCCAGTCTTTTAAAAAGACTACGACACTCATAAGATATTACATGTCCATTAAAAATCAATTAAATGTTCTTAACAGATGTATTTATGATGTATCACCCCAAGTCTTAACCCTCGCTCCCGTGTCGCAATATGGCACCCTCCTTAATGAGATATACGCACGCAATGATTATAATCTTAAGATATAGAGACTTAATCATTATAACATTCAATATATCACAATACACGAACAATACGTGTTTTTTATAATAATAATAATACTCTATAACATACACACAACACCATCTAACTCAAGCTAAGCAAAGTTTGTACTATGGGTACCTACCTACTAGACAACAATTTCTATTTTTACACAAAGATCATAATTTTCTTTTATTTTTATTTAGCACATTTGAAAGGTCCTTACCTAAGTAATCTCCCAATTCGATTCACATATTCTGGGACACCTGTATATACTTTTTTTTTGTAAATACATATGTACATAATATACATAGAAACACCCAGACCAAGATAAACATCCATGTTCATGCACACAAATTCTTGACTTGCGCGGGAATCGAACCCGCGACCTCAGACGTGGCAGTCGGTTACACTACACCACTACGCCATCGAGGCCCACAAGTATCTACTAAGATGATAAAAATTTAATGGCCTGTTATGCTACAATAATCACTTAGGTACCATAATAAGCGGTTATTGTAGCCTATAATCGCTTGAAATAATTATATTTATAGTCCTTTCTGGTATATTTGATCGAAGTCTCTCGCTATGTAAATATTGGATTAAACATTTTAGATATAATTTGCAAAGTAAAAGGACTTTAACTCTGTGTCGCGGGGGACTTTACAAACATTCACAAACACAAAAAACATCCATTCTCTCGGACACTTGACTAGTAGTGGTTAGTGTAACCGACTGGCACGCCTGAGGTCGCGGGTTCGATTCCCGCACAAGTCAAACATTTGTGTGCATGAACATGAATGTTTGTCTTGGTCTGGGTGTTTCTATGTATAATATGTATGTATTTAAAAAAAAAGAAGTATATATTATGTATGTTTATCCATTGTCTAGTACCCATAGTACAAGCTCTGCTTAGTTTGGGCTAAATGGTGTTGTGTGTATGTGATAGAATATTATATTATATTATAAAAGATATAATTTGCAAAGTAATAAGCTCCTGTGTCCCGAGGGACTTTACAAACATTCAAACAACGGACACAAAGAACATCCAGACTCCGAACAACCATTTGTGGATCACACAAATTTTTGTCCCGAGTGGGATTCGAACCCACAACACTCGGCGCAGCGGCAGTGGCGAGGCGACCACTTAAACCACTACGCCATCCGTGTAATTATTTTATTCATATTTAAAGCTATTTTACTACACCAGACTCTTAATATATTCCAAAACTCATGAGATATGTCATAGACCACCCGTGTCACCTTACACTAAACTTTAAATAACCCTTCGAAAAACATTAACTCATCAAACACAGGACATGGTCGCTCAACCCTCTACGTCACTCCCATGGGAATATTAGCCTACTTAAACAATGTAACGTAGAAACAAAGCGATATCCTAACCTGTTTGCTTGAGACGGGGGCCCGTGAGACCGCTCGAAACAATAGCTCCTTAACCGCAGCGACAAAAGGGTTAACTGCCAAGAAGATGGAGGCAAACGCTCGTGGAAAAGGAGACAAGGAATTTCTTCAGAAACGTTTTGAGATTTATACATTTTAATGGCGACCCTTGGGTTGTATTAAACTTGTATTTTAATTATATCTAATGGTTTCATTGTTTATTGATAATTATGCATTAACGTGGAAAAAGAAAAGAGTAAGTACTTCAACAAAAAAATAATGAGATAACCGATTGACCGTGGTACCTACCGGTCTTTTGACAAGGACTCTGATATTACTTTGACTAATTCGGGATTCGAATCCGAAACTATACGTAAGATCGTTTGCTTAGTACGAATTGGCAGACCGGGTAGAAAGTAATTATACAGAGTTAATTTAGTATTGTGAGGAGAACGCGTAAATGCCATATTTTTATTTTATTCTATTCTAGCTTTAGCGCGCGGCACCGCCCGCGTGGTACCTACATCAATAAAAGTACTAAAAGCCTATGTCCTTCCCCAGGTTTTAAAGTATCTCTGTACCAAATTTCATCCATATCGGTTGAGTGGTTTAGCCGTAAAAAGGTAACAGACAGACAGACAGAATTACTTTCGAATTTATAATATTAGTTAACATTATTGTAAATAGTGTAATAGGCGCAAGTTGTCCTATTTAATCCTTACTTTCTTACTAATATTATAAATGCGAAAGTAACTCTGTCTGTCTGTCTCTTACCTTTCACGCTCAATCCGCTGAACTGATTTTGATAAAATTTGAAATGGAGAAAGCCTGAGACCCTGGGAAGGATATAGGCTATATAACATCACGCTACGGCTCACGGGAGCGTCGCAGTAACCACAAATACCACTGACGCGGGCACAACTGGTATAAAATAAATAAATAACGCATGCTAATTTAGCTTCGGCGATTAGCAGTGCGGTCACCTACATGTAACTAGCTATAGTTTATGTCCTATAAAATAAATAGGGCCTGTTCCCGTTGCCCGAGCAGTATGCTATAATATTCTACTACATACACACAACACCATCTAGCCCAAACTAAGCAGAGCTTGTAATATGGGTACTAGACTGTGGATAAACATACATATATACCTATATTTTTTTTTTGTAAATACGTACATAATTGACATAGAAACACCCAGACCAAGACAAACATCCATGTTCATGCACACAAATGTTTGACTTGTGCGGGAATCGAACCCGCGACCTCAGACGTGGCAGTCGGTTACACTAACCACTACGCCATCGAGGCCGTCTGTAATCTAATAAAAATAAATATATAAAAAAATGCTATTTGTGTTACAAACTCCCAATACTCTTGTTAACCTCACCAGCTAACCTAAATGCCTAAATTACAAATTGGATGTCAATAGGAATCAATGCCACAATCTCTCGATCGCAAGTCCCTATTGCCATCGAACGATTATACTATCACCTGTATCACTGCTTGAATCATACATACATACATAGATTCACGCCTGTTTCCCAGAGGGGTAGGCAAAGACTACGGATTTCCGTTTGCTACGATCCTGACACACTTCTCTGGCTTCATTCACTTTCATAACATTCCTCATACCTTACCTTTCCATATTGCTTGAATCGCAGATAAGAATTGGATTCACGCCTATAGGAATGTAACCCACAACCTCTCGATCGCGAATCCAATCTCTAAACGATTACCAGTCACCAAATCATTACACAATCACTAAAAAATTATCATCATTAAAGAAAAACAGGACCCCTCTCTCCCATAAGCACCTTCCTCAAAATTCCCAATATCGTCCAAAACATCACTCAATAGTTCCTCAATAGCTCAATGGCTACTTAGAATCTTCCGACAATCACTTCCCCCGGATATAGTAGCTTCAATCAAAAAAAGATTTGTCACTTGTGTTCACTAAGTTCCCAGGCATGGTGGCCATTTTACCGCAAGGGTGTAGTCTATGACCCTTGAGTATAACGCCATCGATTATGGTATGCACTTTCATTTTTTGAGTTATAGAAGCTTAGTTTTGAAAGGGTTGTAGGCTCGATTTTTAGGTATGCTATCGAGATCTTCTGTAACGCCACACTTGGAAGTAGCACAGAATCCGACACGGTACGTTTATGTAAACCTAAATATGTACCAATAGATCTTGGTTTATCCACGTATGCTTGAGATATCAAGCACGGATCCTATACTTAAGAATTAAGAAGAGAAAACAAAGAGACAAATTGTTCAAAATTTTAATTCATTAGACATAATTACATACATAAACAATTTAATTGATAATTTAATTATAATATGACCAATTATTATTTACGCATGTAAGGATGATAAAAGAATTCAATCAATAGTGAACTGTGATTCAATCCACTGTTGAACATTACCCTTTACGAGAAAAAAGCAATCAGTCCCAGCAAAACAATATAAATTTAAAATACATTACTGACAACGAACCTAAAACAATAAACACATTTGTACTATAGAGGTGAACGCTTAAACCACCAAACTTGCCACATCAACATTTAAATTTTAAAAATATGTAAATATAAAAATACTTGTGGTTGAGACAGCCCTAACATAAGTATCCGATCGCTGCGCAGACGCAGACAGGAAGGAAGCGTAAGGCGAGCGCGTGAGAAGCGCGCGCGCACCGTGTGAACGCCAAAGTCACCTGTTCGATGGCCGCTTGTGGTCACCCTGGGGTACTTAGCGCATTGATTTGTTGGTCTTGCGGTCGCAATGATCATTATGTACATAGTTGATCGCGTTAAGTAGTGGGTTATAGAGGAAAAGCAATTTTTTATACGCTAACACTATTTTAAAGACACTATTTAACTAGCTCTCCCTCGGAAAACTGTTTTTTTTTCCTGGATTAAAGTACACTATGTCCTTTTATGCGACAACGTGTATTCGAAATTTCATAATGATTGATCGCGTAGTCAAGGCGTGAAAAATTCGCATTTATAATATTTAACTAATATTATAAATGCGAATTTTTGCACATACATACATTATATATTTGAAGCGACGGCCTATTGGATCAGTTGTCGATCTCGCGATCGAGAGGTTGCGGGTTCTCATCAGGTCATCATCGACGTGAACCCACTTCTTATATAATAAGGATTAGGCGGCCCCTCCGCTTAACGAAAATAACAAATTGCTAGTGATCATTTTAGCCTTTTAGCCTTCGTCACTTGCCGGCCTATTTTATACAAAATATCGATGTCGACTCGTTGCTCAATTGCTTCGAGAATATAAAACCAAGAAAAAAGCAAGAAATAAATTTAACAATTTAAATTTAAGTAAAGATAGGTAAATAAATACATCTGTAAATAATTAATCATTCCTAAGCTAAGAAAAAAAATATTACGCAAGATTAACACATCTAGGAACTGCCTGCAATAATTGTAACAGAAATATAATCATTTGCATCTTATCCTGTCGGCACGAAACCTCGGGACGACTAGTGTCGACAGGTTTATGAGCGTTCGTACACTAAATATCCCACTAAACGGCCTTGCGCTAAACTGCAAGTCAAAGAGGTCACAAGCAACACATCCCGGCGTCAGGACTCGGATGAGTCAGGACATGACGAGCTCAATCATAAACAAACAACCACCAATCGTTCCGTACGAAGATTGAGAGCGACGACCTTATGTAGCGGCTAAGTCATTAGACGTAGCGATTTTTATAATAGTTTAGTTACTACTTCGGTGTAGTGGCCTTGCCATTGCTTGCGCCGAGTGAGTGCGTTCAATTACACGGGCCAAGATTTGTGTTATGCACAAATTGTTGTCCGAGTCTGGGGGTTATTTTGTGTCCGTTGTTTGAATTTTTGTAAGTCACCCGCGACACTGGAATGATTTCTAGTGCCGTTGTCTTTTATAAGACAGAAAACAATGAAAGTACTTTATACAGATACCGCGAAAAAATCCGTAAACAGTAATTCAGTTTCAATAAAGATAAAGACACATTTATTTGCTAAAACATGTGTGAATATCATTATACATTGTTGAATATCATTATCAATGTAAAACATTCGCGTAAACGTAAGACGAAATTAGACTTAAAGATTTTATCATCGCAAGACCACTTTAGTCTCTGTGACTATGGCTGCTGAAAATCTACAGAAACGTCGAGAGAAATATTAATTTACTGCGTCGGTAGCGCAGTGGTTGTGCGGATGGCCGCGTCGACGACGGGACGGTCTTGGGTGAGATGCCCGGGTCAAGCAAAGCGTGATTGAGTTTTTCTGTCTGGAAATCCTCATTAGCAGCACAGCGTCTGGAATTGTACCTAGTAGATAACCGTAGGCCCGCCCTCCACTATATTGGACTTAAAACCTTAGCTGGTAAAATGTGGGTGTAATATACAGCTGTCTATCCCTTTGGCAATATAGATGTTAGACTATGGATGTATTTAACACTAGCTCTGCCCGCGATTTCACCCGCGTTTATGGTTACTGCACCGCCCCCGTGAGTCGTAACGTGATGTTATATAGCCTATAGCCTTCCTCGATAAATAGGCTATCCAACACTAAAATAATTTTTCAATTCGAACCAGTAAGTAGTTCCTGAAATTAGCGCGTTCAAACAAACAAACAAACTTTTCGGCTTTATAATATTAGTTTATTTATATTGCAGATGCACTCTGCTTTGTCGAAAAGGTGGCATAAGTTTTTGCATACGTCTCAAATTCGATTGTTTGCGAATAGTCTTATTCAAGTTTTCTTTATAAAAATTCTCTGTAGTATAACTGGGCTTGCCTATAGACGTTAATAAGTTCTCTTCTGTTGACAAGAGACCTAAACATACCTAGTGGTTTAAGGTGAAATACACCTTCGATTATGTTTGCGGTTAAAAAATTTAATGCACACGACTTACCTGCCTGCAGTCAGCTTGTGGACTTCATCTTGCTGTCGTAGCTAGCCGAAGATCAGAATCTCAAACCGCTTGAAGGTTTCTGATGCGGATTTTCTTAACGAAGGTCATGATACGTTCTTCGAGACGTCGCGATGGTCCATCAATCTGATCTTCTTCTCACTTTACCAAACTTTTGGTATTGTCTTATGCTGTTTTTATATACACGGCAGAATTGGTTAGTATTTTATATCCTATACCTATCAAGAAACGAGTCGTTCTACCTACCGACAGTAAAATTTTGTCATATTTCTCATAGTAGGTAGTTATATGTTTCAAAAATTGTCCGTAGATAAAACGACTCGAAACAGGAACCGGGCTTAACAGGAAACAGGAATCAGCCTTATTATAAAATATAAATATTAAGATATACCTCTGTCTCTTGTCACTCGACTCTTCACGCGCAAGAGCCCATCGGGATCCACCGGAAGGAATCAGGGGCTGGGGCCACAATCTCGACGTCCGGCGTCATGGCCTCGCTTCCGGCTGGGCAAGGCGTGACGCGCGCGCGCCGTGTCCTGCGCGTGCGCATCCATTGTTGTTAATTAGATACGTGCACTGATTTAGCGGCACAGACATTTTTGAGTGAAAAATGTGCTTTCCGGTAATAATTATATGGTAACTGTTAGATTGTTTTGTGATCTATGGCCGTGTCGTGCGTACGGGCAGACTAGAATAAAGAGATCAATTTGATGATATTAGATAGGATGCTTGTTAAAGTGAATAATAAACGGTTTTATGCCACACGAAAGTTGACCTTACATATAGCATTTGGTTAAAGGTATACTTTATCTGTATGAAATAGATGTTTCATATTCTTTAGGTAGATAAAGAAATAAGAAAATTTGTTAATGAAGATTGTTTAATTTTTATCCAATTTTGCCGGCCTCGATGGCGTAGTGGTTAGTGTAACCGACTGCCACGCCTGAGCTCGCGGGTTCGATTCCCGCTTAAATCAAACATTTGTGTGCATGAACATGGATGTTTGTCTTGGTCTGGGTATTTCTATGTATAATATATATGAATTTACAAAAAAGAAAAGTATATATGTAATTATGTATGTTTATCCATTGTCTAGTACCCATAGTACAAGCTCTGCTTAGTTTGGGCTTGATGTTATTGTGTGTATGTGATAGAATAGAATATTAGAATATAATTTGCAGAAATCAATACCGAAAAATCACAGGAACTTACTTGATTTTCAATTATAACCTTTGGTAGATTTTATAGCGAAAATATTGGTCTTATGTATAGTTTGATAGCTATAAATAAGACCAAAACTTTCATTATTACAGGACAATTGAAAATATAACGTAAATCAACACTAATACCACAAAAAGCACTGAATATACCCGACAACTATTCTTTTAATTATAATATAAATAATTAATTAAAAAAGAAATTATTAAAATTAGATTTTAACTGTATCTTACAATAGTTAACAGTATAATGCCTAAGTCTTTGTCTCGACATCTCTTATAAAGTAAAGTTTGAAGTATTTTCGTGACGAGTGCAGACACCCGCCGCGATCCGTTTCTGTGATAGCCGCGGGAGTTCTTCTGTCTTAAATAGATATAAACAAAGGTAAGGTTCAATTATATTTATAACTAATGGACAGTTCTTTGTTCGATATTTATAGGTTTTTGCTTTGTTTACTTATTAGCTTGGCAATTAGGCATTAAGAATAATATCATGTATTTATTTATGTAAAGAAACGTAACTAACTTAAACTACACATTATCTGTTCAAATAGAAAATCTTAATCTATGCAAATAAATAAAATTGAAGCGTCTGTTTGTAATGTCAAAATAACAGCTTTTTATCTAATGCATATGAAAGTATATAAGGTACCTATACGAAAACATCTATTTTAAAAATTTTTGTCTGTCTGTCATTCTGTCTGTTTGTTCCGGCTAATCTCCGAAACGGCTGAACCGATTTTGACGGGACTTTCACTGGCATATAGCTGATGTTATAAAGAGTAAGTAAGGCTACTTTGATTTTAGAAAAAATAGGGTTTCGCGGCGACAAACACTTTTTAGTTAAAATCTACGCGGTAAAAGTCGCAGCTAACAGCTAGTAAGGGATAAAATATAATAGATACATATAAATAGTTTATTTATATCTATCGATTATATTTTATTGTTAGGTGCATATATAGTCCGGCAAAATAGACAATAATGTTTTTACAATCGTATACTTTAGAAAACATTTTCGAAGCTATTATAAAATACTAGCTGTCCCGCGCAACTTCGCCTGCTTCATATAGGAGAGTTTTCCCCGTTTTGCGCATCATTTTTCATTACTGCACCGCTCCTATTGGTCGTAGCGTGATGTTATATAGCTTATAGCTACTGTTATATTATTTCCCGATAAATGGGCTATCCAACACTAAAAGAATTTTTAGATTCGAACCAGTAGTTTCTGAGATTAGCGCGTTCAAACAAACAAACACTTCAGCCTTATAATATTAGTATAGATTAATATAAAGTGAATTCAATCTTACCCATTAAAACTACCGACACCGACGGTAAAATAAACCTAAACTTAATACAAGAAAAAGCATTCAACTTATCTTGAGGAATAAATAAGAGTACCTACTATTAAAATGCAAACTAAATAAACAGTTAGCCTGTCCGACGAATCACATATCGTAACATATGGCACAGTCGCAAGAGGAAAACCTAGGTGAACGTTTCTCGATCAGATCGGAGGCGTTCTGGACAAAGGCCAGGTTAGGAGCTCCTTGAACCGACGGGCGTGTATGAGGAATGTGATGAAAGTGAATGAAGCCAGATAAGTGTGTCAGGATCGTAGCAAATGGAAATCCGTAGTCTCTGCCTACCCCTCTGGGAAACAGGCGTGAATCTATGTATGTAACAAAAGATTTTCTACTGTATCTATCACGGGCGGGGCGTACCGATTCAAGTAATATTCAGAACAATACACAGAGAGAGAACGTTGTTACGTTGCAATCTGATATTCAAGTAATACTATCATTGCTTTGTACATAAATAACGAATCCTAATTAAAAATGAAAACAATCTGCACAATAATATTTAAAACAAAACTTATTAAGACACAAATTTATGAAGCGGAAGTTCGCGATGGCGCATAGTTTTTCCTAACTATGTGCAAATCACAAACAGGGTGGCTGGCATAATTGCTTTCCTTACGTAATTATAATTGGCGAGAACAGTGTGCACATTAATTATTCATTAACACTGCTCACCCTCATTTGGTGTAGACTTGAGAAACGCCGGTTAAACATATGAGAGCCCCACTATTTTTCTAATAGGAGCTTATTTTTTAATTGCGAATTTTTTTATCGATAGCCTGTAGTCGTGTTCTTGGCAGGCTTGTTATTTAACCAATATAATATAAGTGCTATATGTTATTGAATTACATATATTATAAACTAGTTTTCACCCGCGGCTTCGCTCGCGTAAATGTAGGTTAGGTTAGGTTTGCAACAGTTATTTTTTCTGGATGAAAGGTACCCTATGTCCTATTCTGTACCCCTGACAACGTCTATGCAAAATTTCATGTTGATCGGTTAAGTAGTTAAGGCGTGAAAATGTAACAAACAAACAAACAAACAAACTCACTTTCGCATTTATAATATTAATTAGGATAGGATATATATACATAGATCCATGCCGGTTTCCTGGAAGCGTTGAGCAGAAAATTAGAATTACTATTTGCTACCGATTCTAGTATTACTCTGTTGCTATATTACCTTTTATAACGAATTATTTATGCACTCGCCACTACCTACATGCACATATGCTTATCTACTACACACTCTTAAAACTGTATTGATACAAAATCAAAAAACATTACAAAAAAACATAATTCCATGCAACTTCTAATATCTCATAAATCTGCAATTTAAAACGAGTTTGATGTAAAGTCGCACCTTCACTATCGTTAAAAACGAGACTATATTAAAATCCCAATGTTGTTCTTGAGGCGATGAAGGGTTGGGTGGTCAAGTGCGCCCCCATCTTCCACCTGGCTCCCCCGCTGCGTAGAATGTTAAATTACGAGTAAAATGATAGCAGAGTTAAGAAATATTGACGGTTACATTTATTTACGCTGGGGAATCTGTGCACTAAGCCGGTGAAGTCTTTATACATTTATTCATACGATTTTCCTAGAGCTACATATTTTACATATACTTGGTTATAGAAGCCTTCGCTTATTTGTGTATTTGAGCACTTTTATATACGTCTAACTTGTCATCTGGGACAAGTCTTTGTGTAAAAGATAAACGACTATCTATGATTTATTAACCATATATGTATATACTAGATGTTCACGCGGTTTCACCTGAGTTTATCGTTACTGCGCCTCCCCCCGTGGGTCGTAGCGTGATGTTATGTAGCCTATAGCCTTCCTCGATAAATAGGCTATCCAACACTAAAATAATTTGTCAAATCAAACCAGTAGTTCCTGAAGTTAGCGCGTTCAAACAAACAAACAAACTCTTCAGCTTTATAATATTAGTATATGTAGATATATATTTTATGTTGCTTTTCTACTGTGATTTGAGCTTCCAGAACTCCTTCAGGAATCGCAGTGCTATCAGCATAAATGCTAGTAGTATATCTCGATCAGTGATTCCAGTTAGCGAGCTCTAATATTGTCGTCGTAGTAGATTTATGGTAAGGTAGGTTTAAGTAATTAGTGTCGACATAAGAATCGACCCATACCAAAGATACTTTGGGCCATTCGCACCGCTCCAACCACTGCGGTGCGAATGGTCCCATTCACAAATAGTACTTGGGCGAGTCGCACCGCGGTTCGAATAACTCGCGGTGCGAAACGACTATGTACCCGAATTATCGTGCATTTTTCAAGCGGTTTAATGGATCTTCTATCAATTGTTCAATTATATCGTAACAATAATCACCAAAATTATAACCTTTAAAATAAACAAAACAATATTTATATTCAACTCATCTATGTTATTATTGTTGAAATAAACAAAAAACATTTGCAAGCATTTAACTAGAAATCCTGAGACAGTCTAACGATGTGGTTTACGTTGAAAGAAAGCATCGCGTGAAACTTTTCGTAAATACTTAAAGTGTTGTTTCTCAAAGGACCCGAGCGGTAGAGGGTTGCTTTGTCGTTTCAATACTTTACAAGTAAAATATATTTTTGTTTATGTAAAAGGAAGATTAAATTCTCTTTATTGGTATCAAATAATTTTAATATTTTGACATTTAAGCGAAAACCAGCATTCTCGCGATATTATTTGTTACCAATTGTATTTAATAATTTATATCAATTCAAAAATAGGATTGAGCATCATTGTCTTTGTTATTCTTTTAAAAACTTTAATTGGCATCCGATAGCCAAGTTTTAGACGGATTTAAAGATGGCAAAATATGAGAGACTCGTTTTAGTGGCCGCTTGGCCCGCGTATATTTAAGACAGAAATCTTAATCAATAATATGATACAATTGTGTATTAAGTTTAATCAAAATCCTTTTAACGCGTGATTGAGTAAATCCACGTTATTTATTATTTACTTTAACGTCATATTCTAGATTGTACGCGCGGCTTCGCTTGCGTGAATCCCACGACATACCGGGTTTAAGTCATCCTGTGATAAATCCAGGCCGTGGTCTATTACTGCACCAAGTTTCATAAACACTTCCAGCTAAAATGTGCCTTATAAGCGTAAATGGAGATACCTAAATTTAACGGAGCCATTATTAAGTGTGTGAAGTCCAATAATGACTTAAATTTAATGGGTTAATGACTCAATGCGTGCGCATGCACACACGAAAGACGGAGTTCCCAACTTCAGATAAGAATGTGAATTCCTCATTTAAATGTATTTATCCTACAATTGTATGAATTTATGCGGTTTTACTTACGTGGATTAATAATGAATATTAATAAGTAAATAAGATTTAATTAATAATAATTTCGAGGAATTATATGAATGTGATAGTGTTGTAATTGCTATGAAGTTATTCCTCACTTTGTTTTTAATTGGCAGCTCGCCTAAAGGCGGCTGTACACATTGGGCCAAGGTAGTGGGCCAGCGTGTTGGGCCAACGTGTAGAGATCTACTTGTACTACTAGTAGATCTCTACACGTTGGCCCAACACGCTGGCCCACTACCTTGGCCCAATGTGTACAGCCGCCTTAATAGGAATGCGTGGGAGTCCCGTGGGCGTTTCACAAATATAAAACAAGAATAAACAAACAAAAAGGATACCTAGACTTGTAAAATATACCTGCGTGTCAAACAAACATAATTATATACCTACATATATTCACGACTATTTTCTTAAGGGGTAGGCAGAGACTGGCGGCCCTTGCAACGACACGTTCGGTATTAAAAGAACACTTCCTGCACTTAGTATAAGTCCTGTGTCGTAGGGGACTTACAAACATTCAAAGAACGGACACTAAGGACATCCTGGTCTCGGCACAACTATTTGTGGATCACACAAACCATCCGTGCTCCCTCATCTTCTATTAACTCTTATCACATCACCAAATCTAATAATAATAATAATATTCTACCACATACACACAACACCGTCTAGCCCAAACTAAGCAGAGCTTGTACTATGGGTACTAGACAATGGATAAACATACATATATACTATTTTTTTTTGTAAATACACACATATTATACATAGAAACACCCAGACCAAGACAAACGTCCATGTTCATGCACACAAATGTTTGTCTTGTGCGGGAATCGAACCCGCGACCTCAGGCGTGGCAATCGGTTACACTAACAACTACGCCATTGAGGCCGACGATCTTTAATTCTCGACTCAAACTAGGGGCATCAGTAGCTACTATCGATATAAGCCTGTCTAACTCCTTACTAGATGCAAGCTTGATGTTATGCCAGTGAGAATGCCTAACGAAGAAAAGTGGCGAGGCGATGAGGACAAAAGGATTAGCACGATGCGTGAAGAGGGCAGACAATGTCATGTATCAAGTTCATGTGACCGGTACACTCAGCCACAATAATATCCCACTCATTATATTATTGCTTATTAAATTATAATTGTACTAGATTTGAAATGAAATGTAAGTTAGGTTAGATTAGTAACAGTGCGTTTTCTGGTTGGATGTCCTTTTCTAATCTCCTGACAGCGTGTATGCAAAATTTCATGATGATCGGTCGAGTAGTTAAGACGTGAAAGCGTAACAAACAAACAAACTGACAAACGCATTTGTAATATTAGTAAGGATTGCTTTATTTAAAACGGTTACCTTGCTATTCTTTTCTAGATTAATAAAATAAAGCTTAAAAGTCTGCTTGTTTTTGAACGCGCATATATCTGAAACTACTAATCGTATTCACTACCGTCTGCGGTAAAAAGAACCGAGTGGGTATGCGGTAATATTACTGTTCACACCAAAGCGGACTTCCCTATCCTTGTTGGTAGAGTACCGCGCGGTATATACCGCGCAGTATTCGAGTTTCACTCAAGAAGATAAGTAGTTTTCGCCAGTTAACTAAATTTATGTCTGATATCAAATGTACCTACTTCAATTGTATTGTGTTGTGAAAATAAATTATTTTTATTATTATTATTATTATTAGTTAGTCATTTCTGTATCGCCAAAGAATATACACGTCAGTCACGTTGTAATTTCTGCAGAACATCTGATTTTAGTGATGGATAGCAATGAAGAGGAAGTTTTACTTTTATTAGCCTTAATTAACTCACCAGCTAAGAAAAGAATTTGGTTCCATGACATCAACAGACAACACCGAATTCATGGGGAATTCCACACTTAATATCCTAGATTAAGACTGGATGAAGATAGAGCATTATCTTGAATAAATTGAAAAATTGAAAAATCATTGGAAGACTGGGGATTACGAGTATAGCATGATTGTTGATATATACAACGATCATTTTGGCTTATGTTAGGCTAAATGGTCTAACCTGTTTCGCCCAACAAGTGAAACAATACCTATGCGGTACTATGGCACCAACTATTCCGCTCGAGCCGAACTTGATACTAAACACCTGAGCGATACCCACGTGATATGTACCTCTACCCACAGCGGCAGCGAATACCGCTCAGGTTTGAATGGGCCTTAAATGTTTTTTTTGCATTTGATAGCCTAATTCTTTATAAAAGTTATAGGATATATAACATCAGGCTAAGAATCATGGGTTCGGAGCAATAATCATAATCGTGGGTGAAACCGCGGTGAACAGCTACTGGTATTCATGTTATTATATTCGAGTAGACTTTGTTTGGGGCCCAATTAATAGCAAAAATAATTTTTCTATTCGAACCAGCAGTTTCGGCGATTAGCGCGTTTAACCAAACAAACAAACAAACTCTTCAGCTTTATAATATTGGTACACATAATTAATATAAAAATCTTCCTTTAGTTATATAATATGACAGCTGTTCTTTTGATTATTACCGTATAAAATATGTATAACGGTGTAGATACTTATAACTCAAATATGTGACAAATTCTATATATTCGTTACATAAAAGGAACTCGTATTCTACAAAACCCATATCAGTAAAATTGTCTGTTAAATGTACAATGAGATAATACTACAAAGTGCGAATGCTATAATTTTATTAACAGGTTCTCTGTCCGATGAATCACATATGATACATAACAATAGATTTTCTATTGTGTCTATCACGGGACAGCGAATGGGTTAAATACTAGCTTTTGCCCACGGCTACACTCGCGTAAAAGTAGGTTATGTTAGTAACAGTAACTTTTTTTTAATATAATTTAGCCTATATTATAATATATTCGGCGATAATATAACTTCTAAATGGTGATAAAATTTCGCTCACACGTGGTCAGGAGAACAGAAAAGGACGTAAGCTAATATTCATCCAGAATAATCGGTCAAATAGTTTTTGAGTTAAATGCTTTCGAACAAACAAAAAAATATATTTTCTTTATAATATTAGTATAGACATTCATTCACTCACTCCTGTTTCACAAATGGATAAGCAGAGACTACAAATTTCTACGAAACTAGTATACCTCGCCTGCTTTTTTCAGTCTATTCAGCTTCTTCATCATTGCTTGTCGGCTTGAGATACTTACTACGTGACTTTCCTCATCTTCCTGAGGATCACTACATATTATAAAACAAAGTGTCCCCACCACGTCTGGATATTTGTTGGCAATAAACTCAAAAACTATTGAACGGATTTTCATGCGGTTTTTACCAATAGACAGAGTGATTCATGTGGAAGGTTTAGATGTATACCAAATTTGTTAAAGTTTTGTACAACCGTGCAAAGCCGGGACAGGTCGTTAGTAATCTATATTAAATGACTTGACTTGCTCCTCGAGTCAGTGACGCAAGTAAAGGCTCTTGCGTAAATGCGAGTCTTCGTCTTGCTTTCGGATTGAGCAAAATATATTTGTGTTTTTATATATAAATTCTCAATAACATTGGAATTAAATTCGGTAGACGATAATTGATTCGCCCCTTAGTCCTTGGCAATTAAACGTAGTTAGCGAAATTTGAACCACAGTCAATCCTGTTTAACCTGTGGGGCATGTAGAAGATTGATGTTATATAGGCAGATATACATATACTATGTAACGAAAATTAACGCGATCATGTATGTTTACCTTTAATGCTTAACGTTTTACAGTCAGTCAGTTTGTGACCACGGCCGGTGTAACCCGGTCAAATTTCGAAATTGGACCAGGTTCATCGGCCACACCGAATTTCGAGGTTCCAATTTCAAAAGTTTAATAGTTTTTAATGCAGATGTACAATTATTGTTTGGATAAACTACTTTAATCTCTCAACTCAAACTCAAACAAAATTAAAAAATTAGGAATAATTCCTAAGTTCGAATAATACTTGTAATTATATATGTAAATAATTATTTATGTATTATAATATATTTGCTTTTGAGTTTGTTTATACTATTTGTAATTTCATTAAAGAAACTGTAATGTGTAATTTTAGTAAGATTTTAACTGTAAATTCTGCGCATATATTTAATCATTTTTCATATCGCCATGTCTGCGGTTTTGCTAAATATAGAAGAAGAGTATATAAGTTATATATCTCGAAATATGTTTGCAATACAGCTCTAAATATAAGTATATTATCAAACATAACAAAACAATATTTACGCTCTTAATATAAGACATGGATTGAAAATAGCCCGCAGCTGTTAGGACAATATTATGACGTTACTTATGAATTTATTATACATATATTTAACCTATTGAGTCGCAGCAACACACCGGTGGTCAGTCACAATAGACTTTTAATTAGGTATGTCTGGTATACTTGACTTAGCAAATTAAAGCATACATCAGTCACCAGATATACCTTACCAAATGAATAAATACAACGTTTTGATAATTCGGGTCCAGAAACACAGTCAAAATTGTTCCTTAAATAACCTAAATATAAGATTTAAATCAGTTTTAAGCTTGGTGATCCATGGTTTAGCTTTTCTTTGTCTGATGCCTCAGGCGAAGATCGAACAATTTGAATGCCACCACAGTTTTTACAAACAAGAAACAACTAAAATAAGAACAAAGAATAAAAACAAGTCATTCGAGAACTCAAGAACAATTGTTCTAATTACGATTTTTCTTTCGAACTGTACTTGAAATTGATTCCTTACGTATAAGATTTAGAAACGGCACAGTGTGGCGAAGGACAATAAGACTGAAACTTAATATTTTAGCCACTGTGGGAATAATTAGAGCATCGCTGCTTTCTCAGAATGTTCGAGACAAAGCCTCTTTTGTTATTTTAAGAACAAAAGTTTTTCGTAAGGTCACTTTTTAAACAAACGATCCTAATTGTAGTGTTATTTAATCTTTTTGACCTCCAAAATAAAATGTGACAAAATGCATTTCTTTTTTATGATATGGTTGTTGAGTTTATTTGAATTATCGGATGTATTGTGAGTGTTTTAAATTGAAATACTTTACTTAAATTTTGTCGTATACATAAAGAGTATTTTTGTAATTTAGTTAGCTATGAGTAGGTATATGCGATTCAAATTGCTAGTATTCCTAAATACTCACATGAATTCTAACCTCAAAACTTCAAAATCATAATAACACATCAAGACAATTGTTTATCAAATAATTACTCAATTTTAAGTGTATTAAGATTTTCATAACGAAACGGATGAAAAAAAATACAAGTCTTTCGACTAAACTAAAAATATGATGACGAAATTAAAATCGTCTCCCGCCATCGATGTCAACCCTCTCGGTCTCGCATTATTTTTTCTTCCACTAACGTCTAGGCAGACTTGGGGGGTCTGTCTTACCCCTTTTGGGGGGTACTTGAGGCCCTTATCTGTTGTAAGTTTGTACAGCGTAGTGGATCGTAGGGGACCCCCTTTGGTGATGTATCTTGAGTCTCGTGTTGCGGATAAAGTGGATGTTTTGGAGAAATACTGATTGCAAACTGAAATTGTATTGTTTTTGTGTATTTTTGTAGCGATTTTAACTTCTGTAATGAAAGTTTACTTTGTGTTAATGTCTACCTTCCCTAATGCTTTATTAGTACGACGTCTGCTGGAAGGTCCAATGTCGTAATTTGTTTATGTTCGGTATAATGAACATGATTTATGTATATACTTAATATACGATTTATATCGTTTGTAGTTCAACATATATGTAAATATATTTAAATAACATTTAATATTTTTTGATGACAAATACTTCAGTACTGTACGGCTGTATATTTTCAGTTTCGAAGCATAGTTAATAAATTGACAGGTATATAATTTGACAACATATTTTCGGTTTGGATTTTACTGACGCAACGCTTCAGCAAATTTCTTTAGCCTGACTACACTTGACCGATATTTAATGATATATCCTTACTTCCTTACTAATATTATAAATTCGAAAGTAACTCTGTCTGTCTATCTGTCTGTCTGTCTGTCTGTTACCTTTTCACGGCTAAACCACTCGAACGATTTAGATGAAATTTGGTACAGATATAGTTTAAAACCTGGAGAAGGACATAGGCTACTTTTTGTTGATGTAGGTACCACGCGGGCGGAGGCGCGCGCAAAAGCTAGTAATTAAATAAATCAACAGTTGTACTATTTTAAGTATATTCTACAAACGTCTAGCTCAATTTCACCCTAACTGCCTGCGACATCCGCCTACTTACGCGTGCGTTGAGTATTTTTTTTATTTTCTTCTCCCCCTTGGCTTGTCTGGTCTTCCATTACGGAGACTTCAAACAGCACCACAATACCACTGATTAGTGCCCGGACGACGGAATATAAAAAAGTATCTATAGCCTTTTTGGTCGACACACGTAAATGACCGATCATTGTTTTTATCGCAGACAGCTTAATTTCGCAATATTACTTAATTAGTGTTGTGTTAGCTGCAGATAAAAGAAAATCTGAGACTATTTGAACTTAGAATACGAATAAAATCTCATAGGCTAGGTTGATGATCTATGAGGTTTTGTTGTTCAGATCTCTTTGGTTTCTTTTATTGATCAACATTGCGAGGAATTTAAACAATCTAAACACATTGTCAAATTGAAGTAGCAAAATACGACGAAAATATTTTAAATTAAAACTACGAATTTGATATTTTCCATTTTTGTTATCTATATTGGCATTAATAAATACATTTTTTTAACGTGTGGATCAATAAAACACTGGAAACTAGGCCGAAAGTTAAAACAAGGACAGAAACATTTACGTATTGAAATTAAACATTAAAACGTTATATAATCATTATAAAATAGAAAACTAATCATTGTATGCATAAGTGAATTCGAACTTAAAATACAAGCACAATAAATACTAAAATAACTATGAATGTGAGTACATTATTGTAAGACGTGAAAATTTGTGCCATACACTGAACATTAAAAAGGAAACTTATTTGATACTTTCAGCAACTGGAGCCACGTGTATCTCACGGGGCTGCATACATGGAACGAAAGTATTCAAGATGTAAATTCCGCACATGTTCTATCTATGTATATGCCAAGTTACATCCAAATCCGTTAAACAGTTTACACGTAATTGAATAACAAACATCAAAACATCTTCACAAACATCAATATTTATGATAATAGCAGGATGATCACTAAACCAAGTCCCTCTGAAACGCTATCTCAAAGCTCACCCATCAAATCCAGCTTGCTTCCAACAAATCATCGATTCTGAGAAAATTTTAAGCCAGTCCTATTAAAACCTCGATAGTGAAAATAAAAAATGTAGACTCAGTACTGAACTGTGTAATACGGAGGCTTCCCGCCCTGTAGTTAAGATTGACAGACGGTAGGCTTGAGGAGGGGATGGGAGGCGATAGGGGGGGGAATTGAAAGAGAGTGGAAAAATTATACGTGGCAACCGACGCATCTTAACTTCCGAGGTTGCCTTCCGTGGTGCATTTGGATGGGCCAGTGCTCTTGGTGCACGAAAAACTAATGTCTCGCAGACTATTTTAAGTCTACAATACTATGACTAAGTCCTAAATGTCTTTGAAGTGACGGGATTTAAAATCAAAGAGCTCTAATCTATAATGATGTCAAACTGTTCATAAAACTGCAGTTAGCTTAGTTTAAAAAGCTGATGCTAGAAGGATAGTATATTGTGATATAAAATATTATTTTATTAATTAAACATCTTGTTCAGTAAACATGTATATATATATAATAATATCAGGTCTGTGTGTAAACTGTCCTGTGTGTCACGGCCTCTTCTCTGTGAGTTTTCTTCTCCAGAAACATTTATACCGATATGAATTTGTTACAAAATCTTCTTCTCATACATTGAAAGTAATACGCCTGTATTACTATGGCTACACGTCAACTAATTACACTGAAGTCAAATAACATAAGAAAATCGCGTCTAAGTAATCTGAAATATATTTAAACATATATTCTATTAACCACATTTCCTGAAAGTCAAACTCTCTTTTTGGCACACCCAGTTACGATAAACATAATACTTCACTGGGTTATCTTTATCACTGCGTGCTACCATACTCTCCCGATGTAACGCAGCTTATCATTAGTAACTTATGTAATTCGTCTTAACTCGCACAAAGTAAGTGCTTGTCAAACGAGCGAGAAGCTCGAGCGAGCGATCAATTGTACGCGAGCACTAGAACACAACCAACCGAGTTGTTGCAACTGTTTAAATGATGCATAAGATATTTTAATTACGATCATAGATAGAGACGCACTATCCTCACAATAATTTATCGATTTATTTTGCTCATATCAATTATGTGAACCGAGACATTATCGATATCTATAAATAATTAAAAGTTTACTTCCACATGTGAGTCTGTATTCTGAAAAAACAAGTATGAACTGCACATTTATTCACACGAGTTTCGCGAGTTAAAACGAAGAAAAATATTCCAAAAAAATTCCAGACTAACGTCACGCATACTGAAGAGAACAAACGAAACAAAAAATAATAATAGAAAAAATAAAAACATTTCAGCGAAAGCAGAACCTAACCTCATTGGCGACGCTATCGTAATTAAAACGAAAAAAAATAAAAAGTCCATGTCAACTCCTTGCAGTTTCCTAAGTATGAATTATGCCGGTCGGTGTATTCGTTAAGGGGCGGATCCATTCATTCTTTTTGTCCGCTGGCAGCAGTTAAGGAGGTCTGTAGGAAGGGGAGGGTGGGGACCACCCCCCTGAACTTGCGACTCGAGAATATTTTTTTTCTACACTACTCGACGACGCTGGAAATCGACACACTTGGCCGTAGTTTGTTCCGCTCGCTGGAACGATGATAGTTCGAGTGACTTTCGGCTCTCGACGACGTTGGATAGTAATTTTGTTGATTATTTTTCCTCAACTTCACTTGACAACTTTGTTTAATTAAATTTAAAGATTTGTTCCACTTTTGCTTCGTTTAAAGTCGACTATTTATCACGAAATGATTTTATAGAAGTTACCGTATAAGGGTATGAGAGTAAACCACAAACCTAAGATCACTTTCCTTGTAATGTAAATGTAATGCTAAAAGAATATTATAGACTAGAAATAGAAATATATAATTTATTAATAGTTATGTTAATAACTAATCAATATACATATGTTTATTCTAACAAAATAGAACCAGAATATACTCGACTATCCGAAAATTCGACTTGCGACAGCAAAAGTACGAATTATCTCTTACATAACATCTTCCATCTAACGCCAAAATAGAGACATAGGGTCATTCAAGTTTACTGTTAAATTTTTTTGTCACTAAGACTTTTCTCACAAAATCCAATGCTTGTTTATTAAACCTTTAAAAATAAATATTTCATCGATAGTTTGCAACAGCTGTGTCGCATCACTAAAAAGTAAGGAGCTTGTAAGACGGTAATGAACTGAATTCCTCGCTCTTTGAGTGTGCCTCGCGCCTCGACTTCTTGCCACAAACCGAGGCATTCTCGAGCCTTCTACCTCGCCTATTGACCTCGACTTCTTCTTAGCATCTTTGTGTGTAAAGAGGTGTTTGTTGACTTCGCTATTTTGAGTGTTAATTATGAAAATGAAAGAATAAACTTAGTTTTCACTTCAGGAAAAGATTGTCTCTACGAATTAGATATATTGCGGGTTATCACTATTATTCGTTTTAAGTATCAGATAGTTATGACTCCTAATCCTAATCCTAACTAATCCCTACTTCCTTACTAATATTATAAATTCGAAAGTAACTCTGTCTGTCTATCTATCTGTCTGTCTGTCTGTCTGTCTGTTACCTTTTCACGGCTAAAACACTCAACCGATTTAGATGAAATTTGGCACAGATATAGTTTAAAACCAGGGGAAGGGCATAGGCTACTTTTTATTGATGTAGGTACCACGCGGTCGGAGCCGCGAGCAAAAGCTAGTATTAAATATGCGAATGTGAGTTTGTTTGTTTGTTTGTTATGTGTTCACGCCTTAAGTACTCGATGAAATGTCGCATACACGTTTTCAGGGTAATAGAAAAGGACATAGAGTACCTTTCATCTAGAATACAAGTATCTACTGTTATTAACCCAATCTACATTTACGCAAGCGAAGCCGCGGGTATAATCTAGTTATTGAATACCTATATGTATGATAAAGCTAATTGCTTATTATTACTATAAAAACCTTTTTGCTTTTAATGTTCACAGTTAAAACGCTGACCTGATTTTGATTTTCTTTATACATTAATCGCTGAGAAAACGAGGAACACAGGCTACAAAAATATTAAAAATTATTAGCTTTTTGTTTATAAGGATTTACACCCGTACATCGCACACCTTTTTGCCCCCCCAAGGGATAGGCACCGATGCATAACACTCACATTTTGTCACCCATATTTTTCGGTCCTACGTAATCTCGGGCGAACCTATTGGCGACTACTTGGCGCATCACAAATACCACAGATAATATAATACTATACTTACAAATACATAGTTTTTAAGAGGTTAAGAGCTCCTTGAACCGACGGCGACGGGCGTGTATGAGGAATGTGATGCAAGCGAATGAAGCCAGAGAAGTGTCAGGATCGTAGCAAATGGAAATCCATAGTCTCTGCCTACCCCTCTGGGAAACAGGCGTGAATCTATGTATGTATGTACATAGTTTTTAGTTGTAATACAAATTTCATAGATGTACCATAAAACTACAATATACAAATTTCTAAGTTTCCTAACTAATAAAACCTATTAGGTCTGAAGTCAAAACACCATTTAAGACAATAAGACCACCTAGATAGTCGGGCTTCCGAGACAAGAATCTACCAACTTAAACTTAAGTGTTCAAGTTATTGTAACTTGTCTGCAAGGGTTTACAAGTTAACTTAATAGGGAACCGGTGTTTAAGATAAGCATAAGACGGGGAATGGGTCATTGAGGTAGGTCTAACTTAAATGGAGACTAACTTGGGATTATTTTGACTGTTAAGGGTCAGACAAAGAAAGAAAGAAAGAAAACAGTTTATTTTGTCCTCTACACTGGCATAAACCAAAAAAAAAAACAAAAATGGTAGATACAGAAAAATAAAAAAAATATATAAAACAAGAATAAGCAATTTATATAAAATTAATCATACCGCCAGTGCGAGACCAAAAATGGCACTTATCTCAGCATAATGCTGCAGCACCGTGGTAGGTAGTGCAGCGCTGATTTTCGGATAAGTCCAGTGAAGCCACGGACAGCTACGCTTGCCAAATAACATAATACATTTAATGTAAAAGAAAAGTAAATATATAAATGTAATATAAAATAAAAAATATATAAATGTCAAACACACCTTGTTGTTCGAAATAAATAAGTATTTGTACTATTTTTAGATATAGGTGTATGTATTTCATATATATTTAGGGGGTAGATCGTGAGAACCAGGCTTCAATCGCAGATCAGACAAGTGGGTTTTCTTGTTACGAAATTCTTAGTAGGTAGCAGCTCGAGGTGGATGTATCCAAGGCCTCTAATACGTGGGCACTAAAATATCTCTGGCGAAATATGCAAATCTGACTTCTGCCTACCATTTCAGGGATTTATAAGAGCGAAAAGTTGAAAAGATTTTAAGTTTTCGATTGGCTGCTAATATAAGCTCAATGATACGCCAACGACACCACGATGCGATCGAAACCCGAAAATCTTACTTATTAACACAATTAAAACATAAAAATTACATTTGCAAAGCATATTTTCTTTCCATTCCCGAAGCTTCAACGTTAAATAACTTCACGCAAATTATTTAGCTGTATTTAAAGCCAAAATTTTCCCGGCAACTGTTTAAGTTTGTTATTTGAACTCCTTAGTGCCGTAATTCGCATTCGCATTTGCGGATTGCGAACGCATTTCGTCGAGTTATAAACGAAACTTTGTGCGCTATCAGTGATCAAAACTAGTACTTAGTAAGTAAACGTGATAAGGTAAAGGCTTAACAGCGTTATTTCACTGAAGCCTGTTGAGAAAGTGATTAATGAGTCTCGTTTAACAACAAAAAGTTTGTTTTACGTTGCCGTACTTTCCTTTTAATGAAGTACATTATAAATAAATTATAGGTATATACCTATAATTTATTTATAATGTACTTCTTACTTACATATGTGAACGTCTATAGATAAGAACTTAGCTTTATATCTATACAAACGAATCCTAATTTATATAAATGCGTATGTGAGTTTGTTTGTTTGTTTGTTACGCTTTGACGCCTTAACTACTCGACCGATCATCATGAAATTTCGTATACACGTTGCCAGGGGAACAAAAATGATCATAGGGTATCTTTCATCCAGACAAAAGTTCTGTTACTAAAGTAACCTAACCTATGATGACGATATATCTTATCTTATCTTATGTGGGGGCCAGTCAGTGCAGACCGGCGATACTTCGACCCATTGCACAGTGGGATCTTTTGTGTCGACACTCTCCCAATAACGACTGCCATAGATGTTCATGGCAGCTGGGACCGACGGCTTAACGTGCTCTTCGAGGCACGGAGCAGGCGATAACTATCAATCAATACGCACATAATTTCGAAAAGTGATATAACCTCCGAAAGTCAGAGGTGCGCGATGTGGGTTCGAACCCAAGACCCTCTGCATTGCAGTCTGTTGGTCTCCCCACTGAGCTATCGCTGCTCTGATGACGATATATAAAATATGTATAAATATACTTAATAAAGATTATAGGGCTGCCTTAGTGAGGCAGCTGTAGTAGACTGTCTGAGATCTCGGTATGTAGCGATTCCTGGAATATTCGGCAAGTGATACTTGGTTATTCTGACACGACATTCCCAGTAGCAGCCCTTTGTCTGGGACTGTATGTAAAGAGCACTAGGACCGCCCACTTTTGTCTAAAATGGTAACTGGAGAAATGTTGGTGTAATATCCTTTGGAGATAATATAGATATGAAAATATGTATCTTAGACCTCTTCTGGTATGAGGTTAGTTATATCATAGTCCACCACGGTAGCCTAATGCGGGTTTACATACTTCAAACATCTTCGAAAACATTATGTAGACTTCTTACTTATGCAGATTACCTCACGATGTTTTCCTTTACCGTTAAAGCGAGTGATAATTACGAATAAATATTTGAGCCTTTCGTCCTGTGTTCCTTCACCTGGAAAATGTGTCCTTGATAGATAGTACAGCAAATCTATTATTATGCACGCAATCCTATTCCTAACCAATATTATTAATGCAAACGTGAGTTTGTTTGTTACTCTTTTACATTATGAAATTTCGAATACACGTTGCCAGAGATACAGAAAAGGACATCTGGTACCTTTTATTTAAAAAAAACTGTTTCCGAGATAAACTACTAGAAACCATATATGATACGCACATAGCTACGAAGATGATTGGTCCTTGGCATGGAACTGGAGACATTTTCGTAACAATCTTACGGTCTTTCCACTACTCTGTCGTTGCTCGAGATGACTACAGTCATATTGCAAGTTGTTGACTAATATACATACTTGCATTAACATAATGAAATTGCATCGGTCTTCATTCTAAAGAGTAGCCCGACTTCCTCGGAGCGTCGGTATAATCTTGCGGCTTAATCATTCATTAAGGATATATCCTTTTTAGCAATTAATCCGCGGGCTCAATTCACGCAACCGAGTTAGCTGCGTGTGCGCACATATATGGACTACCATACGATTGTTAAGGTACAGAGTAAAAATATATTATTGGTGTACTGTGTAGTGAAGATCTTGTATTTAGAATAATACTAGCGGGTGTCTGTGGCTTCATCCGTATCATTTTTAGTACAATATCATAATGCTAATGATGAGTTAATATATTAAAACGCACACCACACAGCAAGCAAAAAATTAAAATGTCTATACTTTACTACTTTTATTTAAATTAGATAGCATATACATATTTCTTTTATGTAAAAAAATCCAGTCCTTTATCTTTGACTACATCGTTCGTCTGGCAGCATAAGTTTGCGTGCCCTAACGTGATCTCGGATTCAATCCCATAGTCAGGCAACGCATTATTGATATTATCTGTGTGAAAAAATTTTGCATTGCAAATGACATGAAAAAAGTTGCCCAAATATGAGTGTAATATCTAACTTAAGTTTATACCTATCATGTTAACTTAACATTTAAATACTTTCACCATTCCAAACAGTTTTTCCTACCGCGCATTCTACTACTCTATGGCATGCAAATAACACATCTACACGTACAACCATAGACAATTAACGCGCCATATTTAAACAGGAAGCGCGCGAGGATGTGACGATATAGATTTAACCTTTGGCACATCCTAAGTCGTCTTGTGTCACAACGACGATTATATAGAGCAAGCATCACAAGGGTTAAGTGTTGACTCACTGTTTTGACGGAACCGTGGCGCTTTCTTGACGGATTGCTTGACCCATTTTGATGAAACTGATGTCGGAGAATCCTTGGTTATTTATGTGTAATTTGAGTCTGGTGTTGCATGATTCATTGTTTTTGGTGAGTCAGTTGGGTTTTTTGTATGTATTGTATGAAGATAGATTGTATAGTAAATGTCTACTTCAATAATGAAGGAGTGATTTGAAGATGAAGACTATGTTTACATCATTATCGCTAAACTAAGTCTACGGCGGTTTCAAATACTATAAATAAGATTTAATAATTATGTATTAATAATACTGTAGATCATCTGTCGGTATGGTTTTTCGGCTATACTGTTGAATCAGCTATAATATGGTTCTTATAATAATAAATATGAATCTCGTAATTTATGTCTTACAACTGAATAGACAATTTAAAAAATAAAATAAGTAAACATTTATTAAAATGTGGTGTCTTAATCTTAGGTCAAACGAATTATTAATTGATTCGATAAGTTCTTTATACATACACACGCTTGTATTCTTGAAAAGGCAGGGAGAGGTCTAATACCAACTACGCATATTTCGTCAACTACCTTTTAAACATATTTCCAGAATCTATACTGCTACTGAAAGTTTTCTTACAAAAATACACAATAGCGCTTTTATGACCCGGGAAACTAACCCCAGACACCACGATCGTAAAAACACAACCACAAATTATCTACGAACGATCAAGGCAGTCACGTAAATTATTTCACGTATATTTATGTATTTCAGTAAAACAATAACATTATGTAATATAATTAATATTAAAGAATGTGACCTTAAAACTCAATAGAATTGTGGCAGGTTAGTAGACGTCCCAATTACGGTGCGCCCGCGCATCCGGCGCACAAATAGACTAGGTGCGGTGTCGCTAACACGTGTTTACAAGATGCGCCCGCGGTTAATTCACCACATTACTTCAATTGGACTCATTCACGTTAATTTAGCAATTAGTTTCTTTTACTAAAACTTTCGTATATTTTTAACGCGCAACTTAGTAATGTACATTGTCATCATTCAACTCTTTACTTTTTATTTTGAGGTTAATATAAAAGTACATGATTCTCCATAATGTTCTCGAAGATAGGTGAAGTCTGTCAACTCGCAGTAGGTTAGCGTGGTCAGACTGAGAAGAGGCCCGTGCCAAACAGTGGAATAGTGTAACAACAACATAAACAGGACTAATATTGTACCTACTTTTTTATAAGAATACCTATGAATAAATTTTGGAACGCTTGCTTAGTCATTGTTTTCAGACTTAAGTGTATGAGACCTTTGCATCAGTTTTTTTCAGATGGCGTGAATACCCTAACACTGTTTTATGTTCTAACGTACGTAAAGAATGAGATGATAGTAAATAAAGCATAAGAGATAAGCATCCTAGCTTATCTGACATCGATGCACGTAAATATGTATGGTCTCTGCCGACCTTTTCGCAAAACAGTAGGTCTACCACGAAAATGCCTTACCAAATCTTTGGACGAACGAAAAATTAAGATTATACTTATCAAGATGTTTCTTAGGATTTCTGTCTTTATAAGTGTAATTTTTCTGTTGCTAGGATTACTTCACTGTAAAGTTTAGTGTCATCAAAGTGTTGCCTCATGTGTTTCATGGTACTAGTAGTACCAATAATATGCCCGAAACTTCGGCATTTACGTTTCATGGTAGGCCTACAGGCATGAACCTATCATACAATTTCTTAACGCTAATAAACGATGTGTCGTAATCAAACTTATGTCAAGCAATTTGATTGACTACTGCTAATAGAGTCCAGATTGACCGTCTGTTAAATCATTTTTGTGTTGATCTGTCTTTTAGAATGGGCAGTAGGTGTATATGTATTTTACTCACAGCTGTTGCCAGACCGACATTATTCGTGTAGAGAAACAAGAAGTGTAATATCTTGCGAGAAAATCCTCGAAATAATGCATTACCAAGTGTAAACATGAAGCTCCAGTTATAATACCGATATTACACTTAGAAACATTTGCTATTAAAGTGCGCGCGAACTTGTGTCGTTATATGTGCATGTGTAGCTGCGGGTCATTCGGAAGTAGGGCTGACACTTACCAAATTTCCATAAAAATCGTAATAAAGAACTGACTGTCTGGTTTAGCGGTATATTTGGTCATAAAGTCTCCATTATATGCTCGAGTTGAGCAGTATTACTTGGATGAACAAGTAAGGCAATTTTAAGTACCACGGAGTCAGATAATTACTTTGGAAGACGCTAATAGGATAAATAAAACTTTAAAACAAAGATCATGAAATGTCAATGTGATTCATCTCTGCCTACAAACCTACTTTCCCCAATCTGGGATTCGAAACCAAAACCTCGCAATCGGTCGTAATTGGTGTAAACTTATGCCTTGAGTCTAATGAGGCAGTGACAACACAATATACGTTCACACAATTACACAATTTGCTCAGTATCAACCCTATTCGTAACTAATTCGGGTATACACGGATGTAGAAAACGCCACGCTAGTTGGGCATGCAGGTGTGTCAAATCAAGCCGAATATGATTTCGTAGTGCATTCGACATTATCGCGAAAACTAGTGTGTTGGACTTGTGACTTATTATATGACTCTAATATATGTGAATCTTCTTTTATGCTTGCTTTTCTTTCTTATCGAAAGCAATAATCATTAAGTCTACCTTAATGATTAATTGCTTCTATTCGCGACAAAAATTTAAATCAATCGAATCAATAATCTTAAGAATTAATTACTCTTTATATCACGCCTGTTGCCTAAGGAGATAAACAGAGACACAATTTTTTGTTTGTTTTAATTAAATCATTTGATACAAATCTATATCAAGACATAATCACACGATATTTTCTGCGTTCCATTTTGGATTATATGCTTTATTTATTTCAGTCAAAACAAATACCAATTCAATTAAAACGTGATCTTTCAATGTTATGGTGTGCCTGCTATTAATTGACATTAGATTATCTATTAACAGTGAGTCTTACATAGCTGAAAGGTCGGGATATGCGTGAACATAAATATTCCAAAAAAAGTATAGGAATATACCGCGATAACTTCTACTTTAAATAGTTTAATGACAATGTAGCATTTGCGTAAACGTAAGACTATACCAAACCTGCTATTTTTCGTCATTTTTTAAGATGGACACATCACACTTTAATAAAATAGCGACTTAACTCGAAATTTGTATGTTAGGCAATTTGAACTCTAATTATGTGACTATAAATTCTAATATTATATTTGTGTTAACGAATTGCAACAGAGTTTAAATTTGTTTCAACCAAAATATTTAGATAAGTCTCTGTTTCATTAAGACTGCGACATACTGAGGTTCAAATTTAGCTTTAGCCTTTACTAAGAACAGTTTTCGACAACATCTATTTGACATTCGGCTCTCCGTTATTTCCTGCCGTGTGTCCCCTAGATATCTCTGTTCAGACATACCCCAGCATACTTTGGAAGGTAGCCAGGAGCCTTTTTGGCCTCGAAGATGCAGTTAGTACCAACTTCGGCAATACTGAGAATGTCTGCTTTGTGAACCGTGACGCAATATTCTGCAACAACAGCATTATTTCTAGATATTATTGTACTTCTACGTTTAGAAGTTTCAGTTCAATTTACATATTTGTGAGTGTAAGATTTAGAACGTGAGCTTTGTTTGGAAGTTGGCTTAGTAGATACAGAAGTGTCTTGCTTCGTACATTATACTAACAATAATGCCTGTTTCTTCCCGAAGGGATTGGGAATACGACAGGTTAAGTTAAAATATTTAGAGTGCCGGAGGCCCAATCACCCCATTCCCCTTTCCCGTTCCTTCTCCTTCTCACTTCCTTTCCTAAAGGGTCGGCAACGCGCAAGTGATGCCTCTGGTGTTGCAGGCGTCTATAGGCTACGGTGACCACTTACCATCAGGTGAGCCGTATGCTTGTTTGCCATCTTAGTAGGATAAAAAAAACTTTACATCCCTTTTCATTAGGACTTCTTCTTTCTTCTTTTCGTATGGTTAGTGGTAAACCTGTTGTCAAGAGTTGTTCAAGCCGCCCGTAGGCCTCTGACATGGCTTAACGACTGCTATCAATTTGGCAACAACCGGGACCGACTTTTACGTGCCCTCCGAAGCACGGAGACGCTCAGATGAAATACCACTAAGCGGTCACCCATCTATAGACTGACCGCATCCAATGTTACTTAACCTCGCTAATCGTTTACCGATCAGAATGACTGATATGAAAACTCCTCTCTCTGTCACTATTTCCAGATTATTAAAGCACGTCTTGCTATTTACATTAGTAACTACATTGCCTGTTGCTCTCCGAAGGAAAAAGGTATACGATAGGTTAGGTTGCTTGACATCCCTATTTCACTATGACTGATATGAAAACCACTCTCTATCTGCCTATGCTATTCTAAGAATTTCTCGACAGATAACGGATATTTTTTTTTTTACATGGCGAGGGAGTCTAACTTTCACGATCATTGGCAGTCACGCGCAACACTGGAGCAATGAACTATAGAAATATATAATCCTAACTAATATTATAAATGCGAAAGAGAGTTTGTTTGTTTGTTTGTTTGTTACGCTTTCACGCCTTAACTACTCAACCGATCAACATGAAATTTTGCATACATGTTATCAGGGATACAGAATAGGACATAGGGTACCTGTCATCCAGAAAAAATAACTGTTGCAAACCTAACCTAATCTACATTTACGCGAGCGAAGCCGCGGGTGAAAACTTGTAGTAAAATAAAACTACTCTATTTTAAGTACAACTTTTTCTTGCAACGCGATGGCTATGTATTATAATAATAATATCATATTCTATCACATACACACAACACCATCTAGCCTAAACTAAGCAGAACTTGTACTATGGGTACTAGAACAATGGATAAACGTACATATATACTTTTTTTTTGTAAATACATACATAATATACATAGAAACACCCAAACCAAGACAAACATCCATGTTAATACACACAAATCTTTGACTTGTGCGGGAATCGAACCCGCGACCTCAGGCGTGGCAGTCGGTTACACTAACCACTACGACATCAAGGCCGACATATATAGTGCTTTTTTTAATCTATGAATTGTTTTTGTAACATATCTAAATTAATTCATACTATACATACATGTTTGCTAACGTAAAATAAACTGAAAATATTACAGTAAAAACCAGTTGTACAAAACGGTGCATTGAAATGTAAAAAAATATTTTTATTAAAACAACATATCTGTGCAATTATCAGTGTTTCTATGAATTTGTATTGACCAATGCTCGATATTATAAAAAAAATGTCCAATACTACATTTGATACTGAGCTATTTCTAATAAATTAATACCGACAATGTTTAACCAGTTTCATATTGGTTGAATATTATTTATATCTATACTAATATTATAAAGCTGAAGAGTTTGTTTGTTTTTTTGGTTGAACGCGCTAATCTCGGGAACTACTAGTTCGATTTGAAAAATTATTTTATTGTTGGATAGCTTATTTATCGAGGATGGTTATAGGCTATAGCCTATAACATCACGCTACGAGCCACGGGGGCGGCGCAGTAATCATAAACGCGGGTGAAAACGCGGGCACATCTAGTCAAATATAAAAGAATTGAATCCCACAAAAGATGAGGTTAGTAATGTTTGCTTTTAAATAGAAATCGGTTTCTTCTAATTACATTTATTTGATCATTGTGCGAAAGTGAAATAGAAAAGTTAAACATTAAAGAACGGTTCAGAGATTTTCAGTCAATAATCTACTTAGTCTATTATTACTCTTCTCCCTAGCCTTTATTATTCCCAAGTCACTTGGGGTCGGCTTTTCTGGTCTAACCGGGTTTGACTGGATATCAGTTGTTACACGGAGCTGCTAGCACCTGACCTCCGCAACTCGAAGGCTAACGATACCCTAAGGCTAGACCAGTGTCAGGATATCGGAGGGCACTGACTTCCCAATAACGACTGCCATAAATCTTCATGGCAACCGGGACCGACGGCTTAACGTGCTCTCCGAGGCACGGAGCAGGCGATAATTGTGTCAATCAATACGCACAAAATTTCGAAAAGTCATAAAACTTCCGAAAGTCAGAGGTGCGCGACGTGGGTTCGAACCCGAGACCATCTGCATTGCAGTCTTTTGGTCTCCCCACTGAGCTATCGCTGCTAACAATAAAATAATTAATAACAATACAATATTCTTTTTATAATCTATCTATCAGCTGGATATGGTCTCTTCAGTTTGAGAAAAATTATTACATTCTCCACCATGCTGACTTAATACGAACTGGTAGACTTAATACATCTGCAAGAACGTTATGTAGAACATTCAGTTATACAGAATCCTTCACGATATTTCTCGGCTCTTTACAAGCAATAATTAATTATTCGAATATTTAATATACCTACTTAGAAAAGACTGTCGTGCCGTGTACTCAAGTATGGCATCTACTATCGATGTGCAAGTGCCACGAAAAAAATCAAAATAGAATATTCGACATGCATCCGAGTGTTAATCAATTCGGTGTCACTAATTCCAAATTCGAATTACAATCGAACATTTCGATTGGTTTGCCATTCGAATAATTCGATTGTTAATCTAATATCGCCCATCGCTAACTGTGAAAGTATAATTTCTTCCACAAGCTAGGTACATGTAACAAAAATATTACGGCACATTGTCTGTATCCGAGCAATTGAGCTATTACATTGGGGCACCGCGCGCAAGGAACGGAACCAACGGAACCATCTCAATTGGCGGGCTAACGAGGAAACAATCTTGTACGCGCTCCACTTGCGACGGAACTCCAGTCAATCTCGGCGATAAATGGCACTAATAAACCGATAGAACGGCCACGTAGACATGTATGGCACTAAGTTTGACATATTGGCCATTGACCCGGTCATGTGGTAATACTTAATTAATGTGTTTTCGCGAGACTTCTTGTTGTCTTTTTTTAATATTTCATTAAAATTATAGGTGTAAGTTTTTTTTTTCTTTTATTGTGCTCGTCAAAATGACCACACTCCACCTGATGGTAAGCAGTCGTGTGGTCTAAGAGCAGTGGCCTCCACACCGCCCTCATAGTAGCCGAGGCGATGTTGAGGTCTCTACTTTGACGGCCTGAGAAGGTGCTTTTTCACGCCCCGCTTAAAGGACCCAGGATTGAAGGAAGAAGGAAACACGTGCCTTGGCAGAGAATTCCATGCCTTGGTCGTTCGGCAGAGGTATGAGGACCCAAACTTTTTGGTACGCGCTCTAATCGACTCTACCGGTAAGGATGGCATCTGAGCCCAGCACGCGTTGTTCTGGATAGGAAAGGGGAGGGCGGGATAAGGTGGAATAATCTTCAGAGCACTCCCCGTGGTATATTCTGTAGAAACATGCCAATGAGGCAATGTCCCTACGGAGTTGCAGAGGTTCCAGTGAACTCGTGACCTCTGGATCTCCGATAATACGGACAGCCCGCCGCTGTAACCGGTCGAGAGCGTCCAGCAAGTACTGCGCGGAGCCATCCCAAAGATGAGAACAGTACTCCACGCACGGCGCACTTGTGCCTTATACAATAGTTCGACTGCACGAATAGCGATAGTGGTTTAGGTGCTCACCTCGCCACTACCACTGCGCCGAGTGTTCTGGGTTCGAATCCCACACGAGACAAAACTTTGTGTGATCCACAAATTGTTGTTCCGAATCTAGACGTCCTTTGTGTCCGTTGTTTGAATGTTTGTAAAGTCCCCCGCGACACTGCAATTATTCCTAGAGCGGGAATTGTAATATTTAAAAAAAAGATAAAGAATAGTATATATTTACTAACAAAAACATTCTAAGTAAGAAATATCAATATGTAAGTTCACAGCATGTCAAAGCTACCTCCCCTGGATACAGGCTTAAGTCTATGCTTTAGATACCGCAGCCGTAACGACTGCTTGGACTCAGAAATAAGTCAACATTATTTATTTGTTCTGAACGTCAAGGCAAATGGATAGTGAGGTTGGACATAAACAGCCCATATGAAGGTATAAAGCTTGCAACACCAAGGTAAACACGCGCATTTCCAAGCCTTTAAAAAGAGGACTCGTACTACCAACACAAGAAGCATGCATCACACAGGCTACTCTGCTAATAGCACATCATTTCCTCAAAAAACCTAGAATATCCGAAAAACATCTTAAAATACTTATTAAGAAACTGCTCTCAGAAATACATCAAACTTACATCCGTCTGTTTCAATTGACAGTATTTGGTATCCAAAAAATAATATTTGTTGAAAGTGTCACGTCTATAATATGTTGGGTCTACGAGTTGTTTGAGAGGAAGAGACAATTTTGTTGAACACATGTGGAAGTATCTAAGTACAAGTGGTTATAAGCAATGGGTTATGGATGTTTTGACGTGCGATCCGCGCTAGGATGTCTCTATTAAACCAATTGCTTCGTTCTACCGTACCGATGCAACGCTACTTGTTAGATGGCTCTTTGTCATAATATTTGATGATAGATTTTTTGGGTAATTAGGTTAAATAAGTAATATAAAATAGCAGAATAACCAGGCATGGCTCTTCAAATGGAGATAGAGAGTCTTTTGTTGGGTGGGCAACACGTGAGTACATGTCATTAGAATACGGGAACCGCTTACCATCAGAAAACTTTAGTATATTTGCCATCTTGGTTGTAAGGAGAGTTATATTACACCCACTTCTCGCAGCTTTGCTTTAAGGCCCTAAGTAATAAATGGCAAGCCTATTTGTATCTACCAGGAACATTTCCAAACTCTACGCAGGTACTTAGAATTTTCTAATTTAAAACTCAATAATATTTTGAACGACTAAGAATTGATACTGAGACCTCGCGACTGACCAATCTTAGGTGACAAGACCAACAAAACAGTTACTTTATAATAACCATATAAAAAATATTCAATCCATATGTCCATGAAGGCCTTCACAGCTAAGTAAAAATTTTGACGAAATGGATACATAGCAAAAACTACTAAAGTTACAATATCATCTCATGCCTATCAAAACAGTCGTTAAATACGAAGAAGGCAAAAAAATATCAACGGACCACCATATCGGTTGTTCATTAAGCTTTAGTTGTTTTGTTTACATAAGTACTAAACATACAAACGAAACACACATCTAAAGACTTTATCGTCAACAAAGGAAAAAGGACTAATCAGTGTGATATGGGTGGGCGGTAAAGTCATCCAAATGTAATTTTTGCGATTGTATTTTAGCAGAAATAGTGTTGAGACAGTATTTTTATGATAAGTTAAAAGTATTTATGAGTTTATTGAATTATATTTACAGATGCTGATTTTAAGGCAAATGCTAAAGTTATAAGAAAATACATGCAAGAACTCAAAGCTACCCTTTTCTTCTACTCGTAATCAAATTAAAATATTGGTAATTTACAACTCATATCTGCAATATGGCATTTATAAAAGACTTACGAGTATTTTGTGTCGTATATGTATAAGTAGATTAATCCTTACTATAATATTATAAATTCGAAAGTAACTCTGTCTGTCTATCTGTCTGCCTGTTACCTTTTCACGGCTAAACCACTCAACCGATTTAGATGAAATTTAGTACAGATATAGTTTAAAACCTGAGGAAGGACATAGGTTACTTTTTATTGATGTAGGTACCACGCGGGCGGAGCCGCGCGCAAAAGCTAGTACCTACTAACGCTTTGTATACATTGCAAATTTTACATCATCAATGTTTGCAAAGTCTTGCAAGACTTTGTCTTACGGGACTTAATTATCAACAGGAGCCGTCATTCACCTAATAAAATTCTCGAAAACCATTTAATGCCTTGAGCGATAGCGATCCACCGGCGGCCAGACAAAATTGATTATCAAGCAATAGACAACTTAAAAATACACACTTATTTAAAACTTCATCTTTTCCTGTCGACGATACTTTATAATATTTGGCCCCAGTAGGTGATCACGGTAACCGCTGCTACGGTGACATTCGTCAGATCATGAAGAGTGCAGGTGTACAGACACTAAGTACACTCCAGAAGATGAGGCACAGTCTGACAGATTATTTTTTGGACGTTATAATAGGTCTATGAAGCAGAGGCTAGACCTATTATAACGTCCAAAAAATAATATAATTTCGTAATTAACTCGACTATGGCTACTTGTGCCAAACACTAATTCCAAACAAACAATACCAACCTAAGAACTAAACATTTAACTGCCAACCAAAACATCAGAAAAAAACATAAAAGAAAAATAAACAATATTTCTTATGCCATCTCTAGTGACAGAACATCAAGCATGTTGTAGGCCACGCTATCAGCAGGAAACAATACAAAAAAAACTTAACCGCATTGCCTTACAGAAACATAAAATTAATTATTATAAGTCCCAAATGACACTGTAACTTAAGGACGGATGTATGAATAATGTTATAAGCGATAAAAGCTGTGTTTTCCTTCAAAACACAATAACTGGTGTTTCTGGTTGATAAGAAACCAACCAGATGTGGTTGGCCTCAGCACACCAGCGACTGCCACAATGTTATAAACAAACAAGTGATAGGAGACCGGCGTATTGTAAGAAGATCGATGCAACAACCTTGTATTGTGAATTAAAATAATTGTGCAAGGAAGAACTTATCACGCAGTCTTAGATTTCCTAGAAAAATATAAGTAATAGAGGTTGCAATAGAAAAACATTAACAATGATGATCATCTCTGATGGTTGACAGCGGAGGCGTGGGTCCTGGGCGAACTCCAAGTTGCATGTCGTTTCAAACACAAAACATCCGTTGACATGTCGCACTCTTAATAAAACAGCGACTTTACTCGAAATTTGGAAGTAAGTCAATTTGAACTCTAATTGTGTGACTATAAATTGTACTATTATATTTGTATTAAGTAATTGCAATAGAGTTTAAATTTGTTTAATCCATAATACTCAGATAAGTCTCTGTTGTATTATAAGTGCGATGTGTTAGACTTCTACGCGAGGCATCCTCAAGACAGTTTGCCAACGGTCGCTCAGTAATGTTTCCAGAGTTCATGTGACGGTTATGAGGTCAGCAGACGACCAGAAAATTATGAGTCCGGCCTTTAGGGTCCCATTGCGGTATGCCCCTGGCCGGAACACTTTTGTTTTTAACAATATTTACTCAAGTGTCTTCTCCAGTTGTTTTACGATAGGAGCGTCTCGGCCGTGGGCGTAGCGGAATAACAAATTTTTCACTATGGGTGCGTGCCGGCCGGGGGTGTACCGGAATGGGACCCTAACGGCGGGACCCAAAATTATGACTGTTGCGCTGGCTGTAAAGTAACTCCTTTTGAAAATCGGTGCGCTGTATACCTTCAATATTGCATGATCCATAGACTACAATAACAGCATAACATCAGGCGATGTCTGTGTTAAATAAACCGATTACTAACTCGATAACCTATATTTTGAGTTTTTGAGGATACCTGACTGTAAACTTTACATATTCATGATTACGTAAATAAAACGGTTTTCCTTAGTATAAATTGGTAATTATCATGACTTCTTATTTCCTTAATACCTCATTAGGCATTAAATATTAGTCAGGTTAGCCTATAAGCTAACCTTGTGTTTCGCACGGAGCTAAGAGGAAATATGTCTGAAAGCACGTATTAGTTAAGTAAATGCGTCATAACATATACAATTCAAAAGATTTATATAAATAAGTATACATCTTATATCTATACTATATAATATTATAAAGCTGAAGAGTTTGTTTGTTTTTTTGAACGCGCTAATCTCAGGAACTACGAGTTCGATTTGAAAAATTGTTGTAGTGTTGCATAGCCTATTTATCGAGGAAGGCTATAGGCTATATAACATCACGCTACGACCCACGGGGGAGGCGCAGAAACGATAAACGCGGGTGAAACCGCGGTAACATCTAGTAATACTATATATTAACTTTCCACTGCTGGACCTCTTAGCGTGGAAAGGATTAGGTGATAGACCACTACTCTCACATAGTGTTGGTTGGTAGACTTCACATATCGTTGAGAACACTAATGGAGAACTCTCAAATATGCAGGTATCTTAGCAATGTTTTCCGTCACTATTGTTAGCGATTATAGGTAGAATATTAAATATTTCTATAAAATAAGTGTAGCGATGTATAAGCATTATTTAAAAATGTTTAATTGTAACCGTTATTTTCTGTTGGCAACACTAATTTTGCTCGACTGCTCCACTATGCTAAAAAACTAACGCGCGGAACGATAACGGGCAGTCGTGCATTGAGTGGCGATCGGATATGGTTGTGAAGTAAATGTATTAAGTAGCGGATATTGCATTGAATTTGATAAGGTATGCATATTGCATAACTATGTAAAGTGTTAACTATTAATATAAATTCTAATTATGTTACAAATTATTAAAGGAACTTAACTTAACTGAAGGAACTTAAATGAACTGAACTTACCTGAGAACTGATTCTGGAATTTCCCTACACTATTGTGCGATAATTACCTATTTAATATGCAGAAGGTTTCTTCACGTTTTCCTTCACCGTTAAGTCAGAATTGCGTGACCTTGGACCGAGCTCAAAACCTCTACTATATTATATAGTTAGTTTCAAAGCCCGCCTCCTCTCACAACTTGCGGTACAAATATTAATTGTAACCAGATATGCTTTATCATTTTTCTGTGCGGGACAGACGGACACGTGATAAGAAGTGCGAGTGAGACATAGCATGTTCGAGTTTCGCAATCTACATACGTATTTTTGTAATGGACGTTGTAATTAGTCACTTGTCTCCAGGCTCGTGTTACATTGATTAGTTATGACATAGTTTGACCTGTTATTTTATATTGACGGGAATGCAGACCCCTCTATATTCATTAGCTAGCTTCTACACGCGGTTTTGTCAGCGTTATACCCATAGGAAATTATTTATTTATTTATTATGGTTTATCAACAGCAAATGTTTACAAATTCACATCAACGATAACAAGAAAAGTATGGTGGCTGAAACATTTGCCAATTACAGATTAACCAGCATTCATCAATAGTTGTGACAATATTTATATAAAGAACTTAAATTACTATAACAAAGTAAGAAATAAATATAAGAATAAAGGAATATACTTAAATAAAAATCCTATGTAGTAATCTGGGACGTGGTCTAAGGTGTTGGTGGTTTTGCGCGTGATTCAGTTACAAATATCCAAATATCTTTACAAACTTTTACATTTATATGTACATAAATATATCTAGTTTATATAAAGGTAGGCTTAACCCATTCAATGCGGCGGACGCCGATCGGCGTCTTATTTTTTCATACTCAGATTCGGAGGACGCCGATCGGCGTCATGTATAGTTGTTTTATATTTTACCCAAATTTAAAGATATTATATTAATAAAACAACAAATGTGTTTGGAATTTACTAATGAAATGCCTGATATGAGTAGTGTTTAGATATTTTGTTTTTTTTTATTTCATCAAGTGCGGCTGACGCCGATCGGCGTTTACGTTAAATATGAGCCGATTCTGGCTAGTGAAAGCAAAATTTGTTGCCGCATTGAATGGGTTAAGAGATATTGAAACAATGGGTAAAAAGAATTCCTTAGCTGAAAGGTTCGTAAACCACACTATTTTTAATCGCGTCTTGGCCTCGAACTCGCACTTGGGTCACCAATTTAACTACTGTGCCATCCGAGCAGTTCGGTATAGATTTTATAAAAATACTGCACGTACGTACACTATATATTTCATGTCATAACTTTTGAAGGAAAATAAAGAAATAACTAAAATTATGTAATTTATGACACCATACAGTATAATAAGCTACATCTTGGGAGTCATTTTAAAGATCATATTCCTTCTTTGCTGACTCAGATTAACTGTATACTGTCATATTGATTCAGTAGCGTTCTTGTGCACACGACTGTCAATCTTGAAGCAGCGCCTTCGATGGAATTTATCAACACCTTTCACTATCGAGAAAAGTGTCGATAAAATTCTTGACTTGGTAATTTTTAGTATTGGTTCTTAGTTCGGGAAATATGCCTAATTAATTACAATAGGCACGCCTTCTGTTATAATAATAATGTCCTCCAGACCGAATTTCGGTCAAGACGGCCAATCTTAACGGAGACTGGCCATCTGCGCAGGAGATATATTATAAGCATGTGCGCTAACACAAGTGCACTTTCTGTTCCCTCACTCTCATGATCCGATGGGACGAATAATCCGATACGACCGGAGTGAGATCATGACCAACGGCTCTACGTGCTTACCGAGGCACGGGGGTGTCTAACACCGTCAACTTCCTAACTCCGGGCTGCTATTGAGATTTTTTAAACAGAAAATTCCAATAACTTTCTGTAGGTCCAACCCAAGATTCCAACCCGAGACCTTATGCACAGCAGTGGCATTCACTACCGCTGTGCCACGGAGTCAGTTCAATTATAAGTAGATATGTATATAATGCTAAGATTTAAAACATAGATGCGCCCTACTATGTTTAAATATAGTCACCTTTCTGGACGGTACGTTGTCATCTGACACACAATGCTAACATATCTAAGTCAAAGTCAAAAATCATTTATTCATTTAGGTCACAAAGTAACACTTATGAACGTCAAAGTATATAGGTTAGTGAGTTTACTAATTTACTGAAGCTACATTTAGGTTAGTTGCTAGATTCAGGCAAGGGGTTGAGCCTATGAGAAGAAACCTGCAAGAAACTGACGGCCACTCTTTTAAATCGCTAATTAAATATAATTTCAGTATTTCACAACTCAGATTAACAAAGTGTTACAGCCATTATGCCATATAATACTGACTATAAAAAACTAAAGATAATAACAATAATAACTTAATAATATTATAGAGATGAAATAATTTGAGCTAAAATATAACATCTGAGTTATAAATATAAAAATAATATCACGCTCACTCATATTGAAAATTTCACGCTTTCGTTGTTTATGTAACGTGTGTGCTCACTCATCTTAATATGGATTCCTTTTTGTTCGATCTAAATATGATGTGAATTAATATAGTATCTTTGATTTCTTTGGTATTTGATTTGGTATCTTTGATGTAAAGCACCTCTGCCTGCCCCATTATAGGCACACGAACTTGCATTCTAATCTTAAAAACAGCGTCTGAACTCGAAATTAGGAAGTTAGGCAATTTGAACTCTAATTGTGTGAATATAAATTCTAATATTTTATTTGTATTAAGTAATTGCAACAGAGTTTAAATTTGATTAGTCCAAAATACTCAGATATATCTGTTTTATTAAGTGTACGATTTGTCTAGGATGTCTTTCGTCGTGTGACTTTACACGCTTAGTGAGCATGTATGTGTGCAAAATACTCCAGAACTGCCGTATCGCGCACGGTTAAACACAATCAACATGATATGTGCTTTTAAAATAAAAACATGGCGTCGCAGTATGAACATTTTATAAAACAAATAAGTAATTAAAGCATATATATCGGAACACAAAGGAGTAGCGTGGAGCTCTCGCATGTTCGGGCGGTCGTGTCCGATATTAGCCATATGTCACAGCCGATACCGCCGTAGATAATGACGGCTAATAAGTGCCTGTCTTCCAACACACCATAGTAGTGCTGGGACTTTGTCGATATTATGCGCGATTTAGAGAGTGGGGTCCATCCACACTTAGATACGAAATCGTACCCAAACGGGGCGTGCTCCACTCGAAAATCGCAGCAGTTTGTGTTAACGGTAATCTTTCTACCTTGCTTTGGTATTAGGACAACTCGCACCCATCAGGCGACTGTAGAATGGCTACAACGGTTTAAAAAATATCTGTCAAGAACCGATGACCTCTTGTAAAAAAACGCATTTTGCTGACACTCCAGCGTATAATTCCTAAAATCCAGAAAATGTGCAATACATTTAAAAAAGAACTTAACGGAAACTCAACACACAAACATAGACAATATCCAACTATCGATATCAACGTTTGCACATCACTACGGCGCGATCTTATCGCTCGGTTTTTATTCTCGTGATATCCAGCGATAAGGCTGAAATGTCCTTTTTCATAGAAGCCCAGTAATGGCCCAGAAGGCACGCCATCCACGTTCATAACTTATGCATGATGATTGCTCTACTTCCACCCTTTACTGGACACGTACTATATTTGTTTTTTGTCTCCGAACATCGATATCTATCTTGGCATCTCTAAAATTTAATTGAATATCAATGCATGGATATTTTTGTACTGCTTGTAGCGGTTTGTTCTCCTCAAGGGATAAAAGTATTTGTGGTCAGCCAATAGATGTTATGAGTCCGTCTGACTTTTATTTTAATGTTATTAGTGGACAAGTTGTTTAAGAAACAATATTTACTATTAAAGAAAGATCAAACTGCTTAACATTGCCTTAAATAGTGTTATGAATAAACTGCAGAAAATTACAATTTCACATTTTACCTATCCTAATCCTAACTAATATTATAAATGCGAAAGTGAGTTTGTTTGTTTGTTTGTTACGCTTTCACGCCTTAACTACTCAACTGATCAACATGAAATTTTGCATACACGTTTTCAGGGGTACAGAATAGGACATTTCAGGGGTACAGGTACCTTTCATCCAGAAAAAGGAACTGTTGCAAACCTAACCTAACCTACATTTACGCGAGCGTAGCCGCGGGTGAAAACTAGTATAATATATTTCTCTTCGTTTTCGTTCGATTTTACCCGCGGCTTTACACCTTTGCTACTCAAACTGTATCCTACAGACTCTGCCTCTCATGTTTGGAACCAAAAGTAGCCTATGTTACTTCATGACCCATATACTACTTTTATTAAAAAAACCACGCTGATTGCTGCAAAGTCAAATCAATAAACACACGTTACTTTTCATAATATTAAATAAGCATTACAGTCTTATACAAGGTTATTCTTAGTAAAAAAAAATCAACTGTTCCGTACATTTTACCGAGGTCCAATTTTGTATGGAACAGCTGATTATTTATTCGCGATTTCGGCAATGTCTCAGAACAAAACTTGTTCATAATAACAAGTATAATCACCCCCTGAGAGGTTTTCACTTCACTAAGAATAACCTTGTATAAAACATTATGCCGGCATTGCCTAAAAAAGGTTAAGAGTAGAGATGTTTAATTGACAAATGTCACTAGTTATTATTTAAACACTTACCGTCTTACCAAGGAGTGTGTTCTTGGTAAGACAGTAAGTGTTTAAATATTACGACGGAAATTCTTACATTAAACGACACATTTTAACTTCACAGCCGGCAATAAAACCAATCAAAATAAAATAACACAACAACTACAAAACATACATAGAAAAATAACCAAAAGACTAAATACCTAATAAAGTTGACAATCTCGCATAAGTCAATATACAACGCTAGTTACTTGTACATAAGAGCTTATCTAGTACATACCTCTGGTTCACGGACACACACGAAGATAATGACTGCTAGTAAATACTGACCAATCACGAACAGCACGCGAACAGACCGACCTACATGCCATATACCTATGCATGTCTTGTCGTATGCAGCCTTCAGTGACAATTATACAAAGCATAGTATTATAGTGAATTACTAAAATATGTGCCGTAATTACTTGCATACACTCACGCTTGTGTCATCCGAATGGGGTAAGCAGAGGTCTATGGCGAGCATGTATTGGTAGGAATATTTTTAAATGCCACGTAATAACGATAGCCTAGTGGGAAACCGTTGGACTGCCACGCAGAGGTCTCGAGTTCGAACCCAAGGCGCTCATCTCTGACTTTTCGAAGTTATATGCGTATTAAATAGTTAATTATCGCTTGCTTTAACGGTGAAGGAAAACATCGTGAGGAAATCTGCATATCTGAGAGTTCTCCATAATGTTCTCGAAGATATGTGAAGTCTGCCAACCCGCACTAGGCCAGCGTGGTGGATTATGGCCTAACCCTTCTCACACTGAGAAGAGGCCCGTGCCCAGCAGTGGGACAGTTTAATACAGGGCTGATATTTTTATATACTAGCTTTGTACGCGGCTTCGCTCGCGTTAATTTAGAATTTGACAATCAATTCGGGTCGTACTCTGCTTGTAATAATATAATTCAATCATGATTCGAAAGACACGTGGCGCCATCTATTATCATAAGAACATTATTGTTGTTTTCCTCGGGAACAGTAATTTTTTTCGGGATGAAAGATAGCCTATTTCTGTTTCTGTACCCCTGACAACGTGTATGCAAAATTTCATGTTGATTGGTTGAGTAGTTAAGGCGTGAAAGCGTAACAAACAAACAAACTCATTTTTGCATTTATAATATTAGTAAGGATGTAACTGTGTCTTTAGGTCCATGGTATAAGCTTGTTGCTAATCGTGAGGTCTTCGTATCGCGAATGGTGCAAATTCATTTGCCTATGTCTGCAAGGCACAATTCCAGATTTCGTGCTATTTCAGAAATCAGTAAATTCAAGACAAAAATAAAATTGGTCAACTAATGTTATTACTGTGCTAAAATAATAAATGATTCTTAACTGATACATTACTCAAATCCTAATGTAACTTCGTCAAAGTAAAATTTTATTAAGTTTTCTTAAATAAGCTAAGTTAGGCTGGCCTCATACATCCGGAATGGCTCTCTGGATTCATAATCTAAATTCCGGCACCTTGCCTCACACATATCTTAAAAATTCAGACTGATCAGTAGTTTTGTGATTCCCGGCATATGCAAACGTCTTTATGGAAGAGGAACTAATACTAACTTAGACCACACGACTGCTTACCATCAGGTGGAGTGTGGTCATTTTGACGAGCAAAATCAAAAAATCAAAAAAAAATCGCATTGCTTTTGGCTCTACATAATAAAAAAAAATGCAAACGCAAATACTGTATTCATCCTTTAAATGTGAAGAGAGTAAAGGAGACGATAATATTAGTAAAGTACCCTTTGTCTGAACCTAGCATTCAGGATAAAAGGTAGAGCCTATGAGAAAATATTTGCAAGAAACTCAAGGAAAACTTTTCACTAAATGTAGGTTAAATACAACTAACTAAATCTTTATAGTACATAAATCTTAATAACATGAATACAATAACTTAGAAAGATAAGATATTTTATGAATATATTAGATGTGCCCGCGGTATCACCCGCGTTAATGATTACTGCGCCGCTCCCATAGGTCGTAGCGTGATGTTATATAGCATATAACCTTCCTCGATAAATAGGCTATCCAACACTGAAATAATTTTTCAATTCGAACCAGTAGTTCCTGAGATTAGCGCGTTCAACCAAACAAACTCTTCAGCTTTATAATATTAGTATAGATAAGAAGGCCGCATATAACACTCGCGCAAAACAATGACGCAGGCTATCCATAGATCTTATAAATAGTTTTAATCCTACGCATATTTAGTCTCTGACCTGTAAACTGAGAAACCTTTCTTTTTTATTTTGCTGCCGCCAGAGGTTACCTAGCCGCTTCAACGCTAAAGCCACAATTCTACTTACCGGGAAGATTGATTATATATCTCTAAGTTATAGAAAATCACAATAAAATAACATCCATACTATGCTATCTTAACTTTGTTTGTTTGTTTGTTACCTTTTCACGCCTAAACCACTGTAGCGATCATCCTGAAATTTTGCATATACGTTGACAGGTGTACAGAAGCGGACATAGGCTACATTTCATCCCGAAAAAAATTACTGTTCCCGAGGAAAACAACAATAACGTTCTTATGATAATAGATGGCGCCACGTGTCTTTCGAATCATGATTGAATTATGTTATTACAAGCAGAGTACAACCCGAATTGATTGTCACATTCTAAACTAACGCGAGCGAAGCCGCGGGCAAAAGCTAGTAATTTCATACATGCGAATGTGAGTATATTTGTTCGTTAGTTACGCTTTAGCGCATCAACTACTGAACCGATAATTATAAAATTTCGCATTCGCATTGTCAGAGGTACCGAAAAAGACATAGGGTAGATACCTTTTATCCAGAAATGAGAACTGTTTCCGAGCGAACGATATCGCGAGCAAAAGTTGTAACATATTTCTGAGATAAAAATAGTTTTATAGTTTTTGAATAATGTACTTAACAATCTATAGGGAGACCGAAGGTCTTTGTAAAAAAATAAGTCTCTCGATCTGTTGCGTTTTCACTTATAAACTGCTGAACCAGTTTCAATGAATTATGGTGTAAAGTAGGTTGGAATTGGAGAAAGGATGGACTTAAAATGCGAAAACCGTAGCTGCCATATTAGTAATTGCTACTATAAGTTGCATATAACTGCAAGAACTTACTACCTTTAAGAAATCGTCTTATATAAGAAAAATAATTGTATTGTAAATAAACTCAGTAAATAGTAGGTTTACATATGCTATGGTTTTAAAGGCCGCATAATAAAAGGCGAGCCTGTTGCTATTTACGATGCAGACTTCCAGACAGTGCTTTCAGAGTTTCTTGTTAGAAAATCTCAATCACGCTTTGCCTAACCGGCGAAACGAACCCGAAACCTCATACACGGCAATCGCTTTCAAAACCGCAACACCACCTACGAAATAACTATTCAAATATAATTCACGAACCATACATCCATTAGTACTTATTATCTTGAAATTCAAACTTCCTTGTTTTGACCATCGCGTGACTACCACCATATGGTCAAACGACCATAAGTCACCGTTAAATAAGGTGAACAAAGACAGATAATATGTAATTGCAAAGGGTGGAGTTATTCCCACACATTCCCATGCATACGCCGCACATTCCCCATAAACTGCCCCATAGTTACGTACCATATGGCCCCATGATCTTATCGGAAATATATTATTAATAGCTTATGGTATTAAGGTCGATGACATAAGGAAATGAAATTTCTTGGTGAACCCTGACGTACTTGCATAAAGAATGTACCTAATGCAAGTTAATGAAGCAAGAGGTATGCTAGATCGTAACAAGTGTAAATCTTAACCCAGCCTACCCATACATACCTACTTTCTTAGAATTTTACAAGTGGACAAGACGTGGGCAAACCGAAGACCAGCTGTGGGACAATTTGCAAATATATACAAGGCTTATAGTAGATAGCATTATTACCAGTTACAGTTTTCGCATTTTAAGTCAACCTACTTTACATCAAATTTCATCGAAATCGGTTCAACAGTTTAACAGTGAAAACGCAACAGATTGAAAGACATAATAAAGTAGCTCTGTAATTTTCTTTGGATACATACAAAAGTAAATTTAAAGTAATTTTACACCGCAAACAAATAAAAAAACTCAATACGTTTCTTGAAAGAACATAAAACATATAATTTCTATTCATTTTTCCTTTATACCAAACATTATGAAAACACGTTTATCTTTTTAAAATTATAAGGACTTACTGTATAAACTGTTATGCTCAGTAAGTACTAACATGAAATGCTTACAACGGGTTTCCAGTTCTCGTCCCGAGTGTGGGAGGGAAAAGAAACGTTTCCGTAAAAATTAGACGTCGCCGGGTCACGCCAAATTAAGCACACCTGGGTTGAAATACTAGTGTTGTGCCATATCGATATTTATAACAGTACAACAAAAATAAAATTTCTAACGCTTTGTTTTTGAAAGATGAATTCGATTCTAAATCTATATATTAATACGTGAAGCAAAAACTTTGTACCCCTTTTTACAAAAATTGCGCGGACGGAGGAGTATGAAATTTGGCACAGTTAAAGTTTATATGGGGCGAATCCTAATATTTTTATAAAATATGCATTAAAATACATTAAATTAATAAAAAACACTACACGCACACAACCATGCATTTGACACACGCAGTGAAAGCGCGTGACTATGGTTACATATATCAATATATAATGACATAAAATTATATCAGCAATATCTTACAGGCAAACTTTGGTCGAATTTCGAGCTTTAGGCGAGCGCTAATATATATTATTATATCAGCAATATCTTACAGGCAAACTTTGGTCGAATTTCGAGCACTAGGCGATCGCTAGTTTAAAATACTGTGTCATGTTTTCATCGTAACTGTTTGGATTTAAGACGTCAATCGTTTGATGTAATAAAATATTCCAACTATCATTTATGTTATAAATACGAGGAAAGTAAAGAATTTATTTAATTATTTAGTTGCCTAACTGGGTTTCGACTCATATATGGTGATGTATATGGATCGACACGTAAAGACCTAAATCAAAACAAAAACGTCAATATGCGTGTGATTACCTACCTTCTACGTTTCTATTATCTATACTTACTAATATTACATATAAAGAGGAAAAGTATGATTTTTTGTTTGTTTGTTCGTTTGTAAGGGTTTAGTAAAATACGGCACAACCGATTTTTTAAATTCTTTTACCATTAGAAAGTTATATTATCAGCGAGTAACAAAGGCTATATTTTATTATAAAAAGTAATGTTGCTAACATAACCTAACCTACTTCTAGGCGGGCGAAGCCGCGAGCAAAAGCTAGTAACTTATAATAAACTCAAAAAAAGAATGCACGCCCTGATTACGTGGGACGGGATTTTAAACCATAGTGGGCTGAATGTGAGTCTTTAATACAAAGGTATTATCAGTTAAAAATAGACACACAATTGAGCATTTTCATGTCTTTAACGTACTTAAATAATGTAGTGGTCTGTAAATTAGATCGTAATATACCTATAAATCATATTGAGAATATTATTATTGTTTATAAATTTTAGCTCTCCTACTATAAACTTTAAATTCCAAAGCTCAAAGTTCTCCGTGCTTAAAACGGGCAGAAATGTTATCACGTATTACTAAATTAACGATCAATTAAATACGACAACTGACATATTGGAGCACATTTACCTACATAGCAAAAATCAAATATTTTAAACCGACATGACATTTTCGTATTTATAAGCGAGTAAGTACAAGTAAATACTGAAGCACACCTTCGTAAACAAAAATCACGCCAACATCACATCTTTTAAATCAACATTTCGTATTTATATGTTAGTAAGTACAAATAAATTGGTTGTTTTTTATCGATATCATGTCTCACCTGGCCGCGGCCCACACTAGCTCGCCCCTGTAGGTACCTACGTGTTGCAAATCAACAGGTCCCGGCTGCATGCCTGCATCTCTACTTTACACCATACGACGTTGTATATCTACCCGCTTTTAACGAAACATTGTCTTCATAAACATAACGTGTGACGTAGTTGTTTCCCTGAAGGGGTAGGTAGAAATATATAGCGGACATTTTCCCAGCTATGTTTTTGGTCCAACGGTTTATGAGCTTATTGTCGCCTACTGAGCGTACTTTTAGGGTCCGTGTTACTGAATAATCTACATACCTAACAGAAACCCTAGTAACTCTGCGTGATCCCAGAATCAAAATCGGAACTTCATATTTTTTTTATACAACTAAAATGGCAAACGGGTACACGGCTCACCTGATGATAAGTGCTCACCGTAGACTATGGAGGCTTGCAACACTTGCGCGTTGCCGACCTTGTAAACAACTTTTAACAATTGCAAGAATGATAAAATTAAAATGTCAGCGATAGTTTTAGAGGTCTGTCTATTCATGTATAGAAAATTAGCTGAGTTATACCCCTGAAATAAATATTTTCTTAAGTAGTAGGTACTAACAATAAGATATGAATGGTAAAAATACCAAAGTTAATAAAATTGTATCTTAATTTGTTTTTCTACGGCGATACATAAAGAACTCTATTATTTTATTTATTTATTTATAGTTAATTAAAACGATACAAAACCATTTACATTAATTAACTTAGAAACACTGACACATTAATTACAAAATTATAATAGTAAAGATTAAAAAAATAAAAAATAAATTAATAATAATAATAATATAAAACGAACCAATAATTACAAATTATCATGGAACTGTAGATTCCCTATAATACATATTTTCACAAAATAACAGATATTCTCGCATGATCTTCTTCCATTCATCCGCAAACAAATCACTATTAGGGCTGGCGTACAGAAGAGCATTGAGCACCTCTAAGGTGCGGCACACAGGGGACTTGGCTCTGGCGAGAGTATGGCATGTCGGCCGTGCGAAGAATCTATGCCGGTGACTCTGACGGAGTCCAAGGTATTTGTTAGGCACATACAATCTACAGAATAGCTGATGGAGTTCAGGACACTTGATTCGCCCGTGCAAGATTTTACACGCTATTATGAGCTGATCTAGGCCTCTTCTCACCTCTAACGAATTAAAACCCAACATCCCTAAAAGGTAGTTAGTTGGATACATGTATGGATACAAAGAGTAAAGCCTTTTATATATAAAAGACTTTTCTCAGATTCCTATAGGAATCGGAGAAAAGTCTTTTGCACCTTTTCAAGCATTAGAGTCTGGGAGGCTGTAAAAGGATTCCAGACACAGGAACTAGTCTCAAGCTTACTTCTGACGAGGGTGGTATAAAGGAGCCTTATAACTTGTGGATTCTGAAAGTCTCTAGCATTACGTAAAACAAAACCTAGCCGCTTAAAAGATTCCTTAGCAAGAATATATATATATGATATATGATCCTTGAATGTAAGACCACAATCGAAGGTCACTCCTAAATCCTTGATCATTAATTCAGCTTTCTAAACAGTGTTTACAATATTAATGCTAATATCATTAATTCAGCTTCTTAACGAGGACATTTTCGGAGATGACATGACAGCGGCCTTTAGAGTCTAAGGAGTCTGACAGTTCATTCCAATCAGCTCACCGATTCGACGAGAAATTTACTGTATCAAAATTTTTCAAATCCAAATGCCGATCTTCAAAATATTCTTCTAAAAAAACTTATTTTGTTTGTAAATTTTTGTGAATTTTACCTAGTCACAGGGTCCTATAAGACCTCAGAATATGACCACAACATCTAGTCACACGGTGTACGTAACTGAAACATCGTGTATTATAAACGGGCCCCATAACCGATCGCAAATTGACGTCGCATTGCTTATTCATGAGGTTAAATTACCGAAATTGTTTTGTACAAGCATTGCCGTCCATAAATGTGGGACAACCGTCACTATTTGTACATCAACCATACAGTAATAATATCGAACAATCATGGAAATAACATAAAAATCATAGTTTCTTGTTAGTATTGCGAGATCTGATGGGATAAATGTATTTTACTGGCTTAACCTCAGCTTGGCTCTCATGTGTGGATTAATAACTAGGTATTCTATATGAAACTTGAATTATTATTTGGATTATAATAATATCACCACTTAATTTGTGTCATTAATACAATTTTTTTTTTATTATGTCGTTATGTCTTTGTAGGTAGTCGTAAATATAGAAAAAATAGAAATATAATAATAATATTTTATCACATACACACAACACCATCTAGCCGAAACTAAGCAGAGCTTGTACTATGGGTACTTACTAGACAATGGATAAACAAACATAGGTAAAGGTACACTTTTTTTGTAAATACTTAGGCACATACATATTATACATAGAAACACCCCGACCAAGACAAACATCCATGTTCATGCACTCAAATGTTTGACTTGTGCGGGAATCGAACCCGCGACCTCAGGCGTAGCAGTCGGTTACATTAACCACTACGCCATCGAGACCGATTATAGGTAGTTTTTGTCATTATTTGGTATATAAACTATATCTATGTAGAAAATCGCGTCCATTAGTTACTCCGTTGCTGAGTTAAAGAAGGATAAACCAACAGACACACTTTCTCTATGTATAGATAGTATAATAACTCGATGTATAGATAGATTCACGCTTAAATATACTCTGAAGAGACTACAAGTGTATTGCACCTAAATTTCACTAGCTACGCATTTATTAACACCTACTGAGCCCATTACCACAATCCGTGAGAATTTCCTAATAGTAAAACGCGTACATCGAACTGGGAATCGTATCCGAGACCTTACGATCGGATAGTTTATACCTTTACATACCTTTTCAGGAATCTACAAATGTGAATTAAATTTTGTATTTCTCCAATAATTTATTTTCTTGGAAAAGCATGCGATAAATATTGAAATTAAACTACTATATATGGATTTTATCGCGTTGTTTATTTGACACTTTATTACAAAATTTTGAAAACTGTTACACTACTATTACTATTAAACTTTACAAATTTTTAAGCTAATTAAATTATTGAAACTATTAAAACTATTTATACTATTACTATACTAGTATACTATTTATATTTATGTTTACACTTTATGTTTATTATTACACAGCCAAAAGCTGCTGAAAAGCAACCGAAACGTCGGGGAAAGTGTAAACATAAATAGTTTTAATAGTTTCAATAATTTAATTAGCTTAAAAATTTGTAAAGTTTAATAGTAATAGTAGTGCAACAGTTTTCAAAAATTTGTAATAAAGTGTCAAATAAACAACGCGATAAAATCCGTATATAGTAGTTTAATTTCAATGAATAACATTCGCGTAAACAGAAGACAATATTATGCGATAAATAAACAAATAATTACGCACACGTTCAAGAAGTTACAAATATCTGTCATTGTTTAGGACACCACGCTCTCCCTTAGCACTTCAACAGCCTTCAATACCTACAGCTATTAGCCGCAACAAATGTCATTACAGTTCATATTACTTCAACCGTAGGATTTGAACTCCGTCCCATTGTCCCAAAAATTACATATACAATTTTTTTCGCAACAAAACCTAGTCAATTTTATCTTCCCACAAAAGTATATCGACCACAAAATAAAAACAATCATAAAGAGCAGGAAGTACCGGAACAATTTCGAGATGGTCCACCGACTCACATGTCAAAACTTACTAACTATCAAAACACGCTAAAACTAACTTTAAAGATATAACATTAGAGTTTAAAATCGTGTTGTATGTTGTAAGAGGACTTGTGTGTTTGACCGTATACATCTCGCAATCTCTTGTATGGAAATCGTACTAAAATGAGCGCAAATTACAACAACACAATGCTCAAAGAGCCAGTAATGATACGCGTAGGCGAATATTTCTAATGTACCTACTTACATAGGTGAGTTGTATATTAGTATATATATGTATGTATGTACAGGATGTCACCGAGATGAATTGGAAGACAAACTTATGATAGTGACGTATTGGAAAGATTTCGGTTATGAAATGAAATATAGTTGAAGAAATGGCAGGTGAAATCTGTCTTATCCAAGAATTGGCATTGTTATGAAAAGATTTGAAATTTTTAAGGTATTATTTATAGGTAGGTAATCTACACTAATATTATGAAGAGAATAATGAAAAACTCAAGAACTACCGGACTGATTTTAATAATTATTTTCTACTAGCTTGTGCCCGCGGCTTCGCTCGCGTTAATTTAGAATTTGACAATCAATTCGGGTCGTACTCTGCTTGTAATAATACTCATTTTCGCTTTTATAATATTAGTTAGGATTAGATTCACTTTATCCATAAGTAGCATAGGTTATATAAGTGAATAGGTATCACAAACGTGGGTGAAATCGCGGGGGACAACGAGTTTCTTATAAGAAAGTTAAATGCCGAACTTCGTGCTTTTTGTATTAAAATTCTTGTTCAGCTAATAATACTAAACTATTTTAACGAATAGTCTACGTTTATGACTATGTATTTAACTTTTTACAATATCAAAAAATTAGGTAGTTAGATATAAAATTTGTGTAATAAAAGTAAACAAAAATAAAGCCTGTTAGAAAAATCGAACGCGTTCAAATTGCGATTCCATTGGTCAATCTAAAGACTTCATAAAATTCATACAGATTTATAAATAAGTCGATCTTTACTAATATTCTCACAAATAGATTTAATAATATATTATTAAAATTTTTAACATTTTTGATCTGTGTTAAATCTGTGTTTGTCACAATAATATTTTACTCGCATGCTGTGGTCTCCTATAATTGAAGGAGTACACGATATGATATGTGGACTGTCTTAAATGTCAAGTAATTGTGTATGTCCCTTGTTGGAGACCCTTATTTTAATAAATAAAATAAATAAACTTTAAGCGTGTGGATAGGTTTTATTGTAAATGTATATTAAAATATAAATAATTATATTTCTTTTTTTTAAAGTACTCTCTTCACTTGTTACTCTAGTAGTTTATCCTATCTTGCGGGGATCGTAAGCAATATTTAAAAAAAGGGACCCATAGAACACCCAGACTTGAAACAACTACTTGTGGATCAAACAATCTTTATGGCATATCGTGATCGATCTCACATAAGTCTGCACAGCACAGTCTCTTCACCATATGCCCAAGAAGCCTTGATAAATAAAGTATATAAAAGATCTTGGTAGCATACAAAACATAATACACAATACCTAAATACATAAAACATACTACCTATGTATAACAATGAGTTTACTTCCAAGTACATGATTGTGTGCAACACAATACACGCTCTATATGTTCTAAGTACATTATGTACAATCTAATTGGGCCTGTGTGTGAGAAAAACACATGAAAACGAAGGTATGTGTGTGTGCGCTACGTTGAGATGTAGGTAACTGAGTTGTTGGCTTTAATTGAATTTAGACTTTTTGGAAAATATTCGACAAATTTAAATTTTACGGTAATGCTAAATGAATACTTGTGTCATTGGAATTAGTCGGTGGAGTCCAAGATTTACCGAAAAGCAGTTTATGGGTAGGAAAAGCGATATAGTATAGTAGGCTGTGAGGTCGAGGGGTTAGGTACATAAACAGGGTCTTTGTGAGCTCGTCACAACATTAAGAAAAAGCATGAGTATTGGGTATAGAAAGGCCATGCCGATCTGTGGTTCGACTAAGCATGATGCGGTTAAACAAGATTGAGAAATCGTCACGAATTTAACATTTCAGCAGTAAAAAGCTTATTGCGTTAAAATATAAAACATATGATCAAAATGAAAACGTACTTATAAGTATCTCACTGACCGCATTTTCTTTAAAAAAAAAGCATTTATTTAGCTATCTTATCTTGTGTGTGGGGGCCAGTCAGTACAGACCGGCGACACTTCGACCCAGTGGGATCTTTTGTGTCAGCCCCAAGATTCATCCCTTAGCTATCTCCTTATGAATGTACTGCATTAACCGCAGTGTACAATTCAGAGGGAGAAGCCTGAAGTCTTCAGGGTTTGGATATGCCAATCCCATCAGACTCATCCTAAGTCCAGCCAACGCGTCGCATTCGCACAGTAGGTGCGATATGGACTCGTCCTGTTCACCACAGGCTCTGCAAATCGAATCGTGTGTCAATCTCAATCTGCACAGGAAGTCGTTGGTGCCAAAATGGCCAGTGAATGCTCCTGTGAGCAGGCGCATTTGGCTCTTGCTTTTATTATTTATTTAGCTAACTAAAGTTATTAATATTAAAAAAATACAAAATTACAATAATATACCGATACCTTGCCTACCATATTTACAGTAAAATGCACTATAAAAATATGTAAGTAATTAAAACCATAATATTATCCATAACGAAAACAACACTATTCAGAACTAAACCACTTCTCAAATTTTGAGATTTGAGGAGTGGTTTAGTTTTTGTTCTTTATTCAAAATCCTAACAAAATGACAGTTAAATCTGGTAACATTGTCAATATCCTCACGCTGCACTGCACCAGTGGCACAAGCAGGCCGCGAGCCGTGACGCCGGTCGGCGGCAAGTGGACACGCCACCATCGGAAGTCATCCGCTATTGATACCATCTCATTGTGTCGGCAAATTGCAGCCGGATGTACCACGACCAGCTCCAGTAGACCTGTACCCGTAATCTTTTTATATACCTACACCAAAATATCATATAAGGGCAGAATTCATCTTAAAGGCTACTTTCTAGAAAAATGAAAGCATGTCTCAATGCCAATTGGTATTTTAAATTTCATCAAATTTGTGAACTTTCTTACTAAAACACAAAAGGAATTTCTTAGGATGTCTTGAGTTATAGAAAAGATTCTCAACAGCTATTCAGTAGGTTATAAAAAAAATGATTTTTCAAAAGTAAACTCAACTAAACATTATGAAAAATACAGACACAATGTCAAAGAGGATAAATTACGCTTCGAAATTTGAATATTAAGTAAAGATTTAAAATGTAGTCAAACAGTTTAAATGCACTAAACAAAAATTAATTTAAGAAATCGGTAATATTTTCTTATCAAAACTCTTATTCTAATAAGAAAATATACTTACCGATTTGTAAGATGGAATACTCAAGACAAGTTTCTAAAAAGCATTAACTTAGAATCTCATAAGATAACGTTAAGGTATGTCAGAAAACCTCGGCATTCTAAGGATATAAGATATGTTACGATAAGATGTATTATACGATGTTAGCTCCTATAATAGTTAAATATCGTATCGTATCAACATCGGATACTGTGAAACTCGTGTCTCACAAAATAATTTCTAACATTTTTACCTTTATTGTCCTCTGAACGAGGAGTCACGCTCCAAAAGAAATTAATGCCGTCATGTGTCAACATGACATGGTACATAACTAGAATTGTAAGCACATCACTAGTTATACAACTTGCGTGTATTGTCTCTGGCCTCTTTCTATTTCTACCACCATCGATAAAACTATTTCATAAACAATGAAACTCAATGATTCACCATAATTTTCTGCCAATTAATATTATTGCTAACTACTCAATTTGGATCTCTATAAATGACGCCTATTATAAACAGCTTGTAAACATGCATGCCTTTTTATCTATAATCGTATTTTCCTTATACTTTCTAACAATATGGCATTGTTTTATGACCAGTCATTACGAGAAATTACCCAGATATTCGTATGATAGGGACACAACTTTAATACGTAGTCCTCGTATCAATGTCTCGCCGACTAATAGGCGATCGATTTCTCGATAACGATCTAGATAGATAGGTATTCTAATACAACACGAAAATTGAGTCGGTTTTAATGTTATTGTTTCACTCGTATACAAATATATCGATACGAGATAAGAAATAATTCGGTTAAAGTGTACAAAAATAAACTTCGAAATGTTAGTATGCATATCTAGAAAGTTGCTAGTTGATTGTGTTATTGTAGTATTATAATGCATCGGCATGAAGTATGCGCGGTGACGCTCGGCGCACGCGCCCGCGCCGGCAGGTGTGCTCGCCGTGACGATCCCCTCCTTGTTGCAGAGCGGGCGATGCGGCGCGAGTAGCGCGGTGGGGCCCTACCCGCCGCCCGCCCGGCCAATCCCGGCGCGTCTCGCCTATGATGTCATCGGAGGAGGAGGCCGACTCACACGCGCCCTACTCGGATAAACTGCTAAGGAAACAGAAACGCGCCAGACAGCGCGTGGACGCCGGCGAGCCGCGCAATTCTTACTCGACTCTTGCGACGAACGGACCCGCGCCCGCGCGCGCCGCACACATGAGTGGAGGACTTTACGGCGCCATCTTCGAGGGCCGCCAACACTTCGGTCTCTTCGGACCGGGCTACCCTCCAGCCGAAATGATAAATGAACTACTCGGGCGAACGCCCAAGCAGGAGCAGGCCGGCGACGAGGCCTCCGGCGGAGACATCGCACATCGCGTGCTGCGCGGCATCCTCCAGAGAAAAGAGGAGCTCATGCGGACGCTCTCGCCGGACAACAACAACGTGCTCGCCAACAATAACAACGACGAACCCAAAGTGAAGATGTCCCCGGAGCGGCCGGTGTCTCGCGACTCCCGGCCCGACATCGACGACCCGTTCTTGGCGCTCGAGGGCACCGGCGACTCACGGACCTCGCCCCCTCCAGCGCCTCCACCCAACGGATCCGACTCCTTGCTCGCTCCTAAGTCTGAACCTGAAGATCGTGATAGTGACGCTCAACGTTCCTCGCCGCGACCGCTTGATGTGAAACGTGCTCGTGTGGAAAATATAGTGTCGACTATGCGCTCCAGTCCCGCGCCGCAACAACCTCAAGTGAACGGCTGCAAGAAACGGAAACTGTATCATCCGCAGCAACACGACGGTGCGGCGGAGCGCTACGGCGCCAGCCACGGCAGCAGCGCGCAGACAGTGTCCGACGACTCCGACGACGACGGGGAGCGACCACCCATAGAACGAAAGTTAGTAGAGAAAAACGCACTTAAATCACAACTTAGGACTATGCAAGAACAACTTGCTGAGATGCAAGAAAAATACGTGCAACTGTGCAACCGCATGGGGCAGGAGTCTGAGACGATTGACAACGATGGTGCTTCTAGTGACGTGGAACAGACCGACGACCCCGTGACTAAGTCGGAGCCCGCGTCACCGGCCAAGGAAGTGCCCCCGCCGATACCGAACAGTGTCGCGCAAGTGATGAACAAAATGATGACGGCGAAGATGCATGTGCACTCAGTGGGACACCTGCACCAGCCCGTACCAGGGTACAACGGTGCACTGCCACTGTTGCCGCACCTACCGCCCACCGACCACATGCACCCGCCCCACCCGCACCAACACCTCAACAATGCTGCGGCTATGTACCTCAATGTAAGCCAGAAATTGTTCCTAGAGCAGGAAGCTCGTATGAAGGAGGCTGCCGAGCAGCAACAGCAACAGAATAATCAACGACAAAGGCCACACTCGAACCAGCACTCGCCACAACAGCGACAGCTTGGTCAAACGCCGAAGCCTCCACAGTCGTCCGAACTAGCCGAACGACTGGACGCGCTCCGCAGCAACGCAGGCTCCGTAGGGCCCGTCACCGGAGCCGACCTTGAGGGCTTGGCGGAGGTGCTCAAAAGTGAAATCACAGCATCACTCGCGAGCCTGATCGACTCGATCGTGACACGTTTCGTCCATCAACGCCGCATCATGGGGAAGCAGTCCGAGATGGCGGCGGCGGCGGCGGAACAGCTGAATAAAGACTTAATGAGAGCGCAGCGGATGATCGCCGAGAGAAAGTCTCCGAACCAGAAGCCGGAACGACAGCCGGGACAGATGTCAGGTAACCAACCCGTCCAACACCCGGGTACGCCGAACGGCGTCCCTTCGTTTATGACACATAACCCGATGCTGATGCCTCAGATGAACGGCCCCCGCGCGCCAGGTGGTGCTACGTTTCCGCTGCACGCCGAGGCGAGCGGGCCTGGCCATGGCGCTCACGTGCGACCTCCAACAGGCATGTTCCAGACCCCACCAAAACCGCTCGCTCCTCTCTACGGGCACATAAACGGACACTTCGACCGAGAACCCAACGGCGAGCAGACGGAGGCCATCAACCTGGTAGCGACTCCAAAGAAGAAACGGCATAAGGTTACGGACACGAGGATCACGCCGCGCACGGTCAGCCGGCTGTTGGGCGGAGATGGTGTGGGGCAATCGCCGGAGAGCAAGTTCCCGGAGTCACCGTCACCGCGGCCGTTCCCCGGGGGCATGGCGCTGTCGACGTCAGTGGCGATACCGAACCCGTCGCTGCACGAGAGCCAGGTGTTCTCGCCGTACTCACCGTTTTTCGGGGCAGGTGGCATGGCGCGGTCACCCCCGGCGGTACCCGAGCGGGAGTCGCCACCGCTGCCGCACGCGCCGGCGCTGCTGCACCCCGCGCTGCTGGCGGCCGCGCACCACGCCTCGCCCGACTACCTGCGCCACCACCATCCCAATGTGGGCCATCATGCCGGGCCTCCGCATCACCCCCACATGGACGCGCAAGACCCTCACTCAGACTGCAACTCCACAGACCTGCCTTACGATGGAGTTCCGCCTACTATATCCTTTTCAATAGACTAAACTAACGATTATTTCACAGCGATTTGAACGAGGTCAACTCATCGATGAAATCTGAGCTAGCTAATCACAAATCCTTCGCCACAAGCGCCCACCTATATCTTATTTCTGTAGTGTTTAACCTTACGACTGCCGCCGCCTACTTCCTACTTACTGGTTAGGTATTACGAGTGTGGAAACCCCACAAATGCTGCGGTTTCTACGTTTTCCACGATCCCAGGCCTATCGTATACAAGATGTCTGTAATACGTATTTATTTGGATGTTAGGTATACTTACTAGATTTTCCTTACAATACTGAAATAAACTAGGTACTTTAAAATAGACATTCCTACAAGGGTTATTAATTTCGCAATTCGAATAACTATTCTTATTTTAAAAATATATTTATCTTTCTAAACGTACAATCTTATGTCAACACATAACACCAACATAATAAAAATTAAATGTGTTAGTTAAGTTGGCACAAGCACGCATTAAGTGCAGACAGCGGCTAAGGCACATTATAAGATTAGAAAATGCAAACGGATTAAGTATTTGTGGTGCTTCGTGGTGCGTTTGCGGTCTAATCAGATTTTATATATCTTTAAACGGACTATCTCGAGGGCTATTTCATAGCCCATTTGCTACCAAAAGATTTTTTTTTTTAAATTTGATACTTACCGTTTTTGTTTTGTTTATTAACTGTGTACCAATTAACAAGAAAGTAATGCCTTAACTCCATTGCACTCCTCGACATTGACACCAATGCACCTACGCAAGGCGAAGCTGATGTTCTTCTGGGTGCGGTACCCAAGCTCGGCCGTCCTCAAGATGTACTTCCCAGACATCAAGTTCAACAAGAACAACACAGCACAACTCGTCAAGTGGTTCTCTAACTTCCGGTAAGTGCATAAAACATTTTTTTTTACTCGGCATTTGTGACCTGCTTAAAAATGTAAATCAAAATTACTTAAAGTAAATTTTGCGATTTCGAAACAACTAGCGCCACCTCCTCGAATCATCGATCCAAAGATCAGAATACGCTCTTCTATTTATTTTCAAACTAGATGTGTCCGCGGTTTCACCCGTGTTTATGATTACTGCGCCGCCCCCGTGGGTCGTAACGTGATATTATATAGCTTAAAGTCTTCCTCTATAAATGAGCTATCCAACACTAAACGAATTTTGCAATTCGGACCAATAGTTCCTGAGATTAGCGCGTTCAAAAAAACAAACAAACTCTTGAGCTTTATAATATTAGTATAGATTCTATATTTTTGTATTTTAGATTTCTTTGAAAATATTTTTGCGTTCTTAATTTTTAATTTTAATTATTAGGGCGCGCCAAATAGTATCCACGGAATAACGAGCTAAATTGAGACCGGAAAATATTTTGGTTAAATAAATTTTAAAATGACGTAAATAATATTCCTAAGCTAATAATTACTTATTTATAAATACCTGATAGCTTTAAATAATACAATGTATGGTCATTAGTTACTAAGCCTAGCCAGTACGGCTGCTTAGTTAAACGATAACGAAATGTTGCGGTTTACACGTTTTAGATATCAACTTATTAAACTACGAAAACATTTTTGGTACCGTATATTGAATTAATGATAAAAGTTAACACCGCGGAAAGATTATTTTAAATGGCCGTTTACCTAATAATATATTTATCCCTATTTAAACTAAGTACCATTCGTGGCATTGTATCTTATTTTCAATTTAAATGGATATTTACCTGATGTATTATAAATACCTTATCATGCCACCATGAGGAAATATACCTCTAATGTGGACATGATACTACTTTTATTATTTACGTATGCTATATGCTTTCGGGAAAATACTGTCGCCAGTATAAAATATATTCAAATAAATTTTATGGTTCTCAATCGAATCTTAACTAAATGCGTTAAAGCTCTTATAATAGGGTAAAACGATTCATTAATAGCAATTCCGGCATCTTCCTTTACAGTAAAGGGTTTAGAATTCACTATTTCCTAATTATCAAATTCACGGCAGGGGTGGCCCCCTCAACTAAAAGTCGAACGGGTTTGTGTAAACAAATGTAGAAATTACGATATTATTTGTATTGACGACTTAATAGCTAAACTTCACTTATTAAATTAAAAACCTGAGTTAGCAAAATACACAGTCTGACAGCTCAATACTCATTCGTCAATCAGATAGTTTAAACTTAATATTACGCTACAACCAATGTTAAGTAGACTTTTCTATGATAATGAAACCGCATAGAAAACTAACAGAATAAACAATGAAGAAACTATTATAAATTAGCTGAGAAATCACAAACAGAGGGGAAAACTGCCCTTTAATTTAACCAATTGATGATATTGAATAATACATATTTGGAATTTTCTAGAAAATTATAGAAATGCCGTCTAAAGTCAAAACACTCCCCCTAGACGATAGGGAGAGATAATTGTATAGGAAATAGGGTAAAGGATGTCTAGAAACCGCCCTAGATTTTATACGCACTTATTCGGACTATCGATTAGATAACGAAAATATTTTGGTTCAAAACGACGACTGATACAAAAAGCAATTTAAAAATATCTAGCTCTTGTATATTTTATGCATTATCATTTATTTCGTTAAAATAAAATGTATTGTCACAAGTGACGGAAAAATCCGTCCGAGTATTGATTTCTACTCGACTAATTTTTCGCGTTATCTAAGTCCAATGATAAGGGGCACCTGCCATAAGCCGCGTGCTCCTGTGATAAACCTTCCCCCTTCTTTTACGCTAGGTGGTTATTCTGATACAGGCGATGTTACATTTATCGATTTTACTGACACGTTATCGCAAAACCGCAAACGTTTTGCTGTTACAACTAATCAAAATCACCAAGATTTGCTGAAACGTTTTAACACTGCAGCGCATTTATCTAGGTCTGGAAGACAGGATCAGATGAAGTTAACATTATTCAAGTCTAAACGATAATTAGTTTAATTATTTGCTAAAATTACTGCACGTCAAAATACATACATAAAATCATGCGCAATAAGTAGTAAAAACATAATAACTAGAAAGGTTAGTTAAACTAAAGTGACCTAAATATTTAAATTAACAAAAGGTACTCATATCAACGCAATACATTACCGTGTAAGATATAATCAATATCGATTTGATATCGTTTCAATATCCTGTCGGCGACACATCATTCACAGAATAGGTCGGTTGTCGCGATATATGCAAACACTTGAGCGATGTTGATATATCGACTTTCATATTAAAGCTTTCTATTGCTATCTCAAGCTTGTATTATCATTATCTAAGCAGATAAAGGTAGCTGAGTGAAAGCTTTGATAAAAACGTATTCACATAACATCAATACGAGGCGCAGTCTTTTTATACATTCATACATAGACTCAAGCCTAGCATAGCCTTCATATGCTCCATAGTAAATTACAGCAAAATTGTACCAGCTATGTTTTAAATTGCATCTTAAAGGGTGCAAGGGTGCAGCCAACTACTGAGTACATACCATACCCCGTGCTGATACAAATTGCTTTTACTTAAAATTAGAAGAAATACCTAATAACACAGCCTAACGCCAATACAAACATAAAGGAGAATGCTTATTCTCCATAGTGTCTCAGGCCAAAGATGGACATCAAAAATTACTATAAAAATTTTGTGTTTTAAGATCTTAACAGTATTGTATATCTGAAAAATATATTTAAAATGACGCCACTATTTTAGAAATACCTATAAAAAATGTACGTATTGAGGTTATTTTTCTGTACGAAAATGTGTCTGGCTGTGAGATAATTCAAAAACATTTTTTCCCAATGCTCTATTATTTAATTATGATAGAAAGTGTGTTTGTAATATATTTTTATCCAGTTATACTTAATAGGGTATAGAAAAAACACATTTGTTATATTAAACGTCTATATTCTCTTCATTGTCATATACTATTAACAAATCATCTAGAAAAGGCGCAGGAGGGCATATATTGGACTCATATCTTGTTCAATAGACTTACTCTTTTTAACTATTTTTTGTAAATTGCAGTGGCGTCAATTTGAATGAAAGTAAATACATATTTTTTTACGACAAAATCAACTGGAAAGTATTTTTTTATCTAGCCTCTTATCCACTCGTGGCCTCAGATGGGCATTCTACTTGATGAATAAATGACAATAAACAAAATACCTTCGGTTCTACATACCTCGTTGGTCAAGTGACGTAAGGATTGTACTTGGACTACTGTCGGTCCTGACTTTGCTAATCTGTCACAACCACTCAATACATATCAGTAGACGTTTGAAATTGTGCGCATTAGATGACGATACACTCACATTTACTGAGATCTCAACACAGACGAAATCTGGTATCGAATACATCTAGACCTATACTTACTAACACAGGAATCATATTAAAAAACTTTGATTTAGGTAACGTTTGAATTATTATGAAAATATCACAGAATGAGTAGCCTTTGATTAAAACGTATAACGTTATATTATAACGTATATAACTACCGAACAAAAAATTTATGGCAAATCAAAACACGTAGAAATCTTGCCTCAACTTAGTACAACTTAGTCCATTAGCATTGTCCCCTTAATGGTTGCACTGTGGACAACGGAAAACGGCCATTTCCTTCGCGATAAACATCTCTGAAAGGACTGAAAGGGTGAGGGAAGTTCTACACGAAAGGCAATTACTAAGGTATCCGGCAAATGCCTTTTTAAAGGGACATCGATTAGGCTAAGTTTAAAGCTGGCTTGAACTGTCATTGTGAAGGTAAAAGTATCGGTCATTTGTGTCCGGTATTCTTTAACACATACATAGTCACTCTACAAAAGGTACTTACTTAAATTTTTCCTCCTTTCACTCTCCCCAGTGACATTTATTTCCATAACTTTCATTTATCGATAATTTAAATTGTTATTTTTATCAGATTTAACGTAATTAAACTTATCGGTGTACTAAAAGGTTATCGTTAACTTTAACTTGATTACATTGTTTTTTTATTTAATTAATCGTAATCAGTGTCCCATTTCAACAAGCAATTTGCAATCGTAAAATCCAACCATTCTAATGAGATTTAAAAACAAACTAAGCTAATTCATTAGTTAATCTTTCCAACAGCATAAATCTTATCAGATTTTATACAATTAATTTATTGTGAAGTATTTTATAGCTTGCATATCAATAATAAAAAGTCATAGCTTTATCTATCGTAATAAAAAAAAACATATTTTACGCGCGACTGATTTCAAATATAGAATTTCATAAGTCAGTTTACTGGCATTCGACATTCGAAGACGTAAACCCCCTATCCACGACCGGCCACTTGTTGACGTGTAGGACACCTCGAGGGCCCTAACAGCCGAGAGCTCTCCTTGTGGCTTTTAGACGCCTCATGTGTGAGCCGCCTTTAAACTTGTTTTCTTTAATGTTTAGCTTCCAAACACCCATGTTGTAGCAGTTTAGCCGCCGAAGTGAATTACTTACCATATTCTCAAAGCTAACGTAATTAATATTCAGTTTCAGCATTAAAATTAGACCTGGTAAGCCCTTTCCAGTTAAGAGTACTGAGCTTTAAAACGCTGCATTTACCCAGCTTAATTATTCAGTTATAAAGCAAAAGCAGCGCTTAATTATAATATAAAAACCAACTACAATGTATCAAGTTTTTCTAAACAAGTCCACTGGCTGTGTTTACGTCTTCGTCTCATTCAATAACGCCGCAAAAGTTCAAACAAACACAAAAGTCTTCACAGAAACTCCCCGGGGGACGCAAAACAAACATCCTTTACTCAAAGTCGATGCAAAGACAAATTCTTTTGGCGCGCGAACTCAAAGAAGTGAGCGAGCTTGCAAACAAAGAGTCACTCGTAGAATTAGCCGTTGCGGGCGCGACGATAGCACTAATTAGCAACGGTGACTCGTTTAAGTTATTTCGCTTAATTAAGTTGCGCAGAAGTGGTCTGCGGCCGCCCGACCGGCCGGGCCAGAGAAGGCGTCGTAAATTGTTAGAAACACGGGCAACACTCCAATTAATCTTTTTACACATCCAACTAGTCGCATGAGGGTGTGCACTTAGACCAGCCGAGGTAAAAACCTTTTAAGCGTTTTACACACGAGCGTGTGTGCAGACGCGGTGTCGCGCGACCTGCGCACAACACATTATTATGTATTTCGTAATGATTTAATGATACATATACATACTAACCTACTTATTATTTTTGTAGCGTGGATTATGTTTACTAAGTACATAATAATGTTAACCGTTATTAATTGCTGTTACCATGAATAACATACCACCGAACTCACAAGGATAAATATTAACATATTTAAAAGTACGAAGCAATATACAAATGAAACATTTTGAGCGCCTGTAATCGGTCGGGAATTATTTCAACTGAGATTTTAATCTCTCATCTGTAAGGACTCTTACACTCGGGATACGGAAATGTTGCCAACCTTACATCGCAATTTCCACACGCCATTTTAACTTACCGTGTTAACTGCCAGAGGCTGTACATATTTAGTTCAATATTTAATGTTGTAATTAAAAACTTAAGTGTACAATTTTATTGGATCGCTGTTTTATTCGCTTGCACATACTTAAAACGTTATCAAAGTGTAAAGGAAAAGAATTAACGTAAACACTAGTGCATAAAATGTACGAAGTTAGATGTAAGTAAGTGTTTATAGATATAGTTATGTCTAGTTAGTGTCACTAATTCATCCCCCGCCTTGCAGTCGCCTCGCACCGCATTGTATACGGAAACTGTAAAATTTAATTGGTTGGCTAATACACTGCGCCCGTGTGGAGTCTAATTTACGTGTTAACATTTTTAATAAGGCCCGGCGAGGCTAGGGCGCCAAGTGGCCGGCCATTTATATCGCGCCACGCTCATACGAGCACCTCCAGTAATTAATACGACCCTTTCGAGGAAGCTTATGAGTAGTTTTCCTTCAAAAATTCTGCTAATTACACGTCAGAAGTTTTCACTTCTGTGGAAACTGTCGCTAGGAGCGCCCGGCCACTCAAGCGCCAATCCCATTAGTACGCGAGTTTATTTAGCATAAGAATTTGTCAAAGCCCCATACGCAGGCGAAAAAGAACGTCACGCCTTAGTACTAAATTCTCACTAACGTGTCTTTACTTCCGAATTAAAGTTCACACGCACGCAACGATGTACGTAATAGGTGTAGAGGTGCGGCTTTATATTTACATATCATTGCGATACGTTGGCCATTATAAAATATTAGCCTTTCGCCGGCCATCGTCGTTAATAATATAATTAAAACACGCGAAGGCGCGGTCTTACTTATCGCCGCGATCAAGGAGTGAGTCGTGTATGAGGGGGTTTACGAAAACGATGTTCCGTGTCCTACATTATCCATTCCATTTTCAAACATACATTTTCTTTTTAATATGATTGCGTTCTAAAACCGAATTACTATACTTGTCAAATTTTTGAATGCCAATGTGACAATAAACAGGTAGATTACTTACGTATCATTAAAAACTCGTGTTTTCAATTGGCTCAGAACTGAGAAGGCACACCGCATAACCGCGAACACAAGCAAATGGCCGATATAACACACCATGTACCATCCATCAGCTAATGAGAGAGTAATTAGAAAAGTGCTGGTTTCTTCCGACAACCAACCTTATCTTGTCTTCGATAGGCCGTTAGCTTTTTAATTACTCCACCCTTGAGTGGGCTAATAACATGTTAGTATTATCGACTTATACAGGGTTTTACGCTATAGAAAAATATTAGGTACTTACATGAATCATAAACGCTGATATTTCCTGAAGCGTATTGAACGAATAACAAAATTATTATACTTTTGATTAAATATTAATATACCTAGTAGGAATGTACAAACATATGAATATTCGTTATCCAAGTTAACTAGTGTTTTGTCATGCGAGGTCGTCCACACCTTGCTTGGTCTCGAAGGAGCGGGCGCGTCTTTCATTAGCCTCTACACCTTACAGGCACAATAATGACATGGGTTTTTGGGCGGGCATGTCACGCGATTTTTACGAGGCTACGATACGAGTTTAAAAATGAAGTTTATGATTTTAAGTTATGAATTATATAGGTAAGTCACAAACTTTGTATTCAGTAAATAGAATATAACGTATTAGAAACTTTTGAAAAGGAATTATTTTTAGGTTAGGAATGAAACTATGTTCGTAATATGAAATTTTCTTAAAATCTTTTTTATTATTCCAAATTCGACTTGATTGGTTGGCGGTTAGATAAGGACGTTATCGCATTTTACGACAAAAATACAACACTTTTATTATGCGTATTTTGACGTTAATATTTCTTAGAATATAAATGTCTACAATATTGTTTTGTCCTTATTGTATCCTTAGGTACTGTGGCCATTATCAGTGCCAACGGAAGTCGGGCAGCTCGTTCTTATCTGGCACAACAAAGCGTCTAGCTGCTATGATTGTTGTAAAGCGAATACTTTGTAAACTCATTAATATTATGTGAAGATTAATTTTAAACTCCATTTACTTAAAATCTCGTGGATATGTGTGATTATTTTGAAATAAGAGTTGTTTAAAAATATTGCTTACGTTTTCGAGACATATAGTATAATATTATTTTGAATTATATTTTAAGTACTATATACATATATCTACAATCGGTTTACTAGCGCGTGTATGATTACCCAATTATGTTTTAGTGCCCTGTTTAGTAACCAGTTAGTATAGACACATGGGGTAAGCTTGTTCTTGAGTGGAGACCGCGACTCGGCAAACGTAGTGTAGGACGCCCTCCGACCAGGTGGGATGACGATCTGCGAAAGACTGCAGGCAGATGATGGATGCGGCAAGCTGGAGACAGGGCGCTATGGCACTCTTTGGGGGAGGGCTATGTCCAGCAGTGGACTATTATAGCCTGATGATGATGATGATGACAGACACATACAACTTAGAAATTTCATCAAGATTTGAATGTCTCGTACCACATGTTGAAGTCTTAATTTTATTATTTAATTTACTGGCTTTAAATTGCAACCAATTAGAATTCAGTGCACATCCAGATAGCAATAATGAGCACCATGTCAATCAATTTTGTGTTTTAGAATTATTTATTGCTGAATCATCTAGTAAATACTTTCATTTTTTTTATAGTTTATTTTTACCAAATCAATATTTACAAGTAATAAAAATATATATATATATATACTATATATACTTTGTATCCGGATTTTATAACCGCCATGCGATAGTATCTATACTATATAAAGATACAGTAGTTACCTAATATTTCATTCTATTTATTAAGAAAGAAATGTAATCTATACTAATATTATAAAGCTGAAGAGCTTGTTTGTTTGTTTGAACGCGCTAATTCTCCGGAACTACTGGTCATTTATGGTCGTTTTGAACATTAAATATTTCTCGACCACGTCGTTATTACAAATGTATTAAACTATATTTGGCATTTCTACGAATTATTACACAATATAAATTTACCATTTTGAATCTTATGTTGTTTTTTAAAGATTACCGACATTTTGGTTTTTAAATTACTAATATTCTTCTTAACTCCTCCAGCTAAGCTTTGCTAGCTACGTTATCTTATCTTATCTTATGTGGGGGCTAGTCTGTGCAGACCGGCGACACTTCGACCCAGTGGGATCTTTTGTGTCGACACTCTCCCAATAACGACTGCTATAGATATTCATGGCAGCCGGTACCAACGGCTTACCGTGCTTTCCGAGGCACGGAGCAGGCGATAATTGTCAATCAATACGCACATAATTTCGAAAAGTCATATAACTTCCGAAAGTCAGAGGTGCGCGACGTGGGTTCGAACCCGAGACCCCCTGCATTGCAGTCTGTTGGTCTCCCCACTGAGCTATCGCTGCTCTAGCTACGTTAGAAGTGGATTCACATCGGTAGGTAATGTGTGGGATTCGAACCCGTGACGTCTCAACCGTATGTCTAATTAATGACTAATATTAAAAATAAAATAATATAAATGAAATTTGAAATACTAAAGTATAACATATAAATATGTATTAATAACCTAATAAACCAAGTCTTTCCAAGCCATGCGTATTGTTTTCTTCGCAACTTATCTAACGAGTCCGGTAAACAGAGACGCAATTATTTTATATGTACAAAGACATTTATAAATACATATATGTAAACAAGAAATACCACATAACTAATTAGTTAAGAATAACTGTGTAAAACGGTGCATTTATATCATACAATACCTTTTAGGGAAGAAATATCCAATGTCATAGCATCCAAGAATAATATATTAATACAAGTAAAGTTGCCAAGAATATAATAATAATATATTATAATTTCCTTTGTAAGAATTGATGACGCCTGGACATAATATTACCCTAATCCTAACTAATAATATAAATGCGAATGTGAGTTTGTTTGTTTGTTACGCTTTACGTAGGTACTCGACCGATCATCATGATATTTGGTTTGTTCCGCATTCGTCCTTTATGTTTCGTCCCAAACGTAGAAATACGCATTCGTCCCGAAAAGTGTTCCTTATATGCCCTAAATTTAAATAAATATTAATTGCCTAATGTAATTCCTATTTCATCTCAAATTATATTCCTTCTTTGCCCTGTTTTTTGTTTGTATGGACTTTTTGTTGTACCGTCATTCAGCCGAAGAATACCTACTTTAAAATACATCCTTGATCTCTCGGCAAAACTTTGAGCTTATGATTGCATGACATCACGAGCCCGACAACGAAAAGATTTTATATAATTTTAACCATGTTTTGGTTTTGTAGGACGAAAAAGGAATAATTTTAAAAGAGGGGTGAATGAGGAACATTTTGGAATGTGGGACGTAATGTAGGGGCAAATGCGGAACAAACCTGATATTTTGTCAGGGGTACAGAAAAGGACATAAGGTACCTTTCATCCAGAAAAGTATCCAGGAATTTACTGACAAAATCTACACAAACGCGAGCGAAGCAGCGGCTAAAATCTAGTAATATATAAATGCAACTAAAATAGCTGAGACAATAATGAAACATAGATGTCATTTGTAAGAATAGACAATGCTTAGACTTATAAGTTTATAACTGAAATAAACACAATATATATTATACCTATTAATATTAGGTACATTGAATAAAAGATTTGATTTTTGTATGTTTGTAAGGGTTTAAATCAAAAACTACTCAACCGACTTTAAAACTTCTTTCACCATTAAAAAGCTTTATTATCGCCGAGTCTCATAGGCTATATTTAACCTAACCTAACCTACTTTTAGGCGAGCAAAGCCGCGAGCTAATATATAATAAATATAATTTTATTCATTTATTAACATATTATTTTACATAGCCGGATGTACGTAGATACTATCAAATTCCTCTAGTTTTATATATTACTAATACAAATTTAGCTCGTGTCACACAATCCTTTATCACATGGTTAATACCTAATATTGTCGCAGTCACAAGTCGATATATGTATTTAAAACGGAATTATTTAATTAAGTTTTCTTATTCTCTATTAATATTATATTATATTACAGTAAAATCTTTGCAATTGCTAGCTACGATAGGTACTTTGAATAGTACGTATCATATACTAGCTTTTGCCCGTGGCTTTGCTCGCTTGAGAACAGTACTTGTTTCTGGATGACAGGTATCCTATGTCCTTTTCTGTATCCCTGACAACGTGTACGATTTCATAATAATTAGTCGAGTAGTTAAGGCGTGAAAGCGTAACAAACAACTCACATTTTCATTAATAATATTAAATTAGAACTATCTCGTCATAAGTTTTAATAAAGAAAAAACTCACAATACGATATAAGGAATGTTCGTTGAAAGGTGAAAAAGTGTGGTAGGCGCTATACACATGGGAAATTAGGAAAGTGCGGCAAGTCGTCGCGACCCGCCCTAAGACGTAATTAATTAAGGTGTGCACCTACCCTTATTTTTACGAGAATGACATTCCATTTTGGTTACCTGTAACTTAATATGTTATTTTCATGTTTGTTATAATATTTACAACACAAAACACTTAAAATTCCATAATTGGTTGAAAATATTTTTATCAAAGCCACCCACGATGTTTTACCGGCAGAGTCTCTCATTGCAAAGTCATATTTTAAAAATAGAAACGTTTCATTACAAACCATTTTTTATATTTCAATTCTATCACAAATGACATTTAGTTTTTTCAATTGGGCAAAGGTAACAAGGTATAATGCCAAAATATCTATTAGGCAATGAAGTTAATAGTCGATTTATGGAAATATTAAAGATGCCTATTGACACCGAGTGTTAATACAGTTGTAAAATCTTGACGAGTGGCAATGATACCCGCCCTGGGGAAATAACTTAAGTAACGACGCAAGCAAGTTTATATCTAGTCGCATTAAAGTAATTATCATTAGACACACCCGCCATATTAATACCGTGTTATGAAATATTATTCAGAGTTCCGTATTGCGGTGTATTTACCTAAATTATAATAATAATTGTAATATGACATACAAAGAGATCCTTCTTTTTGTTTCACATTTTAATAAGATTCCTTGCTATCAAATAAAAAAGTGATGAACACGGGTGGCATTACGAAACTTTTAAACATTTAATACAAAAACATCCTAACTCGAAGTTATAATATCTATTGATTCAGCCATACAGCGATCGAAACTGTAATGCCAGTCTATTCGCAGTGATAAAGACATTTAAACAAGACATCCGATGGGCCAATTATCACAATAAAAATGCCCAACAGACTACAACACTTATTAATACATTTTGGTAAAATTATAGTTTAATTAAAATCTATACCAAACTGCAACCACAGCCGACATAAAGGCAAAATTTACGCAAATAGAAAATCATAATAAAATAACATAAAAATACTGTTTTGAAACTGTCTCCCAACAGTAATTAACGAACTAATTCAACGATCAAGTAACCGTGAATGGTCAGCTTTATGTGGCCCTTAAAAGGCTACGCGTACGTTTAACCCTTTTTTTTTCAAAAAAAAATTTAATACCGAAGCGAACTGAGTAGTTGGGGGTAATAAAATCTCGGCGAGCTCTCAAATGAGCTGAACTTTTGAAGCCTAGGGTACAAGACAGACGGGTCAGCGAGCGAGGGAGTCGGGAACAGGGACGCATTGCCGCTTTTAATTATGCATAATTAATATATCATAACTTTATCGAAATAGACATTACAACACGATTTTTTTTTTTATGTTCAGATAAAAGCGTCTTGTTTTTATATTCAGCCAGTAATCTTTGAGTTCTTCAAATAGTGGCCCTTATTTCGTCTGTAAGGCATGGTATGAATGTCGTTATGCCACTGACAATTTGTTGGCAAACGCTTACCTTATCAGACCAACATTCGATACAGTATTTCAATTATTTTACATTTATTATTGATTTATAGCATCAGTATACTTATATATAGTTTTATCATTGTTTTAGCCGTTAGGGTAAACGCTAATAAATACTATTTATCATTTAGCAACTAATTAAAACGCTTTTCGTTAAAATGATTTTAATGATCACAGTGTTTACTCGTGTAACTGTTATGCCTAAGATAACTAAAACATTCGCGAGAAAGTCGCCCGCTTGCGTACGCAGATACTGTCTGCGGCCCGCATGCGTCGCTACTTGAACAGAATGAAAAATACGCACGTATTGAACTGACACGGCAGTCTATAATTATCGTAAACAATATTGCGAACGACGCGTCGTACTTAAATTATCTACGACTAAAGAAGTCAATAGAAAACAGTTGTCGCTACACAAAAATCGCAACAACTGAAACTTGTATCTAAACAACTATCAACTGAAAGTCATTGTGCGATAATTTCCCGGTACGAGTCCGCCCCTGTGCCGGACGGCGCAGTCTGAAAAAAGTTTTTTCACTAACTGAAGCATTAATCCGGCCCGGTATTAGTTTACTCGCTTTTACTTGTGTGTGTGCTATGCATGTGTGCGATGCCGACCAACTTTTTTCCATAGAGTATGCAATATGCAGATGCGTCGTTCAAAATGAGCTTTGTAATTAGTGGGTGTGTTGGCTGCTTGGGATTTAGAGAATATCAGTTATGATATGAAATTTAGGTAATTATGTACCTATATTAAAATATAGTTTTTATTTGTAGATGAAACAATAAACATCACTTTTTTGGAAAGTCAGCAGCAAACAACAGTTATATCCCTGGTATTCTAAATGCCCACAGTCTACGTTAATCGTTTACCATCAGGCAGAACCACATGGTTATTTGTCACCTTAATGGTAAAAAAATAACTACTTTAAGGGTCTTTGTAGCAACTATTTAGGTACTTTATAGCGATGTGATATTGATACACAAAGTGCAAAAGCAAGTAAACACAATTTTTTGCATCATTAGCTCCAAAACTACACGGTATACAGCACATCGTACATAATTACAGCACATTCTCGACAAAACAGTTCACAAAACAACATCGATTACGCCACGGTAGAATATTTTTGTACAAAAAAAATGCCGTCTCTATAATCGCAGTACTCTGTAAATTGCAGTCTGTCGGCTCATTCTCCCGTGCTTCTCGAAACCTGGACGCCGTCCACTCACACACACACGTACAACCAACACACACGCACGCACCCCCGTATACAAACACGGAGGTACATAGAGAAGAGTATGTATAGAAAGTACCTGGTCTGTAATAAGTACCTGCGGGCATCAGGTTTTAATAACTATTGTATTTGGAAACGATCGAAATGAGTATGTTTTCTGCAGTCGTTGGGAAAATGTCTGAAAACTATTTTTTGGACGAGTGCAGTTTATGATGAGGTTTTTTGACAGCTATTGGATCGGGGTTTTGAGTTTTCGGATGAAGTGGTTTATGTTTTTAAGTTAATTAACAGTTATAAAAGGTTGGTTCCTGTAATAAAAATGTTGATATTAACTTGGTAATCACTGGACATCGAGTCTTATTTAAACGGAGATGTCTATTAGAGCCACATAGATCCAAGTTTAAGTTCTACTTATTACTGAACGACAGATACTAGTGTCACTAAATATTGTTTTATAATAAGAGTTTAGTCCAATATTATTCTACCAGATACAACAATCGAACTCACGACCTCATGATCAGCAGTTATAGCGCTTACGACATTGTCTAACATTATTATTATTTAACACCATTAAATTATTTTATATTATGAAATAATTATATATAAATAAACAGTACAGAATTAGAAAACAATACTAAAAAACCAACATTAAAATATAATGTAACATTTATTTTTCTAATATATCTTCCAGGATAATGAAATTCACAAAAATGTGTATCATATTTATTTTCTATATATATTTGCAATATGGCGACGATTATATTTCCCCATCCAAGTTAGGTATGCAGAAGGAGCAATGCACCTAATTAAAATGGCCGCTAATCTTGAATTGTATCATTTTAACAGGGAAAACGTCATATTTAAATAATTAAAGAAACCAAATATGGCATATTATCGACATTCCTTGAAACAACTTGTAAGTTTAAACAAAGGATTGGCTATTTGAGGAAACTTTTATAAATATTACGCACTTCATAATTAAAATACATATGTAAATATCGTTTCCTTAAGGATTCCTTATCGAGGTATACTTACAATGAGGTCAAATTAAAACTTAACTAATATCTCATATCACAGCGATAGCCTAGTGGGAAACCGTTGGACTGCCACGCAGAGGTCTCGAGTTCGATCCCAAGGCGCGCATCTCTGACTTTAGAAGTTATGTGCGTATTAAATAGTTAATTATCGCTTGCTTCAACGGTGAAGGAAACATCGTGAGGAAACCCGCATGTCGATTTCTCAATAATGTTCTTGAAGATATGTGAAGTCTGCCAACCCGCACTAGGCCAGCGTGGTGGACTATGACCTAACCCTTCTCACATTGAGAAGAGGCCCGTGCCCAGCGGTAGGACAGTTTAATACAGGGCTGACATTATATATATCTGCCATGGCTTCACCCGCAAACACACACCGAGACAAAAAATATTTTGAATTAATCTAAAAGAAACACATCTTTACAATACATCCATACATACATAGATTCACGCCTGTTTCCCAGAGGGGTAGGCAGAGACTACGGATTTCCATTTGCTACGATCCTGACACACTTCATCAATCAGCAGTAGTCAATATATCAACTTTGAAGTGTGTCCCAATGTTGTGTTCATCTTTTCTTAGAGTTTTCAAACGGCCTGAAAATCTCTGACGTCGGTTCTGTTTATCTAGGTAATAATTAGGTCGTTATGTTCGGTTTATAATTGAATTGTCTCAAAGTATTGAGGCTCTTACCGTACTATCGGTTAGCGGTATGTCGCCCGCATAGTAGAACACCGTAAGTTATGGAAATAAAGATCGCGATCGACTCTCTGCCCTACATATTTAAATGTTTCGCTAATCAACAACATGGCGCTGTTTCTTTAATTTATATTTTTGCGAATCTATAATACTAATAATATAAAGCTAAAGAATTTGTTTGTTTGAATGCGCTAATCTCAGGAACTGCTGGTCCGAATTGAAAAATCCTTTTTGATAGCTTATTTATCGAGGAAGGCTATAGGCTATATGACATTACGCTACGACCCATGGGGGCGGCGCAGTAATCATAAACGCGGGTAAACCGCGGGCACATCTAGTATCGGATAAAATATACAGCTATTTTACGGCTGAAACCTCGCTTTAAAGAGTAATTTTCACTTTATTACATTCATTAGATATCATGTTAGATATCATCATATCATGTTAGAAACAAAAGCAGTATATAGTTGACCTATTTACTTATACCGTATCATAATCAATTAAAACAATGAGACCATTATCACCCACAAAGACACGATATTCCAACTTCCAACGGACATTTAAGAATAAGTTTTACATCATTCAAAACGTTAAAATTCTACTTTTAGTTACAAAAAATCCACACATTTGTTGTACGTAACAATGAGAAGGGATGAAAAGAAACCAGAAAAAAAATAAACAATAGGGTGACCCCCGACTTACGTCTTGGCCTTCGATAGAACTTGTACTGTTTAAGACGCGGCAAAAAGACACCCTTTGAGAACCAATCGTTTAGAGAAGGAACATTCGTGTGAATTTTAAAAGTGGAACGAGCATAGCCTGTTTATTCCATATTTGAATTTACTTGACCATTCCATTTTTTTAAATGGTATAACAATAATTCGCATTATCTTATACTTATGTACTTATTTAAAAATGGTAAATTGTTACATTTAACTGTTGCAAAAATGTTATAGGTATTAAAATACGTCATTTAAAACATACATATCTCAGAAAACTAAATACGTATTACCTGCTTTGGCGGTGAGCTAAATTACTTATATTAATATGACATATTATTATGACGTCAATATCCTTAATAATCTCATAATTTACGTCATTTTACACGAAAATCTTAACGTAACCTTTTAATTATAATTCACAAATAAATTAGGTAATGTTTTTGTTGCCCCTTCTGTAACGCATAAAGATCTATGGGAGGTTGGTTCATGGGTTTCACACGGGAATCAAATCGCTTTCTTGAGGGGTTCAAGATATTTACTCGCGGCAATACCTACCTGTGATAATGATACTGGCCTTAATGTTGCTACCTATAATGTTACTTGCGGAAAACATTCGACTTAAATCAGTTTCCGTTTCTTCTTAGGTATTGTGTTACCGTACAAAAGCATATTCTAGGTTTATACTTTAGGTAAAATACGTACAATGTAAAGTCCAGATTATTTAAATATAAACGAATGAATACCTATGGGGATATATGCTTACTTCAAAGTAACTCGTGTACTATTATTAAATCATTACCTTACTTTAACATTAATGATCTGTATCAATTGTATAAAAAAGAACTTAATTGCATTCAGAATTCAAAATTTAAATAGTAGGTAATATAGTTTTTATTGTGAACAAAATCTTTCTTGCCAGCAACGTCTTGTATTTTTGAATTTCGAATCTTGAAGTAACTTACAAAAAATATTTAAGACGTTGGGCTACAGGTAATAGCAAGATGCGAAATCTTAAGAAAATAATAATAGCTAACATAAACATAGTAATATAAACTTTATTTTCGACAGTTAAAGATGGAATTGCATTATCACTATTTACGACTTGTTCAACATTTCGACTATTGTCGTAAATGATGAGACTTCAAGTTTTATACTTTAAGCGGTAAGAAATAGAATCGATATCCGCTCGAAAGATGTTTTGCCAAATCTTATAAGGGTGACCTGTGTGAATAATAGAACAGCTGATTCCCACACGTAACGGTTTTATTTGAAATAAAACCGCTTCTGCTTAATACTATTGTTAAGTTGAAAAAGTATTTCTTAAACTGATACTATCAACACATTGTTTTTCGAGATTTGTGTCACGAAACATCCGAAACATATCGAAGCTATGGCGGCAATTAGGAAAGACCGTTTTAGACTAGCTATGTATAAGGTAATTTATTGAATGAACTGTAGCAAAATATATTCCGCTTGCTATTATTCTTAAATGTGGGTCTCATACCTATCCTTTTTTATGAAAGGCACAGTTTTTCTTTTTGCAATAGCTAGCCCGCATAGTGATTAACATAACCGAAGTGTCAGTACGTTAACCGCTTACAAATACGTCACATTTTACGTCGATCGTTATCGACGTACGTCGATAAATACCCCACAACATTGCTATAGAATTAAACAAGAAAATTCTCTTCCATTTTCAAATTCAAAACTAGTTCTGAATTTGAAAATGGAAGAGAATTTTAGCGCGATAGCACATTTTTTAAATAATTGAATTCACATGCGATAATTTATTGACACGTTCAGAATAACATCGAAATAAAGATATTAATATCATGAATATACCACCCACTTTAGAACACTCATGTGTTGACAGAACACATGCCTTTAATGGGTAAAGATATCGAAACGTGCGTCCCATTGACGGTTAATCGATAGCTAATATCATGTGACGAATAATGAGTAACAGATATGAATAAAGCCATGAGTTACTCATACTTTACAGCTACGCAACTTCACTTTCTTATATACTAGAGGTTCCCGCGGTTTCACCCGCGTTTATGATTACTGCGCCGCTCGTGTGGGCCGTAGCGTGATTTTATATAGCCTATAACCTTCCTCGATAAATAAGCTATCCAACAAAAAATAATTTTTCAATTCGAACTAGTAGTTCCTATGATTAGCGCGTTCAAACAAACAAACTCTTCAGCTTTATAATATAAGTATAGATTAAAAACGGCCCTATTTAAGTTTTAAAATTCGAATTGGGATTTTGCTTTTGGTTTTTGGTTCTTTGATGGTTTTTTGTAATACGTCGTGTGTGTGTTAAACTTAAATTACATTTCAGTTCAAATTTTATGTTCATTAGAGTAGATTGGGAAATACATTTTGTACATAGTTTACCTATTACTTGATTTGGGTTTCTGGTTTTAACATATACCTATATTAATTTAATTATAGCTATAATAAATATACATATAATATACTAAACGATAGGTTTTTTAAAATGTTTTTATAAAATAATAATAATTGTAATATGAAAGTAAATGAACAAATAATTACAACCGGAAGTGTTACCATCTCAACAAGTGCACAGTGGGTTACACCACTTCGCGCCAGGCAAAAAGACATCTAATTATTTAGACACTTCATTTACTTATTCAATTAGTAAGGCTGCGATATCGCGCGGAGTGCCAATTAAAAAATAATAGAAGCCTCTGGTGTGGGAGGGCTGTCACAAGAGGTTTAGAGATGATCCGCGCCCATTCACATACGAGTGTTGTGTTGCATACTTTGTCCATAACTTGTAACTTTTCAAACGATTTGAAATTTAGCCTACCAAAAAAACAATCAACATTTTCCAAAAAACGAAATTGTTTCATTTCAACTTGGTTATTTAAGCAACCAATTTAAAGAAATTCAGAAAATTCCAAAATTCGCCTCTTTATTTAATACTCAAAATAATGTAATAATAATTTCAAACTCGACTAACTAATTGAGTCAACTTTTTAAGAAACGTAACCCTAAAAAGGCTCATAAAATTACCCCCTGCAACTAGCTCGTCACTTGCAGGAACGTGAAAAACCGAATTAGCTTGTCTGAATGCAAACTCGTAAGTAATTAGCCTCGCGAGACTCTCGATTCGCTCAACTCGCTCTCGTAAGCGAACCGGAGCGAAGATAGCGAAGCGATGCGACGAGAGAGCGAAAATGGCTAATCAAATCCTTTCCCGCTCTCAACGGTATTCGAGGGCTTTTTATTTTCATTGTGCCGTGAAGTGTCACGGTATAGGTGGATACGTAATAATTTTATTTGTCGTATATCTCCTACCATGACATACCCAGACTTCGTATGTGAATGTAAAACTCATATTTTGATTTTCTTCTTTACAGAGAATTCTACTACATCCAGATGGAGAAATACGCTCGGCAGGCGATCAGTGAAGGCCTGAAGACGGCAGAAGACCTTCACGTCGCCAGCGACTCAGAGCTGTACAGGGTGCTTAATCTGCATTACAACAGAAATAACCACATTGAGGTAAGCATCGGCACACAGCAAACATAATTACTAATAAGACAAATGCTTTATTCTTATTAAACAAACCAATATGTAATGAAGTCCATTGTTATATGTATATCTTGTATCTATTCCAGGTCCCACCGAACTTCAGATATGTGGTCGAGCAGACATTGCGAGAGTTCTTCCGCGCCATACAGGGCGGCAAGGACGCGGAGCAGAGCTGGAAGAAGTCCATCTACAAAGTGATCTCGCGGCTCGACGACCCAGTGCCAGAGTACTTCAAGTCGCCGAACTTCCTCGAGCAACTGGAGTGAACGCGACATCGACGCGACGCACATACTTTCGGCATAACACTAAATTTAAAAAAAGTTAAACAAATCATTGGACGATTGTTTCGCACACCAAAATTTTACGACACTCGCATTTAGGCCTTCAGATTCAAAATTATTGATAAAAAAAGTTAAATTAAATTATTAAAAGAAATTTTGAATTTGTACGTTGGACGTCGAGTGGCGTGGCGCGTGGCGCGTGCCACGCCACACCCCGCGCTCTACTAGGAAATTCATTAGGTTATACGAGTAAGAGAAAATTTAAGTCACCTAGAATTTTATTTCTGCACATAATATATTTCGCTATATATAATTATTATTATATTATTATTAAGTATTATCTTAAAATGGTTTTTATAGTTGTGTATATCTTAAATCATTTATTGATTTATTCTTTAAGGAAAAAAACGATTAATATATTAACTGCTTAAGTTTTGATTTTTTGTTGTTTTTATTTTTATTTTGTCCTTAGTTTCCTTGTCCTTTGGAGCATGTTGAGTTGGTTTGTCCCCAATAGTGTTACGTTGTAGCAGGCACGCCTCGCGCGGCCGGAAATTGTCAACCTTTACCTCGTCATACTTATTTTAGGAGTAATTAATTAAAGTTAACCATAGTCATTAGTACAATAGAGCAGGGTTATTTTTCGATCCACAGACAAAGAGTTTAAAGATTATTTTTATACTGATAGCCGGTTTTATGTTCATGCAGAGAATTTATCAATAGCATAACAATAATGCAGATACAAAATTCAAAAACAATTAAACATCTTATGTAAAGTTTACAGTAAACATCCTTAGTTGTATTTACAACATTTCGGCAGAGTTCGGATCGCAAGTTCAGTTAGTCCGGGACGTTGCGACGCCGCCGCCGTACCGTTTCGGATTAGGGTTAAGTTTATTTGTTAGATAAAATACTATTTGCAGAAATTTTGCGCGGGCATACTTTATACAGGCGAGTACGAGACGTCACACCTTCCTTACACGTTTTCACGATATCTTTTTCCGATATTATCCATATTAATACACAATACATACCATATATCCGATAATGATAAGGCATTCTACTGTAACATTAATTATTATTTTAAAGACAACACTGATATGATTTAGTCTCCGACGATGTCGGTCATCTCTCCGAGTGACGTATGTACTCGGCAGGCGGGCGCTCCGCGGCGGCTATCAAGCACATAGACATTTAAACCACACCCAAACAGCAGCAATAGTTGAAGGCAGTACACAACAATAGATCTGGTACCCTCAAAATTACCCAAAATCTAAAAATATATACAGCTACATCATTTGGCAACCGACAGTCATTCACTCGCACTGGGCCACCTCGTCCGAACAGAAGTGCCTTCAAAAGTGTTGATTTTTTACGAAAAAAAGAAATTAAATACAAAAGGGCCCTCAATAGAACTAGTCGCCCACCCGAGGCCGCCGCGCGGCGCCCGCGCACCGCCCGCCCGCGCAACACTCAGTTCGCCCGTATCGAACAATCAGTATACATACACACTTACTATTATACTATAGAAGAATAATTAGTTTGATTCGTAGATATATGTAGCGCGGTGAGCTCGACGCTGACTCCCAACCGTCGGTGGCGAACACAGTAATCCTCAGAGGCGATAGACTGGCGACTTAGATCACTTAGACGGTGCGCACGCGCCGGTTGGGAGCGCGCTCGAGGCGCCGCAGATCTCGATGTATTTGTTATATCATGTAGTTGCCGGCCGCTTGTCCGCCATGCGGAGACACTTTCTGTTCACATCCTCAGTTCCACAGGACAAACAGATCAAACGATTATTTCGCTTCTCAAGTAGATGTAAAACGATAAGATAGATAGTTGTACAAAAAATGTATAGCAACATGTACATATACGATAGTTTTAATACAGAAGAGATGATTATCGATAACTATCTTAGCGTAAATGGTATTTAATTAAGAAACAATAGACAAAACGGGAATATCTATTGTTTTGCTGAAGTGTACAAAATGTTTAAGCCATCCTAATTTTCTGGTTTGTAACCGCGCGGGAGGGCGGCCGGCCCTAGTTAAGCAAGTAAGCATTTTTCATTTGATATTACACGTTTGTTATCGTTTCATTTGTAACCATTTTGAACTATTACGATAATATAAGAGTATCTCAGTTTAGGATGGACCAGGCGTCGACTGGTGTGCTTAGTAGCTCAGGTTAGGTGAGAGTTAGAGATACTGAAGTTTTTGAGACATCGACACATAGATTAACACGCAGCCTCCCCCTTGTTCGGATGACCGGTTTTTATTTCTAAATTAATTCCCTGGACGGCGCCGGGGTCTGTCCCGGCGCGGTCCCACTACCAGCCACCCTTGTAAGCAATAGCCCGGGTTAAGTTTCCACGATTCGCGCCGTACGTCAGGTACGCAGTCGTCGCTGGGCTTATTCCAGATCGAGCAACGTTCCATGTTACGTTTACGATTGTATTTTGTTACAAGTTGTTTGTTTCTTCCGTAACATAGGCAATGGTGTTTTAGAGCTGACAAGTGCTCGAGTATCTGAATTGATCACGAACGGAATTGATCGCAAAGTATTCCTAAGCACAATAGATTTGTTAACGCTTACGGTTTATTCAAAACTGTTTATTGTCGCAGCCTACTTATTAGCTCTAAACTGACAATTACCAATTAATTCATTGTATAGTAAGTAATAATTCGTTATTCCGATCTCTCCATAGATTTCTTCATATCTACTAGATGTGTTACGCAGGCTACACAACACATATTACAATAGAAATGTATTGGTTTCCCATCAACAGTTATCAACCGACATGCCGTAATTTGCAAATACTTGGAGCCGTTAAATGTTTTAAGATATAGTTTCATGGTCAAACAACTCTAAATATGTATAAATTTGTGTAATTAAAATACATTTTTTGTCCGGATTTTATACTTGAGTGACTCACTGTGCAATTTATCAAGACCACAATGGATATAACATGCGATCGAGCCAATTTTTAAATTTATTCGATGTTCGATTATTTCTAAGTTATCGGTTGACAATTTTTCTAAATTTAATGAAAAAAAAATAAAGACTCAAGTTTGAAACATCGAAATATGTAGTCCACAGTGATCATGGGGGCTATCCCGCAGAAAAGTACAAAATTCGGTGTTGACTTTAAATCTCATGTTTGTATCTATTATATGTATGTAGATTTATTGAAATTGCCCGTTTCGGCGTCATTTCTCATTGTTTTCATATTCTTTATCTAGATAATAGTTTATTTACGTTTCACTAAAATGTACTTATCTAAAGTGTTTGCTTTACATTTTTAGTATTTTGGAATCCGTCTACGAAAATGTTTGGATTATCAATGTAAAATGAAATAAATATTGTATGTAATTATTTTCAAAATTAATTATAAATAAAAATCAATATATGTAGAAAGTATTCGGTTCCACGTTTGGGTATTATGGTTCCTAAATTTTCGAAATTGTAATAGACTCTATTGTATGTAGCATTTCATTTTTTGGAGGTTAGGACATTTAGATGTACCAAATAGCTGTATCAACTTTTCTATACGTGAAAATTCAATAAGGGAAAATGCTGAAAATTAGGTAATTATGGAAATAAGTATCATTCTTAATATATATATTATATTATCTCATAAAAAGACAAAAAATGAGCACGGATATACTATTAGGATGTCTTGAAACAAAATACTGCCGACGCTTATCAATAATGTTTAGTGAGATAAGCTCGAACGCCCAGATGTTGATGCATGTCTAACTATGTCGACGTTCAGTCATAACCCCCGCAGCACAGGGGCACAAAGCGTTCATAATTTTATATTCGAGGTTAACAGTAGTGAGTTCAATATTTTAAATATCCTTGTGGTCTTCATTGGTAACAGCGATACACGTTCTGTTCGGTATTGTGTGTTCGTATGTAATGTGTTTGTTCAGTTACTTTGGTGAGCCACGGTCCATAATAGTGGCGGCATTTTTTATAATATATTTGTAAACTATAGCGAGCGGACGCGGACGCCAGTGATAAAATTAGTGACAAAATTTAAAAATACGAAATTATTTTTGATAGTGACGCGTTACGTTTTGTTCACATCACGACCTATTCCGACACACTGTGCGCGTGTTCCGGACAAAAGGTGACGAGTCATTAATAAAATTGAAACTTTGACTAGTGTTTAGGCGTCATTTCGGTATCCTCGCATTTCGGCTAAGTAATAAGTGGCCGCGTCCGCTTGTTTTGATATATTTAGTACAAATTTCATGATGTTAAGGTTACGAGGCTCAAAGCTTTTCTTTTGAGGCGCCCACGCACCCGCCCCCACCACGCGCCTACGATATAAATGAGTCGTGTATAAAATTTTATTCAAAAAGAGTATTTTTGTATTGAATATTTCTAAAGTTGGTGTAATGGTCAAAATTCATAAATTATAGCGGTGACAAAATGGGACATTAGGTAAATTTAGAATGTCATGCGTTTTTTGTATTTAATTTTAAGAATAGTGTCGGATATAAAACGTTTAGGAGCATTAACCATTTGTAAATAAAAAGTTGATCGGCGCGGCTGAGGGGCGGCGGCGCGGCCGGCCCGTTATATAGGTAAAAAAATATATAAATAACTCAAAGATGTTTATATGGTTCTGGATGTAAAAAAGATAAATTTAAAAGCAATTTTAAGGTGAAAAAAATGTGGAAAATTGTAAGCGATTCTTCGGTATTTGTGTTAGAATGGCTGCTAGCGGGTCACTGTTGTAATCTGTGGGCCTGAGACAAGTCATACCTAATGTCACGAAAACTAACCTAACCTAACTACGCATTAATTATTACGGTTCTTAATACTACAACAATACTTATACATTAATATAATATCACATCGTCATAATGCTTATAATTTACGAGCGTGTGTCTTTGTCCGTGAATGTTTAGGATCTAAACCACTGTTTGGTGTATTAGACATAAAGTGGATTATTGTGAATGAAAAATAAAATTGTATCTAAATTGAGACGTTCGGCCGTGAGGCTGGCGTCTCGTTGCAAATTGCGTTCGTTTATAAAAATTGGCGGTTCTAAAGTCTGTTGATCAAAATTATCAAAATTATTCGATTGAATATTGGAAATACGGTGAAACATAAGTTGTATCTCTACTAGCAATGTCAGCATGGAGACTTGTTGATACCAGTGAGGGATGTTTCTTCGTGAATATAACGAGTAATAAAGCTAAGCTTTTATTTGAATATACTGTCTTTTATTTCTTAATCCTATATTCATCCTTATCCTTAGCGGTCGAGCGTGTATGAAAGATGTTATTAGATGAAGATGTATGAAGGAAAGAAAGTTTGCCTGAAAAGTGCCAAGTGAAAATTCGTAACCTGTATCTACCTCAACAGACAAGAGAACTGAATCTATCAATGGATATAGATTCATTTTACAGAATTGTTTCCAAGAACTTTGTACTGTGCAATGTTAACAAAAGCGCAGCGGTAGTGAATGCGACTGCTGTGCATGAGGTCTCGGGTTCGAAACCCGGGTCGGGCCAACAAACAGTTATTGGGTTTTCCAGTTAAAAAATCTCAATAGCAGCCCGGAGTTAGGAAGTTGGCGGTGTTAGACACCCCCGTGCCTCGGAAAGCACGTAAAGCCGTTGGTCTTACGCCTGATCTCTCTCCGGTCGTGTCGGATTACCGTCCCATCGGATCATGAGAGTTAGGGAACAGAGAGTGCACTTGTGTTTGCGCACACACTTGTGCACTATAATATCTCCTGCGTAGTTGGCCAGTCTCCGTTTAGACTGGCCGCCGTGGCCGATATCGGTCTGGATGATATTATCTAATGTAAAGTGATGTGTCCCCGAGTTCAGATTCATTTATTTTCGGGTTCGATTCCTGGAAAGTCTAAAGGGTGTATTGGGTTTTTAGTAAAGAAATTATAAGTGTCAACACAAATTTTAACGTTGTGCCTTGTTGACGGCAATTAACTAAGTATTATTTTTTACAACATTGATCAACTAATCTAACACTAATGCATAATGATAACTATGCAATTAAAATGATCGACTGCCTCGTTAGTCTCGTGGTATATGTTTGCAATCGACTGTGAGGCCCCGGGTTCGTATCACGGGTAGTGTTATTTAATATGTCAATAGCAGCGTGGAGTAATAATATTTTTATTATATACCAATAGTGACAAATAGTTGCAGTACATCTACAGTAAAAATAAAAGTCCAATTCAGATTATTTTTGTAAATTTGGTTCAATATAAAGAAATAATATCTGTCTTTCTAAATGACTAATCTTTTATTAGTTAGTGTCTCGAGCTACACATAGATAAGAAGCCATAATAACTTAATTATCGTATTAATCAAAAAATAAATATCTATATGGGAAAATACGATGAGTATTCTTAAAACAGCATATTATATAATGTATTCTTTTTTAAAATGAGAACTCCCGCACTAGGAATAAATCCTTTGTCGCGGGGGGCTTTACAAACATTCAAACAACGGAAATAAAATAATAATCCTTACTTCCTTACTACCTAATATTATAAATTCGAAAGTAACTCTGTCTGTCTGTCTGTTACCTTTTCACAGCTAAACCACTCAACCGATTTAGATGAAATTTGGTACAGATATAGTTTAAAACTTTGGGAAGCACATATGCTACTTTTTATTGATGTACGTTCCACGCGGGTGGAGCCGCGCCCAATAGCTAGTTAGATATAAATGCGAATGTGTCTTTGTTTCACGCTTTCACGCCTTAACTACTCGACTGAGCATCATTAAATTTTGCATACACGTTGTCAGGGGAACTGAAAAGGACGTAGGGTACCTTTCATCCAGATAAAAGTACTATTAATACCCTAGTCTATTAACAACCTAACCTACCTAAAGTACTATTAACAACCTACTTATACACGAGCAAAACCGCGGGGGCAAAATCTAGTTGCAAATAAAGGCCTTTCATTTAATACTAAGATAATATTAATCGTGAGTAAACTATATTTCGATTATTAGAGCCCGAAAGGACACTGACAGTGAAGACTACATTGCTAGGGTAAATAGCAGTTTTGATTTGAATGCGTAATGGAAATATCCATATTACGACAGGGACATAAATTATATGATTACTAAATTATGAATGTGAATTTGCTTTTTTGTAATGCTTTGACGCCTTATCTACTCGTCCGATCGTCGCCGCATCGCGTCGTAAACTTTCGCACATAAGTACGGTATCTTCACTGAGGGAAAAAGTACTTACTATCATCAAGGGATACAAGTTTATTGAGAAAATATGACACGAGGACATTATTTTAGTTTTTTCATAAAATGTTTGAATCCATTCCAAGTGGGTTCCATAAGCATTGACGGACTGCTAACACACCATACATTATTAAAGTAGAGCTGCAGTTGCGACTATTCTTCCCTACAATCGGAACACAATTTTGGGAAAAGTGTATTCCGCTCGGAACTCGGTTTATATCAGTATTAGAATTACAATAACATCTCATCTCAAACTTATTATTCACTTAGTTGATGATATAGGATAGGATTGGATTACCTCTCGGTGGCTTTAACATAGAATTACGTGGGCCGATCCCGGCGGCACTGCAATGCCGGGCCGACCCGTGACGAGAGTGGAGCGAGCCCCGAACATCTCGTCTGGTCACAAAAATCAGTTTAATATACTGGTCCCTCAGTGAGGGAACTTTCAGATATTAAGCTGAAAAGAACAGATACTACACTTTGATCTTAGCCAAAAGGCCGAGAAGCGATAATTGTAAAACTTAAGTCGGAGGTAGTCATTCAACGGCGGAGAATCTTAACACCGCGATTCAGAAAGTAGCTCAAAAAGGATAGTGACATCTGTTGGTTTTGCGTAAAACTAACACATCACGCCTTCAACCGCTAGGCGTGCGTGAGAAGCGCCATCTGTTGGTTTTGACTAGAACTCCTACCGCTCACATAATTATTGCTAAGACTTGTTTTGAGAGTGGTTTATGTAGGATTGTCATATTATTTTGGTTGGGACTCCCAACCAAAATAGAGTGACAATACAAGTTCCTAATTCCGCCATGCAGGTTAGCCGTAATATTGTAGGTCTTATTATTTATTAAAATATTTCTTCATAACGAAAATATGCTTGTAAGGTTTTTAATATGCGTTTTATTGCAGCTTTTGAGCTGCAATAAAACGCTACAAAATTAAAATCATGCGTTAAATAGCCAAATCGTATACCTACTTCATTAACTACAAACTCAACAGTAAAATGACAAAGCTAATTTTATTCAAGTAGTTTCCATCCAAATGGGTAATAACGTCCCCCACATCTTGAGACTCAAATATTCAAATTAACCCTAATTTACCGCTAACCGCTTAGGGCAGCGACTTTTGAGCTGATTACAGCTTAAGACCTTAGCTATTAAGTCTCAAGGACTCACTTGAGTTTTTATTAGACTATTAAGTCTCCAAGTAATAAGGAATAAATTAAAATTCTTAAATTCATTAGGTACTTATGCCTAATAATGAAATATCGTCCTTTGTGTTCGTTTGGCGTTCGACTCCTGTGGCGCGCAAAGTGTAATTAGTTGTTTCTGTTAAAAATTTACACTAGTAACACTTAGTCTGGAATTGTGTATGTGACAGGTAAATACTCGCATATTTGTACATACACTTCTGCCAACTCCCTATGGTGGGTTGACAGATAAATAATACTATACTAGTAGTAGGTTTATACCATAGAAGGTAGGTGAGATTCGAACCCAAGATCTCTTGATCACAAGTTATCCACTGGCCGTATCGATGTAGACATGTAGACTATAAGAGCTGAGACATGTAGGTTTCCTGATAAAGATTTATCTTTCTGTTTGCACTTCTTTTGTCGTTAAACACGCTTTATTAAAAAAACTAAACTAAAAAGTAGAAAATAATTTAATATTTTTAATGTAAAAAAGCGTGGGGTGCTTACTAAGATATTTTGAAAACCCACACCCCACGCTTTTTTACATTAAAATTATTTTCTACTTTTTAGTTTTTTTTTAATAAAGCGTGTTTTTAAATAACAACTTAATTTTGTCTTTTCAAGTATTGCCAGACAGATTTTGGTGGTTGCGCAGACTAGGAACAGTAACTAGAGGTCATCCCTGTACTGTGAATAAACCGTACCAACTTTAAAACATGTTTGTCCGTACACAATGAACATCCAAAGTCCGAACAGCTATAATATTATGTGATGTAAGTGATTTTCAAATCACACAATGTTTGCGCTTTGTGGAGTTCGCAACCCACACCTGCGCAATCAGTGTAATTGAAAATATTTATAATATAAACATTTAAATTGGCGTTGTATCTACTTATTTTATTCCAATAATAATCTATAGTGCCGTCAGATGTGTTGTATTCAATTTGAAGAACTGTATAATATCTGAAACTATTATTACTTGGACTCAGGACTATTTCTAAATTTATCTCGTTCGGTTTGAAGAGATTTTATTTTGTCGGCGGTTTAGTCATAGGTTTACGTGGGCCGATCCCGGCGGCACTGCAATGCCGGGCCGACCCGTGACGAGAGTGGAGCGAGCCCCGAACATCTCGTCTGGTCACAAAAATCAGTTTAATATACTGGTCCCTCAGTGAGGGAACTTTCAGATATTAAGCTGAAAAGAACAGATACTACACTTTGATCTTAGCCAAAAGGCCGAGAAGCGATAACTGTAAAAGTTAAGTCGGAGCTAGTCATTCAACGACGGAGAATCTTAACACCGCGATTCAGAAAGTAGCTCAAAAAAGATAGTGACATCTGTTGGTTTTGCGTAAAACTAACACATCACGCCTCCAACCGCTATGCGTGCGCGAGAAGCGCCATCTGTTGATTAAGAGTAGAACTTCTACCGCTTACATATTTGCTACACTTGTGTGTGTCAGAGTGGTTTATGTAGGCTTGTCATATTATTTTGATTGCGAGTTACAATACAAGTTCCTAATGCCGCCATGCCGCACAAAGATGCCGCATGCCGGTCAGTCGCATTTACTACATTATACTTTATACTACATTATACTACATTATACATTATATAAATTTGCTTCTTCATTATATTGTAGATTGTATTACTTATTAAAATATTTGACTGTCACTTTACTCAACGAAAAGATGCCTGCGAGATTTTTAATTTGCGTATTATAGCGGATAAAATAATATTATAAAATAATAATTATGCGTTAAATAACTAAAACGCATACGTTCTTCATTAACTACAAACTCAACAGTAAAATGACAATGCTAATTTTATTCAAGTAGTTTCCATTCAAATGGGTAATAAAGTCCCCCACATCTTGAGACTCAAATATTCAAATTAACCCTAATTTACCGCTAACCGCTTAGGGCAGCGACTTTTGAGCTGATTACGGGTTAAGACCTTAGTTATTAAGTCTCAAGGACTCACTTGAGTTTTTATTAGACTATTAAGTCTCCAAGTAATAAGGAATAAATTAAAATTCTTAAGTTCGTTAGGTATGCCTAATAATAAAATGTCGTCCTTGGTGGATATTTTATTGCTCACTGCCTCGGTGGCGCAGCTTTAGTGAATGTGACTGCCGCATGACGTCTGGCGTTCGACATCTGGGGCGCGCAAAATGTGTATAACAATATTTAATTTGAAGGCACTTGACCACGATTAAAATAGTAAAAGAGTTTGTCAGAAGTGGGATTCGAACCCACGCCCACAGAAGTGGACTGCGACCTGAACGCAGCGCCTTAGACCGCTCGGCCATCCTGACTCATGTGAGATTTATCAAATCAACACAATTTATGAAACATGTTTACTAAGCGTTTGGCTGTTTTTAGTTACACTTTTTCTTTTTACCTGACTATGTGCATACCAATTGGCACGCTCTGTAGCCTAAAATCGGCTGAATATATTTACAAATGAGGTTTTGTTAGATTCCTTGACATAATGGGAGTGACGTAGAGGGTAAATAAATAGGTGCCACACTGTTACCAATATATTTTCGCCATAGCAGCGGTTGTTTACTGTTGTATTTCGATTTTTGATATTGCCACTACAGGCAGTTTCATACACACTGCCAATCAGACGCGTCAAGTCGCGTTACGAGTCACTCGTGGTTCAACCCTTTGAGCACACCTCGTCGCGTTGTTAATTATTATTGTTAAGTAGACCGCAGTAACACAGGACAATGTTCTTCGACTGCTATTTTCTAAAGAGTGTAGTAGTTCTTTACCCAGGCCTCTGCAGTTTAAACGATATCCCAAGTTTAACATTCGAGTAAATAGATTTTCGAATCGGTTATTTGTCCTCGGTTAAAACAAAGCCTTCAAGCTAGGTATTTGAATTTGGTTGTGCTAATTCAGATTTAGGGTCAAAGATTGTTATAAGACTCTTTACAGACACTGATATTTCTGACCAGCTGAGTCTGAAATCTCAGTGTCTTTTGTGTTACCACCAACAATGGACACAAAAGACACTGAGATTTCAGATTGATTTCAGACTTAGCTGGTCAGAAATATAAATGTCTGTAAAGAGTCTTATAACAAATAAAACTATTGGTAGATTACATATTTTTTTCTATGTGGGTATCGAACCCTCGCCTCGCCTCGGCGCGTTAAGACTTCTATGGCCTCTCTCTATATATTATCAACTGCCTTAACCTTTAAACTAATTATAGTGGAGCTAAGTTGATTTGATTTATATTTAATGTGTGAGCGGCAAATTTGTTAATAGCACTCATATGAATTCACTCACTTCATTAGTAAGTATGAATTATAGAGCAGTGACAGCTCAGTGGGGAGACCAACAGACTGCAATGCAGAGGGTCGCGGGCTCGAACCCACGTCGCGCACCTCTGACTTTCAGAAGTTATATGACTTTTCGAAATTATGATTTTTGATTATTTTGATTATTGATTAACAATTATCGCCTGCTCCGTGCCTCGGAAAGCACGTTAAGCCGTTGGTCCCGGCTGCCATGAATATCTATGACAGTCGTTATTGGGAGAGTGTCGACACAAAAGATCCCATTGTGTCGAAGTGTCGCCGCCGGTCTGCACTGACTGGCCCCCACATAAGATAAGATAAGATAAGTATGAATTAAGTCTTAGGCGGTTTATATTATATATGGATATATTAATATCCATAAATAATTGTCCGGTTTGTATATTTATATATATAAACCTTTTAAAAAGGGATATGCAAACTCCAAAATCTCTCTTTAGGCACAATTAAAGCACATCCAATAAAAACAACAATTAGAAAAATAATGATTTATTGACAACTGAATGGTTCTGTAATAGTTTAAAACATGCAGTCAAAGTTTTGCTTTTGAATACAAATAGATACAAATTACAAAGATCTATGAATATATAACAAAAGTTCATAAATTGCACTGTCATTACATTCAGCATTTTCCATTTGACCTATGTGTAGCTACAATATAAGGTGTATAAAATATTTAGTGACTCCTTATGAACTAAATTTACGATGCTGCATAAAAGGCTACAAGTTGAAACAACAAAACAATTAGGTAATAATCATGTGACTTTGTACATATATAGATTCTGAAAATATTCTAACAACTGTTCCACCAGATACAATTGCAACTGTTTTGACAATAATTGTTTTTGAAAAAATTATATATTCAATTCAACTGAAATAAATGAAAAATCTTCAACTGTATAATGCAATGCAAAATCTACTATTAATGTGCAAGTGATGTCTCTGGTGTAGCAGGAGTCCATAAGCTATGGTGACCACTTACCATCAGGTGGGTATGGTCGTTTGCCACTTTAGTAGAAAAAAAAAGGAACTATTCCTTAAGCTAGGTACTATCAAGTTCATTAAACTATTGAGTGGCAGGTTTCAATTATATCTGGCATACCAGCAATTAATTAAGTCAATATGTTGGCATACTGACTTAAAAAACATAAATTTCAAATAAAATGATGGAAAGATGTCATTTAACAAACTCTTTACGTCAACATAGTACTTAGCAAACTTGACTATACAACAATGCTTATATTAGATTAACTTTGAGGGTCTCATAATTTAATGGCAGTCACTGGTCATTGTAAAGTTTTGGCTTAATCTTAGGGACTATTTACATAATACATATTTTTAATAGTTCTGATCAACACTCAGTGTCATTAATTAATGTCTAAAATGATTTTTTGCTAGATTAAACTTTAAATGTGTGTTCTTAAAATGTAAATTTGAAGTTAAATTGGATGTACTTTCTGAAAAACGTTCCAACCCACACTCAGGTCAAAATCGAGTTATTATTAACAAATTAGTCACGGGGTTACTATTTACTAGCTGGAAAAATTTGATAGCTCTACTATCACTCTTAATATGAAATTATGACTTAGTAGCCCAACCCACATGTATGAAGAAGCAATACGGGATTGAACTTCAATCACGATAATCTCAAAATGTTAACTTTGTGGGTTGGAATGTTTTTCAGAAAGTACGTCCAATTGAGGTTAGTTCGCATTTGACATTTACAGGACTGGATCAGTATTCTGTTTTAAAACTTTATAACAAGCATTGGCCTTGTGTACTAGAGCCACTATTTACTTCATAACTTATAAAATTTGGCCATTTTCTAGTATTGCCTTTTAAGGGTATGGCTGCTTAGATTCAACAAGTATTTGCCGTTCCATACATTTTAACTCACAGGCTCTTCTCATTGCTGCTAAACAGTTGTTAGAAATCAGAGGGACTCATAACATGAGTTGTCTACCAACAATATGAAGATGTCCAAAGCTTATATACTAATATCAACTATTGTATCCAACTGTTTCTTGCAGCTCCCCAATTCTGAACAGCATTAATTTTATATGTGCTTTCGTCTCGGCAGCCTTATTGTGCAGTTCATCAGCCTTGTTCTCAAAAGCTTTTATTCTCACATCCAAATATTTATTTGCTTCCTCTATTGTAAACTCCAAATAATGATTTAAGCCGATATTCATCAATAACGATGACGTATCCGGGACAGACGCCTCCATGAAAAAGTTACATCCTAAATTCACTTGGGTTTTGAAGCCATCAGGGTGAACAGATTTGTCTGTAATAACTTTTAAAGTATGTTTCTGTTGAATTAAGTCAGATATCTCAGCGTTAATCTGTTGCAGTCGTATTTCTAGTTGACGAAGATCTTCTTTAAGGACATCGTTGATAATATTCTCGTATTTTAGGATCGTTTCATCGATATTTGTCTTCGGCATGTTGAGGCCGGTGTATTCTCGTATTTTTACAAATAAGGCGTATAAATATAAATAAAATGCCAAATCTCAATCAGATAATAGAGATGTTCGTCAATGATTGAACATTTTAATATTATGTCTCAGATACATTGATTTTCTAATAAAATTGTAAAACTTAACTTCATTCCATACGGCATACACCACTCATGCACTATTCATTGATATGACAAATGACAATTGACAATTTGACATGACGGTTGACGTTTACGGGTCATTTCACACAGTTTACGGGTAATTGGTCCGAGCAATTACCTACATAATAAATAGAAATAAATTTAAAAAGTACACATCAATACCATAAATATAACACATTTTGTAAATTCCTATTTATACTGATATTACACACAAACTAATTTTATTACTTATATTATAATACTACAATATGAATGATTAATCACAAGTTACCTCAGAAATGCTTGTGAGTCGCGCCAACTGTGATGTTTGGATATGATGTTGTACAGCGCCATCTCTGAATTTATTTTCAAAGCTTTAACACCATTTGGACTCACACCACCACCAATAACCTATTAAAAGAACAAGCTACATGTGCGATGAAAGTACTTGGCGTACGGGACAGGTGGCGTTGTATTCATTTGAAATGATTAGAACAGTAATAAAATGAATGAATTATCATGAATTCAATATAATACTTATGCTCAATATTCAATAATTTTCATAATAATTTCACGAGAAATGTCCATGACGAAAAAAATTTTTTTTAATGTTGTTAAGTCAGGTTATCTTTCCTTATTTCACAAGGCACATAGCAGTGTCGTTGCCACTTCTTTCACCATACGAAACATCGCATCTCCGGGGTAGCAATTGTACAAATGCACTGGTATCATGCTTGTGTATACTTATCTGCATCTCAGTCGCGTAAAAAATGAAAGACTGCCTCCTTAGTCCCATGTCATAAGTTAGCCATTATTTGAAGCAGATCGTTATATCCAAATTGTGCAGTGTCATCATATTTATTTATTTGTGTTTTTCGATTAGATTATTCTCAATAGCAATATGGAGTCTATGAATGTGCCTGGTAGACGGCTAGACTCTGCTTTTATTATGTGGTGCCTAAAACATAATACTGATGAAAGGACCTCTCCTACCCTTTCGCGGATGTCTAGACGAAAGTAAAAATAGAGGCATTCACATGACTATTTTATTAACTTGCTGGGAGCTCCGAGCGAGTTAATAAAACAGTCATGTGAATTACCGTATTTTATTGGAAGCCATATATACAAAAATCTCGTATGTGAGGTGTTTGTGATCGCACTCCTCCGAAACGGCTAGACCGATTTTGAATAAATATTTTTGAAGAATGAATTTTTTTATGTAAATTTATTAGGCATGCGAACAGGTCGTAAAGTATATTTTATACTGCTAGGAGATTAAGGTGTCAAACTAACCTATATTTACGCGAGCGAAGCTGCGGGCCAAAGCTAGTTTATAATATTATTTTATAGGTAAAGTGATAATTATGATTATAATTAAGTAATATATTTTGTTTTCTGTGTACTATGTGATTAGTTTTTTTTTAAAGTGTGTAAATTTTACTAACCCGCATATGTCTAGCTTGATGGTCTATGGCTTTATCCTTCTCATATTATCTAACACTAACCAGTGCAACTTACTTTATGAACATGGCTGATATTATTATTATATTACTAGCTTTTGCCCGCGGTTTCGCTCGCGTTAATTTAGAATTTGACAATCAATTCGGGTTGTACTCTGCTTGTAATAATATAATTCAATCATGATTCGAAAGACACGTGGCGCCATCTATTATCATAAGAACGTTATTGTGGTTTTCCTCGGGAACAGTAATTTTTTTCAGGATGAATGGTAGCCTATGTCCGTTTCTGTACACCTGCCAATGTATATGCAAAATTTCAGAATGATCGGTTTAGTGGTTTAGACGTGAAAAGGTAACAAACAAAAAAGCTCATTTTCGCTTTTATAATATTAGTTAGGATTAGGATTTATGTGCCGCGTTGGGAAGTGTATAGGGTTGTGGATCACATAGTCTCCCGTTCGAAACCCGAAACTATTGGTTTCATACCAAAGTTAGAAAAACATAATTCTGTCTGTCCTGCTACTAATCTGTCTCCCCTCGTAACGGATTGCCATCCCTACCATACATACTGTAGAGCTGCGATACGGAAGAAATAGAGAGTAGTTACATTTGCGCACACACTTATGCACTATTCAATCTTTTGCGCAGATGGTTCATGTTTGAAGATGTTCAAGAAATCCGGTCTGGATATTCTGTTATACCTACATATAGGAAAGAAGAAAGGGGTATATAAATAAATCAAACACACAGAAAACGATCACCGAAATCGTTTATTTGACAAGAAATAGTTTAAATATCACTTTTCACATTAGAATATCAGCAAACTTGCAGAAATATTTTATAAATATTTCATGTCTATAAACTAAGTTGTTATTACAATACATAAGTAGTTATGGACACAGAAAACGCTTATTAAAACATTACACTCAAATCGACTGCATATATTTCAACAATTATCCCTACTTTCCAACTAATGTAAAACAAGAACATTTTCGCTTAACTTTAAATTATTTTATAAATCCAAATTAAGATTTATAAAATAATTTAAAACATATTTGAATATAACATGACGTTAAATCAACCTTACCTTGAAAAACAAAGAAAAATGGCTTTAAAAGTCGTTATGGTAACACTGACTGATTATTCCAATTTACAGTTGAATATCGACACTTCGGTTGACTTGTATTTGTTCTGCTTATGTTGGTAGGTGATAAGTATGACTATCATATACTGATGAATGACTATCACATATGAGGTGATTGGTATCAAAATTGGTCAAATCCAAAATTTATCATTTTTAATCTATGAATGGCAGTATATTCTCTGCACTACAGAGAATATACTGCCATTCATAGATTAAAAATGATAAATTTTGGATTTGACCAATTTTGATACCAATCACCTCATATCTATCATCTATCATATACATTATGCTTTATAAAGCACGAAATACTGTAAGATCTACGATAAAAATATCTATCCAAAACTTCGGCCCGAACGAAAATAACTTGCAATGAAGTTTCTTTTCGGATTTCTTTCTTTCAATATGATATTACTCCGTTGTTCAGACTACTTCATGAAAGGGTTTAGGGCAATCAAGAGGTTACGTAAACTCAGGACACATTTCAGTACATGTGTTTCACGGTACGGACAGTCATAGTCGGTCCGAAACTGCAGCATTTACATTTTATGATAGACCTACTGCGATAGGCTACTAAAAACGAAAGTTATAATAATGTATATTAAATACTCCTGTATTTAAAAATTGCTTCTTTCTTGTCTTTCGAATTGCGCTGAACGCAGGCAGTGCTGCTAGTTCCACAAGTGTCAATTTTATATCGCTAGCGTAGTTGTCATGGACGCAATTGGATTATAATGAATATGTCTAGTAGGGTGCTACCATACTCCGTGCTCTGTAATAAAACAGCTGTTTATAAGGCTTCAAGCCGCGTCAGGCTTATTAAATAAGTATGTCGTCTGTAAGAGTATCTTATGCATTACGTAACTAATCACTATATAATATTTTTCGTGTATGGTGTGGCCATTTTTGAGGGTTGCATAGTTGACTCCAAGAATAGGGTCGATCTCAGTCACGAGAAAATTCAAGGCTTTTCTTATAGAAAAACATGTTCCTCATTAATAATATGGATTTGGAAATGTTGTCAATGCCGTATGTAACTTTTAAGGAATAGTTACTGAGATTAATTATTTATCAGTGAGTAATAAACCTCGTGGATATTGCTAGAATGTCCGGATTTGTCAGAAAATGTCCAAGACGGCAATTTATATGGGCATAAGATACTACAGAAATCAATAAGGGTTTGTGTTTCTTTAAGTAACAGGACCGCAATAGGTGTCTTCAATCAATAGGGCAACCGGTAAGGAAAGACAGGCGAATGTCCATAGACATTCTTGAGAAAGGTCAAGTTAAGAGAATCATAACCAGAGGAGTATAGATTGAATGAAGCTAGAGAGATATGCTAAGATCGCAGCATGTGAAAATCTCTTTTCCTACCCCTTCGGGCAACAGATTTGACTTTACAAAAGGACCAACCTAAAACAACTTTTAATGCTGTATACTTATGAGTCATGTGCATTACAAAATAAAAATAACTTTTTTTACCCGGCACTGAATTTTCATATTCGTTTAAAGATAAGATCTTCTTTTACGTGGTCATAATCATCATTATTAAATATCTCACTCTTTTCTAACTTATACAACGATGATGGAAATGGTACTTAAATGTTTTTTTGCTACAATTAAGAAGCCCAGCAGGCGCTTTATTATTTAATAAGCGTTTTCTGATAAAATTACATAATATATAGTTTTTCGAACAATATTTTAACGATTTACGTTAAAAAGAAATATTGTACAAAATTGGATATACCTAGTTCATGTGTCCCAACTTCACTGTGTGATGAAACCGTTCAATTCCACAAACTTGTGAAAATCATTGTTTTCTTTGACATTTACTAATAAGGGCTATCGCGCTTGAATTGATTGCTTTATGTGCTTGTGGATAGTTAGGTCTCTAGACCTCATACTCTATAGTTACTTCAACAATAACCATAAAAATCGACAATGATCACCGCCAAATACGGCTTTTGACAGCAGCTGTCAGTGACAGGATTGACAGGACGTTAAAGATAGCCCCCATTATGTTTACATGACAATTTAGTGCTCATGTGAAATGGGAATACTGCATCCAGGTTTTCTTTTGTTCATACAGCCCTTGCTATGAGAGTCTACCAAACTCACTGGTTCCTTTTCTGCAAAACATTTCTTTAATAACTTGGCAATACTCTCATACAAACGTTAATGAACAGATAATAAAAATAAAATATAAACGAAATGTTTCCGCTATTCCTCCGCTAGATGGCGCCACTACCACAATGAGTTTCGACCCAAAACCACCTCGTCTTTTCATCTTAAATCTATTACTTAAATATTTTTATAGTTAATTTAATTTTGTTAGCTATACTAATGTGATGGACTGACGCTTAATATAAAGTGCTGTTATTGACTTCTTACTACTTACTATACATAAGAGAAAAACTGTAAATCGCAATTTTAGGAAGATTGTGACTGAAGCACCAGACTTTACGGACGATTGGGGAGGTACTTACACATGATTCTTTACAAATATCTCATTAACAAAAGCAGCTAGACATTAAAGAACTTTGGCTTTTTTATATGATTGCGTTTAGTTAAAAATCTACTTCGTTCCTACTTAAATAATGGACTCACGAATTGGACAAAATTACAAGTTAAATTTTTTATAACATTACATTTTTTTATTTTGATTATCACAAAGTTGTGATGCCTCGACTCATTGGGCGGAAGTTAAACATTACAATTTTAATCTAAACGTTACAACAATAATCATAAATAAGTAATGACAATTACATCTAACTTCATAATTACAAGATCTTAAACATTACTAGGATCCATTCACAGTTAAAACTACATTAGAATAGGGTAAAAATTAACTTCAGTTCCTTATAATGCTATAACAAAATCCTCACATTTCTATTAATTAAAACGAATAGGTATTCAGAGTGTTCATATCTGTTTAGGTAACCGCCCCGTCGCGCGTCGGAGCTTCCCGTACCTAATTAAAACTAAATAATATTCCGATTGTTACAAATATAATATATTTACAAAATATTTACATAATGTAATTATAATGACGTAGGTGCATATTTATTTTTAATATCTCAAACATTTCAAGTATATAGATATAATAATTAAATTACAGCCTTGTCTGTAGAAAATGTTATGTGAAGTAACTAATTTTAGACGACTTCTTCATGTAAAAGGACGATTTTCATGTAATATAGGACGAATTTCGGTACGGCTGAAGTATTTTTTGGACGTTCTACATTCTAATTTTTAAAAAGATAGCGCGCTGTATAATTTGCTAAATTTGTAAACAAATACTTGTCACTTAAAATGTAAACAAATAGCTAGGTAATTAATTGTATGTGCGCTATCTATAAAAAAAAGGTGTTCAATGATTACTGGCCATGTCAAATTATATGTATAATAATATTAAGCATAAAGTTTATAAATATCCAGACACATTATATCTGTGAGTCAAATCTCATAACAAACACTGTTCAAAATAGAGTTTCGATCTAATCCAGTGTCATAAATAGAACGAATTGTATTTCCCTAAATTTAAATGGACTTCAATGTGAACATAAATTGCATTAAGTCACATTTGAGGTTTATTAGACTAGATCAGAACTTTATTTTGAACATATTTTATTAAAAGATTCGGCTTTATGTTCTCGTCTTGACTAGCAATCATTTAATATCAAAATATAAAATACAATATTATGTAAATCGGTTTGTTTACATTACAATAAAATGTGCTAGAAAGATCTACTTACACGTCAAGTAAAGTGTCGGTTGGTTTATTAATTTTATCTTTTAAATATCGAATTAAAATTTAATCAATAAATAATCAATTCATTTATTAATTTGAGATCTTTACCAATTACAATTTAATACCTAATATTAATTAACCAAACCTACACAACGACAAGGTTTTTACGATGGAATGAATACAAGTTACAATTAGTTTATAAATGAATAATTATAATTGATACTAGGTATATGAGACATATTTTTAATAATAAGGATCAGGGTAATAAAAATCTATTACGTTTATTACTGAAATTTTCTCGTAAGTACTTTTATCAACTGGGTACTGTCTGGTTCTCTATTTAAATGATTCCCGTTTAATAATAATTTACTATTATTGTAAACAAACCGGATGTTATTAAAACTGAAGGAGCCATATTATTATTGCATTATTAATTCCTAATCTGCTTCTTATTTCGAAAGCACGTGCTAGCTTTATAACTTGTTCCAATGCTACTGAGCATACTCACATTCTAAGCAAGTATATCTAAACCCTAACAATTCTGTCTGACACAAAGACTTTTCTATCAGCCTGTACAACATACATATGCACGTTCTCATGGTTATTCATACGTCACGTGGGCAAGCCATTAATTTTCCTTTAGTAGTTGAATGTAGGCTAAAGGGCGGTGCTAATCTTGCCCCGCCCGACGCCAACGCCTGCGTGGAAACTATCTTCTCATATAACTGGGTACCTACAGACACATTACAATGAATGTAAACGTTTTACTATTAGTTACTGCATGGCGTAGTGGTTTAGGTGGTCGCCTCGTCACTGGTACTGCGCTGAGTGTTGTGGATTCGAATCCGACACGGGACAAACATTTATGTGATCCGCAAATGATTGTTCTGAGTCTGGGCGTTCTATGTGTCCGTTGTTTGAATGTTTGAATGTTTGTAAAGTGCCCCGCGACACAGGAATTATACCCAGAGCGGGAGTTGTCTTTTAAAAATATATATTAGGATTTTCGCCTATATGCTGTCTGGCTAAGCATGGTTATAAGTTTAGGGTGTTATTTAAATGGTTAGCATAGTATTGGTATTTTTGTTAGCAGAAAAATATAATATGTGAGCAGAAATAGCTAATTGATCAGCAACTCATGGCCAGCAAACTTTAAGGAGATCAAACTAAGTCGACGGAGCCCCGCCAAGCGGGGCTCCTATTTTTGGGTGGGTTTAAAAAAAGGAACCTAACGTAACCTAACACTTCCGAGACGGAATGCAGTGATTTGAGGCGTATAGATGCTCGTTATGCTGTGCAATATTTGCTGACCAATTAGTATTTTTGATGATCATTATATTTAATCCCATAAGTTTATAACTCACTGGGCAGGCTGTTTATAGTACCTATTAATTTTGGGTGTTATTATCTGCCCTTCACTTTCGGGTATATTTCTAAATATTTCATATTTAGAAGAAATGGATAAACGATTTTAGTTGGTATGTAAAAATTACGAAATTATACAGGTAATCGACGCCGCTCATATCAATTGATAAACTACGTTGCATGATACTTCTTCCTCAATTATAATTTTAGATCTACGTAATAACAGTCAAGCGACGTGATTAATTACATTTTTTATCGAAGGGAAAAATGCAAGGACATCTTCCAATGTGGTCATTTCAATTAAATAAAGGCATGTCAATACAACGTGATCAAACAATTTATTTCAAATAGCCTTGCCAATGTCTTTGTGAATAGATCTTTGCAATTTTTTTATTTATGGGAGCGTATTCACTGTCGATATTCTATCGGACATAACCTCAACAATAGTTTTTAAAAAAAATTGCATTAATTTGTTATAATAACTGTATATGCAATTGATTGTACTGACACAATTAGAATTGTTGCATTATTGTAAACTTATTTTTTTGTGGCAAAAACATGTTTGACGTTTAGAAGCATCTAATATTATTCAAACCCAGCAAATTCCATCGGAGCCGAAAAGCATTCGATAAAAAATTGCGCAGTAGGCTTGTAAGTAACTATGCGGTATTTACAACGAATGAATGACCAATAAGCTACTTGGTACTGGCCCTCCCTTTATCGACGAGCAATTTGAAAGTTTATTAAAATAATATTGAACGTTTTTGAGAGAAATATTATGTTTATAATTAGGATGTAGCCTATCACCGCACATATGTAGGTATGTTTAACAGCCAATCTTTGTAATAAAACCTGTTCCAAATAGAGTTTATAAATCGCAAATGATATTCGCCTAAATTAAAATATACGTCAAATATCAACATAAATTGCATTTTAGATCACATTTGATGATTTCAGAACAAAATCGGAACTCTATTTTGAACAGTTTGTATTACGAGATAATTAGCTCTCTGGTGTCTAATTATTGAGTCCTATTAATTATACTATCAGAACAAAAGCTTACATTTTTAGCCACGCAAGTTTTTAAATTACTTCATTTCAAAGTCAAAACTCATTTATTCACTTAGGTCACAAAGTAACACTTATGAACGTCAAAGAAGTTAGTGAGTTTGTTACATTTACTGAATTTACATTAAATGTAATAAACTCACTTACCCATTTGACGTCCATAAGTGTTACTTTGTGACCTAAGTGAAAGTCCATTTGATAATTGGAGGTCGTATTGATACTATGAAAAGGAATGACTTCAATATAGTTTTGGTTCTATGAAACCAGAGACAAATTGCCCTCAAATTAAATTCAACTTCATTTTAGATAAAAGTTATGATAAACTATTATAAAAACTCGATAACAGGAACATGTTATTAATTTATAGTTGATTCGAATGATAGATTCGTCAATTATTTGTGCCCGAGAATAGTATGTACCTATAATTGTCTATAAACATAGTAGGTAGATAGTTAATAGTAGTTTTATTACCCCTTCCCTAAATAGATATCTGATGTGGAGGGTATTAAAAACAGGTGATGGTAAATATTAGTTTGTCCATACAAAATAAAGTACAAATACTCCATAATGACAGCAGTAGAAACGATCCCATTGATAGCATCGAATGGGCCATAATTACAAGGCGTATGTTGTAAAAAAATAAACATTCTATAGTTTGTGACCGCTGAACTGCGCACCAATATGTGAATATCGTCACATAAAATAATAACATCAATATTTTCAAGCATTAAAATATACTTTTATTATCAGCAATCTGTAGTTTTCTTAAATTTCGAAGGTTTTCCGATAACTTAATTATATGGCATTACACATTAACAATGCCGATGTTGCCAGTTTATCATACCGAAAATAATAATTTTAACAGTAAGTCATTTTACATGGCGAGTGAAGCATAATGTATGTAGGTTAGAATGCAAATATGGACTCTTTAAATTATAATAATTTTCGTGTCAAAATTAATGATAAAATGAATTTATGGTTGTATGTCCCAACCATAAATTCATTTTATCATTAATTTTGATAGAACTTATAATCAGCTTGTTGGAAATACAAGTTCAGAGATACTAAACGTTTGTGGTCTTGAGTTTAATAAGAGAGAGGTCAAGTATGGTATTAATCGATCTACAGATTGTGTGGATACGTTGTCGATATATGGTTTAATAGTGGTACAAGTTCCACATGTTCGTGCGCAATAATAAGTCTTATAACAACATAACATAAGGTACATAATCGCGTGGGCGTGTTTCACGTACTTTACAGATGTAGCACTAATGTCTGATACACACAGAGTCCCACTAGTTTACGAGCTGTCTGCTGAGCCCGCCGACGAGGAGGGGGCCGGCGCTGGTGGTGCGAGGTCTTGCGCCGTCTGGAAACATTACAATACATATGTTAATTGGACATGTAGAAAGAATGGACAAGGAAAGACTGACTAAGAAAGTTTATTAGGCTAGTGTGAATGGAACAGTCGCAAGAGGCAGACCTAGGCGAACGTTTCTTGATCAGATCGGAGACGTTCTGGACAAAGGCCAGGTTAAGAACACCTTAAACCAACGGGCGTGTATGAGGAATGTAATTAAAGTGAATGAAGCCAGAGAAGTGTGTCAGGATCGTAGCAAATGGAAATCCGTAGTCTCTGTCTACCCCTCTGGGAAACAGGCGTGAATCTATGTAGGTATATTAATAAACAGTGGCGCAGCGGTAGTGAATGCGACTGCTGTGCATGAGGTCTCGGGTTCGAATCCCGGGTCGGGCCAACAAAAAGTTATTGGGTTTTTCTGTTAAGATATCTCAATAGCAGCCCGGAGTTAGGAAGTTGGCGCCTGGCGGTGTTAGACACCCCTGTGCCTCGGAAAGCACGTAAAGCCGCTGCGCCTGCGCCTGATATCTCTCCGGTCGTGTCGGATTACCGTCCGAGAGAGTGCACTTGTGTTTGCATACACGCTTGTGCATTATATCTCTTGCGCAGATGGCCTGTCTCGAATAATGTAAATAGTCTAATAAGTCATGTTGAAAAATAACATTTCGTTTCAGGTTTCAACTTCAATGTGTAATATTCGCGTAAACTTAAGACAATATTAAATATTATTAAAATAAAATGGTTATACCTAGCTGTCATTTATTTATTTATTGACGAATATGAAATATACGACACAGTGTAATCTACACTTAAGCCTAAAGTTTAAAGCTCAAACAGCCAGCTCCCTACTGATCGTTTGAGCGAGACTTTATCCGTTCCGCAAGGAGCACAGTGAATCCTTTTGCGAAGGGTCGACGAGTAAGTCCTGGTTGTATAATGTATAAAGCAACACAGTTCTGTTAATCGTATATATATTACATGTTTTTATACTACAGAAGCGGCAAACATGCATAGCACCCGTCTCGTGGTAAGTTGACTGCAGCCAATGATCGCTCTCAATACTAGAGGTATTAATCGCTTGTTAGAAGCCTAGGAAAATAATTTAATGTGGATGGAAAAACATGGTAGACTTATGAGCCTATAGAACATTTGCTTACGGGGCAAAACGTAGCGACAGTGCTACTACTCGAGCGACGGTTTGATGCAACTAGAAGTTACGTATGAATAAGCCGACTCAGTACCGACGTAAAATGAAGCAACTGCCGTGAGCGAGTCAGCTTATTCCTACCACGAGTAAATATTTAAACCATTAATATAAGATCATTCGAGGACTTAATTAAATTAGGGATTAAATATAATGACTACCAATAATAGTAATTGCACACTAAAATATGCTTACTAAAATATATCATAAAGAGCACCTATGCGCCTCAAATCACTGCATTCCTTCTCGGGAGGGCTAGATTATGTTAGGTTCCTTCTTAAACCCACCCAAAAATAGGGGCCGTCGACTTATTTTGATCTCTTTGCTGTGCAATTAATATTTTGGTATTAAAATGCGGTTTTAATTTTGGTGATCATTTACTATTTTTGACTGTTATATTTTACTATATTTGGTGATAAGTTAAACATAAGCCATTAAATTATAAGCGATCATTACATAGTGAGCTTTAAAACATGTTAGTATCCATTCTTTCAATATTCATTGTACGGTTTCTTTTTGTTGGTTGACAAATCAACTGCAAATAACGAACCTAGTGACGGCTAGTCTTTACAAACGAGAATATTTCAAGACTCACAACAGAGGTATTATTTTAAAGTGCAGTGGATGTGACTGTCGTATTCTTTTTAATGGCGATAGTCAACAATGTGATAAAGCGGTTTAGTCAATCATTTGAGCTGACATACAAAGTAATTACCTACGGAACGGAGACGTATCAGCGAGCACCTTTCCATTATTCTTCAACACACTAAACCTATTATACCCTATATATTTACTGCCTCCGTGGCGCAGCGGTAGTGAATGTAACTGCTGTGCATGAGGTCTCGAGTTCGAATCCCGGGTCGGGCCAACAAACAGTTATTGGGTTTTTCAGTTAAGAAATCTCAATAGCAGCCCGGAGTTAGGAAGTTGGCGGTGTAAGACAATTATTGCCCGTTATCCCGTGCCTCGGAAAGCACGTAAAGCCGTTGGTCCTGCGCCTGATCTCTCTCCGGTCGTGTCGGATTACCATCCCATCGGATCATGAGAGTTAGGGAACAGAGAGTGCACTTGTGTTTGCGCACACACTTGTGCACTATAATATCTCCTGCGTAATTGGCCAGTCTCCTTTAAGACTGGCCGCCGTGGCCGAATAAAAATACTCGTACAGATAATTCAGTAAAATAGCGTTATTAAAATAACATGTATTTATTTTTTTATAAATTATGTATTTGTTGTTATATTGAAAGTATTTTCATAGGAAAATACTTTCAACAAACAAATAAATTACTTAGACTGATTTAAAATTATAACTATTATCAATTTCTATAGTCACTATAATTATTTAACGTGTTTAGAAAGACGCCATTCTAATAATTAGACTAAACGCTTACCTTCTTTATTTTTTAATAAACAAAATTTTAACAAACAAGAAAACCGTCTTCATAAAAGAATCTTCTAAAACTTAAAATGCACTAAAAAGTTAATAAAAATTTGCATATTCTTGTGAATAATTAAATTATTGTTATTTTTGGAGTCGGTGTCAGCCGCCATATGCAATTATTTATTAACTTTTTAGTGCATTTTAAGTTTTAGAAGATTCTTTAATGAAGTCAGTTTTCCTTTTTGTTAAAATTTTGTTTATTTGTCGGTTTTTAGTGAACCTTGCCAAATATGAGAACGTCATCAATGTAGCCAAATACGCATTATTAAGGATAACTCGAAAACCAATGGTCAAATCTTGATCAAAATTAAATGGGACCACACGGGAAGCACCAGCTTTCAAATAAAAAAAGAATCATAAAAATCGGTTCACCCAGTCGAAAGTAACGAGGTAACAAACATAAAAAAAATACAGACGAATTGAGTACCTCCTCCTTATTTTTGAAGTCGGTTAAAAACTACTGAACTATCGCCACTTGGTTTCCACTGCAGACTTTAGTCAAAACTACTTTCTTGGTGCATTCGATCGACATCGTCAGCCAAAAACACTATCGTCCAGTTAGGAATTTTGACTGCAACATATAGGTAGTTTAATTTACAAAGCACATTATAATTGCTAATTGTTATCAGGCGATCAATAACACACAGTGTGCAATAAATAGATTTCCGCAGCAATAAATCAATTTGTATAGTAGCCAATTTATGATCGTAGTTTGTATTTATAAGTTCCACTGAAATATAAATACCGCAGTTTCAGGCCGGCTGTTCTTACTGTATATAAACCCGGTATTAAACTGTCCCACTCCTGGGCACGGGCCTCTTCTCAGCAGAGAAGAATTAGGTCATAGTCCACCACGCTGGCCCAGTGCGGGTTGGCAGACTTCACATATCTTCGAGAACATTATGGAGAACTCTCAGACATGCAAGTTTCCTCAAGATGTTTTTCTTCACCGTTAAAGCAAGCGATTATTAACTTTTTAATACGCACATAACTTCAAATAGTCAGAGATGCGTGCCTTGGGATTGACCTCGAGATCTCTGCGTGGGAGTCCAACGGTCTCCTACTAGACTATCACTGCTCTTACCGTGTAACACAATTATTGCAAAATTCGTCCCGAATTTCGGTACGTAACCTCTTGAGAAAAGATTGTTGTAGTCTCGGGTTTAATACCCGGGTATTAAACCCGAGACTACAACAATCTTTTGCCACAGGACCACCGAGGCATTAATTACTCTAGAACAGTGGTTCCCAGACCTTTTTTCTCATAGACCACTTCGAAAATTTTGCTGTTTCCGGTGGACCCCCTGCAGCTAAACAAGGTCATGCAATTAAAAAATTTTTATGAAATCTCTATTTTTTTTAGAAATTCTCGGGTCTAAACCTACTACGGCAGGCGGGCTGACTTTTATTTTTTAGTAATTCTCTACCGAATAATCGAATAACCATTGGTACATATAGAATATTTATGCAAGTTTTTACAAGTAACAGTCGCTGAGCTTGTCGAACAGTCGTGGACTTTACCGTGGTGCTTACGACTTGTGAACCCCCATTTTTTGTCACGCCAACGTAGACCCCCGTCCAGTTTCCCGTGGACCCCTAAGGGTCCACCTGGACCAGTTTGGGAACTAATGCTCTAGAATATAGTTCATATCCTGAAATACCCAAATTATTTTTAATTTGCGACCTTCATACATTATTTTTCATATCAGATCGGATGTATCGCTCTTACTTATTTACGACACCGACTAGTATTCCCTTAGCATAAATACAGAAGTACGCACACACACACACAAACACACGCACACCCACAAACATTTTGTTCGTGTATACGTTTGCTGACGTTTACGCTGCCGTTGCATCAAGTTAAATATAGTACGATCACTATATATTGGCCTAATTATCATTATTTATATTATTACCCATTTGTGCCCGCGGTTTCACCTGCGTTTATGATTACTGCGCCTCCGCCGTGGGTCGTAGCGTGATGTTATATAGCCTATAACCTTCCTCGATAAATAAGCTACCCAAAAAAAAGAAATTTTCAATTCGAACCAGTAGTTCCTGAGTTTAGCGCGTTCAAACAAACAAACTTTTCAGCTTTATGATATTATTATAGATTAGCTAAAAAACTGCATGCGTTGTATTACTTTTGCATTGCTGTAATTATTTTGTTAGAAACAATAAATTATTATAATATTATAATATTTTATGAGGTGTTATGGTTATTGTATATTTATTTTTATACTATAATCTATGCTTATTATATACAGTATTCAAGAAATCGGCAAATATTGATTACAAAGTAATGTATGCGGTCGGTATTCAAGCGTCGCGAATCGATGAATGTATTTAAATAACTTTTAATACGGTTTCAGTGGCACAGCTGTAATAAATGCGACCTTCTGGTATGTAGACGAGTGAGTATGTACATATGTATACGACGTGTATCCGAATAAAATACAAATGTTTAATTCATTCGTCCAGTAGCGGATGAACACCAGCGCGGGCGTCCAAGCACAATGCTTTTATCCGTTCATTTTCTAATTAACACACTGCCTTGATTTCGAAGGTAAATTCAAGTGAATAATTTAATATAACATATCGAATGAAGAAAATCACAGAAAATAATAGTTTTTGTTATAAACATAATAAGTTCTTTGAGACGAACAAAGAGTTTATCACGTTATATATCAAATTAATCAGTACTAAAATAACGAAAAAATAAGCACCAATTTTGGCACCAATAAAAACCAATAAAAAATATAGGTACATATTAAAATGTTCCGCTACGATGATATCTATACTAATATTATAAAGCTGAAGAGTTTGTTTGTTTGATTGAACGCGCTAATCTCAGGAACTACTGGTACGATTTGAGAATTATTTTAATGTTGGATAGCCTATTTATCGAGGAAGGTTATTTATTTTATTTTATTTTATTTTATTTTATTCGGAAAACAAACAGTTTCTATTACTATTTTACAAATCTTATAAATTATCTATAAACAATTTATATGTTTTCGCATGTGATTAACTAAGGCTTGATAGATTTTACTTATATTGCTATACAAAATTAACATTGATATAATAATTTTAAACAATTACAATGCTGATGTAGGGAAAATTAATTACAATGATTGAGAAAACGTTTATAGGCTATATAACATCACGCTACAACCCACGGGGGCGGCGCAGTAATCATAAACGCGGGTGGAACCGCAGGCACATCTAGTAATGAATATAACTGCTTGTGTAAAGTATTTACATAACATAATCAAATTAATTAATGAAGCATAGTCTCATGCAAGAATGAAAGGTAAATTAAACCAAACAATGGTCCATAATACCATATATCGGTCAATAGGCCAATGTACGTCGGCGGCACAACACAAGACCGGATCACACAGTTGGTCGTATAAAAAAACCAATAAAACAATTACTTGCGCGAGCGCAACAATGTTGCAAACCTGTCGGCGGCCAGGGCTGCACTTGGCGCCGCGAAATAACGCACTTAATTGCAACTTGTCTTGAGAAAATTGATCATCAAAACTATTTTTATTATTTTAAATATGCCTGGGTCTTTCTAATTATATATGGATTTTTTTTAATAAATATTTTATAGTTTAAAAAGTATTGTTGTCCTGTTTGTACCTTTACGTACCCTTACATTGACGGATACTACATCTGAGAAAGATAATTTGTAATCGCTATTTGCCTGCTTGGTAGGGCGAAGGAATTAATATTTCTCATCCATCATCTCTGCAACACTGACAGCACAGACTGCCTCTATAAGAAGTGTGGAAGGTTATTTAGGAACTCAACAGGAACAAATTTCGTACAATTTTCGGGACAGTGGAGGTTCTTACTCCAGCGCAGATGAGGTTGAAATCTACCCTAGAGAAAATTGGTCTACTTTCAGAGGAATCCTCGATTTAAAATAGATCCCTGCGCTGTTCTGGTTCTTATTATAATTGCAACATTCATGTTATAATTTATAATGCTTTTACGATTTTAGTTCCAAATAATCACGAGGACTTTGATCGCAGTTATAAATTTTGTAAATTACTCAAATGCAAACAGCGTAATATTAATCTAACGTTACGTAAATTATTAATACGAAACATAGATTTATTTTAATATGATATCGTAAAATAATGTTATACAGTGTGTAGCATAACGACGCAATATATTTTATTATCATTTTCAAGAAAATACATAATTCCTGTCAAAGGTATATTAAGTTATGTAAAAAGTATGTAATTACTTTTTATATAATTTTATTATACATTTTTGGAAAGTTAAATGTAATTAACTATAAATTTATTAACGAGATTTTAATAGTTTACTATATTTATGAGATCAAGTACATTACCAATAAACATGACCACACCTTTCTGTTACACGCTGTATATAAATAATAAACTAGCAATATTGTACACGGAAATATACATCTGATTTACAGCCACATATACCCATATACACTCTAGCGCTACAAAAATAAACGTAATCAGAGTAAAATATTAAACATTTTGCGACACAGCAAAAATAGAGTGGCATTACTTTACTGAAGCACTTTCAGTATAAGCTATGAGTCATTTGTCGGAATCAAAACATACAGTAGTCGTAGTTTATTGTATTGTTAGTATGAAGTGTCACATAAACTTAGTTGATACCTGCTGAATTCTATAAAACATTCATCGGACGTGACTGCCTATCACACACACTTGTAACTTCAACATAAAAAAAAATGATGATGATTGAAATGAGTACAAGTTCAAGTGTGTGATAAAAGTGATGTGAGATTTTAAAAAAGAGTAAGTATAGAGATGAAATACAGGTATTCCAAATTAGTAGTAAATTGTACTTACATTAGTAAGTATTCACACATGTCGCAGCTCCGATTATACATATATGTATGTCTATCGAATAAAGTGTACCACGGAAGTGTACCCAATGTATTTTGGTTTTGATTTCAACATCACGGTTCCATCGGTGGTCACGCATATTAGTATATAAAAATAATCACTCAAATGAAAAGATGATGTCTGGTCTGGTACCAATATTGATATCTTCATTCATTGGCAACCCCCGCACGATAGTAATCTTTTTGCAGTTTTTATAAAACTGCTTGACCTTATGAAAATTTTTCAACGGACGCAATTAAAACCCATACCTAATTAGTAGAACTATTTATGGAACAAATTCTGCACCATTTGGGGTTGTCCTCCACAAAATTCAAACATTGCTGTCAGTTACTTTACCAGTTAAACGTCTGCACCACCCAGGCAGTCAAATGTGTGAAATCATGATCGTCCGCAAGAATGTATAAGCAACGCGTTTACAACCCAATAGAGTTGCGTTATACACGTTTTAGCATGTGAGAAATCGTTTTAAATTATCAGAAGCGAATTATAGAAATTGCGTTATTCGTCTCAGTACGGTGTGACAGAGTGAATAGTTTCTACGAACAGAAACTTGGAGTGGCTTAGCGACACGTGTTCTATTATTGATTCTGTGGAAGGGCACTGAAAATAAATTTGTATTTCCATTTTATAGCTTACGTAGAAATTGACAAATGTCCGCGAGTTTAAACCATTGCAATTTCTACTTCATCATTGACTGATCAGAATATGTATTGTAAATAGTAACTTGACTGACTTTATTCATTTATTTATTACTTAGTTTACTCCTAGACTTATTCTGGATGTATATCTGATAACTAATCAAAAATATAAAACGAACTAGAGAATTTTACATTTTTTGCAACGAATCATAAGCAATCAAATCTAGCTATTTATATACTTTTATTCAGACTATAACTCTAGTACACTAAAGTGGTCGGGGTAACTGAGCTACAAACAAAATTAAACTTTATGATGTTACCAGGATTATTGTAATCCAAATATTCCAATTAAAACATCTAACTAAAAGGATTTATGTCATATAGGAAAGGCAAATACCACCCTTGAAGTAATATCTAAGGGGAACTACTCACTGATATTTATAAGAATAGATAAGAACCTGTGGATCAGAGGTTGTTTTTTGTCCAGTGCGAGAAATAAATATTTATATTTAATCTTTACATTATATTCTATGATTATATTTTTAAAGCCATATTGTTTGTAAAGAAATAAATTATAACGTGATTTTATTAGCTAATTAATAGTCTACTATAAGTACGTAACAATAATCTATTCATCTATACAAATAAATAAAATTGAAGTGTCTGTTTTTAATGTCAAAATAACAGCTTTTTATCTAATGCATATGAAAGTATATAACGTACCTAAACGAAAACATCTATTTTTAAAATTGTTGTCTGTCTGTCTGTCTGTCTGTTTGTTCCAGCTAATCTCCGAAACGGCTGAACCGATTTTGACGGGATTTTCACTGGCAGATAGCTGATGTTATAAGGAGTAACTTAGGCTACTTTGATTTTAGAAAAAATAGGGTTCCGCAGACAAACACTTTTTAGTTAAAATCTACGCGGACGAAGTTGCAGGTAACAGCTAGTAAGTAATAAATCTAATAATATTATAAACTCTATTATACTACTACAACTCACTAAGTTTGTATTATATTCCATGTTTATATAAGAGGTTGTGAGTAGTGACCTATTTATACGCTAAATTTGTTTAAGTATATTAAGTTATTTAGGGAAACCTGTTATTGGCCATATAAAATTGTACTATACTCGATTTGTTAAACAAACTGTATCGCCGTTGGTTTTCTTAATAAAAATAAATAGATTAGTTGTCTAAATTCGTCCCTGACCGAAGACAACCGTTAAACCTAGGATTGTTATCGTTTTATAAGTCATTATAGTTCATTATACTGCTCATTCATATTAATTATAATTTCACTAACTAGAGGGCGCCTTGTAGCGACAAACACGTTATAATTTCACTAACTAGAGGGCGCCCTGTAGCGACAAACACGTTATAATTTCACTAACTAGAGGGCGCCCTGTAGCGACAAACACGTTATAAATGTTACAAGTGTTTAAATTTAGTATTAACATTTTAATTTTCTCTTTTTTTGTTGTTAATAATTAAATTGTCGTAAGAATTATTATGTTGTCGCATGGTAAAAGTGTATCATGCATCTATTTTAGCCTATTGCCATTTAGTAAGCATTTGATACAGAATGCATATCTACTGAGACTTTCCTAACCGAATAACCCAATGACTGCTCATCCAGGAATTGAACTTGGAACCTCACGATTGTTGAGATAGCCCACATATGTTACGGAACCAACGGCACAGTGAGGTAGATATGTAAATTATTATTATGAGAATATTGGTTCTTTTATTAATTATGAATGACGTTCGTCTCATTAACATGTCATTAGTCATTCTGTCAATATGTCTCTATTGTAATTATCTGTCATATAAGTGAGTGCAAGGTTAACTAACTCTCCAATTATTAAGAAATAAGAATAAATTTGTCGATGCACAGACTAATATAATTACCTATTTATAATAATATCATATATTGACATAAGCCTCATAGAATTTATTTATATATATGTATATTGTATATATAGTAAGAGAAGATATGTGAATTCTGTCTTATTTGCAATATGCAATGGTACGATCGATGTAATGGAACGACGGCAAACAATAATTGCCACAGTACCATCGATGGTACTGACTAATAGTACCACGGTGAACAAATGTGTCAACCCGCAGTAAGCCAGCGTGGTGGACTATGGCTTAACCCTTCTCACGCTGAGAAGAGGCCCGTGCCCAGCAGTGGGACAGTTTACACACAAGGCTGATATTATTATTTTTATATACTTATCAATATGTTACGTTAGGTTATAAGATCGTGTGATTGGTACTCTTTCGTTAAGTAGCACTTAAGTTAGATGATCGTGTGTAAATAGTTTCGATAACTGGGTCAAGCAAGCCTTGTTTGTAAAATTAAAACACCTAGTTTTACACCCAGATTAATTAACTGACCATGTCAATTAATTAATCTAGGTGTAAAACAACTCTGACGACTTATTGGTCGTTTCGCACAAATTGTGCGAAAATACAAAATAATATTTTTATTAATCAATTTGCACAAATCCATATATTTTTTTAAACAAACTGATCTCAAAAAGAATTTGTGCGAACAGAAATTTAAAAAAAATATTTTTGGGAAGTGTAGTTTCGCCCAATTCGTGCGACACGACAAATAAGCCCTTCTGACTTCTTCTTCTTCTTTGTCGTTCCCTCATGACCATCTCGTGACCATATACGGTTTGTCTCCATTAGCTTCTGTCCTGCGCCAGTTCAATAGATCTTTGTAGAGTTTCTCCTGTTGCCTCTGCAATACTTTTACACTATCTTGTTGGAATTATGATAACTTCTTTATCGGTATGCAGACGTGAAACTAAGTCTGTATGTTAATTTGTATTAGTAACATTTGCTTAAAAAAAACGTATAACATTATTAACTATCATCAGCTAAAAAAACGCATCCGCCATCCATAACTAACTAAGTAACTACAGTTTAAAAAACGATAGCTGTTACCTGCAACTTCGTTCGCACTAATTGAAGAACTCTACATGTAATATGTTGAAAACTGTTTAAACCACTTTAAAATCCTGCATGTAATGTGTAGAATACTAGTTTCTGGCCACGGTATTGCCCGCGTGAATATTTTGGGAACGCATATCCGAGATAAAAACGATCCATTGTTAATCCAGGAAATTTGGTCTATGTGTACCAAATGTCAATTAAGTATCAAACACTCATGTTAACAAACTTTCACACCTATTATATTGGTTATTTATTATTATTTTTATTTAAGTATTATTAATATTATTATTACACCTTATTATTGGTTTCTGCTCGCGGCTTCGCCCACGTGAATCTCATGAATGCACACTCCTATGTGATAATCCTGAACATGGTCTATTTGAGCGCCAAGTTTATCCAAATCCGGTCAACGGTTTATGCGTGATTGAGCCCCGTGCTTGGAATAGTTTATAAACAGTCCTGATATTATATATATTACTAGCTGATCCGACAAAAATTGTCTTGCCCAAACGAGTTGATTGCAGCCTCCATCCAAGAATCCATATCATCATAAGCAAAAATATCATTAAAATCGATCCAGCCATTTAGGACTTTACTTTTCCACGTACAGAAGAATTCTTCTTCTCCCTAGCCTTTAATTTTCCCAAGTCACTTGGGGTCGGCTTTCTAGTCTCACCGGATTTGACTGGATATCGGTTTTTACACGGAGCAACTGCCACCTGACCTCCGCAACCCGAAGGCTAACGATACCCTAAGACCAGTGTCAGGATATTAGAGGGCACTGACTTCCCAATAACGACTGCCATAGATGTTCATGGCAGCCGGAACCGACGGCTTAACATATAATTGTCAATCAATACGCACATAATTTCGAAAAGTCATATAGCTTCCGAAATTCAGAGGTGCGCGACGAGGGTTCGAACCTGAGACCCTCTGCATTGCAGTCTGTTGGTCTCCCCACTGAGCTGTCGCTGCTATCTCTACGTACAGAAGAATTCTATACATATATAAACATAAGTAAACTTCCAAACATATTATAAATGCGAATATAAGTTTGTTTGTTTGTTACGGTTTCACGCCTTAACTACTTGATCAATCAGCATGAAATTTCGCATACACGTTGTCAAGAAAACAGAAAAGGACAAGGTCTTACTCAGAGAAAAAGTACTGATACTAATCTAATCAAACCTACATTTACGCGAACAAAGTCGCGGGCAAAGTCTAGTCTAGGCTAGTCATGAATATTTATAATATTACTAGGATCCATCGCCACAATGATGAAGTTCAATAGTTATATCATATAATAAACTAGTTTTCAGTAACATCGCCTGACCGGTGATAAGGTGTCGGAATACATATGTAGACAATAGGAAATTATTCATAATTAAGAATTTCCGATGACATTGTTGAGTTATTATGCTGTCACTACTGAAAAGAAAGGTAGTTCTGAAATAGGTCGCGGGTTCGATTCCCGCACAAGTCAAACATTTGTGTGCATGAACATGAATGTTTGTCTTGGTCTGGGTGTTTCTATGTATAATAAATAAGTATTTACAAAAAAAAAGAAACGTATATAATATGTAGGTTTATCCATTGTCTAGTACCCATAGTACAAGCTCTGCTTAGTTTGGGTTAGATGGTGGTGTGTATGTGGTAGAATATTATATTAATAACGGAAAGCGTAGTGGTTGAAGTAGTCACATTGAAGCTGCTACTGGGTTCGATCCCCACATGAGCTACGAAGTGTGACCCACAAATAGTTGAATAGAGTCTGGATGTTCTTTGTGTCTGTTGTTGGAAAGTTTGTGAAGACAACACAGGATTTATTCATAGCGCGGAAGTAGTGGTTAGAAAAAAATTGGGGCAGTCTTTGGGGACTGCCGATAGAAGTGAAAACTTTAATCCTTGATCATAAACACTTTTCATCAATACATATAATAAAATCGTAGGCAAGTCAAAACTGTACATTGAATATTTTTTTAAAAGAATACTTGGGGCGTGATCTACAATCGATATCGAAGCCAAAAATATAGTTTTTAGAATTTTTGTCTGTTTCTCTGTATGTATGTCCGGGCTAAACTCAAAAAGTACTGCATGGATTTACTTCAAATTTTGCATGAATATTACTAACAGGTCGGGTCAACATATAGGCTACATATTATCACGCTATCACCTACGGGGGCGGAGCTGTGAATCTTTATTTTTCTTACGCATTCTGTGACAGCGTGTAATCTAACGACGTATATTTAAATGTTGTTTTTGAGTAAGCCATGCTATTATCTAGGTATACACTATAAAAACTACGCCATTTAAGTAACTTAGGCAGAGAAATATAGTTGGGTTCCGCGGCGACAAACACTTTTTAGGTAAAATCTACGCGGACGAAGTCGCAGGTAACAGCTAGTAAACAAATAAAAAAAAGGTGCTTATCGGATTCCTGATACTCTCTTAGAAGGAAAGCGTTTTTCTCATGGAAACATGACGATGACGCGAGTTCTATGATTTTTGTTCACCCAAGAAGTGCTCAACAAGCCTAAAGAGGTTTCACTTCAAAAAAAAAAAGTGGCGGGTCGGAATCCTGATACTCTCTTAGGCGTTATTAAGGAGGTTAAAATTTCGTTATTTTTTAACGCACCATTTCTGAGATGTTGTTAATATTCTAAAATAATTCAAAAATGGAAAGCGTGGAACTCTCACTTTTCTTCTCTTCCTCACTCTTTTCTTTCTTTCTTTCTTTCACTACTACTACTATCCTGTGTATTTTACTCGCTTGGTGGGATGTTTCAACTGGTTGGACTGTTATTCTCCCAGACTCCCACTTACAATAACTGCAGGCAAAGCCGTGTGCTTCTTTGCTACCTATGTGATATAGGGTAGACAGATATTTGATTGTATGCAATAAATGTAATAAAAAGAATACAATTACAGGATGGTCAGGTAAACACTACATAAAAATAAAATAAGTCTTTAACGAGAATATGTATGTAAATCTATACTAATATTATAAGGCTGAAGAGTTTGTTTGTTTGTTTTTGTGTCACATAATATATATAACCCAAAGTGTTACTTTATTTATATATTGGTCATTAATTAATTTTGTTATATATAATTATTAGAGTGCTTGACTTTGCATATTTACAAATAAATAACAAATTAAGTAACAAAAAGCCACAATAACGTAAAATCACTAGCACAACACAAAATTCAGCAGAATAACGCCAAAATGAAAATTCTAAGTTCCTCTCTGACCCACACGTCCTTATTTAGTCACGTCAAAAACTCAAAATTCAGGAACACCGTACACACGAGCCTTGGTGCGCCCATCGCGACCGGCGCACGCGCAGATTTGTGATAAAACATCCAAAGGCGCCTTGTGACGCCACGCACATTATAATTAAGGTCGTAGACGTGCCTAAAAAGTAATAACCTGAATTTTTGGAACGATTAAGAACACAGTATCATTTCACATGAGTATGTAAAATGATGGTTAGCCTATTATTGGTATGTGTATCAGTATTTTCATTTTTGTATCACATTTATTGTTTCAGTGTTATTATATATTTACCAAATAAAATAAATAAAATGCTTTAGAAACGAAGGTTTTACAAGAATTGTGACATAGCGGTGTATTGCCACGGTCGAATTTGGTTTCATCATACCATATTACCAAAGGTCTTAATCATTTTTGGAACGCTAGACATAATTGAAAACCCATTGTGTCTGACCGCCGGCGTGCCGCTGAGACGCTAGCTAGAAGAATCGTTTACAAGTTATAAAAATGTATGATAAAATGATTTGACTGCCAGAGGGGACAAAGTGTATCGAAACCTTTAAACACGTGGTAAACTTTGAAACATCTCATCTGGGCAGGTCCCGCGCCTTACAAGATCATTTTGAAAATAAAGCCCATACAAATTAATTACATTTAAAAACCTTAAAATATGACACCTTTTTGCCATGTTGCTTTTTGGAATAAGACACAAGGCTCATAACATAAATCAAGGCGGAAAACACGAAACAATTTAATTATGTTAAATCATGTCAACAAGGTTCAGCAGTGGACGTCTTTCGGCTTAGATGCTGATGATGATGATGTCAAAATTGACAGCGTCCATCGAAACGCAGGTTTAAATTTTATGAATGGATTTTGCCCTACCAAGACTGCAATCGCATTGATAGATGCCCAATAACTGGACTTAAATGGATAAGATGGTGGCGAAGTATTAGTTCAAAAGACTATCTTTATACATAAAACTTCAAAAGTAGTCGATGGATTGACTACACAACGTTGCATTTCTGTGAGTGTTTTTAATATACTTTATATACTAAAGATAGATTATCAAGACAGAGCCACAATGAAGCCTAGCCAGGCTTATAAAATCCATTCTGAACCTATGAACACGGGTACTACGAAATAAGGCCGGGGATCACTTTATACTTGTACCAAAACTTTATCAGTAATGCGTGTCAAAATTTTACGCCAAGATAACTGTTTTACATACATAGATACATAGATTCACGCCTGTTTCCCAGAGGGGTAGACATAGACTACGGATTTTCATTTGCTACGACTCTGACTGACACACTTCTCTGGCTTCATTCACTTTCATCACATTCCTCATACACGCTCGCCGATTTAAGCTGCTCTTAACCTAGCCTTTGTCCAGAACGTCTCCGATCTGATCGAGAAACGTTGGCCTAGGTCTTCCCCTAGCGACTGTTCCATTCACTTTAGCCTTATAAACTTTCTTAGTTAGTCTTTTCTCGTCCATTCTTTCTACATGCCCAAACCATCTTAACATACTCAGTTTTTAAATATATGTCTTAAGTTGTAGATATAATAAACATTAGAGCGCATATAAAAGCGTAAATTAATATTATACGTTTATACCTAGATAGTTTCACGCTTAAACACCCGAAAACCCTTTCGGGTGTTTAAGCGTGAAACTATCTAGGTATACAGAGTATGTTTTTTAGGTCAGGTAGGCTATTAAGAGGGCAAGCCAATTGCTATTACCAACAGTTCAAGACTGTATGGAGTCTGCATGAGTTTCCGTTAAATGCTATTTCGTTCTTCATAGAAAGATATTATGTACTAGCTTTTGCCCGCGGCTTCGCTCGTGTTAATTTAGAATTTGACAATAAATTCGGGTTGTACTCTGCTTGTATAATAATATAATTCAATCATGAATAGAAAGACACGTGGCGCCATCTATTATCATAAGAACGTTATTGTTGTTTTCCTCGGGAACAGTAATTTTTTTCGGGGTGAAAGGTAGCCTATGTCCGTTACTGTACACCTGACAATGTATATGCAAAATGATCGGTTCAGTGGTTTAGGCGTGAAAAGGTAACAAACAAACAAACTCATTTTCGATTTATAATCTTAGTTAGGATGTCAAAATATCAGCCATCTAATTCAAATAGTTACGAAATAAAGAGAGAGTATTGAAAATCTCCAACTGCACTGACTCACTAAAATATATAGTCGAGTTCATGCCATTTGGATGGAAATGTATACAAACCAAATTAATGTTAAAGTTGTTAAATTTATCACATAATTACTTACTAAATGGAATAAGTAACACATTTATCCATATTTTCTACGTATTCACATGATATCTTAGTGTATTTTAAAGCAATTGGCGTTTGATTAATAAATAATTATTTGATTTCAAAAATCTTAGATGAAAAGTGAGGTTATTTGTCAGATGAAAAAATATCAATAATTTATGATTGCATAAGGTTGTACGCCAAAAAAAATTCGTTTATGTCGTAACATTTTTAGTTAATCGAAATTTGTTTAACAAAAACTGTCAAACTGTCATTTTGTTCACTTTTCTTCGCTGATTTTTATAAGATATAATATATATATATATATACACATATATATATATATATATATATATATATATATATATATATATATATATATATATATATATATATATATATATATATATATATATATATATATATATATATATATATATATATATATATATATATATATATATATATATACATATATATATATTTAAGGTATAATTGTAGCAGTGTTTATGTCATTTCTAAGCCTTTCGCTGCATTAAATCGAACGATTCGATTAGGTAATTAATTGATTTACAATTGACGTTACAATTGGACATCACTAAAATGTCTATGGTCATGTCAATGAACCGTTTGTATACCTTTTGATTCCGTTGTATTGAAATTGACTATAAATTGCTTTCAATATCCAATTACACAAATCACAACATGAATTTTCCAATAAAAAAATTCCATACGCAAATATTTGTACCATTTCCTTTCAATTATTGACCATATTGGTCAGTGATTATACCATTGCCTCATAATTATGTTATTATAGAGTACAGACTAGTCATGGGTGACTACTGTAGGTAAACATTAAATTAATATGCGCTTGCGTAAAACACGCATATTACCTATTTTCTAATCGATAGTTTGGCCATACGTTTTAATTGTCTATTGTGAATATTTTATGTCTACAATTTAAATTGTTTAGCAAGTAATTGTATAGAACATGAGCAATAAATAACTACTTTTTAATACGCGGTTTCACCCACGTTTCTGATTACTGCTTCGCTCCTTGGGCTATAAAATGCAAGAAATATTTCTCAAATCCGACTAGTAGTTTCAGAGATGAGTGCGTTTAAACAAACTGACTTGTCAGCTTTATTATACTACTTGTTCCCCGCGGTTTTACCCACGTTTATGAGTACTGATCCGCTTCTGTAGCTCGTTAGCGAGATGTTATATGCCTATGATACTTCAGGATAAAGGAGCTCTCTAATGATAAAAGATTTCTTAAATTGGTCCAGTAATTTTTGAGTCAAGTCATTACAAAAAATATACAAATCTTTACTCTTTATAATATTAGTATACACATAGCTATGATATTATTGCAATATAAGAGTATCAGTCGCATATTGAAAATGGATGAAAGTAAAGGAATAATAAAATATATATACCTACGGGTCAAGCATTCTTACGTATCTACCGGGCGAAATGCAGTAATAAAGTAACTACTTTTACGTCGAAAACGGTGATATATCTGCGAGAAAGCCCTTCGTTCTGTCACCAAATAATCAGCCATCTTAATATTTCCAAACCAAACCATTAAAAATGTCATCAAAAACAGCAAATATAATTTGCCAAACTATCGATAATAATTTAATACGTATTTTATGTGTTCAAAAATCCCTACAATAGAGGGTAGTTACAAAAGTGCATCGTAAAGCTGCATTAGTCGTAATTTACGACTATTTTCTATGGCAGCGACTTTGAGTGTCGAAGTTTTAACATCGAGAGTTTACGAGCCCGACGCCATTATTGGTTATTGAATATCAAGTTGACGCTAGAATTAATTATAATACGATTTTATTGGCACTTGCAGTTTCTAATGACATCAATGAGATCTAGGTTATTGTCTTTCTTCGTTGTAATGTTGGTATTTGTGACGAAAGAACGGAGAAAAATATTTTGAAGTCTCTTGTCACATATGAATGTAATATGACCGCACTGATGAAGTAGTGGTATAAGTGGTCGCCTCGCAATTGCCAATACACTTCACTTAGTGTTGAGGATTCGAACTCCACACGGGACAAAAATGTATGTGTTCCACAAATAGTTGTTCCAAGTTCGAGTAATTTGTGTTCAGTCTTTGAGTGTTTGTGAACACCCGACGACACAGAAATTATTCCATAGTCAGCTTGTGACCATAGCCGGTGTAACATGGTTGTAACCCAAGAATAAAATGTTCCAACTTAAAATTCTAGAGCAGTAGTTAGGTGCCATTTGGGCTAGCATCCCCGCACTTCCTCGTTGGAAATTAACGGAGACGACATACAATATTATATTGTACAATAAGCGTATGCGCACACAAGTGCACTCTCTATTCCCTAGCTCTTATAGTCGGTGAATGGCAGACCGACACGATCGAAGAGAGCAAGCCGCAGGACTAACGGCTTTACGTGTTTCCTGGGGCCGGTTTAAAACATCTGAAAAATTAATAAGTCTATTCATTTTTTTTGCCTATCCTTTCGAGGACATAGGTGTGAGACTTTTGTTTTTATCTATTATTTTTAAACTATGTATGTGCAATGACGGCTATCGCACTTAAATATATCGCTAAAGGTGCCAGTGGATAGTAAGGTCTGCTGACGTCACACTCTATAGCCACTTTAATAGTAACCATAGAAACAATTATCACCGCCAAATACGGCTTTTGACAGCAGCTATGACAGGATTGACAGGACCATACTCGCTAATGGCGCCGACTGGTGGGCACGAAAACGATGACCAAAACGATGAACGACGCCCCATTGACATTTTCCTGGAAAATTAGAATGATCTATTCTACACAACTATACACATCTAATGATCTAGGTTCTAGATCAATAGAAGTCTATGGTAACATAGGACACATTAGTAGATGCCCTAGGATCTAGTTGCTCTACAAACGTATCCTAGCTATACACAACATAAAATTTTACGTAACGTATAGTTTACTTGAAGCACAGTTCACAAGATACCATTGTTTTACAATGTTAATAATAATCTTACAATAACACGTCGTGTTTCCACGTTTCTCTCCAATTGTCCTACAAATATTAGACGATGTTTCAAATAACCGTGATCACCATGTTTAATAATATTAGTGGACTGCGCTCATCGATTTACATTAAACCAAGTTAATGTTTGATTGTTCCGGTAAACATTCTTGAGAATATCACCGAATGTTTATAACTTGTGTGATCTTGTGAGCTGCAACAAAATGACGTTTTCGCGTAAACGATGTCTTGTTGCATAACAATCATTATGTGTTACTAATTATAGCACCTTGTTTTATAGTATACTAGCTTTTGCACGCGGCTCCGCTGACATGATACCTACATCAATAAAAAGTAACTTATGTCCTTCCCCAAGTTTTAAACTATATCTGTACCTACCAAATTTCATCTAAATCGGTTTAGTGGTTTAGACGTAAAAAGGTAGACAGACAGACAGATAGGCAGACAGAGTTACTTTGGAATTTATAATATTAGTAAGGATGTAGGTACGATCGTAATGCTTCGGTAGCGCAACGGTGTGCATAATGCTTCTAGTTTGAATGCCGGGCCAACAAAAAGCAATAACTTTTTGTTGGTATTTTTATAGCGTACATAAAGCAATATTAATATAATACCAAGTAGAAAAATTATAACAAAATGTCGCTGATGTAGTTTCAGTGCCAGCGACTCACCTACCATACAAAGCAGCGAGTTGGCACACCGCGATGGTTTTATTCGGTAGGTCCGAAGTACGGCAGAGCCCGACATAACCCACTCGCTTCCCCTTGTAGAGCGGGGAAATGCACTTGATGCACTTACAAGTTAAAAAAAATTGGGGCAGTCTTTGGGGACTGCCGATAGAAATGAGAACTGTAATCCTTGATCATAAACACTTCTTTAAAAGTAAAAAATAAAAAAATTGTCCGATGCTAGTTCCTGATACTATATGGTTATTAAAGGGATCAAAATTTCGTTATTTTCTGCGTAGCATGCACCATTTTTGAGATATTGTTAATATTCTAAAAAACGATAATAAAGCGTGGAAGCGTGATGATGACGCGAGTTTCATGATTTTGTTCACCCAAGAAGTGCTCAACGCGCCTAAAGAAGTTTTCACTTAAAAAAGGCCGAATTCAGTAGCGGCTGCTAGTCTTAACGGATCATATTGTACAAAGTTATTGGGTGATTCTGTCAAGAAATTCTCAATGCAACATGTTAGGAAGTTGACGGTGTTGCACACCATTGTGCCTCAGTAAGCACTTAGAGCAGTTGGTTCTGAGCCTGATGTCTCCAGTCATATGGGATTGCCACCCCATCGGAGTATTAGAGTTAGGAAGAGAGTACTTGTGTTTGCGCACACTTGTGCATTATAATATCTCCTGCGCATATGGCTTGATGAGATTGGCTCCCGTGACCGAAATTCGATCTGGAAAATCTTAAGTTAGGTCTTTTGGTGAGCAAATAGATAGCGCGTCATTAGCGTAGGAATAGTTTTTTTTGGATTATACGCAAGTAGAGGCGATGACAAGCGAGAGACAACCGCGCAGGTAACCCGTTATTATCTCGCGTATGCAGCTTGCATATGTAACCGCACCACCTGCTTGCATTGTCATTGCTTAGGTGCATCACGAATGGTAAAATTCATTCTTGTTTTAGTTTCATAGAATCAAGGTGCCAAACAAGCATATGACGTGCCTGGTAGTAAGCAGTTCCTTCAATCCAAATACGGTTTGTCATCATCATCTAATTATAGCCAATGAAGCAACTAGTCTGGGAAATTATTAAGCGACCTCAGTTTGAAAATTGTATATAAATAAACCAACGAAGATTATTAATAATAATTATTAATTATTAAATTCATTTTTTATGAAAACAATATTTATTTATTAGTATCTGGATTTTCTCGAAATAAATTGAAATAATGCCAATAATTCATTTAAATAGGAGAAATAACATTTTCATAGGAAGTACGACAGATTCAAACGTCTCTAGACTAGGATAGTGTATCATCTCGCTCTTAGCAACACCAAAGGCATAAACTTACGCAAAGGCAACACTCCAAAAAAGAGAAACTGTATTTACAAGGCAGGGAAAAATCTACTAGCTACTGGCACCATAGGGACACTTATTTAAGAAACCTCAAACCCAACACAAGGATATTTTCTACGATTTTGTTGAATTTCTGGATGAGGCTGCTGCTTGAATCAAAAGTAAAGAAGGATTTAAACAGGAGCTCTATCCTTTCCCAATGGAAGCCTTTATATAAATACTAAACGTGTATTTAAATATTTGGCAAGAAACATAGATTGGGATGCATTTTCAACCTTATTAACTCAGCCTTAGCCCTATGGCTGAGCCATTGTACGTGAGATCGAGAGGTCAGATTCAAATTCCAGGAACTGCTTGACCTAGCATTTTAACATATCCATATCTACTACCGTAGCTGGAGGGGTTAAAGAGAATTTAATTTGTAAACCTAATTGCTAGTAATCTCTAGAAAAAAAGGAACTTTATCGCTACTAATTGACTCTACTAATTATTCATTAACCGGGCAAGAATCAATTACATTATCATAGCAGCGAAGTAGGTAAGCATATAATGCAATAATCATTCATTGTATGGTTTAATGAACAAACCACTTTTTAAAGCCGGTTTTCGACATCAAGGCAATAATTAATTGTTGACAAATTACGCTCCTTAAAATAGCCAAACGGTTAAGCAAGATAGCGATAAAGTAGTTTGATGGATGACTATTAAAAAGAATCGATAATATTTTTCTTTGGTATGGAAAACTATCTGTTTGAATGTAGGTTGCTTATGACTATCCCTCAGGTAAGGGATAGTCATAAGCAAAATCATTTATGCATTTAGGTCAGAAAGTGCATTTTATGTTGTAATACTTACGTTTTTGACAAATAAATCTTTATAATTAAAGTAACACTCATGATCGTCTACTGTTATGGGTTAGTGAGTATATACTAAAGTTACTGAATTTTCGATTATCATTGATTGCTAGGATTAGTCACACGGTTGTCGAATTTATTTAAAATTAAACAATTATAATAGACGATCTTGGTGAGGTATATAAAAAAGTAAATTAAATTTATTTTTATTACGCATAAGCTTAATGTGTGTGTTTGAAATTCCCATGAGTAGATCAGGGATTAAATTTAGTTCAGAAGTGAACTAATCACATTCTGTACGCATAATCCTTTTCTGCTCGCAGACAAGTAGTCTGCTTATTATATCTACTAATTAACAGTAGTTTGGTATATTTATGACGTTATCATTCAAATCAAGCTGCCAGAAATCTGACAGGTAAAGCCTAATTCATCAAGCCTGTAACAGTCATTGTAGAATTACCTTATCCTACAGAAAAACATTTATAGACGTCTGCCTATAAATGTAGATGCGCCTTTAGGAGTAAGGGTTTGAGTCTTCAAACCTTTACTCATAAAGGTGCATTTCCTTACGGTAAGGGTAAACCACCCATAATGAAGGAATTTTGAATGAATACTTATGACATTAAAACAGCATAAAAATCTCCAAAAATCATAAGTGTAATCTTCTGAGAAACCTGTAATCTCTTAAAAGTATGCCGAATGTCATTAGTGAGAATAAATTTTACGAGTCTAAATAACCTAAATTATATTTTTAAATAAGTTTGCGACGTTTATGAGCCAGAGGTCTGTATTATCTGTGTAAATGGACGTTTGTATGTGTAGTAGGTAATACTTTTTTATAATCAGCATTACGATATTTGGAGGAAGACAGGTTTTTGTAGAAATATGTATTTTAAGAAAAAATAAGTAGGTAGGTACTAGAAATAATTCTTGTATCCCGGGTGACTTTACAAATATCGGACACAAAAGACACTCGCGACTCCGACAATCATTTGTGGATCACGCAAATTTGTATCCCGTGTGGGATTTGAATCTACAACACTCGACGTACTCTGCTGGCAAGGCGACCATTTTAACCACTACGATATCGTATATAGTATAAAAATTGAGTATATACAAACATATAGGTATTATTGCTGATTCAAACATGTGTTTTATGTTATAAACTGTTACTAGGATTTTGTATATTTTTTTTTGGAAATTCTTGGCAGTAAAAGCCTACAACGGAGAAGAAAATTTTATCGTCAAAATTCTCGTCTCTGAATATCTCCTACAAGAAAACTAGAACATCCCTAACAAAATGTAGTTTCACCCTTCTGCCTACCAGTTCGGGTATATAGACATGAGATAACATATACTCCTTGTACGATATAGAATCGGAATTGTACCGTACTTTAATACTAGTAAAATGTTTAATATATCACGACACCTGGTTCGGCTTAATGGAAGTATGACATTAATCAATAAAAATACATAATTTATAGTGCTACGAAACATACTTTAACTATTCGAATTAGTGATTTAGTAGTACCGGTAATAATATTGGTAAAAAGGCATGAAATGCTATATCTAGGTACAGTCAGAGGCATTGTCGATAAACATTTGGTAGATTTAAAATTAAGCTATCATTTCATTTTTCATACACAATAATAATAATATCTAATGTTTAACAGGATTTAAGCCAGAATTTATTGTAAAAGTCCAATTATTATTCTTACTAAAGAACAATAATTAGACATTTTTCATACGTATAGCTTACAATATAGCCTGAAACATAGGTTTAAATAGTTCAGGAAACCAATTTATAACCATTTTATTATTGATATTACCAATAGAAACATTTTATGATAATAAAATATTTGTTAGTCGCCTAATGTTTTTGTTATTATTTAAAGAGTAGGTAATTGAATTACAGATAATAAGTATATTTCAATTGCATGTCTGCACTGATAGCATAATAATTTAAGTAGTCGCACCGCCATTGTACTGCGCCGAGTGTTGTGGGTTCGAGCCCCACACAGGACCAATATTGTGTGACGAAGAAATACTAGTCCCTAGTCAGTGTGCTCCTTTTGTCCGTTGTTTGAATTATCCCGCGACACAGAAATTAACTTAATAGAAAGAAAGAAAGAGAGAAAGAAAGGTATTTTCATACATACATACATAATCTTAAAAATATAATAAAAAATACAATTAGCGGAAGTTCTCTTTATTAAAACAAAAATCATAGAATTGTTTTTGAAATTTGTTAAATTTTCAGCTACTTAACCATCTGACTATACTTTTGTATGTTTGTGTATGTCTGTCTGTTTAGGTAATCTCGTGACATAAGTTTGCGGAAATGCATTGGCGAACTGCTATTGTCCTGGTTGGATGTAGCGACACAGAGACTGGTATTGTATCCATAGACGACAATAGGCTCGTCCATTGTTAAGTTGACTTCAAACATGGCTGCCGGAATGAGGGTGCAATACACTCTTGCCCTCCCTTAGATAAATATAATCATATAAACTTAAGTATGTAAACTCTTTATCTATCCTCATCCTTACTATCCTAACTAATATTATAAATGCAAATGTAAGTTTGTTTGTTTGCTACGCTTTTACGGCATAACTACTCGACCGAACATCATGAAAATGCACGTTGTCAGAGGTACAGAAAAGGATATAGGGTAGGTACATTTGATCCAGAAAAAAGTACTGTTTCTAAGCGAGCGATGCCGCGAGCAAATACTAGTCTATACTAATATTATAAAGCTGAAAGTTTGTTTGCTTGGTTGAACACGCTAATCTCAGGAACTACAGGACCGAATTGAAAAATACTTTTAGTGTTGGATAGCCCATTTATGGAGGAAGGCTATAGGCTATATAACATCACACTACAACCAATAGAAGTGGAGCATCAATAAAAAATGTTGCAAAGACGGGAAAATTATCTTATGTGAAACAGACGAAGATGCGCGGGTTAGCTAGTAACTAATAGACATAGAGATTGTGCTACATGACTAGACGTTTTTTAGAAATTATCCGTATAAAATACTACAGGCGACTTATTAAAATTGAGGTGATAATAAATACTATACTGTAATATAATTAATTTATTTTAGTGTATATAGTGACAAGAATAGAAAAGGGTATGTTAAGCTGGTTTGGGCATGTAGAAAGAATAGACGAGAAAAGACTGACTAAGAAAGTTTATAAGGCTAGTGTGAATGGAACTTTCGCAAGGGGAAGACCTAAGCGAACGTTTCTTGATCAGACCGGAGACGTTCTGGATAAAGGCCAAGTTAAGAACACCTTAAACCAGCGAGCGTGTATGAGGAATGTGATGAAAGTGAATGAAGCCAGAGAAGTGTGTCAGGATCGTAGCAAATGGAAATCCGTAGTCTCTGCCTACCCCTCTGGGAAACAGGCGTGAATCTATGTATGTATGTAGTAATAAATACGAAAGGATAAAAGATACAACTATAAAATGCAATAATTAAACTATCTAATATAGTTTTATTTTCTGTTTTTGAGGAATGCAATGCGCCTACGCATATACTCGTACAGTCCAAAACAAGTTACTTAACGCACGCACTATCTAACAATTAAGATGTACTATTAAAAAACGACGGTGCTTCACAAAAATCCGAAGAAGCGCGTGCTGCAGAATGTAAGACAAGTGAATGAAGCAATCAATTACAGACGGTATGTCGGGATCGTGACAGTAGAAATACTTTAGTTTTATTCAATTTAGTAGTAGTAGAGTCTTGCTGATTTCAGCATGAATGGGCCGGCTTGACTGGGGAAGGACTACTCCCTCACAGAATATCGACGTGAAATAGTAGTATTCCTACTGTTGTGTTTCGTTTGATGAGTGAGAGTGCCGGAGGCCCAATTACCCCCTTTCCCCCTACCCACTCCTTCTCCTTTCCACTTCCTTTCCTAAAGGGTCGGCAATGCGCAAGTGATGCCTCTGGTGTTGCAGGCATCCATAGGCTACGGTGATCACTTACCATCAGGTGGGCCGTACGCTTGTTTGCCACCTTAGTTATATAAAGAAGAGAAAAAAAAATTATAACTTCTAAAAGTCAGAGATGCGCGGCTTGGGATCAAACTCAAGACCTCTGCGTGGCAGTCTAACGGCGGGTCCCACAAAATAATAATTCACGTTTAGACTCCCATTTAGTGACGTGCACAATTGCATTGAAATTGTGTTTGAATCTATTGACATAACTTTTAAGAACAGAACTTTTCCTGGATAGAAGTTACACGATGTCCTTTTCCGTACCCTTGACAATGTGTATGTAAAATTTCATAATGATTGGTCGCGAAGACGTGAAAGCATAACAAACAAACATAGAAACCCGCATTCGCTGAACTGCCTACTGAAAACTTATCTACAGAAAAACCCATTAACACTTTGCACGATCCGGGATTAGAACAAGACCTCATGAGTAGCTGTCGCATTAACTATCGCTGCACCACAGAGGTCCAATTTTCATAAGTTGAACCAGATTTGAGTCAATGTACGCTTCTCAAATCTGGTTTTTGGAAGGATAAGCAGTAATAACTCAGAGCTCGATCAAGCCATATATTATCGAGTATTAGCAAGAACACACTCGTGACACAAGCATTTAGTTTAGCTCGAGGGGTTAACAAGGATACTAGTAATTTGCAGCCTAAATTGCTAGTAATCTTACTAAAAATAAAGAGAATCCTTTAAAAATACCTTTGTAACACTATAAAAGCGTATTCTTAACGGATAATTTTGACTGACGGACTGATCTTTAATTCATTATAATGTCTGATAGGCGACACGCGGTTTGGTTCCCTTTTTAAGCATATTTATACTACCAGAGTGGCAAACAGTCATACAGTCTGAAGATGGAAAGCTGGTACCGTAAGCCTATGGCCGTGCTACCAAAAATATGTCACTCGCCATAAGAATTAAGTATGACAAAAGTAATGAGAGAGATGTGAGCCTCCCGAACTTTTACTGACCAAGCGAAAATCTTTAAAAGTGTTGCTATCCTTACGCTAGTTTCCTGTAAGATAGTTTCCGAGCGAAAGTACGTAGCAAAATAATCAAAATTCATACAAATCCAACCATAAAAAAATGCAATTAGCTATAGTAACTGTATACAGTAAACAAAAAATCAACGGGTTGCACTGCGGGAGTGCCGGCAGAAGTGAAAACTTGAATATTAACGTTGTGCATTTTTGATATTTTGGAATGGTTAGGGAATAATTTTGGACGAATTGCTTTAATTATCAGTATAAAAGTACTATCATTTATGTGGTAAAATACAATATTCATTTATTGCGCTATCGTACACAAACATGACAATTCTCCCTCCGTCTTACGAATTTTCGATCAGGTCACGTGTCCTGACGCGAGTTTAACATTTTTTACCCATCACAAAAAAGTGCACAACGCCGCTAAAGAAGTTTTTACTTAAAAAAAGATACGTTGTAGAACTATACAAATTTATTATAAGGAGTACTAGCAGTACAGCTTATATGTATATGTTCTACTTAGTAAAATTGCTTCTACATATAGTTTTTATACCAAGCAATTTGCGTATTGGCAATTACAAAAGTTAGTTGGAAACATCACAACATTGGCGTATTATTTAGAATCTTTCCGGCAATAACTGCAGCCATTAATGTTTTCTGCATATTGAGTTATAATACCCACCATAGTTGAATGGCGGGAATTTCGAAGAAACGTCGTTATGCTCAGTGTTGCCAACCAAACAGGATTAGTGTTGCTTGCCAAGAAAACAAATTATTAAATGTAATAAATGTAGATTGAATTTAACTTTAACTAGTAATTGTCATAAATGTTGTACAATATGTATTTGTTATAATTGCTACAGTTTTCAGAAATCAAAATTACGCATAAGAGTGTTATAATGTACTCAGTACCTACCTAGTAGTAGTCCTGGTAAGCTCTGATGGTAAAATAAAGCAGTATGGTTATATGACAGAAAAATTGATAGAATGTGTTTTTGTGTATTATGTGTATTGTCTTCAAGTCTTTGTTCTTTTGTTATCTCAATGTAATTCTAGTCCATTTAGTCAGGATAGAAAGTACCAGCTAATCAAGCGGTTAGCCGATACTTTTCTCGCCTCAAAACATTTGAGGAGTCTGTCTAACAATAGTTGTAATGCGATTTTATACGATAGTTAGTATACTGTATAAATTTATCTTAAGCTATAGCATAAAGAAAATAGCATTGCACCTATATTTTGCGTTATGAAAGCAAGCGATTTATATACTTTTTAAAGTCAACTAATGCGTTATAATTTTGTTGTGTCATAGCGAACTTAGAGACATTATGAACATACATGTAACCGGCACAAAACCAGCCCAGACTTAGTATAATAATTTGTGGATCACACATATAATTGTCTCGTGAGGGATTCAACTCCACAACGCTCAACGCCCCAGCTGCGTAAGGTTAGGCCACTTGGGCCCCTTTTGGTACTGGTCTAAAGGTCGACACAAAATTGAATCGCACTTTGCTTGACCCTAAAACGCAACTCATCCTCCTAGCCGAACTATGTGGATAAAATACAATTTAAAAGTAAAATGTATGCTACGGTGCAAGCGTATAAAACAGTAATAGTCTACTGCGGAAGCTGTTGGCTTCTTATCACAGGTTCCGGGTTTGATCTCCTGCATACGTACGCGCATAAAACTATAATATTACTCGCTTTAATGATCCAGAAAAATCGTAAGGATACCAAAGGGATTTTCCATCATAGGTTTCTAAATCTCTAGATGGATCTAGACATTTTTTTTTATTAAGTACATTGCCCGCACTAGGAATTTCTGTATCGCAGACGACTTGTCATGCTTTCAAATAATGGACATAAAGAAAATTCAAACTTGGAACAACTATTTGTGGTAACACATTTTTTTGACAGGGAATCAGACTCGGAACACGCTGCGTACCGACCGGCCGAGAGTGCATGTTGTCGCTTTTAGAATATGTATGGAAAGACTAAGATTAAACACGTCGTGGTGCGTCGAGATCCATGAAAACTCATACATAGTTTGCATGGTTTTCGTACTATATATTGTCTTTTAAATAAAAATATTGCAGATATTACACAAATTGTACGTACAGTTGGTTTCTGGGAATTAAGACCCATATTAAATCAATAAGATTGCTTTAATTAATTTATTTCATGGAAAGTTTTGGACGAACGCTCGCTAAAGCGAAGAGTTTGCATGCACTTTGTGAGCGCAAACGCAGAAAAGGAGGATGGAACTCCGTAATTAACCTACTCCTCTGAATTAAAATAGGTAAGAATTTATTATAAACATGCTAACTAATATTAAAAATGTAAATGTGATTTTGTTTGTTACGCTTTCACGCCTAAACTACTCGACCGGTTATTATGCAATTTTGCATACCCACTCTCAGGTGAACAGGAAGGGACACCTTTCTGTTCACCTGAGAGTGTTTCATCCAGAAAATAGTAGTGTTCCTAATCTAACCTAACCTACATTTACGAGCGAAGGCGCGGCGAAAATCTAGTAATAAATACAGCCTACATACGACATATTATGTTAATACACATATTTAAAATTTGCAATTAAATAGTGTGTGTGGCCAATGACTAACTTTAGAATATTTAACGTAAAACAAAATTCCGCGTAACTATAATTAAATAAATCAACAGCGCCATAGGCAAAGCTAAACAGCTTAACCACATCCTTCTAAAAACAAATTTCCAGAAATAATTCCAGTCTATTCCTAAAATCCTTTCTGAAAACTTATTCCAGGCAACACTGGTAGCCAGCAATAAAAGTAAGTGGATGCGTCGTTTTATGCGCAGTTTTATGTCTCTTCGTAAAACTGCGATATCCTCGCTCCGCCATGATTAAACTATGCCGTTTATAATCTTACTAAATTAAATTTCAGATGAAACGTGATCTTCGTGAATTAGTTATTTAACTTATACGTAGTATTAATTTAAAGTGGTCGGATTTATTAGTTAGTATTCCGATCGGCGGCCGTCTTAGATGGATTTACGAGGTATGATTGTGCGTTTGGACAGACAAGGTTGGTTTAATTATAGACGATTTGGTTAACAATACGTGGTTATGTGGCTTCAAGTTGACTTATATGTGCTTATTATTGTACCGTTTGTGTTTATTAAGTCGTACTGCCGTTCACGAATTAAAAGGATGGTAGGTGATATGGAACGCATGTGGTTTGAAATCTTTTTAGTTAGCGGACGGCAGCGTATGTAAATGGGACTCGGAAATAGCGCGATTATTTTTATATTATTTACTAGATTATGCCCGCGGCTTCGCTCGCGTTAATTTAGATTTATGTTGACAAAGATTATTTAGTTAGCCTCTTTTTATTTTGATGTATAAACAAAAATACTGAATAGTTCCATCAAAAACCGTTCAGTAGATTTTGCGTGAAAGAGTGACAAACATCCATCCATCCATCCTCACAAACATTCACATTTATAATATTAGTAGGATTTTAAAAAGATATACTGTAGTGTTGGGTAAATACCGACCAAGGATTCGAACACAATAGCAAGCAAATGATAAGCCTTCTTAAAACAAATAAATGTCATAATTAGAAATATTAATCAGCATACCTCTCCAATGTGCAGTTTTGCGCAACTAATTCCATAATTTACGAGTTTTACGGGACAGGTCTGAATTAATAATAAATTCAGTTTTACGAGCGGGGATAAATTGTTTTAAGTGTAGGTGTAGATATGCTCTCGGAGTGACGATGTTGTCATGCGGTGACAATTGTACATGTTCTCGTATAAACGACGCGACGCTCACTTTAACTCCAATGTAGTAATTTCTAACAAAGACTAACAGCATGGCGATCTGTTGTGGTTCCATTAAAATAACTAATTACTAAAGAACTAATTTAACGAACGAACGAATAATCGGAAGCAATTCGATATATGTAGGATACCAGGCCTGGTGGAGATGAGGTATGGAACAAGATCGTAACCAAATGCGACCAAATACAGGGTGAAGGCATGTAGGCTTTGTGGAAGCGAGATGGGTGGATAACTTCTATGAGTTTGAACCGAAGATGAATTGAATTAGCACAGGGAAATGACAAATGGAACAAACATAGATAGGCTTATATCTTGTAATGGATAAAGTCATGCTGTGGATGATAATGATGATAAAGAGTGCTAGCAAGCAGCGGCTACAGAAGAACACAGCCAAATAATGTAAGGTTGACCTGCTAAAGAGGCATTGCGCTGTCAGTAGTCATCATAATAATCTCTTGATGACTGTAGCTTATCTGTTTTGTAGTGTCGTTTGGAACCTGTTAGTACAGCAACAGTTACGGACTACAGTAACCGCTTACCATTAGGCGGGCCTATGCGTGTTTAAGAATATTTTAGTACAAGCATTAACAATATTATTTATTTAGTTGTATATTCTGCTAAGCATAATTGTGCTAATAAAAGTCTCAATACGCATGTTTGAGTTTAAATACAACGAACACCATAAAATATTTTATTTACCTTTATTATAACGTTTCATTTAATGATTTGGAGTAGATGATAATAATGTTGTTTGAAATGAGTCTTTAATAGCTGTAATGATTGCAGTATGCAGTTTTTATATATATTTAATAATTAATACATAATAAGGCTGTTTTTGTTTGGGACACATACCATCTAATAAGTTTACACACCTAATGGGAAAGTCGGATACAGACAATTGTCTAAGACTGTAACGTTATTGACGACATCCAGCATGTGTTGTGTGAGTGTGTCCGGAACGAGTCACTTCGACGACAGGTGCTGATTAAGAATTACAACGTTGGGCTGTGCAACAGTGCCTTGGCAGCTCCATTGTCGGATGAAGCCAACATCCTATGTGCAATATGTCTTGCGAGGATGTTGTCATGAGGAATCATTTATTTATTTTTACTTGTAATAGTCTTAAGATTATATATAAAATTGTTATCTTCTCTATAGGACGACATCGTCAATGTTGACGAAGTTCCTTTAAATAAAGATTTAAAAAAAGAAAAAAAAAGGCTGTTTTAGTAACTTTTTCGTTATTTTCTTAAGAATAATAATTATTCTATTGAATTCTTAATATGTATAATATTTGCTTGCAGTCCAAAGATTACAATGTGCAAAACGCGCATAGCAAAAAGCAAAAAATTTTGTAACAGTGTCAAATAAACAACGCGATAAAATCCGTATATAGTAGTTTAATTTCAACGCGCATAGCAGATATAACATGCCACTTTTTATGCTAATACATGACACTTTAACAGAGCATGTGCAGAGTGAGTAGCATGTATGTGTGTTATGTAAATAGATATAAATACGTCATGTTTCGGTCATACCAACTATATAATTGCATAAAAGAGAAAAGTAACATTTTTTTTTATAATGAGAATGTTTGAAGGAAGTCCATATTTTTTTCACCAATCCAATTAGCCGCACTAAAAATAAATTAGGAAATAAATCCATCACGAATTATGGTCACCCTACTCATCGTTAACCCAATTTTATTTTATGCTTTTCTGTCAGTGCAAGTGCCAAGCACTTACTAGTTTATAAATAAAGACATTGTAATCCAACGTGCAGGACAACTAGCTCGTCGCACCTGCATGGGATAATAGCCTTTATATTGTTGGTTTAAGGGAAGTTTTAGTGTGCAATTGTGTTTGATGGCCGATTAGCTCGTTTTGCGACTTGATTAGCACAAATTGACGAGTACATTCAATGCAAATATATTACTATACTAACTTTGACCCGGTTTCTACCCGGGAGGTTGTCGGGAACCGTGACCAAACGTATTTTCCCGATTGAAAAGTATACCGGATTCTTTTCATCCGGTAAATCGTGTAGTTGAATGTTAATCATAATCATCAAAATGTGGTATTGATGGCACGGATGATATAGTGTCTAGCTTTTGAATACATCGACCATTCCAAAACGTAATTCTTTGGATAGCCATATCGACTGTGAACTGGCAACCGGTACTATCTCAATTTTGACAAGTTTACAGGCTGAAGGAAAAACGTGTTTGCGTCATTTCTATAGCACCTGGTTTATTAAATAAAAATACGTAGTTATTAAATATTTTTATTACACATGTTATTAAAAACAATGTATGATATAGTTGATATAGGAGTATGATATAGTATAAAATGATATTAAAAAGTGAAATCTTCAGAAAATTGAGATAGGACCGGTTGCCAGTTCACAGTCGATATGCAAAATATTGATGTATATTCTTAAATATGGCTTCTGTTGCCGGCCAGTATAATGCAGCCATCAATAGCTGTTAAAATTATTGCCCGTTTAGACGCGTTTTAAGATATAAGCGAAACAAGGTTATGGGATAATTAACACAACTAGCGGTCGCCATGTGGTCGAAATTCGACCATAATTGATTTAAATTTTAAGTTTGATCGTTATTAAGGTTTTATTGCCAATACCCTTATAATCACATTTCACGGTACTTAAGATATACGTAACCATAGTTACGAGGAATTCTACGACATTAGCCGAACAATGCCGAAATACTACGAATGCGATTCGACTGCGCGTGTCCAATGCTTGGTTGTGTGCCTGTAGCGTTTTTACATTAATTTAATTTATTTCTAATGCATATTTTATATAAATATTAGGATTCGCCACTCCTTCTCCATATAAACTTTAACTGTGCCAAATTTCATACTCCTCCGTCCACGCAATTTTCGTAGGGGTAGGTACAAAGATTTTGCTACACGTATTAATATATAGTCAAAAAGTCAAAGTCAAAAATCATTTATTCATTTAGGTCACAAAGTAACACTTATGAACGTCAAAGTATATAGGTTAGTGAGTTTACTAAGTTACTGAAGCTAGCAGATAACAGGATGTCACTCTATTCGTCAAACGTCATTAATTACAATATTTTAACACAATTATTGCTACATGCTTTATGTTATAGACCACATTAGATATAATTAGAGATATAAATTTTACTAACATTTAAACAACGGACACAATGAACACTCAAACCCGGATCAACTATTTGTGAATCACACAAATTTTTGTCCCGTGTGAGGATCGAACCCACAACACTCGGCGCCGTGGCAGTGGCGAAGCGACCACTAAAACCACTACGTCATCCGTGCAGTATTCCGTAGAGATCTGAAACATCTATGTAGACTACATACATAGACACACGTCTGTTTCTTGGAAAGGTAAGCAGAGGCTATGCTTGTTACGATTCGACATTTAAGAATTGAACCGTCCATGGCTCTCTCGTTAACGCTCATTATTAATTTATTGCAAGTAGCTAGATACTTATAATAACATCTATTAACCACGGAAAATTTTATTGAATTTTCACACGAGGTCTCACCGATGGGGCTGACCGGATGGCAGAGAGGTTTAATTGCCCCTTGTCACTGGTAATATACCATGTATTATGGGTTCGATCCTTACAAGGATAAAAATACCTGATTGTCTTGTTGGTCCCCTTAACATAAGTTGATCGTGAGGTCACAGGTTCAATGGCAGTGTTTCATATTTCTGTCAAGAAATTCCTAGTAACAGCATGATTTCTGAAAGTTTGCTCGTAAATATCAATAATACGTGGCATCTCAAAAAAACAACTATTTGAAGAAATATGGGACTACATTTTGACTTCAAAAATATAGAGACATGACTATTTCTCAACATAAATCATCTGCAATATATCGCTAATCAAAGCTCTTTCGAATCAATAAATAGATTCTAAGTACCCACTCGAAGATCAAAGCAATTACAACACTAAGTTAATTCAATGTAAATAATTTCACGCCGAGCTTTTAATCGTTATTCGAAACCAGATACTGTATCTGGTTTCGAATAACGATATCGACTTCCAATCAAACAAGTACAAAAACCACATTTGATATTGTAAAATACACTTTATTTCATAAAGTACAGAGTTGATATTGGAATGTTAGTATTAATTAACAGATAATTATAGTGTCTAAATGCAATGTTTGTTTCTTTACGCTTTTGAAGTAATTAAACGTCGTTTTGATGGATGCCGTTAGGTAATTAATTTATTTGATGTGATTCGATGTTGTGGTTGACATTAATATAAGCAGTGGCGTAAAAAAGAGGAGTTATTATATTGATAGCCTTTACCGGTCTAGGTATAAAGTTTTACACGAATCCCAAACTATGAATGAGGTTGATGTCATATTTTTTTTATGCAACTAAGGTGGCAAACAAGCGTACGGCCCACCTGATGGTAAGTGGTCACTGTAGCCTATGGTCGTGCGACACTAGAGGCATCACTTGCGCGTTGCCGACCCTTTAGGAAAGGAAGAAGAGGAAAAGGATGTGGGAAGGATAAGGAGCGGAAAAGGGGAAAAAGGGTCATTGGGCCTCCGGCACTTTCACTCACCGAATGAAAAACAACAGTAGGAATACTGATATTTCACGTGTAAACAAGTGCCGGGTGTATATGTATGCAGATGACATGTGCTTACTATGTGCATCTAAAGATGTATCCGAGGCCAAAGCAAATATACAAAGTGACTTTGAAAGTATAACGCAGTGGGCGCACGACAATGGCATTATTTTAAATTTAGTTAAAACTAAATACATGCATATATATTCGCCCTACAACCAGTGTGCTAAATCTATTAATAAAAGCGAAATAATAATTATAGGCCACACATATGATTGTTTACATAGCAATAAGATAAACTGCCGCTGTACTAACATAGAATCAGTTAATACATATACATATTTAGGACTGACTGTAGATAGAAATTTCAATTGGAAACCACATGTTAATGACGTCTGCGAGAGGCTGAGATCAGTACTAGGTAAATTTTACCATCTGAAGAACATTATTAACACACATACAATGTTAATGGTTTATTATGCTCTTGCAGACTCAATACTCAGCTACGGTCTTAGTGTATATGGACGTACATTTACAACATACACTAGAGAGATAAAATGTATTCAAACGAGACTTATTAAATATTTAGTTAGTGAAAAAGTAAAATCAATGTGCAATAAAGACTATGAAAAACTGTATCCTATATGTAAAATATTACCGGTAGATTTAAAAGTAAATTTCTTAATAGCCATGGAACATTATTATACTGATGATTATAAAGTTAGGATTGATAACCCATATAACACAAGAAATGTAAGGAAAGGAAAGCTGCTTAAACCAAAAATTAAAAACTATTATGGAGCGAGAATGACTGAATATCTAGTCCCAAAAATATATAACGAGATAGAATTATTAAGAACACAACCTAAAATAAGTAAAACATTGTTAAAAGCAAAGCTAAAGAGTCTACTGCTTAGAGTTGTTGACATTACTATTAGTGAGGTCCACTCCCGCGATGCAGTCGATACAAAAAATGAGTATTGTATTGTATTGTAGATATATATCTAATAATAATTAGTTTTAAGGTTTAATAAATAATTGTTAACGAGCGCATCTCGCCAACAAGCTGTGTAGCTTGGCGAGGAAATTTATATGTTGTACTATTATTATTACAAGTGAATAAATGACTTAAAAAAAAAAAAAAACTTCGATATTCTGTGAGAGGGTAGTCCTTCCCCGGTCGAGCCGGCCCATTCATGCTGAAATCAGCGAAGCTCTACTACTCATATATAATATATAGACTCTCGCCAATATTTCTCGGGAGGAATGAACGAAGATGTATTATATCCATATTTTGCCAGCTAAGATTTAGTTCCTTCGTAATAGGGAGTGAGCCTATCATCTATACTAATATTATAAAAGCTGAAGAGTATGTTTGTTTAGTTGAACGCGCTAATCTCAGGAAAAGGAAAGTTGCGAGGGTCAGCTAGTCATCTGACTAGCTGACCCGCGCAACTTTGTCTACTTCACATAAGAGAAAATTGCCCGTTTTTGCAACATTTTCCATTAATGCGCCGCTCTTATTGGTCGTAGCTTGATGGTTTAAAGCCTTCCTCAATAAATGGGCTATCAAACACTAAAATAATTATTCATTTCGAACCAGTATATAGACATATATGTATATAGACATATACATTAGCCTAAGAAATGATTATCAACTTAGCGTCTGACATAAATATGTCAGATGCTAAGTTGATAATCATTTCTTAGCGACAAGTTACAGTAGCACAATTTTTAGCAGCGATAGCTCAGTGGGGAGACCAACAGACTGCAATGCAGAGGGTCTTGGGTTCGAACCCACGTCCCGCACCTCTTACTTTCGAAAGTTATATGACGTTTTGAAATTATGTGCGTATTGATTGACAATTATCGCCTGATCCGTGCCTCGAAGAGCACGTTAAGCCGTTGGTCCCGGCTGCCATGAACGTCTATGGCAGTAGTTATTGGGAAAGTGTCGACACAAAAGATCCCACTGAGTCGAAGTGACGGCGGTCTGCACTGACTGGCCCCCACAAAAGACAAGATAAGATACAGTAGCACAATCAGGATTCGAACAAGGGAATACATGATCGACTACAAATATACTCGTAAGTGCTGTACTTGCAAGACATCTGTTTATTATGTTTTTAGTAGTAGGTATTAGTTTTATTACTTTCTGAAGGTTCAGCAATTACTCATTGCCTGTCTATTGTTTGTTTATTATTATACTATAGTAATGATCGGCCTTGGGGAAGACCTGGAGATTTGTCATACAGGTTTCGAGCCTAGTACAGACTCCAGCTCTCAATAAGGAACTTTAATTTGTAATTAATGAAATTATGTGAAATATTATGTATCCCACTGTACTATGTGAGAGAAATAAAATAAATTACTATTATTATCTTATAAATTACTAGCAACCCACCGGGTTGATTATGTACATCATATTTAAATTATTATATAATTAAGTTCATAAAAGCGCGTAGAGCTCCAATCACTTTGTTGCCAGCAATCGTTCTCCTTTCAATATCTATCCCTTGTAAACAAAGTACCCAAATATACAAACTCTTTCACTTGCTCCACTTTTTCTCCATCAATCATAATATTACACACATTTTTATGTAAAATAAGGGAATAATTCATATTTTAAAGTGGATATAAGAAAAAATAGGCCTGTAGTAGGGATATCGCCACGGCACACGCTCCCTCTCCCTCGTTTATATAGTGATTACGTCACAGTTTGTTTCGTGCATCCACACTATCATTTGACTTTTACCTCTACTACCAGATTGGTATCGTTTTGTATCTTATATTTTCGTAGATAGAAGATCTGTCTACGTATGCTTTAGTAAGTCTTTGTATGTTAGAGTTTGAAAAATGTAACTATTCAACTTAATAGTAAGCAATTGTGAGTCAACTGCCCTTTTGTGAAAGTAAAAGAGCGCGATCGTCTATTCAAACTTTGACTGTACGTTGCTATTGCCTACCTTCACGTAGAGACACGCGTGTGCATATATGTTGCAGTAAGATCGTGCGTCGTGTTTTTAAAGGCAATAATCTGTAACGGGCAGTAGCCTGACTCCTATACGAGAGGGTTAAGTGTCCACTGCTCGTATACTTGCAAACTACGTGCTCACTTACTTTATCGCCTATTTCTCTTTTATTGTCGCTATACCACTATACAATAAACTGTTGGACTCTTCGGCCGACATTATCATAAATCAATGGCGGATAGCTCGCATATATTTTTTATGGTAATTTTAGATTTAATATTACTTTGTTGCTAGAATTATGAATGCACTAATAGAACTGTGGGTAAGAGTGTCGTGTGTTGGATCCATGAGAGACGAAAACAACCGTTTTTGGCAAAGTAGAACAGAAAAATCTATTTTCTATGGGTGAACCAACGTGAACCAAAAATCAAACTCTTGTCAAGTGATTTAATTGCTGTGGTGGTGGCTGTTGCTAATTCTGTCAGCCAATTACAGCAGTTGACATACATTTGATCGTCTGTTAACTAATTTCTGTGTTGACTTTGAATAATAAAGATTTAAATGCAATATTGTATGTACTTACTTACAATACATTGTTTCTTACCTATCTGTTTTTAGTTTGTGAATGTTGTGTTTACCGCTTGATTTTGTACGCTCAGATAGTATATAGCATATAGTTTTGAACATGACTGTATAAGTGTAACAAATGTTGGTAAACCAATAAATAAATAAATAATATTTGTTAGTCTGTACTTCATGTATCTATACAAATAAATAAAATTGAAGTGTCTGTTTGTAATGTCAAAATAACAGCTTTTTATCTAATGCATATGAAAGTATATAAGGTACCTATACGAAAATATCTCTTTTTAAAATTTTTGTCTGTCTGTCTGTTTGTTCCGGGTAATCTCCGAAACGGCTGAACCGATTTTGACGGGACTTTCACTGGCAGATAGCTGATGTTATAAGGAGCAACATAGGCTATCTACTTTGATTTTAGCAAAAAAATAGGGTTCCGCGGAGACAAACACTTTTTAATTAAAATCTACGCGGACGAAGTCGCAGGTAACAGCTAGTGCATAATAAATTTAGGGCGGAATAGAAAGTAGATATATTTAGTCGTAATTTTTATTAATGGTATTATATAAGTAAGCTGTTAGAAGCAGCGATAGCTCAGTGGGGAGACCAACAGACTGCAATGCAGAGGGTCTCGGGTTCGAACCCACGTCGTGCACCTCTGACTTTCGGAAATTATATGACTTTTCGAAATTATGTGCGTATTGATTATCGCCTGCTCCGTGCCTCAGAAAGCACGTTAAGCCGTTGGTCCCGGCTGCCATGAACATCTATGGCAGTCGTTATTGGGAGAGTGTCGACACAAAAGATCCCACTGGGTCGAAGTGTCGCCGGTCTACACTGAGTGGCCCCCACATAAGATAAGATAATATAAGTAAGCTGTTGAGGACTTCAGCTCCTTATAAGCTATGTTATAATTTGTAGACCATATTATGTGGTAAGTTATAGCGTACTTCTAACATACCCGTAAGAACTGTATACTTATCTATGGTCCACCCATAAACGATTATGATTATGACTTTTCAGATACCTTGTTTCATGTTTTAAAATAACTGTTACTATGTGTAACATAAGTTTATTATATGGGACCAAAAAAATATTTGAGTGTAATGCACCTATAAAGATATCTGTAAATGCGTGATACTATGTATGTAATTTGTTCTCAAACCGTGCACAACAATGTATTCGAAAATCATTCGAAAGCAATTATATGTATCACTGTCATCTAGTTACACGTTCATCTTTATCAGGGCAACATGTGACGGCTGCAACACACATGTGTAAAAAACGTCATCCATCATGGCGTCGTTAAAGAATTTAAGAGAAAATGCGCGCATCAAAACATTTCATGAAAATGTTTTAACAGATCTATAGCTGTCGCGTCGGGCTTGAACGAAATATCAATGCGGAAAAGAGATAAATATATGTAGCTTAAGCTCAGTATACCGCTGGATTCATCTTCTCGTATTCCTCTGTTTTCTTCTCCAAAACTAAACCGATTTTAATATTTTAACAAACGATTTTACTTTTTTTATTAGTTTCTGAAAACGACAGTATAATCGAGACATTTTAATAACTTTTAAATCTTTCTAGTAATTAAATTAAATAATGCAAAAAAGCAAAACATAGTCAAACAACAAGGCTCGTAAGGTGACTAAAATTAAACAAATATATTTTTAAGCTTTCTGCGTTCCTCCTCCATATAAACTTTCACTATACAAATACCCTGAATCCGTGCCCGCAATCCTAACTTCCTAACTAATATTATAAAAGCGAAAATGAGTTTGTTTGTTTGTTACCTTTTCACGCCTAAACCACTGAGCCGATCATCCTGAAATTTTGCATATACGTTGTCAGGTGTACAGAAACGGACATAGGCTACCTTTCATCCGAAAAAAATTACTGTTCCCGAGGAAAACAACAATAACGTTCTTATGATAATAGATGGCGCCACGTGTCTTTCGAATCATGATTGAATTATATTATTACAAGCAGAGTACAACCCGAATTGATTGCCAAAATCTAAATTAACGCGAGCGAAGCCGCGGGCACAAGCTAGTATAATTATAAAGGAGTACAATGTTTTCTCTTACATTATAAGTACAACTTTGCCCATTAGACGGTAATAAGAGACTAAATATTACGTGAGATTACCTGAACACAGCGGTAGTGCATGCGACTGCGGTCTCGGATTCGATCCCCAGATCCGGCACAATATTATTGGCATTTGTGTCCATCGTAAAAGTAGTTTGGAACCGCGCCCGGTAGACAGGACTAGACTCGTCTTCTATTACAAGGGAATTAAAATTGTAGCTGAGAAAATGCGTATGAAATACACTTCTGGCGATCTGTCCTCATAATCCTGAGACTATGTATGAATAATATTTATTAAACATTCTGCCCTTTTCAAGATAATTGACGTGAATTATCGTGTGTAGATTATACCCTAATACCGGTTATTACTTGGACTGCCAGACAATGTTTTAACCATTTTGTTTAAGAGCAGAATAAATGCTGTAGAAATGAGAGCGCTGAGAAATATATGTGGTGTGACTCTGAAAGATACAATAAGGAATAGTGTGATTAGAGAGAGATGCGGCATGAAAGTGGATATAGTGACGAGAATAGAAAAGGGTATGTTAAGCTGGTTTGGGCATGTAGAAAGAATGGACGAGAAAAGACTGACTAAGAAAGTTTAAAGGCTAGTGTGAATAGAACAGTCGCAAGGGGAAGACCTAGGCGATCGTTTCTCGATCAGATCAGACACGTTCTGGATAAAGGCCAGGTTAAGAGCACTTTAGACCGGCGAGCGTGTATGAGGAATGTGATAAAAGTGAAGGAAGCCAGAGTGTGTCAGGATCGTGGCTAATGGAAATCCGTAGTCTCTGCTTATCCCTCTGGGAAACAGGCGTGAGTCTATGTATGCATTTATGTTTGGTTATATTATAGAGCAGAGGTCTTGAGGTCGATCTCAAGGCATGCACCTCAGATCTGAGGGGAAGTTGCGTGCCTTAGCCGTGCCAGTTATATGCGTTTTGCTAATTATCGCTTGTTTGTACGGGAAAACATCATAAAGAAACATGCATGTCTGTGAGATTTCCATAATGTTCTTGAAGATGTCTGAAGCCTGCCATCACGCACTGGGCCAGCGTGCTGGGTTATGGTCTAACCCTTCTCACACTAGGAAGACCCTCGTCCCCAGCAGTGAGAGTGGTTATAAGCAGGGCTGATATTATTATTATATTATATTGTTTTGTAATAAAATTTGAATAATCGAAAATTTGATAACTTTACACATTCGTTGCCGCCATAGCACACCGTATATAACTGGACAGCTCAATTAAAATGCGGACACGTACACGCGGCTACACATCAAGTTAGACACCCTACATACGCATAAATACGCTACATACAAAATAGAGAATTGTCGGAAAGGGACTGTGCATAGTGTTGTAGACCCATCCCGGTACACTAGCGCCTGCGGCGACGGCCGTGGGCCGTTCAGTGTAAATGAGACAAAATAACAAAAATGTATCGTACTCTCTCGCACGATTCGCAGCGTTCAACTTCTAATAATAGTTCAAAGTCCAAACAGTTTAGGTTGATGAGTCGCTGTGTGTACAAGGCTTTTTGATAAAGAACTTTCAAATTTTTCCTGTCTTCAGAATATTTTAAACAAAACCTATTATCCCCATATTAACTGCACGATTGCCGATACAGTTAAATGGTTACTACGCCACAGCCGATGCAGATGCATCGACGGTTATAGGTTCGATCTAACCGAAATCTAATCGACCGAGATCTAATCGAAACAAAATTTCGCTTACTATCGTTTTGGGTCTAACGTATTGCACGCTTATTTTCATCTTTTTAATGACTCCAAACTCCATACTGCTGCTGAGATTTTCTCGTAAGAAAACTCTATAATACTTTGCACTACCTGGGAATCGAGGCCTCATATTATACAGCTATCGCGTTCATTACCGCTATACAACTAAGGTTCTTTGAAATAGTTGCGTTTTATTAACTGACTTATTTATCATGTATAATACCATCAGCGCTGTATGGGCTGGGCATGGGCCTCTTCTCAGTGTGAGAAGGCTAAGGCCATAGTTCACCACGCTGACTTAGGGCCACTTGCACAACAGCTCACTAAATACGTTTAGCACTAAATAGATTTAAAACATCGTTGCATCTCAGTCACCTTCACACGGATAACTGCGACAGCACGATGTTTTAAATCTATTTAGCGCTAAACGTATTTAGCGAGTTGTTGTGCAAGTGGCCCTTAGTGCGGGTAACTCACAGATATGCAGGTTTCCTCACGATGTTTTCCTTCACCGTTAAAACAAGCGCTCATTAACTATATAATACGCACATAACTTCGAAAAGTCAGAGATGCGCCTTGGGTTCGAACTCGAGACCTTTGCGTGGCAGTCGGAACGGTTTTCCACTAGGCTATCGCTGCAGATTATCATGTAATCTATAGTTATTTACATTAAGTATTTAATCACACGATTTCCATTTACAGGACATGAACCATTATGATTCATATATTAACACGTATTTCAAAATTGGTCTTCTAGCTAAATTTGACAAAGTTTAGGGTATTAAAATAGAGTGCTTTTTCCAAGTATGTACCGAAAGCAGCTTAATGCAAGTGGGCTCACTATAAACACTTAATATATCTTATTATAGACCCAGAATTTATTTATTTTCATTTCAGTATAAGAAACAAGTGTCCAATGCAGTTAAATGTATAAAAAACGAGTTTTTAGAAGCAAAACACACGTAGTTTTACGTATTTTTGTTCTTAAGTAAAAAAAGCTGCTCACACTCAATGCTATAGACCGCAAGTGATATGCTTACTCTACGCGTCAAAGCATTATTTCTTTTAGTAACAACACACTATTGAAATTAAACTACTATATACGGATTTTATCGCGTTGTTTATTTGACACTTTATTACAAAATTTTGAAAAACTGTTACATATTTCATATTATAATCTACAATAGCTTTACATTCTTTTTCGTGTGAGCTAAAATAACGAACCTTTGAATTTGCGTGATCTTGATCCGTTTATATGACATAGCCGGTTTGCTAGAAGCTTATTTGGACTATAGAATAGTAAATAACACGATGCGTTGAGGCGCTCGTTATGCCCTTGTGAGCAGGTTCGAATCCCATACTATAGGCCATAGTTATAATAATGTTTCATTAAACAATCCAATTTCACGAATGTGCAGACAATACAGTTACATTTGCTCTGAATCAGATATCTGCCACGATAAAAATAATTATGTTTAAAAATGCCCTTTTAAAGAAAATTGTGCTCCATTTCTTCTTTCTTTTTATTTTACCACTAGCTTTTGCGCGCGGCTACGCCCGCGTGGTACCTACATCAATAAAAAGTAGCCTATGTCCTTCTCCAGGTTTTAAACTACATCTGTACCAAATTTCATCTAAATCGGTTGAGTGGTTTAGCCGTGAAAAGGTAACAGACAGATAGACAGACAGAGTTACTTTCGAATTTATAATATTAGTAAGGAAGTAAGGATTATTTACTTTAGCTCACTAAAGTTTTAAATATTAACTGAATGATGTGTATAGTTTTAATTGGACTTCAGGTTGGCAACTATTTAATGTTCGATTGAGTAATGTGTAAATATTTAATCTGTTGTCTGTTACTGTATTTATATAATAAAATAAAAAAAAATATCGATTTGAATCCACTCCTACAAAAGCATTCTAGATTAGCTAGATGGGTTAACAGCTTACTAAATAGTACCTAGTAAGTAACGTTTAACACAAATGGTCTACATCTACATGGTCATGTTTAACAAAAACCTTGATTCAGTTGTGATTAAAGTTTATAATATTGGTATCAAGACTTCATTAGTTGATGTCACATTACGAACAATTTCGAATCCTACTGATGCTGGACAAGAGCGTCATAAATTGTACATGATACCCTCACAATGTATAACTTCGAACAGCATAGGTTCTACTAAATGCTGAAACGGCAATAACAGTAAGCAAATACCAAACCCACAAAACAATAGCGGTATAAATAGTTAATCCACTAAACATCTGCTCAATACGCATAATCTTACATCGATGTATGACAAATAATTCGCCATGTTGCTAAGCCGAGCGCACACCGGCAGACGCGCGGGCGCGCGGGAACAATGTTTACGTAAAAATCACGCGCGCGTGACCGGACCACGGCGTTTATTTCCAAAACAACCAATACACCAACCGGGATTCAACTTTCGTACCGCTGTTATGCCGGAGCACAATATTCGTATTGACAAATGGATTTCACCTTCCGTGCCTTTTATGTGACAGAAATACTTTGTGTTTCTTGAATTCTTGTTTCGAAGTTCTTTGATATTTTTGTGAATGTTTTAATAAATGTTTTAAAAGTAAGAACTCGTTATATTTGATTGACATTGACATGTAAAATAATTTTGTAAGTTTACATACTTGGATTGCGTTCAAAACATCAGCATACATATTCCGTATTTTTGTCTTTGTAATTACATTTATTTCCAATTTAAATAAATGTAGTTTTGACTGCACCTGCTGGTAAGGTGGCAGCATCTTAGCATTTTGAAATCATTTTGGTATGGTTCATATCTGCCATATAGTCTGGCACTTCTTACTAGTAGGTTTTCAGTACACTAGTATATCCAGTAGATGACTATACACCAATGAAGACGTTTATAACATGGCACCTAAACTTGGAGAAATCTCATAAACAAAACAACCCCCAAAGGATTCGTACATGTTACAAGCGCGATTTAATTTTTACATTATTAATATATATATACTTATATAGCCTAGTGGGAAACGGTTGGACTGCCACGCAGAGGTCTCGAGTTCGAACCCAAGGCGCGCATCTCTGACTTTTCTAAGTTATATGCGTATTAAATAGTTAATTATAGCTTGCTTTAACGGGGTAGAAAAACATCGTGAGGAAACCTGCATATCTGAGAGTTCTCCATAATGTTCTCGAAGAAATGTGAAGTCTGCCAACCCACACTAATCCAGCATGGTGGACTATGGCCTAACCCTTCTCATAGTGAGAAGAGGCCCATGCCCAGCAGTGGGACAGTTTAATACAGAGCTGATATTATTATTATTATATGTCTCCTAATTTGTTTTTTTATATATTATATTGCTGTAACAATGTAGACTCACCTTAACACGAGTCTAAAGTCGCTTTCCGTTGATTTAAAGTGGTGTTTGTTAGCTAACATCCGGAGAGCGCATGCGATCTGAATCGTATTTACGACGCTTGCATTGTAGCATAAGCTTTATAAATAAACTTTGAAAGTACTCCAGATTATAATCTTTAGCCAAAATTATTAGTATTTAGTCAACTAGAGCATGCGACTTTTTATAGACCGTTGCCGGTTTCAGGAATAATGTCTTGCGCATAATGTGCGATCATCTATTAAAAAAATGGGCACTAAGTTTCTTACAAGTTCGTCTTGTTATTCGGCCTTTAGTAAGATCAACCAACACTCTTTTTAATCGCGAAGTATACAATAATGCTTATTCTGTAAAGCAAATCGACATCGTGAGTAACATTGTAAGCAAAAAATAAAAATCTATACTTAATATTATAAAGCTGAAGAGTTTGTTTGTTTGTTTGTTTGTTTGAACGCGCTAATCTCAGGCACTATTGGTTCAATTGAAAAATTATTTTATTGTTGGATAGCTTATTTATCGAGGAAGGAAGGAATATAGGCTATTTAACATCCCGCTAAGACCCACGGGGTCGGCGCAGTAATCATTAACGCGGGGGAAATCGCGGTCACATCTAGTATGTCTATATACTAATGGATTTAAACGAAATTTGGTATGAAAATAGGTTTATCCCTTGCTAATTTACTAAATTCATAGCTGCAAGGCTGCCAAGCATACTTCTCATCATGCTCTTCATCACCTTCATATATTTTATTTATTTACTTACTAGCTTTTGCTCGCGGCTTCGGTCGCGATAATTTAGAATTTGATAATCAATTCGGGTTGTACTCTGCGTGTAATAATAATATAATTCAATCATGATTCGAAAGACACGTGGCGACATCTACACTGGTCATCAAAAAAATCGGCCCACCCTGTTTTTATTTACTATTTATCGACTGATTCACAGATAAGCTGTTTCACACAGTTGTTTTGTATTTTGAGGGTCGGATAAGATGTTTGACATTCAGTTTGCCGTAAATCTTAATGCACTTGAAGGTACTTGACAATTTTTTAGCCAAAATACCGATAAGTAATCATTTAACGGTTTACGTGGGAACAAATTAGGACAGTGCTCCTAGTTCGAAACTGACTTTCCTCGTGATCTCTTGTTAATCAAATTAAGTTTATTTACTAAGGCTGTAGTTTTGAATAATTTAAGCTAAAAATAATGGATACTAGTGAAGCTGAGGCGGCCCAAGTGGTGGCTTTACTGCAACAAGGATTAAGTCAACGTGTTGTGGCTAGAAGGTTGAATATCAGTCGCTCTGCAGTTCGGCGAGTATATCAACGGTTTCTAGAGACTGGGCAGTATCGAAGAAGATCTGGGTCTGGAAGACATAGGGTGACAACACAAAGGGACGACCGCTTTATTGTGATATCTGCTCTACGAAATCGACACTTCTCCGGTGTCGATCTTCAGCGACGCTTACGTGAAGATAGAGGTGTGGCTATAAGCGACAGCATTGTTAGAAGGAGACTTCTTGAACAGAATTTAAGACCATACAAGCCAGCAACAGGGCTACAATTAAACACAGCTCATCGACAAGCCAGACTTCAATTTGCGCGAATTCACGTATCAGTTCTCTTTAGTGATGAGAGCCGAATGAATTTATACGGTTCTGATGGACGCCGTAATGTCATGCGACGTCCAGGTGAACGTTATGCTCAGTGCTGCTTAAGGGAAACAGTCAGTTACGGAGGGGGCTCTGTAATGTTTTGGGGTGGGATTTCTTTGACTGGACGTACGGAACTAATTTTCATAAGGAGAGGTGCTTTAACTGCTGCACGGTACATTACAGAGATTCTGGAAGACCATGTGGTGCCGTACGCTGGCTACATTGGCGAAAACTTTGAGCTTATGCATGATAATGCACGGCCACACGTAGCGCGCATAGTCACTCAGTACTTAAAAGAGGTCGGTATTCACGTTATGCCGTGGCCAGCAAGAAGCCCCTATCTGAACCCTATAGAGCACATGTGGGACATCTTAAAACAAAAGGTTAGAGCTCGTAATCCAGCTCCTACGACTTTAGGAGACCTTGAAACCGCCATCAAGGAAGAATGGGAGCGAATTCCTCAAGAGACCATTAAAATCTTGATAAAGTCTTTAAAACGTCGAATGCAGGCCATTATTCGAGCAAGAGGAGGGAATACCGAATATTAAATTGAAGAAATAGTGATCCTAACTCCCAAGACTAAAAAATGCAGTGTGTTTGTAATTAATATAAAAAAATGTGTAAAATTAGGATTTTCACTTCTAAAGGAAATTTAACGGATATTTTTATAATTTTAATGCATTGATGTGCTTAAGTTGGTGTAAATAAATAAATTTCGTTAATAATTTCAGTTGTCAAACAATTTATATTCTTTCGCTTGTGAAAAGACGTAGTTTGCTGTGAAAATACAGGTGGGCCGATTTTTTTGATGACCAGTGTATTATCATAAGAACGTTATTGTTGTTTTCCTCGGGAACAGTAATTTTTTTCGGGATGAAAGGTAGCCTATGTCCGTTTCTGTACACCTGACAACATATATGCAAAATTTCAGGATGATCGGTTCAGTGGTTTAGGCGTGAAAAGGTAACAAACAAACAAACTTATTTTCGCTTTTATAATATTAGTTAGGAAGTTAGGATTTATATTAGGAAAGCTTACAGCCTACTAACATTAGACGGGTCTAAATTTAAGTACACATTTTGTTAAACCGCTGTTTATTTATATGTTCTACAAAAATCTATTGTATTTACGGGAGCACTTCTGATATTGCAACTTTAGGCTATAATAATGACAGGATAGATCATATTAATGATTACAACATCTCTAGTACTTATATAACATATCGTATTCTGACTTTACAGATTGATTATCTGACTGATTATCCGTAAGAGCTTACTTAGTCTTACGACATATAGAATTAACCGTTACACAATATAAGACTATAATTTGAACTAACCAGCTTTCGCTCCGACTTCCATCCGGCTGGATATCAGTTATCGCAACATAGCGTGTAAGAGCGTTATTTAATGACACTATAAAAAATATACGCTTACTAACAAACGTAAAACCATATGCGTTCCATATACTTACTGTACGCCCTTGCTTCGCTAAATTAAAATCAAATTAAGTTGAATCAAATGATGTCGTTGCTCTAAATAATAATAATAATATTCTACCACATACACATAACACCATCTAGCCCAAACTAAGCAGAGCTTGTACTATGGGTACTAGACAATGGATAAACATAGATATATACTTTTTGTTTGTAAATACATACATATTATACATAGAAACACCCAGACCAAGACAAACATCAATGTTCATGCACACGAATATTTGACTTGTGCGGGAATCGAACCCGCGACCTCAGGCGTGGCAGTCGGTTACAGTCATTACTACGCCATCGATAATACCATAATTAGTATTTGTTTATTTTTGTCTCTTTGGCTTGGCAATAATGAATTCAACTGCTATGCATATGTCCAGGTTTTGATTCCTGAATTATTGGGTATTTTAAATAATTATTTGTGCCCGGTAGCGTATATTGAAAAGCTACAAACATTTTCGGCGGTATAGATGTGGGGCTACATAGTATCAAAGAGACCCACATCAAAGAGAAGTCATACATCCATATGTAATGACTAATGAGATATACCTAATATATGAGCAGCGATAGCTCAGTGGAGAGACCAACAGACTGCAATGCAGAGGGTCTCGGGTTCGAACCCACGTCGCGCACCTCTGACTTTCGGAAGTTATAAGACTTTTCGAAATTATGTGCGTATTGACTGACAATTATCGCCTGCTCCGTGCCTCGGAAAGCACGTTAAGCTGTTGGTCCCGGCTGCCATGAACATCTATGGCAGTCGTTATTGGGAGAGTGTCGACACAAAAGATCCCACTGGGTCGAAGTGTCGCCGGTCTGCACTGACTAGCACCCACATAAGATAAGATAAGATAATATATAATATGTACATATATTTTATACTATCAAAGTGGCAAACAAACATACGGCCCACCTGATGGTAAGTGGACACCGTAACGCATGGACGCCTGCAACACCAGAGGCATCACTTGCGTGTTGGCGACCTTGTAAGAACCTTTTAACGGCCATATTGAAGAACCCCGTACTGTAGTCTAGTGCGAGATCCTCGGCAGGGAGATCATTCCAGAATCTGAACGTCCGCGGGAGAAAATTCCTTTGGAACCGCTTAGTGTGGCACCAATTAGGTTACGTATGATCCAGTGAAAAACCAGACAATTTTCTAAGATGAAATTTTATCTTATTGCCCTTAGAGACAGACGAGCTAATTGTTTGGTGGTAAGAGTTAACTGTTACTCAAGAACCTTCGCGTTACAGTCATAACCAAATTACTGCCGAACTTAATAGTAACAGCCTTTAAACCCCTTCAAGGACAAACCGTTTGATTGCTATGTTCGAAAGTCAAGCTATATAGGCAGTAAATTCTAAAGCACGTACGTGGGAAAATGCTCGCTGAAACACACCATTCGACGGGAACGTTTCCAGATGTCTGAAACTATCCAGCCGACAGCTACAAGCAATGCGTTAATAAATAATATAAATGATACGTGAAGGTCAAAATAAATGACTGTATTAACGACTATTATTTCTATTTTTATGGCGCTTGGCCATCGCCAAGCACCATAAAATAAAGTTTTGATGGTAAGCAATGAAACCTATGACAATTTTATCAACAGTATCACTTGCTCGAATCATTCTATAATAACTATATTTTCGATTACTTTTTGACATGTAATTTGTACTATAAAACGACTGCCGCAATGGCACAGCGGTAGTGAGACTGTTGTGCTTATGCACATGAACATTATCGTGTCGGGTTCGATTTACGAGTCGTGTTGTTGGGATATTCTGTTAGTATATTCTCAGTAACAGCACATAGTCTGAAACTGTATCGATAGCGCGATAGGTTTGCCCCTATTACGTGGGATCTCAAACAGCTGGCGAAACGTAGCTATCATAAACCTGCAACATACCTCTCGCATATACATAGTCTGGTCATAAGTTCTGTCACACAATAAAAACTTTTGAATTTAAAATGCTGGCCACAAAAAAAAAAGTTTATTGAATTCGAATTTCGAATTTTTCATGAATATAAAAATGTGTACTTTTTAGAATTTTACTCATTTTTAAATATGGAGTGGACACTTAAAGAAGACCATGTTGCGGTTATTGCGTTGCATCGTTGCAGTTACGCGCCAATTCAGATTTTTGACATATTGAAAACTTTGAATATAACCAAAAGATTCGTTTATCCTACCATCAAACGATACAATGAAGACTCTAGTGTAGATGACAGTAGTGGTCGCCATCGCTCTGTTAGGACTCCAGCTGTGATAAAAGCTGTGAAGGCGCGAATTCAAAGAAATCCCATACGTAAGCAAAAACTTTTGGCCCTTCAGATGGGTTTAAGCAGAACCACGGTGAAAAGGGTGTTAAATGAAGACTTAGGGCTTCGGACATATCGAAGATAAACAGGACATCGTTTGGACGCTCATTTAATGGACCTGAGGTTGAAGAGATGTCGTGCTTTGTTGAAGCGGTACGCGGTAAACAAGCATCGGGAAATTCTTTTTCCGGATGAAATAATAATGTGGAAGAGAGCTACAACAAACAAAATGATAACTACGTATACAGCAGTGAAGAAGCGAGCAACCGTGTTCCGCGTGTCCAACGAGGCCATTTTCCATCCTCACTCATGGTTTGGTTGGGAGTCTCTTATTGGGGCTTAACTGAGGTACATTTGTATGAGAAAGGCGTAAAAACGAATGCAGTTGTGTATCAAAATAATGTCCTCACGAACCTTGTGGAACCTGTTTCTCATTCCATGTTCAATAACAGGCGCTGGGTATTCCAACAAAATTCTGCGCCAGCTCATAGAGCGAAAAGCACTCAAGACTGGCTGGCGGCGCGTGAAATTGACTTCATCCGGCACGAAGACTGGCCCTCCTCCAGACCAGATTTGAGTCCGTTAGATTACAAGATATGGCAACACTTGGAGGAAAAGGCCTGCTCAACGCGTGATCCTGATTTGGAGTCTGAGTGACTCCAAATCAGGATCCTTGATTAAGGCAGCCGCCGAAATTAACATGGACCTCGTTCGTGCTGCGATAGACGACTGACCGCGCAGGTTGAAGGCCTGTATTCAAAATCGCGGGGGTCATTTTGAATAAACTTTATTAGCATAAGAATCTGTGTTTTATTAAGTTCATTTTGGTATATAAATGTCTACATCAATAATAAACATGTCTCAATTATTTCATATTAAACATGTGACAGAACTTATGACCTGACTATGTATAAATTAAATTGAAAATTTGCTCTGTATTACGCAACTAAGGCGATTTAAAAATTATAAGAAAGAAAACAATGTCGCAAAGGTCTTTACAGACATCGAAACAACTGACACAAACAGCATCCAGACTCGGAATATATATTTGCATATCACATATTTTTTCTCGCGCGAGAAGGGATCGAACCCACAATACGCCAGTGGACCATCCGTTCAGTCTTATAAGTATACTAACACTTATCTCTAAAACTGCTAATCGTAATAGTTGCAGCGCCATCTGTACGACACAGAGAGCGCTAACTTGACTAATTTTCACAGAGCGACTTAATATTCATTCTCGTGACTTTAAGACCTGCGGTCTAGCGAAGATATATCACTTGTTATATAATACTAAACTCTATTCTATTAAACTTAAGGTATATTTTAGTATATTCGTGATACCGTAATTAAATTGTTTCTAAACCACAGGTACACAAAATGTAGTTTTATTAGTCCAAAGTTATTTTATATCATGGCTGACATTTGGTACCTACTTTGTCACATAATAACTTAGTTAATCCGGTTCTATTATATTAGACCTCTTTCTAAGTTGAAAGAAAAGGACTGACTATTATAGTGCTGTTTACTTAATATTTTCACAGACAGATAATTTGAGGTCGATGTCTAAATTTATGATATGGAAGAAAAATATTTCGACACCTAAAATTATGACATATTATAAGTTTGCCACTACAGATCGAATGGGTTAAGTATCAAGGAGCTAAGAAATGAAAATGAAAATGAAAAATGAAATGAAAAACGAGCTAAGAACACACACTCCGTATTACACCCTCATTTAACCAGCTATGGCATTTAGGTCCCATGACATTGGCGCTTAATAGTTCACGTGTTTGCCTCGTCACTGCCACTGAGCCGAGAGTTGTGGGTTCGATCCCCAAACGGGACAAAAACTTGTGTGATGCACAATACAATGATTCAGTAGAAAACATACGAAAAATTTTTCACATATGTATTTACATCAGAAGAAAGACAGTGTATATCAATATATTTTCTGACCGATCCGCTTTTAAAAGCATCTAACCTTGAATTCGTAGATGGTTCATAAAGATTGCAATGTTAGCTTAATTTATAAGTTAGTCCAAAGCATACAACCTCACGCATTCTTAATAGTTCATGTATCACAAATTTTAATTAGGAGACACAGTTGAACCTGTACGAGATAATAAACTATTTTGCATATTTATACATACGTATGCAAGATAGATTATTATCTCGTAGTCATAGTCAGTAAGGTTCCTTAACACCCATGAAGAAAGTTGATTCGCCTAATTGTGAGGTGTGTGGAATCATTGAAGATGTCCAACATTTGCAAGCTGAGTGTGAGAGATATCAGAGTCAGAGAAACTCATTTGTGCAATTATTTGAAATAAATATAAAAGATATTGTAGCATTATCAAGTACTTTAGCTGAACCTACATCAAAACCAGCTGTAGCTATTTATAACATGTTTTTGCACAAATGATTTCTATTTCTGATAGTTAGATTATATATATAGGAAACGATGTGGCTGACATTTTATTTTTAAAATAAAAAGCCCTAAAAATAAAAAGATTAAATAAAGAAAACACTGCCTGCCGTGGTCCTCTACATTGAATTTAGAACATAGTAAAGGATGGCTCTAACTTAAGAAAGATAAAACATCTTTCAAAGAGGTGTAACTGGATATTATCATGCCTTAAAGTAAGGCTTAGCCGATAAATTAACATCGCGTTGTATTTCGTTGATAAGTAGCATCTTCTAGGATACTACTGTATGCACGAGAATCAGACACCGCTTATAATAACTTCAGCTCTGTATTAAACTGTCCCACTGCTGAGCACAGGCTTCTTCTCAATATGAGAAGGGTTAGGTTAAGTTGAAACCGAACTCGAGACGTCTGCGTGGCAGTCTAACGGTCTCCCTTCCACTAGGCTCCGCTTTAGATAATCTATTATCTCGTTTTCGAACGTGCAATAACAACGCTTTAACGTACGGCCCCAGGTCTCCATAAATTTGCTGTAAGTAGGGAACTACTTACACGGTAGAGTCGATTAGAGTGCGTACCAACAAGTTTGGGTCCTCATACCTCTGCCGAACGACCAAGGCATGGAATTCTCTGCCAAGGCACGTGTTTCCTTCTTCCTTCAATCCTGGGTCCTTTAAGCGGGGCGTGAAAAAGCACCTCAGGCCGTCAAAGTAGAGACCTCAACATCGCCTCGGCTACTATCAGGGCGGTGTGGAGGCCACTGCTCTTAGACCACACGACTTTTGACGAGCACAATAATATATTTTGACGAGCACAATAAAAAAATTAAAAAAACTAATGGTTGTCATCCCTCGCACTGCCAACGCATAATAACACAACTTAGTGCCTATAACTAGAGTAAATTATAAATCAAAATACTAGTACATTATCTTTTAAATAGCGAAGGATTTAATATGACAACCCTGCGGGCTGTTTACGCCCCTAACATGCGCAAGCGACGATCGGTGTGGAAGCCAACACGCGCGGTATAACGCGCCGCATCATTAACAAGAAAACAAATAAAATAAACAATATATTTAATAATTGCAACTATTTTACAACACATGCATTTTTTCAAAGATAAAGATAAAGATCATTTTATTTTTTATAACATGAGTATACATACATATTGCATGCAAGTTGTTAAATTAAATGTCAATGGCAGTCATGTTTAGCCTCTGAGGCGTACAAATATATAACAAAAAACTTTTAACAATAATAATTAGTTTTGACATTACAGATTTGTATTAGTAAATTATTCAATATACATTATTATAGAAAAATAATCATTAAGGAATAAACTAACTTATTTAACATTACATTATTTATTGAAATTAAACTACTATATACGGATTTTATCGCGTTGTTTATTTGACACTGTTACAAATTTTTTTGAAAAACTGTTACACTACTATAATCACTATTAATCTTATTTTGATCATACTTTGAGCCACACTGTATATAGGAAAAAGACCCATACAAATAGGTACTTAAACGGTGAATCTCACCACCATCCTAAACAGTTAGCTACCGTGGAAATGTCTTTGTTTCAGAGAGCCCACGGGATCTGTGACAAGAAACACCTGGACGCCGAGCTTCAACATGTCAAGCAAGTACTGCAAGACAACAAGCTCCAACTGCCGCGCCGCTGTCACAGATCCCGAGAAAAGCCAGCCACAGTCGAGCGCCAGCCTGCTATACTACCTTATGTGAAGGGTGTCACTGACAAGATTGGCTACATCTTGAAGCGAGCTTCAATCAATACATACTTCAAGCCGCCAACGAAGATAAGTCAATTTTTACCATCTGTCAAGTGCCAACTACCTTTACAAGATGCAGGGGTCTATAAAATAGATTGTGACTGCGGACTCTCATACATTGGTCAAACCAAGAGAAGCATAGGCACCCGCATAAAAGAACACATAGCTGATGTAAAACACCAACGCTCGTTGAAGTCTGCTGTGTGTGAACATGTGCAACAGGGGACCAACCACTACCTGAGATTTGACAAACCATAGATGCTCGCTAAAGAACACCGATTCCTACCAAGGATGCTTCGCGAGGCTATTGAAATCAAGAAACATCCTAATTTCAATAGAGAAGATGGTTGGAGTGTACCACCAGCTTGGGATCCAGTAATTCAAATAGTCAAACCCAAGAAGAAGCAAACCACAGCTAGACTTCATGATACTTTGAGCTCATTCTGCGTAAATAGAAACACCCATGATTAAATTATGTTCGGGTACTTTGAAATAACTACACTGGAACATTGAGACAACTACCATCTTAGTCTCCCCGTGACCATGGCTGCTGAAAAGCAACCGAAACGTCGGGGAAAGTGTAAAAATAAATCTAAATAGTATAATAGTATAAATAGTTTTAATAGTTTCAATAATTTAATTAGCTTAAAAATTTGTAAAGTTTAATAGTGATTATAGTAGTGTAACAGTTTTTCAAAAAATTTTGTAACAGTGTCAAATAAACAACACGATAAAATCCGTATATAGTAGTTTAATTTCAATGAATAACATTCGCGTAAACAGAAGACAATATTACATTATTTACCATTTAATTATATTGTCATTACATTATTTTATGAATTCCATTTTATTATGCATAATTAGCAGTACATTATCTGAAAATATAATAAATTATTTAATGTCAATATTAAGTGTCATAGCAGTTAGTGGCCAATGTTGTCATTCAGAAAGTTCTTTATGTTATAGTAGGCCTTATTTGCAAGGAAATCATTTAACTTCTTTTTAAAAATATTACTATTATATTCTTTCCAAAGTTTAGGCAATTTATCATATATTTTTGGGCCCATGCAAAATATGCTGTTATTCATTAAAGCAGTTTTTGATTTATGTAGGCGAAGTTTACTATTATCACGTCTATTGCGAACGACCGCATCAGATAGACGTGGAAACAAGTGAGAGTTGCTTTTAACAAACATTGCGCCTTCGAAAATATAAAGAGAAGGTAATGTCAATATTTTATGTTTTATAAAAATTAAATAGTTATAATATCTCCTGATTATGGCTAACGAACAAGCAAATTATAGTAATGTTCGTATAACGTATGGGAGGCAGGGTTGCCACAGGCTTCAGGCGTTTCCGCTTAAACCTGCATTGTGTGATAATTGATTTTAGGGTTCACTACCCAAAGGCCCCTAAGAGGTCCCTATTAGTAAGCTTACGTCGTCGGTCTATCTGTTTGCATGTCCGACCTTTTAAAGAAACCGTAATAGGTACTCAATGTCATTATCTGCCACCAGGAAAATAACCACCTACCAACCGCCACCTATGTAGAACGCTGCGTAGAAACCGATCTGCGTTACATTGCAGAAGCGTGAGCAACCAACTTCAATTTCAGTAGGGCACTATCGAACTTGGATGATACGAAAACAATATTTATCGACTTCTACATTTAATCAAATAACCAACTATATCATCAGTAAGGTAAATATAACGGACTTTAACCATTTTGGTGTACGGAACATCTGATGTGCGACTGCGGCTTGCACTTAAAAGGAAGGTTTCTTATCGCAGAACAAATCGTTCTTATACTACAAGGTGGCAAACAAGCATACTGCCTGCCTAATGATGAGCGATTATTGTATCTTATGATCACTTGCAATACCAAGGCATTACACGTGCATTGACTAGAGAAAAGATAAAGCTGGGATGAAAGTAAAGGAAAAGGAAAGGTAAATGTGAGTGTCTGGAACTCTTATTTACCAGGAAACGCAGTAAGTGTTAATGCTCTTACGCCGGTTTTCTGTAAGAGGGTGGTACTTTTTCGGGGAGCCGATTTATTCGTGCTGTCGCCAATAATTGGTAAGGGCTACTTTTCCAATACCAAACATATTTCTAGACATAGTTTATTGACGACAAAAAAGCCCAACATAAACTCTCAACTACATCCCCGAAAGGGGAGGCAGAGGTGTTCTGCACTTAATTTATGCCAGGTATCGATTCATACCGCCTGAAATTGGGGGCGAGCCTATCGCCGTCAACCGGACACAGAACCAGACCTGCTGCTAAGATCTCGACAAAATACCTTAAGATACGAACTAGGTAAAAAAAAGAAAATGCTTACCTACCTCTAAACTGAACAGCTCTCGAAGCGTTGAGCTAAAATTTAAGACTATAAATTTATCAATCATCAAGAATTGTTTAATTAACATTTGATGAAACAACAACTTCTCGCCCTTGTAATAATCCCCGTGTCGACTACCACGAAATGTATGAATGTTTAATTCATTCAAACATCGTGCACAAAGCACGATGGAACTATAAATAAATCACATACATTTTCGCCCCGTATAGAGATCTAACCCACAACTCGCTCTTGGAACAACAAGGTTAACACTTAACCCTATCGTGCACTCAATAACTTGATCACTGCACTCGAATTGCGTACTTTCTGACCCTGCATGTTAAAATACCGTTCATTTTACAATTATAACTTTTTCACATTTTATTACGTCCACGTTCATACTCCTGGACAAAGGGCGATGCAGACAGAGCAATAAAAATTACGGTCGTTTCCTTTTACGAGCGCACTACCAAAGGAACCCTTCCGAAGACTTAAATAGAATATAATTCACAACGCAAAATTACTTGTTTACATTACTTACTTTACATTTACATGGCGGTAAAAGGGCGAGCGGGTCTACTTTAAGTGTGTGTTTGTCTGGTGGTTAATAGCTTGGAAACGGCTGGATCAATTTCGTTAAGAGTTCGAGTTTGATGTAATAAAGTTGTTGATATGAACTGTTACCGGATTTTGAAAGTTTTCGGGTGCAGCTAAGAAGCAGTTTGGTTTTGGGAGGTATTTACCTGCTATTTACGTTTTAGAGAGGGTTTACAGGACCAGCAGTGTGGCCTTTGTTTCTTGGCAGCGTAGCAACTGTTTTTTTAAAGGCTTACAATGCATGTGTTTTTTTAACGTCTATAGGCTTCGGAAACCGCTTACAAACAAGTATTCTTTAATAATAGTATAAATAGGATCTTATTGCTATCCCTTGGATACGGCACCCAGAATAGCTATTATCAGACATTCGTAATTTCTATATCTGTAAGTTCTACGCAACAGGAATTTGAGTACAGAAGTTTTTATCGTAAGAAAGTATAAATAAGCCATCATCTTCCATGCGAGAAATAAAAAATATTTGACTGACCGAGACACTCATTGATTTGGCATTTCTCCTTACGGTTTGACGCCATGTAAATCCTATAAATTATGTTAAAAAAAAACAAAAATCGTTTTAATAGCTATCACTCAAGGGAACGCTTATAAAAATTTGTATGAATAAAAAATCCTCTTGCCAAATGAATTCTTTAATCGTATTAACGTGGTACTTAGTCCGGGCTTAAGTCTTAATATTAGCCATCGAGCAAACAATGTGCGCCTCGCTTCTACTTAAACTAATAATAATACTCATGTCAAGTGTCAGACGGCACTGAGCGCAGACAGCACTGTCAATTCGACATTATAAGTGTCATATTTAGTTGTCACTGTCATGCTTGGGTTATATAGAATACGACAATTAAGCTGTCTGTCGTACGATGCTACCGTCTTCCTTGGTTTGTGGTATTAGAAATAGAAAGCATTGATTTCGAATGTAGATGACACATTTCGAATTTAATTCGAACGTGTCATTTAAACAACTTTGTAGTTGTAGTAATTCGAAATGTGTTATCTGCATTCGAAATCAATGTTGTCTCTTACTTTGTATCTGATAGCTCCTTCACGAATCAGCATTAAGAAAAGTATTCACTTATGATGGACGACTCTCGGGATTATCATCGTTGCGATGTAGGAGCTTATTACTAGTGTGAACGTCAATATTCGGTGGCTTTGACGGCTACTTACGACGTTATTCATCCACAGTTAAAGGCTATAAACATCTATTGACTAGTTAAATCTTAAAGAGGTAACAAACATAGTGACTTTCGCAAGCCCCGTCCAAGGCCAGCGGCTTTGTGACATTTATTTCCAGCAATAAAATCGTAATTTTGTAAGTCTGTTGTATGGTTTAGCGTCTGTCCCACTGCTCACCAGTGTCGAATAGTCAGGAGGGGGTTTAGCTGGAATTTAGTAACAAGAAAAGAGACGCAAGTGTGAAGTCATAGAGCTATCGTTAATTACCGAATCACTTGTGTTTGTATTTTACCAGAGCAAGTGAGCGAGCTTTCAGACCGCTGATCGAGCGGTGAGATTTTTCTTACATAGCTATTGGCGTTGCGACAAGCTACTGAAGTGAGATGCTTCTATGGAGATGCTGACGCAGAAGAATGAATAGCTTAACGCCTTAACTAAAGCTGCGTCTACATTACGCGCGGCAGCCGCGCGAGCCTATGTTCGATTAGAGCAGACGTACATTTGCCGCGCGAGCCAAAATAAAGATATGAATTTAAGTAGATCGCGGCTGTCGCGCGCGGCAAGCCATCCATCTCGAATATCCGCGGCAGATAGCCAGACCAGTTAGTTCCACAACAAATCATTGGCGCCATACAATCGTATGGGTAGGCGACACTTTTCGTTGTCCATTCTGCGTATCGCCGCGCGTGCCAATTTTAAAATCCACAACCGTCCCAACTGCGCGCGAGCAGGCGACTGAAGCTCCTTTGATGCGGCCTCAAAAACCGATAATGGTCGGTTCGCTCCGCGGCAATGTTCGATACTGCCGCGCGCGGCAACCCGGTCTCCATAGCGCGCGGCCGCCGCGCGAGCCAATGTTCTAGTATTTGCCGCGCGTAATGTATACGCAGCTTTAGTCGCGAGTGCAAGTTCAGAAGTCTTTTGCTTATGATCTACAACTACCGTGTAGTGTAGCGAAACAAGTACTGTCAAACTTACGGATACCTGCGCACGGCGCTGTCCGTTTCTTGACACAAAAAATTGCTTTCGTCTTTTGTACAAACGCAACACGCCGTATACCTTTACTCTGTGCCGTATGCCAGATATAGGTAGGATGTTATACAATTTAGAATAGCCTAATATACAGAAAAAACACATCGTGAGGTAACCTACACGTCTGAGAGTTCTCCATGAAGTTTTCTAAAGATATGTCAAGTCTGCCAACCCGCACTGGGCCAGCGTGGTGGGCTATGGCCTAACCCTTTTCACATTGAGAAGCTCATCATTGCTCAGCAGTAAGACAGTTTAATATAGGGCTGATATCCTAATCCTAATTAATATTATAAAAACGAAAATGAGTTTGTTTGTTTGTTACCTTTTCACGCCTAAACCACTGAACCGATCATCCTGAAATTTTGCATATACGTTGTCAGGTGTACAGAAACGGACATAGGCTACCTTTCATCCCGAAAAAAATTAATGTTCTCGAGGAAAACAACAATAACATTCTTATGATAATAGATGGCGCCACGTGTCTTTCGAATCATGATTGAATTATATTATTACAGGCAGAGTTTAACCCGAATTGATTGAACCTAAATTGAAATTCTAAATAAACGCGAGCGAAGCCGCGGGCAAAAGCTAGTTATTATAATAAAGAGAGACGCACTTACGTCACATGTGATAATAACGTGTTTGGAAATAAGTTGCAAGAGAGAAAGAAAGAGCTCTTGACAATGCGAGGCAGTATGAATCGTCTGTAAAGGTTCCCTTAGATAAATCTTAAGCCAAAAGAATTCTCGTCAGCGATTAGACGTGTGCCTTATTTTCATAATTAAATACTGGACTTGCGTATACGTTTTAACTCATAAATCCTTACTTTTATGTGAAGTCAGTTCTTATTTAAATTGTGGTTACATGATAATACAAAGGTAATGTTTAACATTTACAACCGCTTCCAGAACTTTCGCAGACACATTTCGCCTTACAAGTCTTAAAAGTAGAACTTTGAAAGACATTATGTCCTTACAAAAGTACTTAAAGAAAACTTCCTAACACTTAAGGGTCTCCAAAAGTACTAAAAGACGTACTTTGTATTAGCAAATATTCATTACCATCGCCAGCTGTTTAACTTGGTTCACAATTTCTCATTAATTGGAAGATATTGGGTGAGGGTATGTCCATCAATTGATTGCGACTGCTATAGTCTAATTGATTGATTGAACTCATCAAATCAAAATGATCGTTAGAGTGTAGCGAAATGTCTTTAAACAAAAAATCCTTACTATTTATTATATACATATACCTTAAAAAACGCAGCGATAGCCTAGTGGAAAATCGTTGAACTGCGACGCAAAAGTCTCGAGTTCGATCCCAAGGCGCGTATCTCTGACTTTTCGAAGTTATGTGCGCATTAAATAGTTATTTATCGCTTTTTTAACGGTGAAGAAAAACATCGTGAGGAAACCTGCATGTCTAAGAGCTCTCAATAATGTTCTCGAAGATATGTGAAGTCTGCCAATCCGCACTGGGTCAGCGTGGTGGACTATGGCCTAACCCTTCTCACAGTGAGAAGAGGCCCGTGCCCAGCAGTGGGAAGGTTTAATACAGGGCTGATGTTATTATTATAAAATGTAGTATTCTGTATATTTCAGTCTTGAGCAGCCATTTTCGTGAGCAGCGGTAACCGCTCTATCAGGTAAAACACTGACTCGTCTGCCCGCCGCAGGGCATAAATCGCCCATCCCTATTAGTTGTCTGCTGAACAAAAGCTTCCTTCCTCAACGAAGAATTTGGCCATAGTTCGATATAATATTGTCTTATATTTACGCGAATGTTATACATTAAAACTAAACAGTTTATACGGAGTTTGTGTAAACAAATATGCATTTAGGAAAACGCTTATATTTTGATATTACAAACAGACATTGCATTTTCATTTATTTGTATGGATATTTCTTATATATTCTATACTATTCTTATTTTAATGTTTTTAGAATACCTTCAATAATAATACACTTTATGTAAAATTTACAGCCAGATATCTATTAAAGCTCAAAGGATAACAAACAGGGAAGACTTAGAGACAGCGTATCCTTAGTTATAGCCCGTTGACACCATTTTAATACGCGATCCTAAAGAGCATGAATTCTTATACATCTTTATTATATTAACAGTATCCTACAAACATTTTACGACCCATTCTTTGATAGGTGACTCGTCCCCTTCATAATAAATCACTGGAGTTTGTAACATGATTACGAGTGGTTTTGTGAATGGGACCTTGTCTATTGAATAAAATTAAAAAGTTGCCGACTCTATTATCTATACTAATATTATAAAGCTGAAGTGTTTGTTTGTTTGTTTGAAAGCGCTAATCTCAGGAACTACTAGTTCGTTTGAAAAATTATTTTAGTGTTGGATAGCCTATTTATAGTGGAAGGCTGTAGGCTATATAACATCACGCTACGACCCACGGGAGCGGCGCAGTAACGATAAACGCGGGTGACACCGCAGGAACATCTAGTAACGTATAATTCCTTTGTAAACAGGTTTGTAATATTTAAGTACTTACTTACAAATAAAATTTATAACTAAACTGACTATTATTCGTGGCTTCGTCCGCGTGGAATTTAACAAAAAAGTGTTTGTTCAGTTCGCAGAGATTTTTCTAAAATAGAAGTAACCTATGTCCCTTCTTAAAGGTAACTTCAGGTATCTGCCAGTGAAAGTCCCGCCAAAATCGGTCCAGCCGTTTCTGAGATTAACCGGAACAAACAGACTGTATGTCTGTTCAGACAAACATTTTAAAAATTGTTTTTGTTATATAAGTACCGTATTTACTTTCATTTACATTTAGTAAAGCTGTTATTTTGACATTACAAACAGACACTTCCATTTTATTTCTTTGTATAGATAAATGCGCCCATTTGTGTGAAATGTGGACTTGTCGGAGATGTTGTCATTTCTTCATGGATATACATTCACACCTGTGTCCCGTATGTATAGGTAGACGATTTTTATTTGCTAACGACACTGATACATGTGATTTGCTTGAATCACTTTCAACACATTTTTCAAGCACGCTCATCGATTTAATTTGGAATTAGTTTTGTCACAAAACTATTTCCAGTTACTACAACTAATTCGAAATTAAATCGAAGTAAATCACATTATACTAGTGTCGTAGCAAATAAAAATCGTCTACCTATACTTACGGGACACAGGCGTGAATGTATAATCTATGAACAAATGACAACATCTCCGACAACTCCACATTTTCTATATTTTTGTAACCATTTACAAGAGCTATGTTTACAAAAATATAGAAAATTTACCGAACTTATTTCCATAGAAACCTTTATTTTGGTAATGATGATGATGATGATATTATGACATGTAATATACATATATATATATATATACATACATATATATATATATATATATATAAGAGGGATAAATAAATAAATAAAATAATTTATTTATCCCTCTTCTATTTCATAATAAAATTGTATATTGACAAAAATACTGACGTATATACATCTCGATATTGTCGAAATGTACAGATATGTCAGCAAAAGTCTGAACAATATAAAAATAACAATATTAAAAAGCAATTCATGGATATTGGCGTGATAAATTATGATTGGTCTTACGTTTAGTCCTATGTACTACATAACGTCGTCAAACATAAGCTTGACTGCCTCGTAGGCCTCGTAGCATAAGTTAAGCTCACTGCCGTCCAAACCTGCATTCGATTCTCGGATTGGGACAATAACTATTTTATTAGGCAATTCCTATTATGAGGGGTTACATGTACCAGTTGAAATGTAGAAGAGGAACCCCTACAAAAACACAGGCATAAGTATATATATAATTATATGCATTAACTTAATTTCAAAATAGTCAATTAAGCCTTTTTATACATTTTAGCCTTTATTTAGTAATGTTTGGTTGGTTTGCGTGTGAAAATGTTCACGACATGTATGACTTATCATAATTACGGGTAAAAAGACACAAATCTGTTGCTTGCCACACAGGTCTTTAAATATTAAATTATATCTTGTTTTAAAAATATAAATATAGGTAAATTGTAGCGTTTATGCAGGTACCGCAGACACCTTCGACGCCTATAATAGTGTGCAATGTTCGTAAAAAAAGGATTTCAAACACTGGTAAACACCTTATGCCTGCCTCAGACATTCGACGGAGAATAAAGCTGTGCAACTTTTGATTTTTGGCTGCATGGTACAGGCATTGAAGTGGTCGCGTCAGCATTGTCTTTTGTCGAATGTGTGAGATCCCCAAATTGTACCAAATTTAGCGGGATCAATCATTTTTCCGAGTTTGCGTGTTTTATGTGTTTTGTTATTATGTTTACAATCGATGGTGACGTCCTAAAATGATATTCGGTTGTCTGCTATGAAGGTCTTAGTAGCACCAGGATGTTAGGCATATAGATCGGTAGATAGAAATAGACTTTTTTATGGTATAGGAGGCAAACGAGCAGTCGTATCGCCTGATGGTAAGCGATTACTGCTGCCCATGGACACCTGCAACACCAGAGGAGTTACAAGTGCATTGCCGGTCTTTTAGATTTGCCTCTCCCCCACTCCCCCAAGAGAGGGGAGGGGTTGGGTCTCAGGTACTCTCACTCACGCGACAAAACACAACGCAAACGCTATTTCACGCCGGTTCTCTGTGAGGCCGTGGTATCACTGCGGTCGAGCCGGCCCATTCGTGCAGAAGCGTGACTCTCCCACTTTAAATAACATTGGTCTTTTCGAACTTAGCAAAATGCAAACGGTTTTGGGTCCCAGCCTTTTGGCGTCTACAGGGCACAGTTTCAATGCTGCTACTAGAAATGTCTCAATAGAAGAACCGGAACTAAAACCAAAGCAGGCACATTCACTAACCACTATGCAGTTTAAGTTACATAACATATATTTTTATTCCTATTCTTCATAAAATACATACAATAAAAGTCAAAAATATTGATTATAGAGTTAACAGTAAATAAAGGTAAATTGTGTAAAATATTAGACTACTAGCTGTTACCTGCGACATCGTCCGCGTAGATTTTAACTAAAAAGTGTTTATCTCCGCGGAACCCTATTTTTTTTCTAAAATCAAAGTAGCTTATATTACTCCTTATAACATCAGCTATCTGCCAGTGAAAGTCCCATCAAAATCGGTTCAGCCGTTTTGGATATTACCCGGAACAAACAGACAGACAGACAGACAGACAAAAATTTTAAAATATATATTTTCGTATAGGTACCTTATATACTTTCATATGCATTAGATAAAAAGCTGTTATTTTGACATTACAAACAGACACTTCAATTTTATTTATTTGTATAGATAAAAATGCTTGAAACTTGCCACGCAAAACAATGTCTTGTCTCTTGGGTTTTATTAGGGTCTTAGCTGTCCCCCGCGGCTTCACCTACGTTTATGATTAGGTACTGCTCGCAGCGTGATGGTATATAGCCAACCTCAAGATTTAGATTATCAAATACAAAAGAACTTTCAAATCTGCCTAGTACTATCAGAGATTTGCGTTCAAACAAAAAACAAACCTCTTCAACTTATTATTATACATTGAAATCATTGCACGCAAGTCTGGCGCCGCCTTAACCTGGACATAAACGTTCCAATTGGCAACTTTAGCAGCAAAGTAGTTTAGTTTGACCAACCCGCTATCGTTTCATCTTTATTAATGCTCTGTGCATATTAATTTTAATGGACGCAAGTTTACTATGACAAAAGCATATTATTATTACTTGTCGCCTTCTATAGAAATAACTAATGGTTTGTAATACGATCTTTTAACATTTGGGCATTTTTAGGTGTTGTACAACAAGGGTAGTAAACGAACATAAGGTCGCCTGAAAGTAAGTAGTTATCGTGGCCTATGATCCCTTACAGATCCAGGGCATAACTCATGTGTAGCTGACGGACAGGTTTTGAAAATGGAATGAATGGGATATGTGTGGTAGTGGTTTCTCATCATAGCAACGTTGTATATATAATAATAATAATATTCTATCACATACACACAACATCATCTAGCCCAAACTAAGCAGAGCTCGTACTATAGGTACTAGACTATGGATAAACATACATATATACCCAGACCAAGACAAAGATTTATATTCATGCACACAAATGTTTGACTTGTGTGGGAATCAAACCCGCGACCTCAGGCATGGCAGTCGGTTACACTAACCACTACGCCATCGAGGATATGGATACAGATATCTAACTAGTGCTTTCCCCAATATAGTGCAAATTGTTGCCTTAGTGTGTATGTTTCATTACTATAGGGTAAAACACGCATTATTTTTCACAACACATTTATACTATTTTGTCAATGAATGAAGAAATATATGGTGAAAGTATACCCGTCACGCCATTGTAGCTGCTTACTTTAATGGTCATACGTTACAATCTAGGATTTAATTACTAATGACAGCCTTATTACATAGATAATCACAGCACATCACCTAGATAAAATATACCTTCCGTATAATTTATAATGTAACAATTTAATTTACTTTTAGCCATAGTTAAACATTACACGATTAAAAGTTCTCACCATACATTCTGAACATTTATTAGTTAAGTATTACATCAGAAGCGCGGTCTCCGCTCCGTCAGATTATCGACGCTCATAAAAGTGCTTAAGCAAAACGATCGTCAAAGAAAACATTGTAATTTTTAATACATTTATAAAAGGCATGTCGATAGAAAACCTCGTACCGCATTTAAAATATACGAACAAAAAATAATATAAAATGTTTTAGTGCCGAAAGATTAAGCGTTAAGTAATAAAGTTACACTTTATTCCTGCCAATGACTGGGCAACTGTGACGAGCAGGATATTCTTAAGTATATCGTAAACACGTGTTGAAAGGTCTTTATATTCTCTATTAAGAATAGAAATTAGTCCTAGTTTAAAAATAATGACCGCTATCTATTATAAAAAATAGCATTTTTTTCGCTTTATTAAAATCAGCTTTGCAGCCAAAATAGGACCAAACTAAAAAAAAACAACGTGTTGCACTCCGGGAGTGCCGGCAGAAGTGAAAACTTGAATATTAACGTTGTACATTTTTGATATTTTGGAATGTTTAGGGAATAATTTTGCACGAATTGCTTTAATTGTCAGTATAAAAGTACTATCATTTATGTGGTAAAATAAAATATTCATTTATTGCGGTATCATACACAAACATGACAATTCTCCCTCCGTCTTACGAATTTTCGATCAGGTCACGTATCCTGACGCGAGTTTGACAATTCTCCCTCCGACTTACGAATTTTCGATCAGGTTACGTGTCCTGACGCAAGTTTAACATTTTTTACCCATCACAAAAAAGTGCACAACGCCGCCCGCTAAAGAAGTTTTCACTTCAAAAACACGGCTAGTGCAGCCGTACCGAAACGTAAAGCCTTTCAGAAAGGTATGTACATAATATATACCAAGTATTTTCGCGTTTATACCCGTTTTCAGTTATAAATATCATGCAACGCGAAGGTATACAACTGATCAGAGAAAAGTACTGAAAATGAAACTGTTTAAAGCTAAAATACGCATAAGACAGTACAAATTGACCACAATATAATAATAAAGAACGGCTTAAATGGCTTTAAACTCCAATACAACAGAGCGCGAGACCCATTTGACCCATCGGGTACCAAACATTATAAAGGAAATGAAATCAAAGTGTACGTTTAAGTACTAAAGAATTAGGCGTAAAGTAATAAAGCTAAACTTTGTCCCAGAGGGTGACAAGGCAGCTGTGACGAACAGGAAACTCGTAACGTATCGTAAACACGTGGGAATTGTCCTGTTATTATATACGTTGAAGGTGGTCTTTGTGTTCCATATTCAGACAGGAAATTACTCTATTAATATTTTGAACTAAACATTACTACGGTAATAAGTCAACCTAGATTGTAATCCTATTGACAATTACAACGTAGTCAAAAAGTTTTACTTCCTTATATTATTATTAGGTGCTATGTTTTGCCTACGTTGTTTAAAAAGACAACACTCGCACTTTGACAATCGTTGATACGGCGGCGGCGGGCAAAGACAAGAATTTCACAAAAACATATTCCTATTTTATTCAACAACAAGCATATGGCTTGATTGGTGATAAGCGGTTACTGTCTAGCGGTTCTGGTAGTCCTTTGATCGCTTAAGAAACGCCAGCGTATCGCAGGTCACCAAAACCAAGAAAAGTGGAGGTGAAGATGGGATACTATAATATCAGCCCACTAGTAGGCAGTGTGAGACGGCGTAAGTCTTAGTGCACTATGCTGGCCCACTGCGGGTGATAAGAGATAAGTATGTTAACCTCGGAACTTATACTCATCGGGCCAAACGCAGTAATAGCACAGATTACTAAATAGTTACTTCGGTAATAGTTTTACTACTCTTACCGTGGTTTCATATAATTGAATATTGCTTCCGCTATCGTCGTCAAATAATTGACGTGATCAGGGTCTTCCATACAACCCCTCTCTTTTGAGAAAAGGATCCCTAACACTCAGCACATTAGCAAATTCGAGAAATTTATTTAAATAAAAAATTAATAAAAATGTTTATTTTCTTTTCTACAGTAAATAACATAAGGTTTTACTTTATTATTTACTTAAACATTAAGAAAAACATATACACTACACAAATTATTATATAGTTATTGCTAGTTACATTCATTCTGTGTTTTCAGATCGAGTACCAGATCACTACTATTAACTGTTAATAAGACATTATCACGCCATAATCCATAGCAATAATTAGTTCAAATGATGGCGAGCAAACAAGCTGACAGACACTGAGAATAAAACATAGATCACAGACGCAACCGTAACGAATAAGGACTAATCATTGATTGATGCGTACTTATTTTATATTTCGATTTTGTAACATGTACATATGCATGTCGCTTTTTAGAATAAATTTTGCGGTAAAATATGTTCTGTAGGTAATTTATTCATCGGTTTCTCTTTTCTGTTGGCCACATTAGGTATCTACCTAATAAGATCTGGATTAATAGGAACACTCACGATATTAGCAATGCAGGGACTCAAATGAAGAATTTCAATTGTTTGGCGGTAGAATTTCGTCTTACAAGGTAAGTAAGTAGGTTATCTATACTAATATTATAAAACTGAACAGTTTGTTTGTTTGTTTGAACGCGCTAATCTCAGGAACTACTAGTTCAATTTGAAAAATTCTTTAAGTGTTGGATAGCATATTTATTGAGGAAGGCTATAGGCTATAAAACATTACGCTACGACCCACGGCAGTGGTGCAGTAACTATAAACGCAGGTGAAACCGCCGGCACATCTAGTATTTTATAAAATAAATATTACATGACTACCTTATTGGCGCTCCAATAGTGTAATGCGACTGTTGTACATAAGGGTGCTCAAATTCAATACCCGGTTCAAGCGAAGTCTTACTGGGTTTGCTGTTCAGAAACTCTTAGTAGCCAGCACGGAGTCTAACCTTGTACCCCATAGACGGTAATAAGCCTACCACTTATATTTTTCTTTTGCGGAACCTAAAATTATACAGTATAGTTGGCAAAATTTGGGTGTAATACAAGTCACCCTTTTGGGAATAGCTTTTTTAGATGTGAGACTGTATGTATACATATAGCATCACTACATATTATAAAACACACCTCCCCCGCCGCGTCTGTCTGTCTGTTCGCGATAAACTCAAAAAATACTGAACGGATTTTCATATGGTCTTCAGCAGTAATTCATAAGGTAGGTTTAGGTGTATAATTTGTCAAGGTTTCGTACTACCGGTGCAAAGCCGGGTCGCTAGTCTTACATACATGTATTTGAGATTATTTTTTGCTTTACTTTCGTGGTTAATTTTGTTAGTCTTGTCGCCTAGAGTCTCCTCATTATTTCTTATTACCGGCCAGTAATTTTCGAGAGTACACATCTTGATTTGGTCATAGTTTAATTCGCCTCCCCTTTTATTTTTATCGCAATCATACCATATCAATTTCGAGAGCCATATTACCATTTAAATTAAATTTAAAAAGTTCATCAAGAATATAATGATCATATTTAATTTAGGGATGGCTAAAGAGCAGCGATAGCTCAGTGGGGAGACCAGCAGACTGCAATGCAGAGGGTCTCGGGTTCGAACCCACGTCGCGCACTTCTGACTTTCGGAAGTTATATGACTTTTCGAAATTATGTGCGTAATGATTAACAATTATTGCCTGCTCCGTGCCTCGGAGAGCACGTTAAGCCGTCGGTCCCAGCTGCCATGAATATCTATGGCAGTCGTTATTGAGAGAGTGTCGACACAAAAGATTCCATTGGGTCGAAGTGTCGCCGGTCTGCACTGACTGGCCCCCACATAAGATAAGATAAGATAGGGATGGCTAGTACAGGCATTTTAGAATAAATTTATTTTATGTAGGGTCAATTTATTTAAATCAATGTTTATTTTGAAAAGCCTATCTATTAACACGAAGTGGTTTTATATAGAAAACCATTTCCTAGTTGATAATATAGTTGCCTTTATAAGTTGTTAGTTGATAATTTGGACTTGTTATAGCCAGAATTGTTCGGCGATGTCTTTACACGATAAAGAGAATTAATATTATTTTATTTAATACTAGCTGTCTCGACAGACGTTGTCCTGTACACACGAATAAAAAAATTAAAAAAAACAAACCAAATCTAAACCAATCTCGAATCCACTTGAACACACACAAAAACACAAAAATTTTCATCAAAATCAGTCCAGCTGTTTAGGAGGAGTTTAATTACAAACACACGCAGAAGATTTATATATATATATATATATATATATATATATATATATATATATATATATATATATATATATATATATATATATATATATATATATATATATATATATATATATATATATATATAATATAATATATAAAGATTGTCACAAAGGGTTTTGTGTTCTGATTATTGTAACAGTATTTATAGTCATGATTTTAACTTTTTATTAGCATAAAACTACATAATATATTTATAGTGTACACGTAGCAACAAAAACTAAATGCCTTTATTTATGCAAATACAAAATAAAGTATCCATCTCAGATAAAGCAGTGATAGCGCAGTAGTTAAGTTATTAAATAAGCAATCGAGAGGTCGTTAGGTTCGATCGTTGTCCATTACACTACTAACATGAATCTGTTTCTAACATTAACATTCACTTGAGCTACGAAGGATAACGAAAATAATTGTAATTTGACAAACATTGGTAATACAAAAAAAAATCAACGGGTTGCGCTCCGGGAGTGCCGGCAGAAGTGAAAACTTGAATATTACCGTTGTGCATTTTTGATATTTTGGAATGGTTAGGGAATAATTTTGCACGAATTGCTTTAATTATTATCAGTATAAAATACTACTATCATTTATGTGGTAAAATACAATATTCATTTATTGCGCTATTGTACACGAACATGACAATTCTCCCTCCGTCTTACGAATTTTCGATCAGGTCACGTGTTCTGACGCGAGTTTGACAATTCTCCCTTCGTCTTACGAATTTTCGATCAGGTCACGTGTCCTGACGCGAGTTTAACATTTTTTACCCATCACAAAAAAGTGCACAACGCCGCTAAAGAAGTTTTCACTTCAAAAATTTACATTATATAGTTAGATAACAACTTGAAATATATCAAAACGTGTTGTCCACGATCTGGATTGATAAATGGTCGATTGACCGTGATCTTAGATTGATAATTAAGTTCTGCCGCAAACGAAACTAAACAGAGGCTTGACAAAGAAGCGATCGCGGCCGGGTAAGCAAAATAGTTACACTGTAATTAAATTCTGTGGGATAGTGTGCGTACAAGATTATAAATTGTAATATTTACATATAAATGGTAGATTTTCATACGATGTTTAATTTACATCGAGTTAACGAAAACAGTTACATGCTATTTCTAAGGCAACCGACACACCGCACGTATACTCATTATGTTCGCTTCATGACAAATATGTCGAACGCTAAATATCGGAGAGAAGGTTGGCGGTAGTATGCAGTTTTATTGTATATATGTATTACTAGCTGACCCACGCGACTTCGTCTGCTTCACATAAGAGAATTTTCTCCATTTCTGCTACATTTGTCATTGATGCTTCGCTCCTATTGGTCGTAGCGTGATATATAGCCTATAGCCTTCCTCGATAAATGGGCTATCCAACACTAAAATATTTTTTTAATTTGAAGCAGTAGTTCCTGAGATTAGCGCGTTCAACCAAACAAACAAACTCTTCAGCTTTATAATATTCTAGATACTAGACTAGATGTGCCCGCGGTTTCACTCGCGTTTATGGTTACTGCGCCTCCCCCGTGGGTCGTAGCATGATGTTATATAGCCTTCCTCGATAAATAGGCTATCCAACACTAAAATTATTTTTCAATTCAACCAGTAGTTCCTGAGATTAGCGCGTTCAAGCAAACAAACAAACTTTTCAGCTTTATAATATTAGTATAGATAGGGATGAACCAATTAAGGTTTTCGTTTACTAACACGAATTGATTCTCATTAATAGGGTATATTGAGGCCTATGTTTGACTTTTTACATTATTTTACACAGGAGTAAATAAGTAATCAAAATAAATCTTTTTATGCCAACCGAATCATTATCATTGGTTGCAAAATCCTTATTTTAATTAAAATCAAATTTAAATGTAGGGTCGTATTGTGGATGTCTCGCTATCTTCCTCGAAATAACGGTTACGTCACAGTTTGTATCGTGCAATCTTTTTCTGTCATTAGACAATTACACCTATTACCAAATTCGAAACGCTTGTACCTACTTTATTTATTACAGAGTAGAGTTGAATTTAGATAATTTGTATTTTAGAGGTTAGGAAATGTAATATTTTACTTATATAATAAAAAAGATTGAATCAACTATCCTATTACTCGTAGCACTGTCACTAGTACATCATACACTTGAAAATTTTATAAGATTTTTAAGTTAATGTATTGAGTGACAGCTTAGGAGCTGTAAACTCATCTTCTAACACTAAGCGCACGTGCGGTGTGTCGTAAGTCTTATTGAGATGTTGTAGTACAATTTGTATTTAAATAATTTTGCAAGTTAATCGCAATATGCCTGAGTGAAATCATAAGTAGGCTTGTATAGTAACGAGCACTGACTTTTACATATATTTATACTTGGTACTGTTTCAGTTCTAGTCTTGTAGATCAAAAAGGATTAAAAAAGAAATTAAGCACGTAACTCTTACGCTTGAGAATTATATGTTGTTTGATTGTTTGTTACGCTTTCACGCCTTAACTACGCGACCGAACATCATGAAGTTTTGGGCACTCGTTATCAGGGGTACAGAAAATGACATAGGATACTTTTAATATAATATTATAAATATTCTATCACATACACACAACACCATCTAGCCCAAATTAGGCAGAGCTTGTACTATGGGTACTAGACAATGGATAAACATACATATATACTTTTTGTTTGTAAATGCATACATATTATACACAGAAACACCTAGACCAAGACAAACATCCATGTCCATGCACACAAATGTTTGACTTGCGCGGGAATCGAACCCGCGACCTCAGGCATGGCAGTCGGTTACACTACCCACTACGCCATCGAGGCCGACTTTGATCTAGGAATACCTAGATACTGCCCCTGGGAGACAGAAATACATGGAAAACAAAAGAAAATAAAAAGGTCTGAAGGACATTTCTTAGTACTACTTACTTAGTATACTTACTGGAAGCGCGACATACCGTACAAAAATACGTAGGACGCGATAAATATAAGATTAATTATATCAATAGCAAGGACAGGAAAAGGCAGTCCAATGTAAGCAACTACATTATTATCCTGATCAAGTAATAATTAGATAATTATTGGCATTCGTTGATAATCGTAACGTTGTTGACGTGGCTCAAAATGAATTTGCAATAGATAAATCGTTTTAATTACTTCGAAATTATAAAAGATAAAGTAAATTAAATCATACATCATACTTCGCGAACAGTATTTAACTTTGTATTATGTAATTAAAACCTATCAACGGGATATCGAATGTTTAAAATGTTTGTATAACGGGGCCACCATGTCAATCTGATTATAAGACACAGGTGGAGATTAAAGTACTGATCCAGCTGCCGATAACCGAAGGACAGGATGACGGTAATTCGTTAAAGCTCGTCATCACTCCACTGAAAGTTACGATGGACTTCTTGAGCTGAATTCGGCATTATTTTTTTATTTTTATTTTTTATTTCATTGGAAAACAAACAATTGTACAATTTATATTACAAACAGGAAAACAAGTATAACAACGGGTAAATGTACAATCCACTACGATTTCACATATTACTACTCAGTAAGGAGACATACAGTGAGGTATTAGTACACTAACTTATTAAACATTATCTATCTATGAGCTATGTTAGTAGTTACTAATTCTGTTATTACTATTCTAGAGATGTAAGGTTATACACTATGGCTTTCTTAAATACATGTCGAGGTAAGGCAAATATATCAGTTTTAATAAAGTATTTGTTATATGTTTTAACTAACCGTTGGAGGGGCGCCCGCTCACCCGCGTTTGTGCGACTACGAGTCGTAGCAAATAGCGAATAAGCGCGCGCCTCTCGTCGCACAACCGTTCTGGGCACTATATAGTAAATATTACTAACTATATCTGGACAGTCATATTTATGTCAACAGAAGAGCTATACATCCCGGTTTAATCGAATGTATTGTGGTAGTGGGACAATCTAAATTCCTAGTAAAAGCGAAGTTCTGGAAATGTTGCCAGTGGATTGCAAAAAACTTGCCTCTTATAGCTAGAGTATTAAAACATAAGAAATTGTAATCGTCAATCCTAATATATTGATGTATAAATATGTGTGAAAATGTATGGACATTTATTACTCAATTTCGCCTTAATCGTTGAACGGATTTAAATGCACCTTGACACACAGATATACCATGTTTTCGATTAACACAGGATATTGCTTTTTCAATCCCGTCACATTGACAAGAGTAAAACCGTGGCAAAAGCTAGTATTGAAAATTTCATAACCGACCAAAGACGTTAAGACCAAAAAAGATAATAAACTCATTTACCTTACTCATAATGATTAACAACCAATAAATAAAATAAAGTAGATCGCTCATCCACCAACCAAAGACAATAATTTTAACGAGCCTCCGGATAACGGCCATAAACGTAACCATTACATCATCGACGTACAATCAAAAAGCCCAACCATGTAAACTTGTTTCACACTTGACTGATTGTCATTTAATCTTCCTTAAGTGACAGCACCTCAAAAAAATTATTAATATAAATATCGTTTAGTATTTTTTTGTCTTTTTATGGAGTATTAATGACAGTCAGGTCTGACAGCTTTTTGTGACCTTCAGAGTGAAGAAAAACGCGTTCTGAATTCATAATGATGTTTAAAAGTGACTGCCTTTTTGCTTGGAGTTCAGTACCTTGGATCCGGCAGTGTTATTGGAAAATACTCAGCGTGGAGTATGGAAAAGTGTTTAGTACACGGCAATAGCCTTGCGGCAATATTACGTGGGACCTGAAGTATAGCTGGCAAAAGGTAATACACCTCTATACTTGGAGCTTTATATACATATGTATGAATATGATTGGCTCAGAGTAAGATAACGGAGATATAAACGGATATATCCTCATTCTCTTTCCCTGACCAAAAATTTTTTTTTCATACTCCATCTATCATTTCCTTTCCCATCCTTTACCGTTCAGTCCATCTACATCCTCATTTTTTACAAGCGTCTATATATGTTTATTCAAAGATTCTTAAAGAGAAAAGGTTGTGATATGTTTTTAATTTTTTTCATAAAGACATATAGCGCACGAGTATTTGATCCTGTGTCGCAAGAGACTTTAAAAACTTTCAAACACCGGACACAAGAAGAAGAAAAAGACCAGATCAGAGTCGTTTTGGAGAAAGCCTATTACCCTTAACCGGCGAGCACAAATGTGATGAGAGGAACAAAAGAAGAGAGATATGCCTGGATTATATCAAATGGCAATCCTTAGTATCTGCCAGTCTGCCTACCTATCCGGCTTTTTTGCTTCATAGGAATTATTGCAACGGTCTTTCCGTTGCAATAATTCCTATGAAGCAAAAAAGCTAGTAACAAATGGACGAACGTTCACAATTGTAATGAGAGTAAACAACGTAAGATGCCATGTCAGGTTCGTAACAAATGAAACTCCTTAGTCTTGCCTACCCATCCGAAAAATACATGTGAATAAAAAACCAGGCAATTTAGCAGAACAACCAGTCTCACAACAGTCTGGTAGTGTAATTGCGACGGATACTGCTCCGGTATAGCAGCCAACACAAAAAGTAGTCGACAGGGACCGTATAACAAATTCTTCTCAAGTCAGGTTAAGGATGGTTGCCCGCTACTGACCACTGAGTAGTAATTTGTGAAATGATCTTAATACGATCTCCGATCGGCCGTTGACTTGTTGAGACTGGGCTGAATGAATCAAACGGTTGTGGTTTAACACGCAAGCACCTGTTGACAACGATGTGACATTCAACGTTCGATATGAGCCACAAGTCAAAGGATTCAAGCGATTTTCTTTTTATGTTCTCGGTGGGACCGGCGTGTAAATACTGTTCAATTTGTGTAATCGCTTAGTCAATATGGCTATGAGGCATATAAATTTTTATTAGTGATGGGTTTATAGAAGCCAACTAAATAATTGTTAAAATGTATTATTTTCAAAAATAGAAAATTATTTTTGCAATCTTTATAAGTCTAACAGGAAAATCCCAATAAAAACTAGCTACCCAACCCAGAATTGCAATGGAATTGACAAGGTAGTCTGTATAAGTTACCCTTGGGACAAATTAAGAAACAGCGCTTTCAACAGAAAATTTACTGTACACGATCCCTATAACACTATGCCTACATCGAATATCGAAACCTCACGTGACGCCTATAACCAAAAACACAAGCGAAAGCAAACATCAGTAGTCCAAAGTAAAAAAAAGGGGTAGTCTAACCTTATGTGCGATTTTACCTTTGGTAACTTAAAATAATAATTATCATAATATTTACTAACATAAAAATTAGACTACAAAACAAAACTTTGACAATTACCCTTCAAAAATAAAATCGCCACCGCTTATCACCAATCGCTTATAACTTGGCCTTGTTTACGTGCAACTTTGTTGCACTCGAGATCGAACAACCAAATATGGCCAGGAATGCTGCCAAACACGATTGTACTTAATCGATATAGTATCGTATACAGGACGCGGTAAACTTGCGACGATGGAGATTGACACGTGGTTACTATTTACGTTAAGCGAGATTAAGCTACTTTGCCGCGGTCATGTTATAGGATGAGTGACCATTTTATTAAATAGGTCACGTCCTTTCGTATTTGAGTATAGACGCCCGCTAGCACATCTAGGACGCAGAATATATGCCTTCAAATATTGGTGACAAATGTTCTGTTTTAGGTTTTTTTGATATCCAATTGTCAACAAGACGCACGTATAAAGTAGTAGCATGATTTTTTTTAAAATTATTTTATTATTTATATATTTGGTTGATTGATTTATGTATTTGGTTCACAAAATAAGTTACAAACATACAGAAGTAGAGTATACAGTATTAAAGCCAGATTGTAGTTTCAACTTAGAAAAATAAATTACTTTCAATAATTAATTATTCGCACGGAATTGAACTTTGTATGTTCTTTTGAGTATAAAGTATCTTTGAACCTATTATTACAAATTTTTTCCATCTCATATCTCTCCTTTCCGACGACGGCAGAGTTGGGTATTGACAGCATTTTGCTAATTGAATCCATGAGAGAAAGGTTTTCTTTTTCTCGACCGTTATTTTCAATAGAGACAGTGCTGGATTGTCTGTACTTCTACGTCTTCGTCTACGTCTCTCTTGAGAAAGAGTTATCATTCAATGACACTACTAAGACAATGCTAAGTGTAATAATATTTATATAATTATCCCTTATACGGCGAATTTCTGTCCGTTGGACATTATCTAATAAATCACATTCAATGGTGCATTTCTAACCAGTGTGCAAAGCATAAACACTGTAGATTTTACCGGAAAATAAAATATATTCTCTTAACTTTTTTCTCTTTTTTCAGACATGAGGCCATCTTATGACGCTCATTACGTCATGAGCGTCGTTCTTATTTTTTTTTTACACAATTACATTTATGTACATATTCATAACTAGTATTTATTTACTTTATACTTACTTACCTATTACCTACTTTTTCAATGTATTCTTTTAATAAAATAGTATATATTATGCCATATTTTCTCTCGTGGCTATCTATTTATGTATTATTTATTTCTTTATTTTGAGTGCACTATTGGCGGACCAAACGTCAATAATTGTGGTGTTCGCTGAAAATCAGCGCTGTGTAGTGCTTGCAGCAATGCAAGTGCCACAGCATTATGCTGAGCGCATCACCCTTGTTTTTGTGCCGTCGGATGGGACGTGCATCTGCACATAAACATTTTATTTGTTTTTAAAATTTCTTTATACTTCTATATTTTTATTTACTTTTTGTTATACCCGCATTCTATAATAATTAATGATGCATGTCATGATGGTACAAAACTAAAAATCTTTTTATTTCATTTCATTTCATTTAATTGTGTTGGAACAACCTGTATGTGTAATATGGATAACAGTTGTCTAATGCACTTATTTGTGTAAAGTAAACTGTTCTAAAGACCGCGATTTACTTTCATCTATAAGATATTCTTAATAAAATCCTATTGGAATATTCTATGGATTATTACTACAATTTATTTAGTGACACTGATTGAATGCATGAAGCTTCTTTTTTAATATATGTATGTGGACTATGGCCTAACCCTTCTCACACTTAAAAGAGGCCCGTGCCCAGCAGTGGGACAGATTAATACAGGGCTGATATAATTATTATTATTATATTTATGTTACTTTTGCTATTTTTAAAATGCGATTTTACAAATAAACTCTAGGCGACGTAGGTAGCGCGGGCTACACGCGTGACCTACTCACGTGAGCTACTCGTGCAGGCTACAAGCGCAAGTTAAATGCGGAAGCTCCTCGTGCGGGCTACATGAGCAAGTTACTTGCGCAGGCTACATGCCTGAGCTAATAATATGATTATAGGGTAACATTTGCAAGTTAAGGCACATATTGTTAGGTAGTGTATAGGTACATAATTATGTCATGATTGTTATCTATAGGTACTAATATTATAAAGCTGAAGAATTTGTTTATTTGTTTGTTTGAACGCGCTAATCTCAGAAACTACTGGTTCTATTTGAAAAATTATTTTGGTGTTGGATAGCCTATTTATTGAGGAAGGCTATTGGCTATATAACATCACGCTACCACCCACGGGGGCGGCGCAGTAACAATAAAAGCGGGTGAGACCGCGGGAACATCTAGTATAACATAAAATGGCACACATGTTTGTTGTCAATAAAAATGATTGATAGTGTATCATACATATTAAGTAGTCCATACTGCTATTTTTCGTTATTTAATCCTGTTAGATATGTTTTAAAATATATTTGAAAGAGTCTAGCTGTAAAAAAGGTATTTAATTGTTCTTTATAGAAGTAGCTCAGATTTAATTTATCGTACGATTTCAGAAATAGGGACACGCTGTATATCATTCAGTTTATTATAACTTATCTTATGTGGGGGCCAGTCAGTGCAAGACCGGCGACACTTCGACCCCGTGGCGACTGCCATAGATGTTCATGGCAGCCGGGACCGACGGCTTAACGTGGTCTCCGAGGCACGGAGCAGGCGATAATTGTCAATCAATACGCACATAATTTCGAAAAGTCATATAACTTCCAAAAGTCAGAGATGCGCGACGTGGGTTCGAACTCGAGACCCTCTGCATTGCAGTATGTTGATCTCCCCACTGAGCTATCGCTGCTCAAGTTTGTTTATTATAAATTTATATTATAGGTTATTATAAATTTATATACGTATGTATACAGTTTTAATATATTCATGCTGTACTACGGATTTCTTGTTGCACTAGAGTTAAGTTACAATGTTCAGTCATACAACTTCATTATCATCACAACATTATTTGTAGTAGCTGTTAATCCTGCTTATACCTATTATAAACTAGCTGACTAGTGCAACGTCGTTTGCTTCACATAAGAAAATTTTCTCCATTTTTGTAACATTTTACATTGATGCTCCGCTCCTTTTGGTCGTAGCGTGATGGTATCTTTTATCTTAATCCTTACTAATATTATAAATTCGAAAGTAACTCTGTCTGTCTATCTGTCTGTCTGTCTGTTACCTTTTCACAGCCAAATTTATTTAGATGAAATTTGGTACAGGTATAGTTTAAAACCTGGGTAAGGACATAGGCTACTTTTTATTGATGTAGGTACCACGCGGGCGGAGCCGCGCGCAAAAGCTAGTCTATACTAATATTATAAAGCTGAAGAGTTTGATTGTTTGTTTGAACGCACTAATCTCAGGAACTACTGGTTCGATTTGAAAAATTCTTTTAGTGTAGGATAGCCTATTTGTGTAGGAAAGCTATAGGCTATAAAACATCACGCTACGACCAATAGGAACGAAGCAGCAATGAAAAATGTTGCAAAAACGGGTTATATTCTCTTATATAAAGCAGACGAACGGGTCAGCTAGTACTTTAATATGTGTGGCAAATATCCGATTCTTATTTCGTGGGTAGATGACTGTACGGATTGCTAAGTGGTCTAAACTTGTCACCTCGCTGTCGCCATGTGTTGCAGGTTCGATTCCTATACGGAATAAAAATGTATATGATGTTCAATAAATAGTTTCTACATATATTTGTGTCCGTTGTTCAATGTTTGTATAGTCCCCAACGACACAGCAATTGTTGCTAAATAAGACGTTGTCAAAATACGGAACTATGTACATAGGTACTTAAGACTGCGCCGAGCGAAATGTGCTAAAACAGGCGGTCACAGTTAAGTGAATAAAATCAACACTGTGTTTAATACAAGTCAAATATAAAATATACATTTACCATAACAATGAATGTGTTTACAATTACTCCGTGTGAAAAACTTAGAATAATTAATATTTTCGCCTACAAAATTACGTAAATATGCACGAAAAATGGAAAACGTAAGCTCGAGTTACGTGATTTTAGATTATAACAGTAGAAATCTATTCCATTTTACAGCTACAGCTTAAACGAAACATAAATAGTTAGTTATATTACAATTTGTCCGTCCCAAATTTTTAAGTTATTGGTTGACAATAAAGATACATATTTATCCAAAAAAGCACTTCAAATCTTCCATACAATTTTACTATGGCGGCCGCGCGCTGATTTGAATATGCGCCGCACGAGCTCTGTCATTATCTGTCTTACGCTCGGCGCAGTCTTAATACACTGCTGATAATACAGAGACATAATAAGTTATTAACAAGTAAATAATCTTCTATTTAATAATAAAATCTTTCCTAGTACATAATTTTAGTCTTATAAGGAAATATAATATTATACTGCCTAGGTTATATAGCCTTATCAAGGTTGAAGCTATTTATTCTTAAAAGGTTTACATTCTGATAGAGGACTTGATTAACTATTATATATATCAGCAATGCTTTTCTAGGTTGCCATTTTTTACCACTACGGTGCTACACAAACTTATCGCAGACATTTTGACGACTCGATGGCGTAGTGGTTAGTGTAACCGACTGCCACGCCTGAGGCCGCGCGTTTGATTCCCGCACAAGTCAAACATTTGTGTGCATGGACATGGATGTTTGTTTTGGTCTGGGTGTTTCTATATAATATGTATGTATTTACAAAAAAAGTATATATGTATGTTTATCCCTTGTCTAGTACCCATAGTACAAGCTCTGCTTAGTTTGGGCTAGATGGCGTTGTGTGTATGTGGTAGAATATTATTATATCACTGTTCCCGCGGTTTCACCCGAGTTTATCGTTACTGCGCCGCCCCCGTGAGTCGTAGCGTGATATTATATAGCCTATAGCCTTCCTCGATAAATAGGCTACCCAACACTAAAAGAATTTGAGATTAGCGCGTTCAAACAAACAAACTCTTCAGCTTTATAATATTAGTACCTATAGATTATTTTGTTTTTTGAACAAATGCCATTCCAGCTTTAGGTATTATTTCTGTGTCGCGGGGTACTTTACAAACATTCAAATAATGGACATAAGTAACTCCCAGACTCGAAGCAACTATTTGTGGAACAAACAAATTTTTGTCACGTTGGTTTCGAACCTACAACGCTTGACGCAGTGGAAGTGGCGAGACGACCACTTTAACCACTACGTTATGCGTGCAGTCTATTTAGATGGATCCCTTAAACAAGGGTTTTGGAGCTATCCTAATTTTACATGCGTTGTCATTCAGTTGACAGTTACCATAACTATAAATTAAAAATTTATAAAACCCCCGACACAAAATAATAAAAATAGTAATCGGCCATTTTGCGGTGGCGGCCATCTTGGATTTGAAATTTATCATAGTGTATAGTATTCCACTAGTCAAGTCCTTTCATTTGATATCCATTTTAAGGAAGTTGTGAAAAAATATGTAATCCGCTATTTTGTGGCGGCGGCCATTTTGGACCGATTTTCAAAACATAGCTAAGAACACTCCCGACTAATTCACATTTCAAACAAAAAAATTAAATCAAAATCGGTTCATCCGTTCGGGAGCTACGATGCCTGAGACAGACACACACACACACACACACACAGACACGTCAAACTTATAACACCCCGTCGTTTTTGCGTCGGGGGTTAAAAAAGATAGTTCACAATGACCACCTGATGAAAACACGGTCAGTCCAATAACCCTACTTACTTCAGGAATACAACACAGGGCTGCTGTATTTGGCTGAGATGTTCTTTAGGGCAGGGCTACTTTCACCGTAGGGCTGCCCTGGATTGAGGTAAATGTTAAAGCCAGGTTTAAACAAGGATCCTACAATTTTCTATTGCTATAATACCTTCAGCAATAATTGCGGTGTTAAGAGAGCCTATCTGAGCTGGCCGACAGGGCGATGTACTGACGGTCGTCCCAGTATCGCTGGTATGGTAACAGCACCATTCCGAAGGTCTCGCAGAACCGCTTCTACAGGAAAGTGGATCTGCAAGAGCTTCAAGCCAATGACTGAGCCAATCAAGAATCGAACCCACTACCGTGGGTGGTCAACCACCATAATTTGTCCATTATTAATTTGAAGCGTGTCTTGAGTCTACTACATTTAATGAACAACGTGTCACATCAAACTTATTTTCAGTGATTCAAAATATATATTTATCATAATATGTTACACAGGTAGACTAAATATGAACAGTGATAGTGAATAGGATTGTTGTTCATGAGATCTCGACTTCGATTCCCGGGTTAAGCAGAACGTTGTTCGGTTTTACTGTCAAAAATTTCATTTCGCATATCTATGTCGCAATATTATAAGAGATATATAAAATCGGAGTGACTTACATCGATAGATTAACATAATAATATGTAACACGACTCATAGGTAGGTATATTAACCTCGGTTTAATAGTAAAAGCGATGTATATTGCTGCAGAAGTAGGTATAGCAATATAAACCAGTCTGCAATCATACTGCCAGGTACACACAATCATCATAAAGCATACATACACACACGCACACACCCTAATCATATTATTTTTTTTATTATTGAAACAATTATAATAAAGATCATAATGTTATTAAATAGATTTTGAGGGGCCTGGTAGGTGATGACCAATGATATTTGATTAATAAGTTAATTCTTACTTTGGGTAACAGTCACCTAATATTGTGCTAAATTTGCTGTTTTTAAAACTGTATACTTATTCTGGGAAATAAAATTTTATTATTATTATTTCGTCATAATATTCTCTAAGTTTACAGAAGTGCATATTTTGTGTGAAACTTAATAAAACCGCATCGTCACTGCGTTTTATTCATAAAAAGTGAATAAATCTTATATTGTCGAATATCTCCCTTTGTCTTGACACCAGACAATATCTTTTTATTGTTTACATTTTTGCGAGACTGTAAAAACTAGATACTATCTTATGAAGGTGATAAACTTTAAATAACGTCTTTATTTAACTTACTCAGTTTATAACTAGGAAGTGACAATATTGAATAAAATACATATAGCATTATAACCAGTCAGTTCGTGGCATAGCAGACATAATTAAAAGTATATTCTGTCCGAGTGCCGCTACATAGATTAAACTAACTTTTATCGCAGTTTATTTAAATTATTAACCGACTTCAAAGAAAGGAGGAGGTTCTCAATTCGACAGTATTTTTTTTTCTTTTTTATGTTTGTTACCTCAGAACTTTTGACTGGGTGAAGCGATTTTGATGATTCTTTTTTTATTTGAAAGCTGATGCTTCCCTTGTGGTCCCATTTAATTTTAATTAAGATTTGACCTGTCGTTTTCGAGTTATCCTTAATAATGCGTATTTGGTTGACTTCGGCTACATTGATGATGTTCTCATTTTTGGCAAGATTAATAATATAATAATAATAATAATATTCTATCACATACACACAACACCATCTAGCCCAAACTAAGCAGAGCTTGTACTATGGGTACTAGACAATGGATAAACATACATATTATATATTTTTTTTGTAAATACATACATATTATACATAGAAACACCCAGACCAAGACAAACATCCATGTTCATGCACACAAATGTTTGACTTGTGCGGGAATCGAACCCGCGACCCCAGGCGTGGCAGGCGGTTACACTAACCACTACGCCATCGAGGCCGACACTAAACACCGAGACAAACATGTATCTATGTGTGTAATTGTGCATGCCAATGTTATGTTATGATTATATGTAGTAAGACATCTCATGTTTAATTAGTTACAAACCTACCTTGGCTGACACCGACTCCATCAATAACAGTAATTTATTTATTTACAAGAATATGCAATTATTTATTAACTTTTTAGTACATTTTAAGTTTTAGAATATTCTTTTCTAAAGTCGGTTTTCTTTTTTGTTAAAATGTTGTTTATAATAACTATTTATACTATAGCCGACGTTTTAACGGTTTTTCAATGGTCATCGTCACCAGGAGATCAAGGTGGCGTTCGTCTTAATCTTGAAGTGTGAAGTTATTTCAATGTACCTACTCGAACATAGTTTTAATTCGTAGTGTCACGCCTATATCGATGTAGAGATAAACTGAGGTGGGACTCCCACATCGGCTGTAGTACCGTATGTTCATGAGTCCCATGTAAAAGAGAGCGAAGCTTACCATCGAGCAGTTTCTATTGATAAATAAACTAATAACACTGCCCAACTCGGGAATCGAACCTGGGTCCTGTGCATGAAAGAGCAATCACATTTACTACCGCTGTGTCACCGAGCTAGTCTACTCATATACCAAAACAGTCCACCATATATCGCCAGCCATGTTTTGAGTCCCACGTGCCGTCAACCAGGCACATTGTCAGACTTGAGACATCCACCATCTTAGTCTCCCCGTGAACATGGCTGTTGGAAAGCAACCGAAACGTCGGGGAAGTGTTAACATGAATATTAATAGTGTTAATAATATAAATAGCTTGTAAACTCAAATATAACTACAAGTTTTAATATTTTTTTTTGACGCGACGTCTAATAAATCGATGAACGCCGGCTGCACGCACGAAAAAGGATGACTCATTGTCCCGTTACGCTAATTGTCCCGTTACGTTCATTGTCCCGTTACGGGAAATAAATTTTGTTATGACGTTGTCACGTTAAACTATCGTCCGTAAACCGACTTTACAGACAACCAATTTTTTTTAAGTGAAACTTGCTTAGGCGCGTTGAGCACATCTTGGATGAAAAAAAATCATTGAACTCGCGTCATCGTCACGCTTCCACGCTTTTATGTTATAGTAGGCAAACGAGCAGACGGATCGCCTGATGGTAAGCGATTACCGCCGCCCACGGGCACCCGCAACACCCTCGCTCACTCGACGAAACACAACGCAAGCGCTATTTCACGCTGGTTTTCTGTGAGGTCGTGGTATCACTCCGGTTGAGCCGGCCTATTCGTGCCAAAGAGTGGCTCTCCCACGGTAATTTTAATAGCTTCAATATTAGTAAAGTTCAATAAATAAACAACGCGACAAAATCCGTATAAAGTGGTTTAGTTTCATCGTAAAACATTCGCGTGAACGTAAGGCAATATTCCAGACGCCGTTTACTGAAAATGACTTACAGTAAAACCAAATAACATATTGTACGACTTAGGAACCGAAACTGGGACTTCTCAACCGCCTGCAAAGCGCAAACAAATACCAAACGCATTCAACACCGAGATATATTTCATCATATATCTATTTCTAGCGATGATAATTTTAGACCAATGAAGGTTAACACCTTTTTTAACATTGCCGGTTTTTTTATATATTCACGGAATAGTGCATAGGTGCAGCGGTTAGACTAGATCAATAGAAATTAATAACCGTTGATAAGTAGCAACAGTAAAAACCGAACCAATAAATAAATGTAGACATCGATATACGTCGATAAAATTCAAGTCGTTCATTAAAACTTAAACTTAATGTTCGGAGTGAATTTTTAATACAACAGGACTTAATACAAAGGCCACAGTAATTCAGGATTAAAAGATAATTATTATATTACTTTGATGTGTTTTTTAATCGTTCATAGAGCGAGTTTAAATCTTTTAACATACACGTAGCGAGCTAAGCCTTTCAGAATTAGTTAGTGACCTTTTTCTGAGATGGCGCCTATGCCTATCATTAAATATAGATATATAACAAAGCATAAAAACTATTTATAGTAAGTAGGTATGTCATGCATGGCATGCATGGCTAAGTAACCAGCTGATTGCCTGGCATACTTATTATAAATAGTTTTTCTTTTTAATGAAATTGTTGATTGAAGCACTTGCAAGCCTTTTTGGCCTCGGATTCGATAATCGAGTCAGGCAAAATGTTATCAGTTTTTTACTGAGCAATTTTCAGTAGTTCAACCTTTATAAATGTGCCTGGTACAGAGAGACTTAAACGCCTGTCACTACTGCCTACACTGTCGAAGGTCGGCGACGAATAGACCTGAATATATGTATACATCAAACAATAGCCGCACAAGTAATATAATATTCTATAATATTCTACCACATACACACAACACCATCTAGCCCAAACTAAGCAGAGCTTGTATTATGGGTACTAAACAATGGATAAACATACATATATACTTTTTTTTGTAAGTACATACATATTATACATAGAAACACCCAGACCAAGACAAACATCCATGTTCATGCACACAAATGTTTGACTTGTACGGGAATCGAACCCGCAACCTCAGGCGTGGCAGTCGGTTACACTAACCACTACGCCATCGAGGTCGCCCAAGTAGTTTATAGTATAGTATAGTATAATGTTTAGTGATTCGTGAGACTTAAACACATCTGGCGATATGTATCATCGCTGCTTACCACTTCAACGATAAATATACGTGATATGTGTAGTATGTATAATCATAACCGAACAAATAACTAATCATTGGTTTATTATGTCTATAAAACTACTTATTAAGCTCAACGCACTTACGGTTCCACATCAGCTATGCAAGACGTTCGCCCAGTAGCCTTGTGTGCACAGCAATAAACTTAGCACAAAGTGTCTCCAAGCGATCGTCAAGAAAAGCACTAAAACAGCGCGCTAGGGTTCCGTATACACGTTTTATTAGGGTCCCGTCAGTTATACAGCGTTTTATCAGTTTCAGACTGAAGCTTTAAGATCTAAATATCGGGATAGCTTCGCGTTTGTTTTTTTTGTTTTATTCCGCATTCGCCCCTGTTTCGTCCCGAATGTAAAAATCCGCATTCGCCCCAAAAATTGTTCCTCATATGCCCCGAAATTAAAATAAATATTAATTTCTTAATGTAATTCCTTTTTCGTCCTAAATTATGTTCCTTTTCTGCCCCTGTTTTTTTCTGTATAGAATTTTTGTTGTACCGTCTGCCGAAAAATATTTTACACTACCTCGTTGTTCTCGCGGCAAAACTTTGGGCTTATGATTGCATGACATCACGAGCCCGACAACAATAAGATTTTATATAATTTTAACCATGTTTTGGTTTTGCGAACCATATGCACAAAAATGTAGGACGGAAAAGGAATAATTAAAAAAGAGGGGCGAATGAGGAACATTTTGGCATGTGGGACGTAATGCAGGGGCGAATGCGGCACAAATCTCTTGTTTAAAGACAACTCTCGCGCTTCGAATAATTCTTGTGTCGCGTAGGACTTTACAAATATTCAAACAACGGACACAAAACATACAGACTTGGAACAACCATTTGTGGATCACACCAGTTTTTGTCTCGAGGGCTCGAACCCATAACACTTGGCGCAATGGCAGTGGTGAGGCGACCACTTAAACTACTACACCATCCATGCAGTTAAAGTCGAATAGGAACTTATTAGAGTATTATATCATATAATAATAATAATAGAAACACCTAGACAAACATCCATGTTCATGCACACAAATGTTTGATTTATGCGAGAATCGAACCCGCGACCTGAGGCCTAGCAGTCGGTTACACTAACCACTACGCCATCGAGGCCGACATAGTATGAGTTTTAAGTTAGACATAGTGGAGTAGTTATGGAATCGTTCAGTTTATAATATTGCAAGCATAATTAATGTCAGTTATGTTGGTTAACATATGACTACCTGAAACTATTTCACGAAAAAAAACGGTACATGAATTTTCCAAAAAAATAATTCTTATAAAAAAAATATGGTCAGGGTTATTCTATGCCACGAGTAGAGTGCGTGGTTAAAAGGAATTACACGATTTCAAAATCAGCCTGTGTATTGTTATTGGTCGATACTATCATACATAGCTTAAGATTACATACAGACTGTAAGATATATTTACACTGATACAAGACACCGATATTGGCAGCGGTAAATCTATATTTTACTAATAATATTGTCGGCCTCGATGGCGTAGTGGTTAGTGTAACCGACTGCCACGCTTGAGGTCGCGGGTTCGATTACCGCACAAGTCAAACATTTAATTTTGTGTACATGGACATGGATGTTTGTCTTGGTCTGGGTGTTCCTATGTATAATATGTATGTATTTACAAAAAAAATGTATATATGTATGTTTATCCATTGTCTAGTACCCATAGTACAAGCTCTGCTTAGTTTGGGCTAGATGGTGTTGTGTGTATGTGGTAGAATTTTATTGAAAATTTTATTAACTCCCATTTTTGAAGGGGTAAAGGCGTGTCATGCGGGCCAAGACCAAGCATGACACGTTAAATGAAATAAGTTGATAATATGGATGATGATGTTAGAAATTTGCGTGTGATGCGGCACGTGTTCAGAATCGTGGCTTTTTGCAATAGTTGTAGTGTGTGTATAGGCATGTGTAAGATGTCAAGGCTTTGAGTGAGTGTTTTGGGTATTATACCAGTTGATGACAAGACTATTGGTACGATATGCACTGTACGTGCTCTCCATTGTATTTTTAATTCGATCGCTCAGTGTTTCCTTCTTCCTTCAATCCTGGGTCCTTTAAGCGAGGCGTGAAATAGCACTTTCTCAGGCCGTCAAAGTAGAGACCTCAACATCGCCTCGGCTACTATGAGGGCGGTGTGGAGGCCACTGCTCTTAGACCACACGACTGCTTACCATCAGGTGGAGTGTGGTCATTTTGACGAGCACGACAAAAAAAAATAAGTCTTGGTATTTTGAAAGCTTATCGGCTATTGTTGATTGTACGTTGTAACTGTTGGGGATGGCTATGTCAATAATATAAATGGTGTTGCTATTTTTATCATGTAGTGTTATATCGGGTCTGTTATAGTGTACGGTTTTGTCAGTAATGATTGTTCGGTCCCAATACATTTTACAGGTGCTGTTTTCGAGGACAGTGTCTGGTTTATATTTGTGGTATGGCAATTTTTTATTGATAAAATGATACTGATGTGCTAAATGTTAGTGTATTATTGCAGCTACTTGGTCATGCCGGTGTTTATAATCAGACTGGACCAGAAATTTGCAAGCGCCAGTTATATGTTGTATTGTTTCAGGGGCTGAGTTACAGTGTCTGCATAAATCTGAGGTTTGATTCGAGTCTCTAATTATGATTTTTTTATAATTTCTGGTGTTTATGACCTGATCTTGTATAGCTAGCATGAAGGCTTCAGTTTCTGGAAACAGTTCCCCTTTTATGAGCCATTCGTTCGACTTTCCTTTATCGACGTAGTTTTGACTCAGTTCGGTTCGGTGTCTTCCATGAAGAATTTTCCCTGCCCATTTGGCAACTTTTTGCTCTACAGTCGTTAACTTTTCATTATGTTGCAGAACTTTATTTTTTAAATTAAATGGTGTGAGTTTGTGGTCTATTTCTGTGATGTGTTTATGAAGTGATGAGTGTTGTGACTTGGTGTGGAAGTACTGCCTAAGTGTAGAAATTTGTTTATTATGTAAGTTTAGTATATCTATCAACCCTCTTCCTCCTTCTTTCCGTGGTAGCATAAGCCGTTCTATCGATGATTTTGGATGGTGTTTACGGTGTTTTGTCATAAATGTATTTATTGCTCGATTAAGGTTCTTAAGATCAGTTTGTGACCAGTTTATAATTCCAAATGAGTAAGTAAGAATAGGGATAGCAAATGTGTTGATAGCTTTAATAATATTTTTTGAGTTGAGATGAGATTTTAATATGAGATTAAGCCGGTGTTTAAATTTGTTTGTTAGCTCTGCTTTTGTTTCCTTTTGTAATATTTTTCTTGACTGCTTAAAACCTAAATATTTATATGTGGTAGATTCATCCATCGGTTCAATAGTGCTACCATTCTCTAAAATATACCTATTGCTATCTATTTGTCTATTGCTTATTGACAGGATGTTACACTTGTCAACACCAAATTCCAAATTTATTATTATTATTAATATTAGAGTAAGGAACGCATTTCGGTTGTCTAACGAAATTTTATCAAAATAATGTAATCGGTTCAGTTAGGCATTCTAGTTTAGGATGAGTAAAGAAATAGGATGAGATGTCAGAGGATGAATACGGAACAACCCGAAAAGTGGACGTTACGCACCTCTGCTTATCCCTTCAGGAATATACGCGTGAAGGTATGTACTTATATTTTCTTTATAATATCAAAGTCAAAGTCAGAAATCATTTATTCATTTAGGTCACAAAGCAACACTCATGAACGTCAAAGTATATAGGTTAGTGAGTTTCCTAAGTCACTGAAGCTACATTTAGGTTAGTTGCTAGGTTCAGGCAAAGGGTAGAGCCTATGAGAAGAAACCTGCAAGAAACTCACGGCCACTCTTTTAAATCGAAAGTTAAATATAATTTCAGTATTTTACAACTCAGATTAACAAGGTGTTACAGCCATTATACCATATACTACTGACTATAAAAAACTAAAGATAATGATATAATATAATAATATAATATTCTACCACATACACACAACACCATCTAGCCCAAACTAAGCAGAGCTTGTACTATGGGTTCTAGACAATGGATAAACATACATACATACTTTTATTGTAAATACATACAAATTATACATAGAAACACCCAGACCAAGACAAACATCCATGTTCATGCACACAAATGTTTGACTTGTGCGGGAATCGAACCCGCGACCTCAGGAGTGGCAGTCGGTTACACTACCCACTACGCCATCGAGGCCACGTAACAATAACACATTCTACCGTTTAATTTGTCATTGTCTGCCTATTCATTTAAAGCATAAAAATCTAATTAGGTATGTTACCCTCAATATTATTAAGTGCTCATTAATATGTCAACTGCAAAATTAACTTGTCTGTTTGTCCACAATAGACTACTGGTATAATGTTCAGTTACAGTCTGTCATACTTAAATGTATATAATCATAGGTTGTTTTGAATAAAAGACCGGTATAAAATGTGAGTTACAATTGGCCGATTGGGCATTGATCATTGTTTTAAGGACTGTCGTTATTGTAAGCGTATATTTAAAATTAGTTTATGCCCGCGGCTTCGCCTGTTTGAATCCCATGGGAACGTGAAATGTGGTACAAGTATACAGAAAGTTTAGCTACATATGTGGTAAGTTTTATTCTTATGCTAAATGTTTACCGGTTTACGCGTAATTGAGAAACAAGCATACTTTTAATATGTCGGAATGCGTTTGAGTTCGATTTAGGCGAACAAAACCATTAGCTGAAGCTAGTATATCTTTAATCCATACAAATAAATAAAATTGAAGTGTCTGTCAAAATAACAGCTTTATACTAAATGCATATGAAATGATATACGGTACATATAAAAAATAATTCATTTTAAATATTTTGTCTGTCTGTTTGTTCCGGCTAATCTCTGAACGTCTGTACCGATTTTAACTGGTCTTTCACTGGCAGATAGCTGATGTTATAAGTAAAACTTAGGCGTATTGCTTTTATTTTAGGAAAATTAGTATACCTAGTACCGCAAAAAATCAATTAAAACATTTTCGTTAAATTCCAAGCAGTCGATGTCGCAGGTAACAGCTACTGCTAAGCAGAAATCTCCAGTTCGACCGAATCGAATTTATACAGTAAGTAAAATAACGAAAGGCGTTCCCTTAAATCGGTTATTATACATCATTAATAGATGCAAATGTACATATTTGCATAGAAAAATAAGCATGAAAAATAAATTAAATGTAAAACTAATTAAAAGTCATTTTAATTAAAAATTCATAACTAAGTAAAAAGCGACGTTGCCGTTTTGCATTGGTACTTTAGTGCGTATGCAAAGAGTATTTCTTTTTCGTGTCTGTTTATAATTTTTTATTGAATATTTTTGAAGTTATTAAAATAAAATATTTTTTGTTTTTTATGGGAACATTTTTATTACGATCTAAGCACGCCATAATATTGCCAGTTTAAGGCAACGCCTTTCGTTAGTTAACGTACTGGATAACACTTTATATAAATTCGACTCGATCGATCTCGAGACTTCTGCTTAGCAGCCCAACGGCCTTCCACTAGGCTTTAGCTGCTGCTTACTTGCTTGCTCTCATACCTAGCACATATTATTAATTTAAAGGCTCTGTTCGTATATGCGTTATGCGGCGAACGATATGTATTTTACACTGCGTTCAACGCAAAAAACAAGAACTGTATATGTAAGAAACAATATGATGTAAATTGTATATTCATATCTTTATTTATTTATCATCATCTCAACCGAAAGACGTCCATTGCTGGACATAGGCCTTGGGGGAGCCAAGGTTTTCTAAACGGTCTTGAACCACCGGCATCTTATTTTTGATTATATAAAAAATAAAATTTTCAATATGAGTGTTGAGCTACTACTATTGCGTGTTAGACAACGTCCAGAACGATGATTATAGATAAACGCATCAAAATCGCAGGTATACCTAATAAAATACTACGTGGTAAATGCAAAGCGTTAGACGCTACGTTTGACGCATAAAAGAACCCAGCCCTTTATGCTCGTAATGTGGCAATGCAAATTAGAAAACCTATTTGCCACATTGTCTGAGGCGTCTACAACTTGTCATATATTGACGTGTTATTTCAATTAAGTTTAATTATATAGGGTACAAGTCCACTGTTGTTGTTAACTCATCAAAAGATGTGTGACTTGACATGTAGGTAAGTAAAAAAAAGTGTAAACACACAGTTTATCCTTCGGCGGATATTTAAGTGTGTTACTGTATAATAATGAGATACGAGCATGCTTTTCTGCTTGACATATTTTAAAACGACACCGCTCTGTCATTACTTTCAAAAGTGACAGGGCTTAAACAAGGTGAAAAGACATCTTTATTTATTTTGACGCCGAATGTCTTTATCAATTAATAGTGAGGTCAACGATCAGAATTACCATCACAAGATAAAATTTAAAACGAAAATGCTTTAATGAACACACTAGATTTTGCCCACGGCTTCGCTCGCGTAAATGTAGGTCCTAACCTATGGCTAGTTTAGATTTATTACAGTACATTTTTCTGGATGAAAGGTACCCTATGTCCCTATCTGTACCCGTCACAACGTGTATGCAAAATTTCATGTTGATCGGTCGCGTAGTTCAGGCGTGAAAGCGTAACAAACAAAAAAACTATATTAGTAAGGATATGCTTTTTATGTTTATTTTCTTTACCAACTTTTTGCACAGAAATGTACAATGGCGCATGTAATGCCTTTGGCAGTCTACCAGTCTACCACAGAGTTAGCAGAGTTAAAATGAAGCCATAATATAACATCAAAATCAAATAAATTAATGACACTATTCACGCTGTTATTCAAAACTGTGCTTAGTGTCATATAAGATAGATATTCTATTTGCATGTAATCCGATTGAACTACAAAGTTCAAAGCTTAGTGTTGCGACACGCGCATGTCGACTGAAACATTTTTCTGTCATTAATATCGCCATTACGGTTAAGTCAACAGAATGTGCATTACCCCACATTTCTCCAACTACAGTTTAGGACACACGCAAAAGAGTATATTGCCGTATACCGAGCATATTTACAAACGCCATGCTGCTACCGCGTATTTCTTAACAGAACACTAAAAGTACATTTTGCACCATCGGTGAAATTATGCTACGAGGCCACACTACATTATATATTTTATTTTTATATTTAGCTCTACCTAGCGCTCTCATCATATAACAGAGCAGGTACTTTAAAAATATAAGACATGCTTAACGCCAGACACTAGGAATAAAACATTAACACACCAGATAGATTACAAATTGGTGTGTAAAAAGAAGCAAATGTAAAACAAATAATAAATGAATACGCAAATGAAAAATAAAAAGGGTATATACCATAGATATTATGCTCATTACCATAAACAATACAGTACATATTTTTATCACTAACTAAATAGTATTTGAATCAAGAATTTCGATAAAAATTCACACACAATACATTGCCTGTCTTATCCGTTCAAGAATTTAGAGGCATGTTGCTAATATTACATTAAAATAAGCGTAAGCACGTAAATTTATTTCTGCCACATATAATAAGCATTTTTTAACATATGAGCACAGAACCATGCTGTGCTCATAGTAAGTGGTCACTTTTTCATTGCCTATACGCCAAGTCCTGTGGTAACAAAACTTTGTATATCCCCCAGGCTAAGAGACCTATACCCCTTTACATCCGCAAAAGGATAGGCACATGTTTTATATACAGATTTTGACGCCAACGTTATTAAGTTACACTTAATGGGTCAAGAGCGTATTTCCATCTCGTCGAATACTCCGTACTGCGAAGGATAATTACCTAAAAAGTCCAATAACTATTTACCCGAGACGGGAATTAAAACCAAGTTGTCACGACCGGTGACCCAACTGGCGAAATATTATGCCACATAACCAATGCGGCAGGCAAAAACAAGTAACCCTAGTACATAATAATAATCAATAATGGCGTTCCCTGCGGCATAGACATATAGAAGTTTCAATTTAAGTGTCACAGTGCCGCAGATAAATTTAAATACAGAGACAATATTTTATGGCTTATTTTAGGTGCGGTTTACGACGGCAGACGGGACCGGGATGAATGTCTGTCTAGATTTTATGATAGCTTCATACAGGAATGTTTGCGAGTTCACGGCATTTGTTGAAATATTTGACGATAGTTTTATTATGTTTCTACTGTAGTGCCAACTCTATGCTCGATATGACATCTGTCAAAGTTGACATCTGTCATAATACGGATTGTTTAGTTGGGTTTAGTGGCGTTTATATACTTGTTTATATCTTTAATATTATAATATAATGTCTATGTATTCCCAAAGGGTTGAGCAGAGGTGAATGCCACCTATTATGTTTAAATTGCGAAGTAGCGGCGAATATATTGCCGTCCAGCCGTAGATCTGGATGTCGAGCTATATTTTTACTAAAAGTTTAAGCTAACTTAACCAATCCGAATATCGAATCCAGGTCTTTACGATCGCCAATTGTGAATGTGTTTAAGGTTGCGTTATTGCAACAAGTCGATCTTAACCCTTTCATTGACCCGTGATAGACACAATAGAAAATCTATTGTTACGTATCATATGTAATTCATAAGACTAAAGGCAGACTGTGCAATAGGTAATATTTTGAATCTTTTAACATTTAGAACATAAGTTATATAGAATATATTCTTTACTTTATAAACAAGAAAATACTCTACGCAAAACATCTCAAAAGAAATTCGCTATCCTAAGTCTTACACAGAGATATGCGTTGAGAGTGAGCACAAGCAAAATACCCAAAGCCACAAGCGTTAATAAAATTTGTAAATTATTATTAAAATATAAAGATTTGTTGAGCTAGACAGAATTTGAATCCACCTCATTTATACAAAACCTTTTTGTGTACCAATTTATTAAAACAAACCGTGCGAACACGTACGAGACATTTTTTAAACTTCGAACCAAGAAAAGTCATTGACCGGGCACCACAAACACGCATATTAAAATTTTAGGAACAATATATTACTGGTAAGCTGTAAATCAATATTGTTACTAGACGGGTGCGGCACAAAGGAGAGCTGCACAGCGCTGCATCTGCTAGCCAATGTCAACGGTGACGTTTACGCGCCAAAAGTTTTACGATCCGCAGACGACGACGCGTCAAACGAACAGTGATGCATTTTGCTACTGTGTCAATATGTCGATATTTGTTAACTTGTTACTAAAACATCGACATTGGCAGACGGTGTGTGACGTAAGTGTAGTAACTAATCGATACCAGCGACTTCGCTCGGTATTTTTTGTTAGGTACAACTAAATAGAATCCATCCTCAGTGTTTAAGTCGGTAGTTTCGAAAGGGACCCTCGCCAGAGATCGTAAATCTCTTAGTTTATAAAACAGAACCATAAATACTTGTACAGTTAGAAACATTAATAATGTACGAAATGCAATTACATCACAACATTAATTATTATGACAAACACAAGAAACTGCAATGATATTGATCAATTAATGTTTTATGAGTACGACAAAATGATATATGGAACTTGCTGAGTAATCTACAATAAAATTCTATGCCACATGATATTTACATAAAATTATTGATACAACAAACTACAGTATCAGTAGCATACATGAATATTTTAATAGTTTCTTAATATGTATTAATAAATCAAACTGCTATTCATTGAGAAACTTTTGCGTATTGCATTAAGTAAGTGCCTATTTTTACTGTACAATTAGACTTATTTCTTGTATTTGTAAAGCAAATGACACAGTAAATCGATCAATATTCGTTTCATACAATTCAGTAAATTATGCACATATTAATGATAGTTGCTAAGGATGGGTTGAATATTTGTTTTATATTCGTTATTTGGCATATTCGAAAGGAAAAATAAATAAATATTCGTATTCGGATTAATTGAATGTTCGTTAGAATTGAATAATTAAATTATAATACTTATTTCGTTTAATATTAAAGTTACCTTTAGTTTTAATTGTGTAATGACAGGTGGTTAAAATAACGTATCAATCACCTTATATGCTTTCCACGTTTATAAAAAAACCACAGACTGATGACTAATATTTGGTTAAATTAACTACCTAACATTTGGCCATATAATCGTATTCATAAAACCCATGTTAAACTAGTTAGATCATAAATTAGCAGTGATTAGTCACAATAAACAAACATTGTGTCGCAGCCCAAATGTTCGAGCGTTGCTCAACAGGTTAAAACTTTATCCTTTTATTGCCAAGGAATACGTTTCTACGATTTCTATACAAGATAAATGAAATGAGAATCGTAACGTAATTGCTTGCATTTATATGAGCTATAATTGAATGATCAAATTCAATTTACTTTTTTATCGATACAACTGCGAGCGTGGCACGTCACTCAAACGTTCATTTTACGACCGTCTCGTTCCCGTGTTCCATTTTTAAATGGGTCTGCTTGTGGTAGGTCATTGGATAACTAATAATTATTGTTATTGGCAATCCGCTATGTTTTTTAAATTTAATTTTTATTGCGCCTAAATTCCAAGATTTTATTCACATATAATTTGATTGTACGAATACCGCAGCGATATTAGTTGTTATTTCGTCACTGTCAATATGCCGAGTGTTGCCGACATACCAGACGCGCAAGAAAATATTGCGCGATGCGTAGTAAGTAGCTGTTACGAGCAGAAGAATTATTTCTGTACGTTTCTTAATTTGTACAGTCGTATGTCACAAGGAACGTTCCTGAAGCGAAGTTCTTTTCACAATTTTCTACTCTAAAGTCCCACTTTAAAATCGGAACGGTATTTTTTTTAAATTTCCCCGACCCGACGTTAAGTCTGCGTAATTTACGAGTGGCCGGTAATAAAAGTTTTTGTTGCGAAAAGCGACGGGTGCTATAAAAGTTTGCTGTCCCTTTCCACAGCGAGTTTACGAGCGTGAAAACGCGAGATAGGTATATCGTACCGGTAGTTTTATTACCGGGTGCGCGATGCAAGCGATGTGAACCTATGTACCTACAACGGTAGCTAGGAAGCTTGGCGGCAAACAATATGTCAAATATGTGCTAGTATCAGTATTTTCTTTCTTTTTTGAAACTATGGTGTGATAGTGAATGTTTTCCTTATGTTTATTCTACTCGCTTGTACGCTGATATCGTACAGAAACGCAAACGTTATTGAGAAAGAGCTATAGTAAAATAAATCTTTTTCTTCTTTTCGTGTGGTTAGTGGCCAACCTGGTATCAAGAGTTGTTCAAGCCGCCCGTAGGCCTCTGACATGGCTTAACGACTGCTGTCAATTTGATACCAACCGGGACCGACTTTTTACGCCTTTTTTATGCCCTCCGAAGCACGAAGACGCTCAGATGAAATACCACTAAGCGGTCACCCATCTATAGACTGACCGCATCCAACGTTGCTTAACCTCGTTAATCGTTTACCGATCAGTGAGTGCAACTGGCTATGAGCGCCTACACTAATAATAAATAGAAATGTAAAAAAGATAGCTAAAGATATTTTGCTGACTGGATTCGAGTGCACGGATGACGTAGTGCTTAAAGTGGTTGCTTCGCTACTGTCGCCGCGGCAAGTATTGTCCGTTCGATCCCAACACGGGACAAATACTCAACGGGTTGCACTCCAGGAGTGCCGGCAGAAGTGAAAACTTGAATACTAACGTTGTGCATTTTTCATATTTTGGAATGGTTAGGGAATCATTTTGCACGTTTTACTTTAATTATCAGTATAAAAGTACTATAATTTATGTGGTAAAATAGAATATTCATTTATAGCGCATATCGTACACAAACATGACAATAATTCTCCCTCCGTCTTACGAATTTAACATTTTTTACCCATCACAAAAAGTGCACAACGCCGCTAAAGAAGGTTTCACTTCAAAAATTGATGCAAAACTCACAAATAGTTATAATGAGTCGTAAGTGTTCTTTGTGTCAGTTTGTATGTTTTGCAAAGTGCCCCACGATACAGTAATCATTCCTAGTATGGAAGTTTGCTTTTATTATATTAAGGTCATTTCTTAGGCCACGGTTTTGATCACCAGGTCGGGACAGTCATTGGATTTGACTGTAAAGAAATTCTGTACCAACATGGTGCCTGGTATACAATTAAATAGGTTCGCTCGTTAATATTGTTTCTATGTATAATATGTATGTATTTACAAAAAAAATAAAAATAAGTATATATATATATATATGTTTATCGATTGTCTAGTACCCATAGTACAAGCTCTGCTTAGTTTGGGCTAGATGGTGTTGTGTGTATGTGGTAGAATATTATATTATATTATATACGAGTGCTGAAAGTATAAAAGATGAAATGTGGATATATTTGTCATCCTCGATGGCGTAGTCGTTAGTGTAAACGACTGCCACGCCCAAGGTCGAGGTTCGATTCCCGAACAAGTCAAACATTTGTGTGCATGAACATGGATGTTTGTGTTGGTCTGGTGTTTCTATGTATAATATGTATGTATTTACAACAAAAAAAAAATATATATGTATGTTTATCTATTGTCTAGTACCCATAGTACAAGCTCTGCTTAGTTTGGGCTAGATGGTGTTATGTGTATGTGGTAGAATATTATTATTATTATTAACCTCTCCCACGCTTTCGGGTATACACGTACATTATGTATAGATTATTGCGTCATTCAATATAATCACCGGCTATCAAAGTAATACATGTTTCGAATGATTTGGCAAAGATCCCACCACGAGTACTGTCCCGGCATTTAATTGATGAAAGTCTCATCCCGTTATATCGTGGTGATTATCTTTCTAATAGACTATGACTAAGTTTCGTTAACTATTAGCAAAGTACTGCTAATTTTGATTCGCACTTTGCTGAGAGGGGTTAGTTTATCCCAACTACACCAAAATATTTTTTGAATTTATTATAACGTTTTAAAATTGATCGTTTTCTTTTTTGGGTTCGCCTATGACCACAATTGCTTATGAAGGTATTTCAGTGTATTGCTTAATGCTTTTCAGGTATTACAGTGGTAAGATTACGGGTGGATAGGTACCTATATTATTTGTTGTATAGATATATTGAAAACAGAGACTCTTTTTGCTCGTGAAAGGGACGAAGATCACACTAGTGCCTTGTTGACAAAACAGTGCTTCTATAAAGAGTTTGAAAGCATGTCACCACAAGTCCACAACTCACGTTTGTTTCACTGCAATCTTGTTTTGTGGAGGTCGGTGGTTCAAGTTCTTGGATTGTCTTTGCCCTCGTTTATAATAAATAAATACACATGCGATACAATTATTGTCGAATTGACGGATATTTGCGCTCGGCGCTGCCACTTGTCACAAATATTAATTATTACTTACTAGTTTTCACCCGCGGCTTCGCTTGCGTAAATGTAGATTAGGTTAGGTTAGGTTTGCAACAGTTTTTTTTTCTGGATGAAAGGTACCCTATATCCTATTCTGTACCCCTGGCAACGTGTATGCAAAATTTCATGTTGATCGGTTGAGTAGTTAAGGCGTGAAAGCGTAACAAACAAACAAACTCATTATCGCATTTATAATATTAGTAAGGATTGCTTTCGTTTCTAGTAGTAAAACGCAGCGCGCAGTATGTCCGTATGTCAGATATGTCATTGTATAAAATAACTTAGAATAGCCTACTAAACAGTGACGAGCTTACATTTCGTTAAAATGCCACATGTGTTATAATGTGTTAGGAAATATCGACTCAATGCTTGGAACAAAAGGTTTATTTTCGATTTAACTTTATTACTATGTATTTCTGGTGACACTGGTTTCCGTACTTACGATGTACTATTTCCATCGGATTGGTTTCAGTGTTTCTATATATCGGGGTACCATCTTTGCGCAGATATTGTAAACATATTATCGGCACTCAACACGCGTACGTTCAGTGACTTCAGAGTGCCTAGTGCGAGTTAGTTTTACGTTAACGCGATCGACACGTTTATGACGTTCGGCGCTCCGATTGGCCCGCTCCAAGCTGTTAACCAATCAGAGAGCCAAACGCGGTAAACGTTTCGATCGAGTTTACGTAAAAACAACTTGCACTAAGGACCCTGATCAAAGTGACTGCATACATAAAATATGGGTAACTGAAATCTTCTTCTTCTGTTCGTGTGATTAGTGTCAACCTGTTGTCAAGAGTTGTTCAAGCCCGTAGGCCTCTGACATGGCTTAACGACTGCTGTCAATTTGACAACAACCAGGACCAACTTTTTACGTGCCTTCCGAAGCACGGAGACGCTCAGATGAAATACCATTAAGCGTCACCCATCTATAGACTGACCGCACCGAACGTTGCTTAACTTCGCTAATCTTTTACCGATCAGTGAGTGCAACTTTTCTTCGCAAGTGCATCCATTTTGGCGTGATATATTAAGCCGATATTCAATTCGTGTTTTTTTAAATTGCTATTTTAAAAATATACAATTAATGGGCACAAAGTACATTTAGGCTCGAAACGATATTTAGATCACACAAATAATTATTCCATGTGTGATTCTGACCTACAAGACTCAGCGCGGTGGCTGCGGGGAGGCAGAAATATCAGATGCCGCAGAAAAAAATTCAGATGCTAAAAATGGTAAGAGGCCTTGTCCCCTATATTATCCCAACTTTCGGCCGTGTTTACGCAACTTATGCCAGAGGCATTTGTGACTGCGTCTGATTTCACACTTTATCCCGACCATCTGTAACCTATCTATTCTGTGATTCAGATAAACAGTCACACGTTGCACGAGTGTCATCGTATAACAAAATAAAGGCTTAACATAAATAAGTGAACGCAATTTGAATTTAAATATAATGTATTAGAGTTTAAATTGGCGAACTCGTAAATTTCGAGTTACGTCTTTGTTTTATTGCGAGTAATATATGGTCGCGTGTCTAAACGTTGCACATTGACGCGCATCATTGAACTTTCCGTCGCTCTCCTCGGTAATATAGCCACGAATATTACTCTTGGAGATTTTGGATGGATTTACATACGTATAGGCAACGCATGTATAAACCTGAAGGGGTAAGCAGGACTGTCCATACATACATACATTACCTACATTGTTGGCCTCGATGGCGTAGTGGTTAGTGTAACCGACTGCCACGCCTGAGGTCGCGGGTTCGATTCCCGCACAAGTCAAACATTTGTGAGCATGAACATGGATGTTTGTCGTGGTCTGGGTGTTTCTATATATAATACTAGCTTTTGCGCCCGGCTCCGCCCGCGTGGTACCTACCTACATCAACAAATAGTAGCCTATGTCCTTCCCCAGGTTTTAAACTATATCTGTACCAAATTTCATCTAAATCGGTTGAGTGGTTTAGCCGTGAAAAGGTAACAGACAGACAGACAGAGTTACTTTCGAATTTATAATACTAGCTTTTGCGCGCGGCTCCGCCCGTGTGGTACCTACATCAATAAAAAGTAGCATATGTCCTTCCCCAGGTTTTAAACTATATCTGTACCAAATTTCATATAAATCGGTTGAGTGGTTTAGTCGTGAAAAGGGAACAGACAGACAGACAGAGTTACTTTCGAATTTATAATATTAGTAAGGAAGTAAGGATTAGTAAGGATGTATGTATTTACAAAAGAAAAGTATATATTATGTATGTTTATCCATTGTCTATCTCTGCTTAGTTTGGGCTAGATGGTGTTGTACGTATGTGATAGAATATTATTATTATTATATAAGTATAAAACTAATGAGGAATCTTTATTGGGAATTGTGAAATGCTTGCGCTGTTGTCCTTGGTAGTGCATAGGCCACGGTAACTAGGTACTAACTATAAAGTGCGTCCGTCGTATTTGTTATAGTATAACACTGTATAACGATCTTAACACACAAACATTCAAACAAAGGACACATAGAACACGCAGACTCGGAATAATTATTTGTGAATCACACAATTTTTTGTCCCGTGTAGTACGTAAACGTAGTGTAGGAGGCCCTCCGACCAGGTGGGATGACGATCTGCGAAAGACTGCAGGCAGATGCTGGATGCGGCAAGCTGGAGACAGGGCGCTATGGCGCTCTTTGGGGGAGGGCTATGTCCAGCAGTGGACTATTATAGCCTGATGATGATGATGATGTGGGGATCGAACCCACAACACGGCGCAGCGGCAATTGTGAGGTGGTCACTTAGACCACTCCACCATCCGTGCAGTCTAGCTATTGATATCCATGGTTTTACAAGCGATTAAACGGTTGTTATTGGGTTTCGGCCTCAATACGCAAAAGTAACAGTTCTGGAGGGTACCAAATCTAGCTTGCTCCCTTCCCTTTAATTTCGACATTAACACCTTCACCTAATATTAGTATACCTAAGAATATTACCCCAGGCATATTAAACAATCATAGCCTTTCTTTCTGACATTCGCCGCGTCGGAATCAAAACAATAATGAAATAAAGAAAATAAATAAATATAAGCCTACGGTAACCGCTTACCATCAAGCGGACTGCAAGTTTATTTGCTAACTCCTTTATACATAAAAAAAACAACTGCATCGTACCTTCATACAGCTACTTTTAACAAGAAGAACCATGTAGTCTCGTTAAGGACACGTTGACCACTATTTACACAATATTTAATATCGTTCACCTTCCTAAAGCCCGCTGTTAAAACGTGTTAACTAGCTGCCCATATTCCTGTAGTCTTAGTTTAAGTACCCATCAGTCGAGGACGCCGTGAATAGGCTGTAAAATACCCTGTCAAATGTAAAATAAACGCGCTGTCCAACAGTTATTAGCTATAAAGTGGGCAAACAATGCTCCACAGTGGACACTAAAACTTGTTACGTCATCGACGGAAATAAATATGATGTAAACTTAGAAAATGTCACCTTACTTTAAGTTGAGAGGCTTGTGAAAAGTTGGGATTGGGTTGGCCACCAATGTTTGTTGGCATGTTGGTATAAGTTTGTTTGTTTTGTAAAAAAGACAACTCTCGCACTAGGAATTAATTTTGTGTCGCGTAGGACTTTACAAACATTCAAACAACGGACACAAAGAAAATACAGACTTGGAACAACCATTTGTGGATCACACCAGTTTTTGGCCGTGTGGGATTCGAGTCCACTACACTCGGCGTAATGTTAGTGACCAGGCGACCTCTTAAATCACTACACCATCTGTGCATCTTATATGTACAGTCCAGAAACGATGCAGGAGGTACTGCACAACATCGGTCCCCTATTATCTTTCTGGACGGAGCTGAGGTGGTATGACCTAACAATATTTCGCGTCGGGTACTTACGCACAATGGCCCAATTGTGAGGCTAAGTGCGGATAACACACGTCTAACTAACTAACTATCATATATGTACGCTATTGTGATCAAAGACTAGAAACCTGTAAGTCTTCTTCTCCCTAGCCTTTATTATTCCCAAGTCACTTGGTGTCAGCTTTCTAGTCTAACCGGATTTGACTGGATATCAGTTTTTACACGGAGCGGCTGCCACCTGACTTCCGCAACCCGAAGGCTAACGATACCCTAAGGCTAGACCAGTGTCAGGATATTAGAGGGCACTGACTACCAAATAACGACTGTCATAGATGTTCATGGCAGCCGGTACCGACGGCTTAACGTGCTCTCCGAGGCACGGAGCAGGCGATAATTGTCAATCAATACGCACATAATTTCGAAATGTCATATAACTTCCGAAAGTCAGAGATGCGCGACGTGGGTTCGAACCCGAGACCCATTGCAGTCTGTTGGTCTCCCCACTGAGCTAACGCACTAGAAACCTGTAAATATTATTTGAATACAAACTGATATCGCAAAAAGGCTAGGCAAAGCTGTATTATACCCATATTTGGCCAACTATGAATTTAGATCCCACTTAGGGACGAGCCTATTGTCATCTATCAGGCACACTACTAGACTCCGTGTCACTACTGAGAATTATTTGACAGTAAATTACACCTTGCTTACCGGGTAACTGAACCCAATACTTCATTGACAGCAAGTGCAATTAACAGTGGGCGAGCCCTCCGCTGCTTATTATTTCGTAACGGTACGAATGAGCCGACTTGCCGGTGGAAGTACCACCCTCTAATGGAAACACTTACAGATCATTCACAAAATATTTTTTTTTTGGTATGATAGGCAAACGAGCAGACAGATCGCCTGGTAAACGATTACCGCCGCCCTTGGCCACCCGCAACACCAGAGGAGTCGCAAGTGCGTTGCCGGCCTTTTAAATTTGCCTCCCCCTCTCCAGAACGGAGGGAGGGGTTGGGCCTCCGGTACCCTCACTCACTCGACGAAACACACCACAAGCGCAATTTCACGCCAGTTTTCTGTGAGGCCGTGGTATCACTCTCGTCGAGCCGGCCCATTCGTGCCGAAGCGAACATAAACTTAATTAGTCAAAATAATATATTAATACATTATTTAAATAACATAATTATGTGATTTAGCATATTTAAGCTTACGCTTTCTTAAAGTTTAGATTTGCTTTCTGCACGTTAGGAAATTTTTAGTACGATGCACAATGAGCACGAAGTCTGAATTGTTTGCCTAAAACACGGTATCAGAGTCGCTTACAGAAATATGATTATCGCAGACCTAATGACCTTTCAACGGCTAAATGTATTCTCTTTAAAGATCTTTCTTTCTTTCTTTTCTTTTATGGTTAGTGGCCCACCTAGTTGTTCAAGCCGCCCGTAGGCCTCAAACATGGCTTAACGACTGCTGTCAATTTGACAACAACCGGGACCGACTTTTACGTGCCCTCCGAAGCACGGTGATGCTCAGATGAAATACCATTAAGCGGTCACCCATCTATAGACTGACCGCACCCAACGTTGCTTAACCTCGCTAATCGTTTACCGATCATTTATAAACAATAACGATTCAACCAGCTATCTTAAATAAAACTCAAACTCTTCACTATTTATTTATGTCTATGAAACTTAAACATTCAATTCAGTTAAGAGGTCGTAACTTTCAAACTATTGGACAGACTTTCTTAAAACACAGCTAATAATCATTCCGAATAAACGAGTTTACAAAAAGAAAGGACATTAGTATTGATGTATCGGTTAAGCAGCTACGAAACACTAGACGGACAGACAGATTTGATTAATTGATTTATCAAAGACTGCGTATGTTTGACCGCTTGTATCTCAGAAACAACAAGAACGATTTTCAAAATTCTTAATGTATTTGATAGCGATGCAGGTACTGTAAACGTGATATTTCAACAAACCTCATGATCAAATTGCAGACAATTACTGATAAAATTACATGGTATTGATGAATGACGTCATCAAAGTGTATTAATGATTGAGGGTAATCAATTTTTTATGGGCACACGTACTTTTAATTGGTACAGTAGGTTATATTCCACGGCTGCTATAAATTATATGGTTATGTTAAACACTGTTACAAAGTCTCTCAAGAGGTCCTTGAAATTGCTGAAGACAAATGAGATCGATACATTATGTAGATTATATGAACAATTAAATATATTAAGTTGTCAATGTGTGTGGGTGTGTATATGTGTGAGGATGTGTGTGCGTGTGACGGTGTGTGTGTGTGTTGGAATGCCAGACATTGAAAACCTAAGGTTTCTGGCCGCCGCGCGCCGCGGTTCAATGAGTTAACAGGCAAATGATTTTATTATTATTAATCAGAACAAAGTTACTTTGTTTTAAATAGAATAATGTGGTTTTTGTGTTTAGGTATTCACATCAAATAACTTAAAATTCTATTGTTCATCAATCATTACGCAGGAATGGCTGCAATATACCGGTGTCATAGTCTAGAGTCTAGATAAAATATTAAAAATGATTATTGTTACATAAAAAATAAAATAGCAACTATAAAATATTGTTTATATGTGATTATTGTATAAATTAAGTAAATATTTTAAGAACAAAATTAAATTAAATTTTTCGGAACACAAAATCTTTATTTTCCAATAAATTATCTCTGTAACCAATATAATATTTCTTGGCCGTAATCTTTTTAATAATATTCAATCATATTCTATGTCTTTGATGTAGATAAAAAACACTGATAATGTAATAACAACATGGCCGTCTTTTTCACAGCCCATAACTGTCAACTTTTATTATCGAGAATATTATTTTATAAACATAAGAAACGAATAATTATGGTGATTTCTAGATAAATATGGTATTTTAACAAGTTTAACTTGAAATCGCTTGACTGTTTTGATCGAACGCGTATTGAATGACAGAGCTCCTACAGGCATTTTTCAATTATGATATGTATCAAAGTAATTTTAAATGATGACTGGTTTTAAGCGATATACGTGACGAACACGTTTGATTTACGGGTGAGCATAGAGTTTTTAGGAGTCTGGGGAGTCGTCCCGATTTGCACCTGATCGGGACTCTATATGTCCCGATAAAACAATAAATTTATTAAAAACCATTATACTCTGACATGTCTAAGCGAAAATTCAAATTAAACCTAACTTTAGCATGACGTGCAGTGAATTTTATAAGTACGTTATAAAAAACAAGGCAATCCTAAAGGCAGCAGAATGTAATGAATATTTTTTTGTGTTTTAATTAATTCGGACCTGGCGATATTAGCCGTTGGACAGATGCACAGGCGCTTACATTCATCTCACTAGACAAATGACTTAAAGTTACAAGTTGACAACAAATATTTATGGTTAAGCATCATTAAATGTATAACAAGGTTACAGAGCCGATTACTTCAATAAGAAAAGTTGTCATGTTTACAGAAATTATGTGTAATATAATGGGTAGATAAATAATAGATATGCTAGTTTTTGCTGACTTTTAAGTCAGTCCTTATTAGTTTTCTTAAAGCTGATATGTCTTTCGGATCAGCTTGTTTATAAATGACATTATAACCCAAAAACTATGTTTACTTTACTGCTGTAACTTAGGGTTGCCAACCCGAATTTAAAAAACTAGTATTTGAAATTGGAATAACCAGGACAATTCAGTTTAAAAACAGGACGCAGTAATAGAGTTGTAACAGTTAAATTAATATGTAGTGAAAATAGGTGAAATAAAATTCCACTGTGAATTTAAGCGGGAATAGAGGCGCGCGAATTTTAAAATTTAAAAACCCGGGACGCTGCTTTAAGACTATTCAGGACGACACAGGACACCACAAAAACTAGGACATGTCCTGGGAATACAGGACGGTTGGCAACTCTACTGTAACTTAAATTAGATTATAACAAAAATGTTTAGGCTTAGGTACTAACTAAAACATCTTTAACGGCTTTATTAATTAAATATCACGATATTGATACGCATTATACCGAAGTTAATGAGGGCTACCGCACTTGAATTCAACCCTAGAGGTGCTAGAATAATGAGGTTCTAGAAGTTACACTATACAGTTTGACAGCTATAAACATCGCTATACACTAGACACTTCAACAGTAATCATAGAAACCGACAATTATTTCCGCCAAATAATAAGGCTTCTGATAGCAGCTGTGTCAGAATCTTACTTACTATTGACGCCGACTATTAGCACAAAAACGGTAAGCCCATCCCAGAATAACGGTAAGCCCTCATTGCGTCACCTTAGATTTTTATACCCGTACATGTTACACAAGATCATTTTATTGGTAAAATAAACTAATTGAAAACGGGCACGTTACGACTTATTTGCACTTGACGGTTTTTTTCTTGCCTTTTGTGGCGGACGAGCAAGTGCCTCACCTGATGGAAAGTGGTAACCGCTGCTCATGGACTTCAGCAATGTCAGGACACAGCAAAGCCGCTGCCTATTGTAAAAGAAGAACTCTCTTTTCTTTTTTGCTGACTTCAGGGTGTTACAGGCAGCTCGGTCACAGCGTTGCTTATACAGAGTTGACTAACGTCTTAGGCTTACCCTGAGCTTGATCGACTTGCTGAGATCCGAGTCATGAAGTCGACTAGGAGGTTATTGTGTCGCCGAAGAAGAGCTTACCCTTCTGTCGACTTAGTGTATAATCAAATCAGCACTGTATATAAACTGCCACACTGGCCTCTATTCATTTTGAGAAGGGTTATTACATCGTCGACCAATCTAGCCTGGAGCTAGTTGGCAGATTTCACATACATATCTTCGAGAACATTATGCAGACATGGCTTCCGTTAAAGAAAGCAATAATTAACTATATAATACGCACATAATCATTTACCCTCTTTTGCAATAAATCGCTCGCTTTAACGGTCCCGAAGCCCGAGCCCAGCAGTGGTACAGTTTAATACAAGGCTGATATTTTGAGGGTAGAATACAATGATGGGTTACCTGTGACGGCGCAAGGTCGCATCGCTACAAGTGCGCGGGCGGCGGCGACGCGCGGGTCGTGAGCGGCAGCGGCAGTAGATGGGGCGCGTAGTCCGGCGCCAGCACGTAGCGCGGTGAGCAGCACATGGAGTACGAGCCCTTGCGCGCCTGCAGCTCCAGCAATGAGCACAGCGACCGCTCGTACAGCCGCCACTGGTGCACCACCCAGTGCGCTGTGGATAACACACCTTTAGTACTGCGACCTTTACTTAACGCAAGCGTCATGCAAATAATCGCCGGCATCGGTTCAAGCATTGACATCTAAGTACTAGGTCATCATCATCATCATCTCAGCTGAAAAACGTCCACTGCTTAGACATAGGCCTCTCCCAAGGTTTTCCACACAGACCGTTCTTGGGCCGCCTAGATCCAACCGCTTCTCGCGACCCTTACTAGAGTGCCTAGTGCGAGTTTGTGTTACGTTAACGTGATCGACACTTTTATGACGTTCAGAGCTCCGATTGGCCCGCTCCAAGCTCTCAATCAGAGAGCCAAACGCGGTAAACGTTTCGATCGTGTTAACGTAAAAACAACTTGCACTAAGCACCCAGGTCGTCGGTCCACCTTGGGAGGGGCCTACCCCTGCTGCGTGTTTCGGTGCGTGGCCGCCTTAAGTACTAAGTACTAAAGAAGATATCGCAACTGAATTCTTTGTAACACGCATGCAAAGTTCATGCTCTTAAACTCACTCAGTCTGAGTCCGGCGATTACTAAAACGACACGTTTGAATAATCTGTCAAGTCTTACAATACCAGACAAAATTAATTTGTTATTTTTTGTTGTCTTAAAATTAATAATATTTATTTCCTAATTTGGCACAAAAATACAATAACAGCGTCACAAACACGATATTTGGTATTTACGATAAACTCTGGTACCCAGAATAAGATTCAACTTGTGTTTAGAGTATCAGCGTTCTCGCGCACACTATAAACACATTACGTGAGTAGTACTCGTAAGACGAACAGTGTTAATTAAGAAAATACTACAAAAAGAATAGACAAACAAAAAAAAATCTATTGTGTCTGTCCACCGGTGTGCCGCTGCGAATTTTGCTCTCAATCGTGTAGTCGCAATAATCAATTCGTGTCACATAAAATCTATTTGAGATGTCTTCTGAAGTACGAAGTACTTATTAATTCAATAGGTTCAAGTGTTTTACGACCAGTTGCTCGTGCGTTCAATTTCGCAATTGCGTTACCAACGACAACCTACTTTTCCTTAAGAATAATAATAATTATAAATCGCACAAGTTGCTAATATCTAATTATCTTCTAAAAATAATACACGCCAATCGACCAATTATCACATTAATTACTCATTGCCAGTGAAGATAATTTGTTGCTTTTACGATTTAATAGACCGTCTTATTAAAAGAGAAAGCCGCGCAAGAAATCCGTACACTCGTATCAAGAAAATCAACATAGAATAATAACGCACAGAACACCAATACTTGCACGCAAAATAATGTTACGAAAGAAATATTTAGCATTGTCGTATGGCTTGCCGATAAAATACAACCAGCTACTGCTGAACAAAGTAAGTATTTTAATTAAATTTGTACGTTGCGTGGACTAGTCGTTCTATGCTTTGTTATTCTTGCTTTACGTAGGTTTGGTAGCTGTGACAATTACCCGTTTAGGGTATTCGCGAGAATTATCTCTTTTTGTTGCCAAAAGAAATTGTATAAAACGCTGATCACGGAAAATGTATTTTTAGTAGAGACGCATCACTGGTCATATTTATACTATCCGAGAGAGAACTCAGACGATACTAATATGACACATACTGGATGTAAGGGACGGTGTACCGAAAACTGAAATAGTAAATTAAGACCTTTGTCGGAATCTTTTTTAGGAAAAATCTATTTTTTTCTGTATTGGTAGCAATCCATTGCGTACCGCCTAATAATGTTAATTAATATAAAATCTTAATCTTGCGTTTTTATGATATATAGAAGTTTGCGTCGAGATAAGTAAGCTATAATAATAAATCATTGTTTGTCGGAATATGAGTACACAGGTGATGATAAAAATACATGGTAGTTTTGTCCATATTCTGCCATTATCTGGCGTACAAATGTGAATACAATATAGAATGACGTCTGACGTCACTGAATGACGTCATTCTATATCGTAGTGGCGTACAATATAGAATCACGTCTTGTTAAAGTTTTGGGTACGCCGTTCCTTACAACCAGTATATTGTAAAACTAACGATGTTGCCTGCGCTCGCTGCCTGACGTCACTTAGGACGAATATTATTTTTACTTTCGTCGAAAACGCGCAGAGAATTTTTCTCAGTGGTGTTGACCAAAGAAGTATAAATACGTGGCAAAAGAAAGGGCTAAGTAATAAGTAATAACGGCGCGAACTCTCATAGAAGCGGAGTGAATGATATTTATTTATTTACTATATTTTAGTACTCATATAGCCTTTCCCATAGTTTTAAATCTGAATGTTTCAAAATCGGAGGGCTTTTTTCCTTTTGAGAGCTTCCGCTGCGTGCGCTGCATAAACAGATAAAGTTTCGCAAAAATCATGTAAGACAGAATTGTTCCCCTTTAAAAGTTCTAAAAATAAGTCCGCGACAGCATATGTAAACTTTTAAGGTTGGCTCACTATATCACCTTTTTTATGCTAACCAAATTTGTTCTAAAATAATGCATTATTTCCGAAGGTATTATTATAAACATGATATTAATCCTTATCCAAATAAATACGTTATTCATCACAAGTATTTAATTTAAAACAAAATTGCCCTGTACATCATTCGGTTTCAATGAATATCTTAGGAAATATCGCAGTTTTAAAATAACATCACAGCATAATAATTACCCATTACAGACATACAAACGATGTTTCTCCTGGTTTATTCTGCGTGATTTTAAATTAGCACTGTAGGTATATTTATAAAATGTTGTTGAATGGTTCTTATGTGTTTCGTGGATTTAACAAAGAAAGTTTCAGCTCCTTTAAAATTGTATTATAGGTGCCTACGACTCACTCTCTCTCTCTCTCTCTTATGTGACGCAGACGAAGTTGCGCGGGTCATGCTATCTATAAGTACTAATATTATAAAGCTGAAGAGTTTGTTGGTTTGAACGCGCTAATCTCATAATAGCATATTTATCGAGGAAGGCTATAGGCTATATAACATCACGCTACGACCCACGGGGGCGGTGCAGTAACGATAAACGCGGGTGAAACCGCGGGAACATCTAGTGTATTATAAACCAGGTTTTTTCTGTGACTTCGCTCGCGTTTTCTACATGAAAGGTACGCTGTCATTTCTGTGTGAATTTCGCATATACGCACGTCCGGGTTACAAAAAGGACATAGATACCTTTCATCCAGGAAAAAGTACTGTTCCCGATATATAGTAATTCGAACCCACGACCCCTCGTTCTCAAGTCCAAAGCCTTACACATTGGTCTGCCGCCGCTTCATTTACGTTATTCTTTAATTACTATTCAATTATTTTGAACACTCACTTTGTGTTTAATATCGACAATATTTATTAACTTGTTTCGCTGACTGTACCTACAGAAATTGGTGGTCTTCATGGTTAATAACCTTACAACTATAAGTATTCAATAAAAATAACCATTAGGTTCACCGCCATAGCACAAATGGGCAAAATTAGTCAATAAAAATAGGGTAGGAACCGGTGACATTGGAAAAAAATATGTCTGCATGGAATAATGATTAAATGAAATATAGAAACGAAGTTAAAACTTAGTTATGAGATTGTTAGCAGTTTTATCCCTAACTAGTATTATAAATGCAATTGTGAGTTTGTCTGTTACGCTTTCACGCCTCAACAACTCGACTGATCATCATGAAACTTCGCATACACATTGTCAGGGGAACAGAAAAGGACATAGGGTACCTTTTAGCCAGAAAAAGAAAACTGATGTAACCTACATTTACGCGAGCGGAGCCATCTGTATTGATATGATTGCCTCAGTCACTAACTCATCGATCAAATATACCATAGATGCACGATCGTCGCTCGAAAACCGGCCCCAACAAAACTGTGCATAAATCAGTCGTATGCGCCATATTATGCACCTGTCCCACTCACTCTTGCGTGCGCTGCCCGTAAGCAAGAGCGAATCGACACCACTACTACAGTGGAGACCGTACCATATACTTAGTACGCTTGCGTATCGCGAGTAACACACTTAGGACGCTTTACATTGACGCGTTTTAACTAAACTATTACAAAATGTTTCTCCCGGTTTATTTCCTGGATTGCATAATAAATGCAGACACTTATAAGTAAGTAGTACTGGTCAGTGCCACATATTGACGCGGTTTTTGTATGAGAATGTGCATCTATGGTATATTTGATCGAAGCACTAACTGCTTAAATTTGATGTTTATAGGTGCACTGTGACCTAAATGTATAAATTATTTTTGAATTGATAAAAAATATGGATATATACGACTACACGATATACTCAGGAGAAAGCGAGATGATTTAGACGACCATAATGAAAAGGATTGAACTTAAGTTATTCAGATAGAGAAGTAGTTCAAGTTTTGTCGTATTTTTACTAGAGTTGCCTAGGTTTGATTTTCACTTATTTTATGTAAAAACAAATAAGTAGCATTAAAATAAACTTTTCAATAAATTACATCTAAATTGGTAGGAAAATTAAAAAACAATTATTATTGTCCATTGGGTACGAGAAAATTGATCTTGATAGTGCTAGAAGTTACGTCACAACTAAATACATGCACCCTATTTCTGTCATTTGACAATCATTATCTGCCAGATTTGAATGGCTTGAATTTTTGTATGTAGCTTGATTTAAAAGTCCAAATATTTTAGTTCTTGAATAACGTTTGATTTAAAAGTCCGAATATTTTAGATCTTGAATAACGTTTGATTTAAAGGGTCCGAATATTTTTGATCTTGAATAACATTTGATTTTAAAAGTCCGAATATTTTAGATCTTGTATAACATTTGATTTAAAAAGGCCGAATATTTTATATCCATCAAGTCGCAGTGGCACATCGGCGGCCAGTCACAATAGTTTTGCTAATACTGGATTTCTGTCACACTACGCGTACTTCCCGTATAGTAGAAGATTTTGGAAACATTGAAACAATGAACACAAAGAACATGGATCACACAACTTTGAGTTCCGTGTGGGATTCAAATCTCTAACACTCAGGGTAGTGGTGAGGCGACCACTTAATCACTTAACCCTCTACGCCATCTATGCATCGAATTTCTGAAAATTAATCTTGCCAACTTGATACGAAATCTTTATACGCACGCTGCTATATGTGTATGAATGTAACTGTTTTTATGCTAAGCTATTGCCGCATCATGCCCAGCTGATTATCAATTCTATCAGCTACGCGGTCACCAGCTTAGTAACCATCGAACTAATGGTGACTGATGTTGACTGTAGTTCAAGGATGCACCGGTACATTAATATTTGGGCAGTGTCAGTCAATATTCATTATGAATACACATCGGTGTATGTTTAATTATCGAATTAAACACGGAATAGTAACACTGAGCCGATGGAGGTGGCATCAAACGTCACATGTAGAGAAAATTGCGTCGCCAAAAATACGTTTCAAAATAGCTAAATTTTTGTTAAAAATATTCATTCGTAATTTATTATATTTCTTAATTTATCTGATGCTGCTTTTGCTGGAATCAGAACTAATTATTAATTTACTTATTATTAATAATAATAATTTTTATTCTAGTTAAATTACATTTAATGTGACAGCCACACTAGAGGCACAGCCTGTGCCATGGCCAGCAAAAATATTGATAGTTATTTTTTCTAAATACATAAGGACCTCACGACTGTGACTGGTATGCCAAGATACTAGTATAGTATTATATTATTCATGGCCAAGATTACGGATTTCTATCTTTTATTTTTCTATCTATGCCAAGAAGTTTATTGAGTGGTAGGGTCACGCTGGTTACAGCATGAATGGGCCGGCTCGACCGGGTAAGTACCACTCTCTCACAGAAGATCGACGTAAAATAACAGTATCTGTTATGTTTCGTTCGGTGAGTGAGAGCGCCGGAGGCCCAATCACCCTTCCCTTCCCAAACTCCATCCTGCTCCATTCCCCTTTTCCTTCCGGTAGGCAGCAACTTGATTGTGTTTTTTTGACATTGCTTCTGTAATGCTATGAAAACACAGCCACGAATTTCGTTCAAGGCGGCCAATTTTAACGGAGACATCTGCGCAGAGGCGTTACCGGAAACGTAAGACAGTATTACTTTTTGTCTCTTCAACCATCGCCAACTTTCACAACCAAAACCAAAACCAAAAATAATTTTGGCACCAATATGGGTGTCTCATATTGATTATAGGTAAGTAAAATGATTAATTTGTTAATTTTCGCTGCTGTTACTTATCGAGCGGCAGGCAGGGAGATAATTTATTGAGAGCCGTTACGTGTAACCATGAGAGCGAGCAAGGCCGCCGTGTGGCGCTCTGATCATAACGTTGGGATTAATTATGTATCGTTTAGCACTATATTGGTAGGACGTTGCGTAGGTCCCGTGTCGTAAGTTTGCGGCTCATCGTAAGGTCCCTAGTTCAATTTAAACTATTGAGTCGTAGCGACACAGTAGTGGCCAGATTCAATAGATTTTTAATAATGTCTGGTATCCTAAGACGGATTAAGAATTAAGTAGAGTACTTGTAATGTTTTGTTAATTAGCCCTCTACCAGAAGCGTACAGTGTAGTGTGTGCCTGGTTGAATAATGAGAAGCATGTATTAAAAAGATTTAAACGACCAAGCCAGCTAATTCAGAAAACGTCATTGTGCGATTGACACCGTGGTGTCAATAACTCGTGGTGCCAAACGACGAAGTACCCGCAAAATATGGGTCTTAGATACATCTACAAAATATGGGTCTAAGATACCTCAAACAGTGTTTAATTGGATCAAATAAATATAGATGACTAGATTTTTGTTTAATCTAAGTTTTTCTATAAATTTCTGTCCCTCAGAACACTTTATTTCTGGTTCTCTCTGACCTATTCTGTACACCTAACAACGTGTATGCGGAATGTCATAATGATCGAGTAGTTAAGACGTGAAAACATAAAACAAACTTACATTAGCATCTATAATATTAAGTTAGGATAATGTATCAAAAAACCATAAATAAAAATGGAAAATACAAAACTGTATCAATAATGTGACAAATTCGATCATAAAGCTATGGATTATTCCTTTTTTTTTGTACCGAAAACCCTTTAACTTTCGACCAACATAAATGATAAAAAGCTATCGCCATTGTAAACGTGTCACGAAAAATGAGTTGTCCGATTGTAAAAGGCAACGCGCAAGAGTCGATATGACTGCTGACAGGATCTTGTAAACAGTATATTTTTTACCTTAATGTGGATCGAGACCTTCCTTATATATACAGAAGTAATAAATTGTAATGTAAATAAAAGTGACCTTAGATATGATGTGGATGAATGAAAGTAGGTACTTCCTAAGACTCACGCCTTTACATGACCCAAAGGCAATTGGACAATGGTAATACACATATTTCACTTTTATTTTGCGATGTTATTCCTAATAATACCATTGGATTATTAATAATAGTATTGAAAAGAAAATCGTCGCTAATAGCTAATATCAAAAATACCACGCGTGTAGTACATTTAAGACCAAGTTTGGTCTAGTAAAATAAAAGAAAAGATCCATAATTTCCGAGGTCGCCGTAATAGAAATCGATGAGAAGGACTGCTATATAACTGCCTATTTACAGCAGAAGACAGCTTTATAGTAAGCCGTAGCCTGAAATCCACCACGATGGCCCTGTGGTTTGGTAGATTTTACACATGTTCGAAATCATTACGGCGAGAAATACGCAGAATACCGCAAATTGAATAATGATTTATAATTTAACACACTTCAGCAACGAAAAGTAGGCTCTATAAGAGCGCGAGGCATCTGCGTGACAGTCCAACGTTCTTCCCAATAAAGCAATTAACTTATTAAGAGTAGGCATGGTCCTGAATAATAAGTAGGTAAACCGGCGCAACATCACACATCAAAGTGTCGATCAATTACATAATAAATTTTTTCCTCTTGTAAAAAAGAGCACTGCATTTGGGTTATTTAACTATATTACCTCTTATAATCGGATCTGTTCTATATAGCGTGGAAATTAACAAACATCAAAACACACATGAATATCATCCAGGATCAAAACCACTGCGTTGATACAAACGTAATGTTCCATATCGAAAAGAATTTACACTCGACGCACGGTCTGTGCCGAGGCGAGGCTGCACCTTAATGCCAGTAATACTTCAAATTTCGGCCTCGATGGCATATTGGTTAGTGTAACAGACTGCCTCGCCTGAGGTCGCGGGTTCGATTCCCGCACAAGTCAAACATTTGTGTGCATGAACATGGATGTTTGACTTGGTCTGGGTGTTTCTATGTATAATATGTATATATTTACAAAAAAAAGCATATATGTATGTTTATCCATTGTCTAGTACCCATAGAACAAGCTCTGCTTAGTTTGGGCTAGACGGTGTTGTGTGTATGTGATAGAATATTATTATTTAATTACAAGATAAAAGTGTATAATTATCTCTTAACGCACAATTGTTGAACTATTATATGACAAAAGTAATGTTGTAAATATACACTTCTGCCTAACCTTTTATGGATCCATGTGTTAATAAATGTATGTTTCAATATTTGTACAGCTCGCAACTAAAAGCCTTAGTTCTTCCAAAGCCAGAGTTATACACATATTTTAAAAGACAAAAGAGGCACGTCGACATACCAAAGACTGAACATTGATTTACATAGATATGAAAAGGTAATTGCAGTATCGTAGTAATAAAAACAAAACCTGAACAATTACAATCAAGGACTTATACATTATTATTTTTATATATTAGCATTTAAGTATCCCTTGTTGAGATGACAAGAAATACAATATTGAAACCTGTGACATAGCTTGCCAATATTCAAGGAAATTTTACTCTTAGCGCTATATTAAGCAGTATGTTTCATCGATTTTTTTCGGTTACGGATCGTGCGCCATTTTACATGAGCAACCAAAGTGGCCATCTTTTTATTCTACGTATAAGAAAGTGACTGAGCTGTCTTGGAGAATGTCGGGAAAACAGTTACAGCGAGCCATATTATCGAGTAAAGACTCGATAATGTGGATAGAATATTTAAATCGATTGTTTTATTACAAAGAACACGTTACCCAATCTTATCTTATCTTATCTTATGTGGGGGCCAGTCAGTGCAGACCGGCGACGCTTTGACCCAGTGGGATCTTTTGTGTCGACACTCTCCCAATAACGACTGCCATAGATGTTCATGGCAGCCGGGACCAACGGCTTAACGTGCTTTCCGAGGCACGGAGTAGGCGATAATTGTCAATCAATACACACATAATTTCGAAAAGTCATATAACTTCCGAAATTCAGAGGTGCGCGACGTGGGTTCTAACCCGAGACCCTCTGCATTGCAGTCTTTTGGTCTCCCCACTGAGCTATCGCTGCTCTAATGTTACCCAATACCAAGTCAGATAGATTATTTAAATACTCGTAAAAATAAATAGGACTGAAACCTTTTAAATCTATTGACTGCAAGGATGGCGTAGTTTAAGTGATAACTTCGCCACTGGTACTACGCCGAGGGACCTTTTATGGATCGCACAAAGTTTTGTCTTGTTTGGGATTCGAACCCCTTGTGGGAACAAACATTTGTGTGATTCATAAATGGTTGTTTCGAGTCTGGCTGTTCTTAGTGTCCGTTGTATGAATGTTCGTAAAGCCCTCCACGCCACAGGATTTATTCCTAGGGTCTTTTTTAAAACAATCTAGCCTAATAGAAAGAAAGAAAGAAAGAAAATACATTTATTTGCAGCAGATTATTCACTACATAGTTACATATTTCAGACACAGTTAATTACAAAAAAAAATAAAAGAACAAATCTTACTGCAAATTGGTTGCAACTCAGCAAATGCTAGTTTTGAAAAAACTAGCGCTGGTCTGCCGCTGCGACCATGTTTGTAAATAATATACTTAACACAACACAAAGATGACAAACGATATAAAATAATAATAATAATAGCGTCCACGGTACCAATATGACAACAATACAATTTTTTTTATTTTTTTGCACCCCAGTTAAATCTAACAACTTAATTATCTCAAAAATACACATTAATGTTAGCGACTGTAACTTCACTACATAGTTATATAGCACTTGTGTCATGCAGCTGTGTTTCCTGGCCTTTTTGGTGATCAAATAAAAATTTCTTTAATACTTATACAAAATAATGCACAGTTCATGTTATGAAGTAGCCATTATCTACATATTTGCAGGAGTGCGAGAGTGACAGCGATATTTCTCTACTAAGGCCTTACTTGTTACATACCGTAATTTTAAATTTAAATTGCTCTCTCATTTTGCAACCAATCTTGATTATGTCTTCGCGAAATTGTTTATTAGCGTACAAAATAACGTACAAAGTCTTAGGTAATTACCTTATCTCATGCTCAAATATTACAGTGTATGCATTGAGCAGATGGTCTCGACTTTGATTACCGGGTAAGACAAAATATATTCGCACTTTTCTGTTAAGAACTTCTCAGTAGCTCGGAGCTTAGAACTGTGTCCGGTTGACGGAAAAAGCTCACCTCCTACTATACCTTTGTCCACTTCTTCGGGAATATAAGTGTGAGACTATATATATGTGTGACTAGCTGTTACCTGCGACTTCGTCCGCGTAGATCTTAACTAAACAGTGTTTGTCTCCGCGGAACCCTATTTTTTTCTAAAATCAAAGTAGCCTATGTTACTCCTTATAACATCAGCTATCTGCCAGTGAAAGTCCCGTCAAAATCGGTTCAGCCGTTTCGGAGATTACCCGGAACAAACAGACAGACAGACAGACAGACAAAAATTTTAAAAATATATGTTTTCGTATAGGTACCTTATATACTTTCATATGCATTATATAAAAAGCTGTTATTTTGACATTACAAACAGACACTTCAATTTTATTTATTTGTATAGATAATCTATTTATTAATAGATTTACTAGTTGACCCCTAGCGGTATGAAATATACTTTACGTCTATTCTCATAACTACCAAATATAATAATAATAATATAATATCAGCCCTGTATTAAACTGTCCCACTGCTGGGCATGGGCCTCTTCTCAATGTGAGAAGGGTTAGGCCATGGTCCACCACGCTGGCCTAGTGCGGGTTGACAGACTTCACATACCTTCGAGAACATTATGGAGAACTCTCAGACATGCAGGTTTTCTCACGATGTTTTCCTTCACCGTTAAAGCAAGCCATAATTAACTATTTAATACACATAAAAAATCATTAAAATCGGCCGACCCTTTCGGAGGAGTGCGACCACAAGCACCGTGACTCGAGATGTTATATACTGGTCTTTCAACCACCCATCGCCATATAACAAATAGCTACGCCACCCACAATATTGTCTAGCTTTATGTGTGATTGGCTAGCTATAGTATGAAGCACAGATAGAGCAGTTATTGATGTAGTAATTGCGTCTTTAGGTTGACTAGTGTTGTGGGTTCGAATCGGAACAAAAATTTATGTGATTCACAAATATTTATTCTAGAATATCCTTTGTGTCCCTCCTGGACATAGGAATGAACTATTCATAATACCCAATGCGAGTTTATTTCTAATTGAACAGCTAGGCGAGCTACATAATAGTTGTCTTTCCAACAGATTCTTGATCTGATTTCAGTCACAAATTATACGCGCTCGGTCAAGAACTACTTATTCTTTTGGTATCTCAAATCATATTTTAGGTAGTATAAAGAATCATTCGCACTTTTGACGAGTCTGCTCATAGTCACGCCATCTCACATTTAAACTGGCATAGCCAAGAATTCAATTATATTGCATCTAAGAATGGTTTAAGCGGTGCTAGTGGTTATATTCGACGATGCTCTAACGATTTATCAGCCATGTTATCTTGCAGTTTACTTACTAGTTATCGCTGAACGTGGGTTCACATGACGTTAACAAAGTTACTTCACTTGCGAGTTTGAAATGCCTTAGCACATTAACAAATTTTGTAAATTAAGACGCAATTGTGAGGCACATATTTTATACTAGTAAATAGTAATGGAATTCGTTATATTTCCTATTGAGTGATAATGGCAAATGATGGTAATACGGGATGTTATTGAAACGAGGAATGCTTAAATCTTATACGACTTCGGTAAACCTACCTTCGTCTATTAATAAAATGTTTCTATGTGTAAAATTAATGATGAATTTAAAATTTGGGTGTTTTGGAAGTTTATTACTCAATCAATCGAAGCTAGCGTATGGCTTAATGGATTTTGTTAAAATGTGTAAAGGTAGGGTATTTAATATCGCGGCAAATTTACTTTGTCTGAAAAATCATAAAACAATATTTTGATGTGTCACAAAGTGGGTTTGTTGTTGCGACAAATGTAAGGTATTCTATTTGTCCCAATAACCAATATCCACGCGGATTGTATACTATTAATAATTATAGATTAATTAATTTATTTTATGAACTTGGTAAACCTATAAAAAGTTGACATTTTAGTTTAATAAGTCCAATGTAGAGTGAAGAATAAGAATTTACATTAATAAACACATATTTCATTATTTTATTAGTCGACACTCAATATCTGTACTGTACCTAGATCAGAAAAATATGCCATTATGTATGATATATTGGCTTTAAAAAGGATAATAAACAATACTGTATGGGCAGTAAATCTACTGAGCGTATACAAAATGCCAAGGATTACTAAACTGTAACATAGACTTAGATTGCCCCAGAAGGCGCGCTTACTGAGATATCTGTCTCTGAAGTCCTAAGCACCGATAGCTTGGGAAACCATGAGGTACACAGCCGCGAGCTTCCCCATATATTTTTAATATTTAAAAGCAAAACAATGTACTTAATTTAAAAATGTAAATATCAATTTATAAGGGCCTAATAATAATAATTCGTTGAAGGGGTAGAGAGGCTGAGCCGTATAACGACTCAAATTTTGCCACGTAATACAAGACGAATAAGAATTGCCATATACGGCAAGCTAAAACAATCCGCCATCCCTTTGCCGAGCCTTTGCCTTTGCTGATCGGTTCCAAATAAGCAAACAGTGGCTCAAGTGATAGCAGTTGTTATTAAATGACTACTAAGATTATTATAATAAGAGTCCTGCAATTGCTTATCTTATCTTATCTTATCTTATGTGGGGGCCAGTCAGTGCAGACCGGCGACACTTCGGCCCAGTGGGATTTTTTGTGACGACACTCTCCCAATAACGACTACCATAGATGTTCATGGCAGCCGGGACCGATGGCTTATCGTGCTCTCCGAGGCACGGAGCAGGCGATAATTGTCAATCAATACGCACATAATTTCGAAAAGTCAGAGGTGCGCGACATGGGTTCGAACCCGAGACCCTCTGCATTGCAGTCTGGTGGTCTCCCCACTGAGCTATCGCTGCTCTTCCTGCAATTGCTTAGTAAATTAGTATCAAGTAAGGCCGTCGATGTTTGTAAGGGCGGAACGAACGTTATTAATTTCACTTACTTCTCACGTTATTTTTTACTTTAATATTAAATTTTGTTATATTCATTTTATTATTATACCTACCTACTTAATTTTAAATCGAACAAATCGTTATAAATGCTTTTATTATCGCATCAACGTCCTTACACGTTGCAGCGATGTACCTTTCTTCAACTTGTACCTATTTATAAGTTGGTCACGGTCCATAACGTCTCCAGCTTTAAGGCTACGTCAGGCAAAAAGTTATTGGGATTTTAGTTAAAAAAGTAGCAGAAGCAACCCGAAATGTAGAAATCAATGCGGATGGCGGTTCATATGTATATGCATGGTTTTTATATAACTTACGTGGCAAACAAGCTTACAGGGTTTGCTAGATCTATACATGCTTGCAAAAGTCCAGATATAGGGTCAATTCAGATCAGGCGGAAAAATGCTCGAGCATTTTCCAAGTGGTAATAAATATCAACCTTATTCCATTTAGATAACGCTTAAAATAGCATGCAACTGTTTATTGGATAAGATTTTAATGTTGCATACTATTTTTAGGTATATCTAAATGGAATAAGGTTAATATTGAATTACCACTTAAAAGATGCTCGAGCATTTTTCCGCCCGATCTGAATTGACCCTTAACCAGCGTGTTGCTGACCTTTCCGAAAATAAGTACCAGCGCATACGACTCTACTTAACGGCTGAACAGATCTAAGTGAAATTAGTCGGGGAAATAGATAGTATCCTGGGAAAGGACACAGACTAGCTTGTATCCTGTTGTGTGCAGCCGTGGGCTTCATACATTCAGGCAAGTAAAGCCGCGGGCAGAAACTAGGCTTCTATAAAGCGAGGTAAGCCCACTGTCAGCCTGCGCTAAAGAAGTGATATCCTACTATGACCTACGTCTTTTAAAACTACATTATTACAATGGGCTCTTTGGTGTCAATTTCACAGGCATACAAAACTGTCACAAAGAGTTGTCTCAGTACAACGTCACTCAATCTAAACATAGCGTCAGCGTGTCTGTCAGATAACATAGATTAAGTAATGCTATCAGTCAGTCTGAAGTTCAATTAGTTCACGTTTATCAAAGGTGTTACCACGGATGGAAACAGCCCACCCAAGTGGGCTCGTGGGTATGAATAAAGTTAAGATGAGCGTTAAGGAGCTAAGATGAGGTGTAGCTGGGTAATGGGTTACCACGCGACGTGTAATTGTTCTTACAAAGCCTTTGTATATCCTAAATTAGGATATACAAAGGCGTTGTCTAGAACAATTACACGTCGCGTGGTAACCCATTACTCGGATCCTAATTTTGGATATACAAAAGCGTTGTCTAGAACAATTACACGTCGCGTGTAACCCATTACCCGGATCCTAATTTAGGATATAAAAAGGCGTTGTCTAGAACAATTACACGTCGCGTGTAACCCATTCCCCGGATCCTAATTTAGGATATACAAAGGCGTTGTCTAGGACAATTACACGTCGCGTGGTAATCCATTACCCAGATCCTAATTTAGGATATAAAAAGGCGTTGTCTAGAACAATTACACGTTGCGTGGTAACCCATGACCCGGATCCTAATTTAGGATATACAAAGGCGTTGTCTAGAACAATTACACGTCGCGTGGTAATCCATTACCCGGATCCTAATTTAGGATATAAAAAGGCGTTGTCTAGAACAATTACACGTCGCGTGTAACCCATTCCCCGGATCCTAATTTAGGATATACAAAGGCGTTGTCTAGAACAATTACACGTCGCGTGGTAACCCATTACCCGGATCCTAATTTAGGATATACAAAGGCATTGTCTAGAACAATTAGACGTCGCGTAGTAACCCATTACTCGGATCCTAATTTAGGATATACAAAAGCGTTGTCTAGAACAATTACACGTCGCGTGTAACCCATTACCCGGATCCTAATTTAGGATATACAAAGGCGTTGTCTAGAACAATTACACGTCGCGTGTAACCCATTACCCGGATCCTAATTTAGGATATACAAAGGCGTTGTCTAGAACAATTACACGTCGCGTGGTAACCCATTACCCGGATCCTAATTTAGGATATACAAAGGCATTGTCTAGAACAATTAGACGTCGCGTAGTAACCCATTACTCGGATCCTAATTTAGGATATACAAAGGCGTTGTCTAGAACAATTACACGTCGCGTGGTAACCCATTACCCGGCTACACCTCATCTTAGCTCCTTAACGCTCATCTTATATATATAAACTCACATTTATAATATTATACTAATATTATAAATGTGAGTTTGTTTGTTTGTTACGCTTTCACGCCTTAACTACTCGACCGATCATCATGAACTTTCGACACATGTTGTCAGGGGAACAGAAAAGAGTTGATCAAGTTGTCCATTACGTTTCTTTCAGCGAATAGTACTGTTACTTTTTTTTTACTTGGGCTACGTAATGCTTTGACGCGTACAACCCAAGTTAGCTCACATTTACGCGAGCGAAGCCGCGAGCAAAATCGAGTAGAATATAAACGGCAGGCGTAGTGGTTTAAGTCATCACCTCACTGCTATCACTAAGCTAGATGTTGAGGGCTCGTAACCCACACGGGATAAAAAACAACAGGTTGCACTCCGGGAGTGCCGGCAGAAGTAAAAACTTGAATATTAACGTTGTGCATTCTTGATATTTTGGAATGGTTAGGGAATAATTTTGCACAAATTGCTTTAATTATCAGTATAAAAGTACTATCATTTATGTGGTAAAATACAATATTCATTTATTGCGCTATCGTACACAAACATGACAATACGAATTTTCGATCAGGTCACGTGTCCTGACGCGAGTTTGACAATTCTCCCTCCGTCTTACAAATTTTCGATCAGGTCACGTGTCCTGACGCGAGTTTAACCTTTTTTACCCATCACAAAAAAGTGCACAACGCCGCTAAAGAAGTTTTCACTTCAAAAATTTGTGTGATCCACAAATGGTTTTTCCGAGTTTGAATGATCTTTGTATCCGGTGTTTGAATATTAATAAAGTCCTCCACGATCACTTCAATTATTTCTGGTGTGGAAATGTATAAAAAAATATCATCCTCTTTCGCAAAGGGGTAGATAGAGCCTGCGTTTTTCCTATTTTTACGATTCTGTCATTATCTCTTTTGAATAATGCATGAGTACTCTTAACTTCTGTTTTACTTTAATTGTCACTGATACCGAGTAGACTAACTAATTGATAAAATGCTCAATAAACATAATATTGTCTTCTATATATATAGTAGTACCTGTTGGTGGAGTGCGTCAGAACCCAGGAGCTAAGAAATATAATGCTTCAATCTTTTGAAATACGTATGATGGATGTTGGTGCCTTCATTAGTATTTTAGCCGAGCCCCTGTCTGTTAGTTTATAAGATAATAGATAAGGTTGAATTAAGGTAGAATATGCATAGTTATTAAGTTTAGGGTATGATAGAGCTGACATGGCCGTGTGTGGCTAAAAGCTCCCAAAGAAAATAAGAATAAAAAAAAAATAAAAAAAGTATATATAGTAGTAGTAGTAGGTATAGTAATGGTATAAATAGTTTTAATAGTTTCAATAATTTAATTAGCTTAAAAATTAGTAAAGTTTAATAGTAATAGTAGTGTAACAGTTTTCAAAATTTTGTAATAAAGTGTCAAATAAACAACGCGATAAAATCCGTATATAGTAGTTTAATTTCAATGCTCAATAAACCCTTAAGGACTTAAACCCGAGACTTCGTGATCGCACCTGTATATACTATCTACTAGTCTACTGAAGCAATCACAATATAACTGCTTTATACGCGAAAGTTAACTAACTTATCGTTAACAGAGAAGAGCGGCAACGTTGCATTTAAAAAGGAACTGTATAGTAATATAGTTTTAATAAATGAAAGTCCGTTAAAGCATTTGTGCGGGAATCGCTCCAGCCTGCCGTGTATTAAAGCCTGCTCACACGAGGCATGTTTTGTAATGCTGGCCTCTCTTTGTATGAATCGGCAAAACATTATGACAAGTGTTGCAAGAAACTAGCCTTGTGTAAATAGGCATTTACGGTATGAATTAAAACTCAAACTGGCAACGTTGCAACTGATACTAAACGATTGAATATTTAAAATGTTTTTTATCTATACTAATATTATAAAACTGAAGAGTTTGTTTGTTTGTTTATTTGTTTGTTTGGTTGAACGCGCTAATCTCAGTTCACACATACTCGGACGTGACAGCGAATTTCTATCTTGATCGTTTAAGACGCTTTGCATTTATTTTTTATCCATTGAACCACCGATTAACCGCATTTTTGGAGATGTACGTTCAAACATTGCAATGTAACACAGTTTTTTTGTGGAGTATCGAAGACGTCTGCTGCGGTGGCGTAGCATAGTGAATGCAGCTGCTGTGTCTCAGATTCTAGATCCCCTGATATGGCATCGTATAATGGGGGGTTTACACCAGTGACTGTAGCCGCACGATTTTTGCCGCGCGGCGAAAATCGACTGTATAAATGGCAATTCGGCTAGGTTGCAGGTGACTAAAATCGCAAGCCCCAAAGTAGGGTAGCATCCGACTTTGGCCGCGCGGCAACCGGCCGCATGACAAATCGACCCGTGTAAACCGCCCTTTAAGAGGATACACTGATAAAATGCACTAACTTTCATCGAATAGTATAGGACTATGAGAAGACCAATTAATCTAGAATTTTGATATAGGTAAATTGATATCTTTAACTAGAATTTCCAAGCTCAAAAACACGATATTGTGATTTTGGTTCGATCATAATTATTTTCGAAAACACCTCTATAAAATTACTTTTTTTGAAATTACAAGGAAGTTACACTATCATTATGCTTAGGAATTACTCAAATATATTCAGAACATTAATATTAGTAATTTGCTAGCTCATTATTTCCATAACTAAAACCAATCATCCGTGTAAGTATTTATCAAATGTTGGAAATTCTTTGTGCCTAACAACTATTGTCGTGGTAGAAAGAACCGCTTGCTGGCGGTTCCAGCGTGCCGTACTGTGATACGCTTTAACTCACCCATACCTCGGTCACTAAAGCAGCATAACGCTCTCTTGGACTTTAACCCAGAAGTTGATATTTTGCGGATGAATGGAAAGTATTATTAGTAGAATGTATGAGATACTGTGAGCAGAATGCGTGAACGCTAAATTTTAAATTTATATTATTTATATTATATTACATAAATATTGATTAAATAGTGTAATTGGCGCAAGTCGTTCTATTTTATGTAAAATAAATAAATAAATCTATGAAAGTTTAAGAATGATATATGGATGGAAGAATGATATATGTTTCATCACGTGTAACCAGTAGAATAGTTTGGCTGAAAATTTGTACACAAATAGATCATACCCTAGCTATTAACATATAGAATAGTTCGTATCCCGGTATGCATTCCCATGGGATACGTGCAGGCGAAGCCACGAGCAAAAACAAGTCATGAATAAATGTGACAGCTTGAGTATTCGTTCGTCGATATAGGAGCATTGGAAAGGTGTTTTTTACAATTACGAGATAGATTGTATCGATGATTTTGTCGCATTCGTTAAACACTTATTTGGGTGTTATTTAAATGGTTAGCATAGTATTCGTATTTTTGTGAGCAGAAAAATATAATCTGTGAGCAGAAATAGCTAATTGATCAGCAACTCATGGCCAGCAAACTTTAAAGAGATCAAACTAAGTCGACGGAGCCCCGCCAAGCGGGGCTCCTATTTTTGGGTGGGTTTAAAAAAAGGAACCTAACATAACCTAACACTTCCGATTTGAGGCGTATAGATGCTCGTTGTGAAGTGGATGGAAGTCGCCCAAGACCGTGAGGAGTGGCATAAACTGAAGGAGGCCTACACCCATGCGGTCGAAAAAGGCTAAGAAGAAGAAGAGATGCTCGTTATGCTGTGCAATATTTGCTGACCAATTAGTATTTTTGATGATCATTATATTTAATCCCACACTTATTTACTTACTTCGCTTGCTCAACGACCCATTAAAGACTACTGACGCAAAATGATTGTTTAAATCTAAAGTAATTTATTGGTTTACCAACATTAGTTACACTTATAAATGTTCAAAAATACTTGCTATTCTGAGCGTACAATATCAAGCTGTAAACACAACATTCACAAACTAGCAACGGTTAGATAAGAAACAATGTCTTGTAAGTAAATACATACAATATTTGCATATTATATACATATATTATGCATATATTGTATGTATTTACTTACAAGACATTGTATTGCAAGTGAGTACACTCACAAACCATTAAAATTAACAGCTACTTTATTATTATCATGGTAATTATAGCAATTCAGTTAGTTATTTGATGGAGTTGGTGCTTGAATCCAGAAAGAGAAGTACCAAATATATGAATCTGGTGGGCAAATAAGTTATGAAGCCTGCAAAGTAATAAATCTTTATAGAAATATTTAATCACGCAATAACACGAAAGACTATCGACATTTTAATAGAGCCTCGCTGATTTCAGCATGAAGCCCGGCTTGACCGGGGAAGGACTACACTCTCACAGAATATCGACTTGAAATAGCAGTATTCCTACTGTTGTGTTTCGTTCGGTGAGTGAGAGTACCGGAGGCCCAATCACCCTCTTTCCCCCTTCCCGTTCCTACTCCTTCTCACTTCCTTTCCTAAAGGGTCGGCAACGCGCAACTGATGCCTCTGGTGTTGCATGCGTGCTCAGGCTACGATGACCACTTACCATCAGGTAGGCCGTATGCTTGCCTTAGTAATATAAAAAAAAAATACTTCGCTACACTGTTAGAATCCCAACTACCACTAAAATAACCCAATAGAAAAGCCATTTCATAATTACTAGCGGTCGCCTAGTGCTCGAAATTCGACCAAAGTTTGCCTGTAAGATATTGCTGATATATTATGTCATTATATATTGATATTGTAACCATAGTTACGCGCTTTGACTGCGTGTGTCAAATGCATGGTTGTGTGCGTGTAGTGTTTTTTCATTAATTTAATGTATTTCTAATGCATATTTTATATAAATATTAGGATTCGTCACTTCTTCTCTGTATAAACTATAAGTGTGCGATATTTCATACTCCTCCGTCCGCCCAATTTTCGTAAAAAGGGATCCAAAGTTTTCGCTTCACGTATTAATATATAGATATAGCTCATAGTGCATTACACATTTTGCTACCTATATTTTTGTGCTTGCCAAGCGATAGCGCAAACTTATTGCTGTCTCGCTGGATCGCCTGAATCCAAGCAACTTCAAATATCCAAGCCGATAACCAGTAACAAGACTTTGCCCGACCCGGTAACCAAATTCGAAGCTCAACCACAAGCATAAACGCAAGCTTACAAAACCAACGAAACTCAATTATTATCAGATTACTAGCTGTCCCGCGCAACTTTGTCTGCGTCACATAAGAGAATATCGCCCGTTTTTGCAACATATTTCATTACGGCCTCAATGGCGTAGTGGTTAGTGTAACCGACTGCCACGCCTGAGGTCGCGGGTTCGATTCCCGCATAAGTCAAACATTTGTGTGCATGAACATGGATGTTTGTCTTGGTCTGGGTGTTTCTATGTTTCTATGTATAATATGTATGTATTTACAAAAATAAGGTATATATGTATGTTTATCCATTGTCTAGTATCCATATTACAAGCTCTGCTTAGTTTGGGCTAGATGGTGTTGTGTGTATGTAGTAGAATATTATAATATTAATGCTCCGCTCCAATTAATCGTAGCGTGATGTTATATAGCTTATAGCCTTCCTCGATAAATGGGCTATCCAACACTAAAAGAATTTTTCAATCCGAACTAGTAGTTCCTGAGATAAGCGCGATCAACCAAACAAACAAACAGTATAATATAGATCTAAACACTTTTTCTACTAATCTAAATGATTAACCTTTTGACCGCCACGGACGTCTATTCACGTCAAATTAAACCGTGCTCATGACGCCCCCGACTACATGGCACGTCGAAAATAAGACTATTTTACAGTTCAAAATAAACATAAAAAAATATGTTTGTTGTGTTCCTTTTACCTATTATTTAAAACTACATTAATTATCGCCTGGCGTACGGGGCACGACGCTACTTTTATGCTGTGGCGGTCAAAAGGTTAAAGAATTTTCCATTACGATATCGAATTAGAGATCACCGTTTTTGCTGCACTTGCTCCTACATTATATTTCATTGGCCTTAGAACAGACACTTATTGAAGACTAACCTTGGGCAGCACGCATCCAACACACGGTATCAACTTGACAATAAATACTAGGTATATATGAGTACATACCATAAGGTATGTGTAACTGCCTCCGTGGTGCAGCAGTAGTGAATGCGAGGGCTGTGCATGAGGTCCAGGGTTCGAATCCCGGATCGCCCAACACAAAGTTATTGGGTTTTCTGTTAAGAATTCTCAATAGCAGCCCGGAGTTAGGAAGTTGGCGGTGTTAGACACCCCCGTGCTTCGGAAAGCACGTAAAGCCGTTGGTCCTGCGCCTGATCTCTCTCCGGTCGTGTCGGATTACCGTCCCATCGGATCATGAGAGTTAGGGAACAGAGAGTGCACTTGCACTTTCTCCTTCTTTCATATTTTTCTTAGAATACCCCCTGAAACAAGTTTATATCCAATCGAGTTTCTCGTTTAATTTTCCAAGAACTTTATTTTATGTATCTTCGAGAATTATAGGTGGCGCAGTAGTATTCCTGCTAATCCCTGCACCATGTGTGACAAAAGTGGGTGTCCTTAATCCACATATGCGATTTAAACTGGTAACCATTCGATCGACAGTACGATGTCAGATTTGCGCATACGTATTCAGATACAAATCTATTCTCGATAAAAAATTTAACTGTTGTTAGGCAACAGAAACACAATTTAAAAAAAAAGCACGAAGTCTACGTAAATTATAACATATTCGTAGTATTTGTTTTATATAAGCCGGGCTTTCAAGAACTCTAAATCTATGTTTTTTTATTTTTTTTTATTTTGCTTGTCAAAATGACCACACTCCACCTGATGTTAAGCAGTCGTGTGGTCTAAGAGCAGTGGCCTCCACATCGCACCCACAGTAGCCGAGGCGATGTTGAGGTCTCTACTTTGACGGCCTGAGAAGATGCTTTTTCACGCCCCGCTTAAAGAACCCAGGATTGAAGGAAGAAGGAAACACGTGCCTTGGCAGAGAATTCCATGCCTTGGTCGTTCGGCAGAGATATGAGGACCCAAACTTTTTGGTACGCGCTCTAATCGACTCTACCGTGTAAGGATGGCATCTGAGCCCAGCACGCGTTGTTCTGGATAGGAAAGGGGAGGGCGGGATAAGGTGGAATAACTCTTCAGAGCACTCCCCGTGGTATATTCTGTAGAAACATGTATCCTACCTAATGCGAATGTCAGTTCGTTTGATACGCCTTCACGCCTTAACTACACGACCGATCATCATGAAATTTCGCACACACGTTGTCAGGGATACAGAAAAGGACATAGGGTACCTTTCATCCAGGAAAAAGTACTGTTCACGAGCGAAACCGCGGATAAAAGTTAGTAGGTAAATAATCTATATATTAATACGTGAAGCGAAAACTTTGGATCCCTTTTTACGAAAATTGGGCGGCTCCGTCCGAGCACAAAAATATAGGTAGCAAAATGTGTAATGCACTATGAGCTATATCTATATATTAATACGTGAAGCGAAAACTTTGGATCCCTTTTTACGAAAATTGGGCGGACGGAGGAGTATGAAATTTCGCACACTTATAGTTTATACAGAGAAGAAGTGACGAAAGCTAATATTTTTTTAAAATATGCATTAGTAATACATTAAATTAATGAAAAAACACTACATGCACACAACCATGCATTTGACACCCGCAGTCGAAGCGCGTAACTATGGTTACATTTATATCAATATATAATGACATAATATGTCAGCAATATCTTACAGGCAAACTTTGGTCGAATTTCGAGCACTAGGCGACCGCTAGTATTAGTAATACTTCTAAATCACATTGTATTTGATCGAATGAAGCTTATTAACAGCCAGATGTGTACTATTTCCGAACTGAAAATAACTTAGACACGTTATTATCAAAATAAGGAAGCTAAAGATCGTAAAACGAGACACCCAACGCAACAAGTTTGCAACAATGTCGCACCAATGCATACTTATTTAAATCTCCTACGTAATGGCACTATCAAACTATATCTATTTTTATTACAATACGCACACACCTTCACACTACAACTAAGTAATCAAATATAAACTCTAAATCTTTAATTGTAAAACACAATTTCGCTAAATCGAAAAGATTTTCACACTTCGTTTTGTGAACTAACATGAGTATGTATGTGTTTGTGTCAATGATACAACTGCCAAGGCAATAGCTATATGTACTGACCACGTGCCAATGTATTTGTACTTATCTTTATACGATGAAGTGCATTCCAGTATAATTTGAGCCCTCTGATTAGAATTTAAACCGTCTGTGGGGAACTATAATGTATAGGACGGGGGAGGCGGGGTTGCTCTACTGCGCTGGTGAATTTTCTATGCGAAGATAGAAAATGTTGCATGAGTCCGATACGGTTTTATTGCTCAAAGATTAATTGCATTGTGATATTTAACATCCGTCTGTGTGAGATGAGAGGTGATTAAATCGTAATTATTGTGACAGCTTCCTTTAATATGTATCTGTAGGTCTAGTTATATAACTAATGTATCCTATTGTTAGAGAAACTAACGCAAGAATACTAATAAAATTGTGAATTTATTGATGTGAAACGATGATACCCTCATATTATCACAATAAGAATGATCAACAGGCTAATATTCATTTTATTTATTAGGGAAAATGCCAGTGTTCTACTTATTACACATACTATTCTACCCAGACATTTATAGACAATGCTTGTTAACCTATTGAGTCGCAGCGGCACACCGGAGGCTTGACACAATACATTTTTAATTGTCTGGTATTCTAATTATTAACAGATTTAAAATATACCTCAGCTATATTGACGTTAACAAGTCCTCCAAGGTATGTCCTTGATTTAATTAGACAACGATTTTGATATTGTATTATTTATAGCAGAATTTAGCACTATAAATCTAAGATATTCAAAATGATCTATAGTTGTATTGAATTATGGTAGGTCTGTTATCAATGCTCATGTTAAGCTGTGGCTATCGGGGTCGCGATTGCATGTGAAACCGATTCACGCGCCTTCGCCATCTATGATTATGTCGAGGAACACCGTGGTAGGTTTAGTCGGTATTACCAGGGTATCTCTTCCCCGGTGAGCCCGACATAACCTCTCCGTCGCCCCGCGGAGAGGTATGCGTCAAAGCATTCCCCACGTAAAAAGAAATAAAGGCTGTGACTATCGTGGTATAAAGGTAGGCAAGGCAGGCTACGCTATTATAAAGTTCAACATAAGCAATACAACAGTTCTTATTGTAGATAGAAATTGATAGTAGAGGTTTACTTCTATAACAAAAAAAGAAAATCAAAATCGGTTCATCCGTTCGGGAGCTACGATGCCACAGGCAGACACACACACACACAGACATGTCAAACTTATAACACCCCGTCGTTTCTGCGTCGGGGGTTAAAAAGGGCCATAAAAATAAATACGAAACGGTGGTAGCCTAGAAGTTAAGATATTTAACTTTGAGTCTGGGAGGTAGTAGCTTTGATCCCAACCTATTAACTACTGTCGTGAATCACATGTTATAGAAATTTAAGTTAGATTAAGGTGTTTACAGAAATACTAGTTATTGCTAGATTTATATAATACTAGCTTTTGCCCGCGGCTTCGCTCGCGTTAATTTAGAATATGACAATCTATTCGGGTTGTACTCTGCTTGTAATAATATAATTCAATCATGATTCGAAAGAAACATCTACATCTATTATCGTTTTTGTTGTTTTCCTCGGGAACAGTAATTTTTTTCGGGATGAAAGGTAGCCTATGTCCGTTTCTGTACACCTTACAACGTATATGCAAAATTTCAGGATGATCGGTTCAGTGATTTAGGTGTGAAAAGGTAACAAACAAACAAACAAATTCATTTTCGTTATTATAATATTAGTTGGGATATCATAAATATCTAATGAAGTTCACAAATAAAATGGATTAGCATGTTATCTATGATCACCGAGCTCAACTGCTCATCCAACTCTTACTTAATTAGCAGAAGGTATTTAGTACATGTATAAGGTCAAGTTGAACTTGACTGACTTTCCATAAACCTACTTATTGTATTATTTTTAATGACTTTTGTGGCAATGGTTGAAGGAACCAAAAACCAAGGTAGTATTTTTACATACATACATACATAGATTCACGCCGGTTTCCCAGAGGGGTAGGCAGAGACTACGGATTTCCATTTGCTACGATCCTGACACACGTCTCTGGCTTCATTCACTTTCATCACATTCCTCATACACGCCCGTCGGTTCAAGGAGCTCTTAACCTGGCCTTTGTCCAGAACGCCTCCGATCTGATCGAGAAACGTTCGCCTAGGTTTTCCTCTTGCGACTGTTCCATTCACACTAGCCTTATAAACTTTCTTAGTCAGTCTTTCCTCGTCCATTCTTTCTACATGTCTAAACCAGCTTAACATACCCTTTTCTATTCTTGTAACTATATATATATATTGTATTTTTAATGGATTAATATTTATGTAAGTCAATTCAATACAGTGATCCTTATTTTTCAGAACCGATTCAAATCGGGTATTGTCAAATATTGTATATCTACGGCATCGTGACTCCCAAGAGATATCGATGCATCTTTCCATTCCTATTCTATCCGCTTTTCAAACAATGGTAATAAATTCCCTTGGATTTAGTTTGGTATTTCATCATTACCGGTTTGCCAAATGTTGGCAAGTATGTTGTTTATTATTATATTCATTACACAGTAGATAAAATATCTTACTGTTACATGAAATGGCAAGGAATGTATATTATTAAGTGTTTTGGGCACCGAGTCAATTCCGAGTACATAAATCCGTTGTTTATAACAAAGAAAGAGAGTACTTGTCTTTAACAAAGACATTTAATATATAGTTCTTCAGTTTAGGGTAGTGTTATTGGATATTTCTGTCAAAATATTCTTAGTGGCAGTTTAGGGTAGTGTTATTGGATATTTCTGTCAAAATATTCTTAGTGGCAGTATGGATTCTGAATTTGAGTAGACGGCAATGAGCTTGTGTCACTGTTATGCAGGACCTAAATCCGTAGTAGTATCATAATACGCAATTGTATAATTCCCTTAACAAAAAAAAAAAAAACACACACGCACGCACACACAATCTCATACACACACACATACTCTCACACACACGTATTTTTATTTAAAGTAGCAATTAAGTGTTTTCTATTATTTTTGTGCTTCCATTAAGCCCTTTATTTTAGTTGTTCCAATTGTTTTTAATATTTTTGTATTGTATTGTCGTCAAGAAATCTCACTAATGTCTCATATTACACGGAAGGCCCTGTTTCCTGTGATACAGTTTATATTAACTAGTAGGTACAGAAAACGGGTAATCCTATCCACTAAAAAAAAAAACCTAAGTAATAGTCAACTGCTTCTTAAAAAACAAATCTATTTAACATCCTATATATACATATTTAAGTATTAAGAAGGCAGTTTACCTTATAACCAGGGACAATAAATATTTTAGTTGATAAAGTGATGACACAGGGTCACGGGTTAAAGCGCCTCGCCATATGAGTTGTCTTTTACTCTAATGTTATATGATAAAAAAAAATCTTTTGAGCCACACCTCGATAACATTAACAAGAAAGCATCTTAAATGTTGGGTTTCGTTCTGCGATATTGTAAAACGTTTCGCAATAATAACACCAAGGTTCTACTTTATAACACGTTACTCCGTAGCTTAATGGAATACTGCAGCGTAGTCTGGCGACCACATTATGCGATCCACTCATTACGACTTGAACGTATTTAGAAACGGTTCCTATGGCATTTGGCGTTCTCCAACGGAATAACAAAAAAAAAACGCTCTTACGACTCTAGATTGAAGCACTTTGGCATTCATTCTTTAGCAAATCGTAGGAATATTAATGACGCAATGTTTGCTGTTAAAATCCTCAAACAGCAAATAGACTGCCCACAGTTGTTGGCTCTTTTTAAGTTTCGCGTTCCTGCTAGACTGCCACGCAAACACTATGTTCACCGTTAAGAAGAACAGTTCTTGGTGCTAATTCTCTTTACGCAAGAATGTGTAAAGTGTTAAATGGTTTGAGTGACCTAATAGATCTGTATTTTTTTAGTATTAGGAAAATTAAGTCCGTATTCCTTAAAACAACGGATTTGGAAACACAGTGAATGTGGATATGTTATGTAACTGTTTACATAATATATTTATTTTTGTTGTGTTTCTAAATCCGTATGTATAGCTATAACTACGAGTAAGATTTGATGATGGATTTCAATTACTTTTTTGTATGCTCAAGCGGTGTTTGCCTGTAAGGGATTGTTGCATGGTCGCTTGTATTTTAGACTAGTTTGAGTTATAAGTGTTAATGTAAACAATTGTTGGTGAACCATAATAAATAAATAAAAAAAATTCACTTCACTCGTTATGGCTTATCTTTATACGCCATTACTACGCCATTTTTAAGACCTTACAAAAATATCCGATCCAGAATATATAACAAAATATTAATAATAATATCAAGCTAACACCACAATAATATAGAGGGAAATGGATGTCACTTCATTCACTGCCTTCTATTGTAATTGTCGGTCACCTGTCTAGCTTCATTAAGATATCTATATCAACCGAGCATAGCATGCCAAATTTTCCGCATATAAAATGGCCTGCCTGCGGTTAATATAGGACATACACAGCCCACGAATCATACGTATCAAGAACACACGTTTGGTGGAAAGTTATTTTAGCTCAGCTATTTATATTCATTATATTAAATGTGAATACTCTTCAATCCTCCTCGCTTGTTATTGGAGTACCGTTCAGTCTGTGACGCTAATAACTTGGATCAGAGTATGTATGTAGGTATGCTTTTATATTGCAGATTTGAAAAGGTGCTGGTAAAAAACCTGTCAGGTGATCAATGCCACTTATCCTATCCCTACATCGTTAACAAGCGTCAGTCTACCTTCTAATGTCGCAAGTATTAATAAACTGCCGCGTATAACTGGATTAAGAATTATCATTTACGATGTAAGTACACATATAATATTTTATAATTTACGTGCTAGCACAGGATAAGTATCAGCTAATACTAAGAGCTCACATAACGTTGTGACTACCTATCTTACGACCTCATTAGAATAACATATGTATATGCGCCTACTTAAAATATTATGCTATCTATGTGCCTTCATATTACGTCATGGAAAACAAGACATAATTAAAAACCAATTATGTACAGCCGCCGGTGTGCCGCTGCGACCTTTAGGTTAATGTTAGATACTCGTTTCTGTTTACAGGTTTGCGCGCGAGATTACCATGGGAATGTGTCTATCCCGGACATATCATATATGCCATCTTCAATGGCTTGCGTGATTGAGTATAAGTCTCCACAACCATTAACATTTATAGCTTTAGTAAGATCAACATGGCTTCTTCATTACTGCCCTAGAATAAATTAGCAATTAGGCACCCTTAGGTCAGACATGAGGTATCACTAAGGAACCAGTTTGATCTTTGCCCCTTTGTCTTAGCAGCAACCGGTGTTACTAACACGAGTGCTATTCCTGATGTCACAAGCAACCGTACGACACAAGGTATTCGCTCATCATTAGACAAGCCATGTTTTTTGCCTCCTTCCTCTATCCCACTCCTCCTGGATATGTATTTTCAATTCAATCCTGCTGGTGGGAACAGACTTCTTGCTCTACCATTTCGCTCTATCCTCGACATCATTATTAGATAACTCGCTCTCCCTGATATCTCTTTGCACTACTGCCTTGCACGTTATTTTGGTTCGGCCTCTAGATCTACGACCAAGGGTGCCTCCCTTGGTCGTAGATCTAGAGGCAGTTGCAGTGCCAAATTTCCTAAGTAAATTTTTTAATTTTTTTATACATCTAAGGTGGCAAACAAGCATACGGCCCACCTGATGGTAAGTGGTCACCGTAGCCTATGGACACCTACGACACCCGAGGCATCACGTGCGCGTTGCTGACCCTTTAGGAAAGGAAGTGGGAAGAAGAAAGAGTGGGATGCGGGAAAGGGGGTGAGTGGACCTCCGGCACTCTGACTCACCGAACGAAATACAACAGTAGGAATACTGGTATTCCACGTCGATATTCTGTTAGAGGGTAGTCCTTCCCCGGTCGAGCCGGCCCATTCATGCTGACATCAGCGAGGCTCTACTACTCTTAATTATTACTCTTGTTTTGTCTCCTAAAGATGTAAAAGTAACTCCGCCTCTAAACGTTAACATCACGGCTATTAAACGAGATTTAAGCCCACAGCATCCGACGTAGTGGCAACGACAAGATCACATAAACCAGTACCTCTTCCGTGTAGCCATCGATCCAACAATATTTTGCATAATACGTACCTACTAAAGTTCTTCACAATTACCTCGGCAGTTAGAAGCTACGAAAATATACAAATATTTACAACAAAGTTGCAAGTTACTTGAAATAATTATCATTGTATGGTCAACAGCCAATAAATTATGCAAATAATTGTTAGTTGTGGTCTCACGCTGGTCCTTAAGCCCGACACCCAAGGCGATCCGTGCTATCTAAATTATATTTATTCGTGATAAATTATCATTAAAGGAATGCGAAAGCTTTTCTTTGATACCAGCTATCGATAGACCTCGAACTTATATTGAATCATAATATTTTGAAGGAACATTCCGATTGATTTTGACTGTCTCTGTCTGTTGTCTGTCTACTGAAAAGTAGCTTACTACGGGATGTTAAACTACCTACTCTAATGGCTCTTGTACACAGGACGAGTAACATCTACCCTTAGTGCTGATAAACGTCCAGACACACGAAATTATCCAAGGAGTAAGCAGACTCATCATAGGCAGATCAGTAGGATTTCTATTTGCTACGATCGTGAAATATCTCCGTTTATTCAGTCAGATTACCATATTTATGCACGCCCATCAATTCGTTTGTTCAACTTTTACTGACTTCACTCTCATGCCTCATCTGGGCAGAAAACGTTCGCCCATCTATTGTCATACTGACATCTGTTTCCACATGTCCAGAAAACTTGAGATGGTATCCTAGAACACCATTCTAAATTCCTGCCAATACGTCTTCTTACGAATCGCCGCACTTACACAATATTCTTCATTCTTTTACCCTCTTTTTACCAACATACATTATACAACATTTATTAATCAATCAGTCAGTCTATTGAAGTCCATTCAACCACTAACATACATAAAAGGTTCCAATACTACACTATACACAGTTAAGCGGACTTTGTTGCCTATAAGTATTCAATCTTCTTCCAATTCCTATCCTCATCAGTACCGTTGAATAATCACCTGTATAATATATGCGATTAATTATTTGAAACAGTAACGGTACCTAGTAAAGTATTGCGAAGTTTCGATGGCAGTGTTTATAACTAAGTTCGCCGGTTCAATAGTAAGTTGTTACAAGTTTTAGTTCATGACTAAACTGCAAATAAGTTTATACTTAATACATCTAGAGCTTTTTACTTAGTTTTTGTGGCGAAAATTTTTATTTTTGTTAGATGTGGTTGCCTGTAAGTGAATGAGCACAAGGCATTTCTGTAAATTATTATTTATAAGTAAGAAATGTGTATCATTTGTTGGCGATCCAAATAAATAAATCTATATATAAAACTCTTCCGTTACTGAGTGACTGACAGACAACGCACAGCCGAAACTATTGGGCGCAAGAAGCTGAAATTTGACATGTATATACCTTGGGTACTATAGGGGTGCACTAAGAAGGGATTTCTCGAAATTCCCACGGTATTGGGAAGAAATGGATAAATAAAAAAACCATGTGCGGGCGAAGCTGCGGGCATCCTCTAGTATAGTATAAAATTAATATGTGTGTACTTAAAATGTATGAGAAACTTAAGTATCTTGTATGTAGTTAAATTTTATACGGTATACGTGAACATGATAATGAGGATTCATCGTACTGCCAGTAGGCAGTGCTGCAAGCAGTGCTTCCGTGGCGATGACACGGATATTGATTATAGAATTTAAAAAGGATCTCTGTCAATGTTAATTTAATTATAGTTAAGTGCAAAGGTAGCTTCGTCACCACCGCTCCCAATGCAAATTATCGGATAACGATTCGAATCAGCCGGCTCATCCGTATAAGTAACCGGCGTTAGAGTAGTTACACTGTTACAGCGTTTTACCCGATGAGTAAGAATGAATTCCGTATGTTTATATATCTACTTACATCTCCCATTAATTTCCTTCCATTCTATCTCTAATAGATTTTTCGGTCGGCAAAGTCGCTCCTGATATAGCAAGCGACTATAGTTTACGATAACTGTTTACCATCAGGCAGGCTGTAAACATGTTAGCCGCCATTGTTTTTCTTTCATTAAATTAATCTAGGAATAAATCCTATGTAGCAGGGGACTATTCGAACAACGGACACAAACATATATGGATCGTACAAAGTATTGTCCCGTGCGGCGATCGAACTCATAATACGCGACTCGGTGATAGTTAAAGTAGGTACCTATAAATGTACTTTAACTGTCACCGAATCGCGTTTTTAGTGTGCATACCGACCCCCTTCAGGGACGGAGAGTCTCACATAACCACCCGCCCCCCGGGGGGGGGTGGGGGGGGGTACCCATAAAGGATTTTCCTGGGTCAAAAAAAACAAGAGGTACCTATAAATGTAATGTTTTGCTAGTACCACTAACTCCGCATTAAGATGTGATTTCACAGCCATATGCAAATAGCCTTTCGACGGCTAAATACTACATTTTAATCGAAGAGTCTGAAGCTTATTGCCTATTGAGTCCAGTCTAGCCTTTTAATACATAATTTAGGTATCAATTAGTATTCGAACCCTCTGTGCACTGTCCATCACTGTCAAAGTGACGGAGACGAACAAATAGACCTTTTTAAAGCTACAAATGGCGATGTGCCTTTTTCTGGGACGTTCAGCAATATTAATGAGCGGTATATTTTAGCCTCGTTTAAGCAAAACTTTAGGTTCTATTAACTCTTAAATAATAAAGGTAATGTCCTGCGTTAAAAATGCTGGAACGCCAAAAATAATTGAAAAAGAAAGTGTTCAGTCGCCAGCAGTTGTCGCTCAAAAGATTACTACGTGAACAGAAAACATTGTAGTTCTTTTTGAACAAATTGCAAGCACGGAGGAGTTTTAGTTTTGGCATAGTTAACTTTAACTAAACTAAATAACATAAACATTTATGTGGAAAAGGAGTGCAGCTTAGGTTCTCTAAGCTGTACTCCTTTTCCACATAAATGTTTATGTTAGTTATTTGATGTTTATGACTTAAAATATATGAATTAGGTACCATCGAATTTCGACTACTGGGCAGCCACTAACTAATTTTAAGGGATTTATATATGTATATCTTATTTATTATTATACGTTCAACTTCTTGCACCTACTTAAAATTTTCTGTTATTATTTTAATTGTTATTTTATTATTTTAATTATTTTATTTAAAGTAGTCGTGTTAACTCCGCATTACTCACAATGGGCTTTTCGAAAATCTCTATAGTGTTAAGTCTAACCCTGTACCTTTTGCTCTCTTAATATATTTATCTTTTAAATCAATAGAAAGAAAGAAAGAAAGAAATATATTTTTATTTTGGCACACGAAAGAGCACAACCAAAACATGAAGAAATACATAAGTTTATTTTCAATCAACATAATATGTATATATATCTGTTCTCGAGGCTACTTTTTATTACCAGATCAGGCAGTGCCATTTACATGTAGGCTGGACATTTGCCCGGCAATAAGCTCGCGCCAACGTGGGCCGTGAAACATAGTCAATGTGCAAATTGTATAAACGTGACAAAGCATGCTACCTTATTTCATATCCACGTCCACCATATATATCATATATATGTAGGTTGAACTGTTTTTAAACGCGATGTGCGAGCACGCCCTTTATTTGCAATAGCTATATGCAGAACAAATGCTGGTGTTCGCGCACCCTTACGGCGTTTATGTAAAATTTTTAATGAAATAATAAAATTGGACGTACTTGCCATGCCTGTTACTAAATTTCAAAATAATATCATAGAAATTATTAAGGAAACTTTTGAAGTGAAAACTTCTTTAGGCGCGTTGAGCACTTCTTGGGTGAACAAAAATCATGTAACTCGCGTCATCGTCACGCTTCCACGCTTTATTATTTTTTTTAGAATATTAACAATATCTCAGAAATGGTGCGTCCTACGCAAAAAATAACAAAATTTTGACCCCCTTAATAACCCGCAAGACAGTATCAGGAACTAGCATCCGACCCGTCACTTCTTTTTTTTTGTTTATAATGAAGTGTTTATGACCAAGGATTAAAGTTGTCACTTCTATTCACAGTCCCAATTTAAGACAGCCCCAATTTTTTTTACCTTGCGTGTTAAGCTTTATTCTCACAGTATTTTAGCTTAGTTTACATTGTCATGTATATTCGTAACATTTATATTTAAATTTTTAATTATTACGTGGATGACGGTGTGAGTGCACATTAATTCATATGTAATTATTTAAGCTACTTAGAATAAGGATTATGTGTAACTGTTTGTTTGTCTCTAATAAATAAATATATAGGTATAGATATAATACTCATTTAAATACTCTTAGCGAATTTACAGATATGTATCTAATATGTATGCACGAGATCACCGTCGGTTAGCGTGCTTATCCACGTGAATTCAATTCGCACGTTGAATATAATAGATGAACTTATCATTTAACACTTTGTTGTATAATACGAGTAATTTACACAACAAACCTTTGTGTAAACTGTGTCACTAAGTATATGTTGTATTAGTTGGTAACTGAGATTTTACTAGTGTTTTATTTACAACGAGCGGACTCGAAAGACGTTGTTAGCCCGAACGTAAGCTTGCAACCCGATCATAGCGTCTACTAGGTCCAATTATGAATCTAAACTGTCCAGGAACCCTGCTGGAATATATTAAAAAAATCATCCGACCGATATTTATGTTTTTTTGTATATATATTTGTCAAAACTTCTAGGAGGAGCTCAGCGACATACACACGTACGGAAGAATTATATATAGGTATACAGATAACTATGAGATCGATATGTAAGAAATGATAACTCCCGCATTATGGATCATGTTTTTTGTCGCGGGAAACTTGTGAAACATGCAATACTGGATTCAAAGTACACCCAGACTAATAACACTAATATGTGGATCACAATAATTCGAGTACACGACTCCCAGTACGTCGCGTCGGCTACGGGCTACGCTGAGACGATTGCTTGCCGGAGCCCTGAGCGTCACTGACCGTAAAACTTTCATTACTACATCTTAGTTGATAAAGAGTCCTCGGATTGCAAACCCCTTCCTAGAATTGCAAAAGGAAAGCGATACTTATATCGAACTCCTCTAATAGCGGACAAGACAGCTTATTAAACATCTAGTAATCTATAGGAAGGGTGAGGTAAATATATATTCCAGTCATATTCAAATCATTTGTTGTTTAAAAGACACAGCCCCAGACAATACTAGAAAAATACCTAACAATAAACCTTTTAATAGTTTGGCTATAGAACCCAGAACCTCACAGGTAGCAGCTGCGCCTGCGCACAATCCACTGGATGTATAAAACAGCCTTGTTAAAGAAAATTATTGTGTAAACGAAACAATACAAATAACTCATTCGGAAATCAAACCACTAATTTACGATGGTGGTATGCGCAGGCGTTATACATTTTTTATTTTAAAACACGTGATAATGTGATTATATTAAAAAGTACGTTACAAATTGAATCATAAAATTGAATGAGTATTATGTTTGTGAATTACGTTGACGTTATGGCGTGTCTGGAGCCACTTCGATTCATCTTTTTTAACCGAACAAGTTGTTATCGACCAATATCAGGTGTTTATGGAGTCAAGGCTCACAATTTAAGGTTGTTAAATTGAGTGGAGCTACTCCTTCGCGTTGAACACGCCTTTAAAACGATGATCAGTACTTTATGCGATGTTCTTTCGAAATTAATTCATTGTAAGCTTTATAATCATTTTGTGATGATACATTCCGTTTCGCGTATCGGTTTTCTGATAAGATTATCAATGGCGTATGAAAGCATATACCAAGACCTTATTAAAGTTATGAATGCGAATGTGTGTTTGTTTATTTGTTTGTTACGCGTTAATTATTTGACCGATCTAATTATGTGTTAGGGATACTTTACTTTGCTTTGGCTGAGCTGGAACCTTTTGGACACACTGCACAACATTTTCTTTATTTTATTTTTGTTTATTTTTTTGTATTTTCTTCTTGTTTGTATGTTAATATATTGTGTTTTTGGTATGTCTAATAAATAACTTTTCTTTCTTTCTTTCAAAAAGTAATAATATTTATAAAGGCGAATAAAATAATCTACCAGTTTCTCGACTATTTTGCTAAAGATCTCTTAACCTAGCATGTAACATAAGTTTTACTGACTTTTGTAATCTTAGTAACGACAAGCCTTTAGTGTTTATAAGTGAACCACATTTCACCAGTTATTATTTTAGATCAGTATAAGACTGTGTGCTGTTACTACAAATTTAATAACAATTTCCGTCATCAAGGAATCAAACCCGAGATACAACAACAGTCGCATTCACAACCGCTGCACTGACGCAGTTGTAAGCGAATTATGTATCAGATAACAGAAATTGCAACCATCTGTGTTATTAGCGATAACCGTATTAAACTTTCTATTCAATCAAATCGTAGAAATGAAACGCCACATCCGTGTTAGTAAACCCGTTAGAACTAGTTTAACATACTCTACATACATAGACTTACGGCTATATATTTTGTAAATAGTAGGCAGATATGTATTAAACTCATATTAAATTTCATAGGTCCTATCGCTTATCGCCGTTTACCGAACACATTGCCAAATGCCGTGTAGCTCCTGAATTTTAGTTCCCAATAACCTGTTCGATTAGGGAATATAAATTAATACTTCACAACATTACGATCGGTAAATATAAGCGTTAACTTACACTGAGGGACCAAATGAGCATTTTCTCCCCATACATACTTACATAGGATCACGCCTGTTTCCCAGAGGGGTAGGCTGAGACTACGGATTTCCATTTGCTATAATCCTGACACAGTTCTCTGGCTTCATTAACTTTCATCACATTCCTCATACACGCTCGCCGGTTTAAGGTGCTCTTAACATGGCTTTTGTCCAGAACCTCTCCGATCTGATCGAGAAACGTTCGCCTAGGCACGGTAATGTTATCTGACAGTATTGTAACTCAGCTCTGTCCTTGAAATAATTATCTACAGCCGAGCGGTCCGCGAATACGCGAGAGGGCTGCCCACCTATAGTATTTTAATTTCATCTACCTACTTGAGTTTCTTTCTAGTTTACTGATTGTAAATATAACAAGATTTATTTTAAAAAAAATGTATTTGTTGTGAATGGAAATAGGAAATGTTCAATAAAAATCATATTATGTTTTTTGAATAGTAGATTTAATAAAAAAACAACCTTATATAATTGAGGCTGAAAAATATTTGCTCCTAGACTGAGACATACGAAAAGCTTTATTGTTAAATTTAATAGTATAAAAAATCCGCATTCGGATAAAAACTTTAATTAAAATACTTTTGTTTACAATTGTAATTTGCCATAATTATTATGTAAGTACTTGTACTTATTTCAATCCAATATTAACAAGTCGCACGCTTACTGCTTACAAAACCATCACACTCTCCGTTCATCGCTGCGGCGCATGCGTGACTGGTTGCGAACTAAGTGCCTACTGACTTGGTATGACTCGCGTTCCGACCATTTGTATGAAGATAGAATACTATGAGATATCATTACCGTGGCCTAGGTGTTCCCCTTGAGACTATTCCATTCGTTAACCTGACGAAGTCTTAAAACGACTATAACTCGATTGAAAAAGACGAGATGGATATCATAGTATGTCAAGGTCCTTTTATGTATTATGATTATGACATTAATAAATACATATGTATGCTAGCTGTCCACCCCGATTTCACCCACGTTTATGATTACTGATCCGCTTTCGTGGCTCTTAGCGTGATGTTATATATCCTATATCCGCCCGCAATGAACAATAATAATAATAATAATAATAAAGTTTATTGGCATTAAAAAGATACATTCATTTGAACACATACAAAGTATACAAATAATTTTACAGTCCACTTGTTAGACACTGGTACCCAAGCTAAGATTGAACTTGTGGTATGGGTACCAGGGCTCTCGTACTTAAATACATTTTATTTATCAATAAAGTGTACATTGTGTAGAAATATCCGGCTTAAAATAATAAGAAGAACAGATATGCTTATCTTAGTGGTTTAAGTGATCGCCTCGTCATTGCCAATGCTTCCAATGATGTGGGTAGTACTGTCCCACGAGACAATATTTTTGTTGCTCTCTATGGGTTTTCATCGTTACAATGTTCTCGACACAGGAATTATTTCCAGCAAGAGAATTGACATTTCTATATTAGTCTATACTACTATTATAAAGAGGAAAGATTCAATTTTAGTTTGTAGGTTTGCTTGTAAGGATTTAACTCAAGAACTAAACAAACGATTTTAAAAATTATTTCGCCTTTAGAAAGCTATATTATCACAGAGTAACATAGGTTATATTTTATTATAAAAAGTACTGTCACTAAAATTTTTTTTCTTTCTTTGGGGAATGTATTGACGCGTACCCCTCCGCGGGGGCAAGTGTAGGGGTTATGTCGGACTTACCGGGGTAATAAAAGATATTGAAATGATGATAATGGACCTCCCGGAATACCGACTAAACCTACCACAGTGTTCCTCGACAAAACCGTTATCGACGGGGCCGCGCGAATCATTTGCACATGCGGTCGCGACCCCGCTAAGGTTTCGACCCGCCGCGCCGTATGAAACGGCAGGCACAACAAGACCTACCCCAGGCACTCACTCATTTAAAATCCCTACTGTCCCCTTCTAGAGCGGAGACGGACACGACACAGAGGCGCGCGTGGGAACACGCACGCCGCCTCTCGGACCTGGTGCTGATCGGATGGCGGGCAGGCACACGTAGCCCACCACCTCCAGGTCAAACCTCAGGGTGGCTGGAGGTCGTCCCGCGCCCTCTGGCGCCCAGCTCTGCGGTTAGGGAGAGGGTTTAAGCGCTCCTTCTCCCGCTCCGCCGCTTCCTTGATGGAAATCACTTCCTCACAAAAGAAGGCGACGGCGTTCCACAACCTCTCACTCCGGACCATAGACTGAACTAAGGCCAGGATACTAACATAACCTAACCTCCTTTTAAGCGGGCAAAAGCTAGTAAAATAAAGTTATACTCAAGTAAAATAAATTTAGTTAAATGAGAATTAAGCTTTTTATTGTTTCAAATTTCATCTAGTAGCTTGCTTAGTTTTCATTTAGACTTCTCTCTTAGTTAGACTCTTCCTAGAATTCGCAAGCACACGCTTTGCCGCTAAATCGCATCTTGTCTTTAAGGAAAAAGAATTAGTCAGCACTAAATACAAGCATCGGTATTGCTACTTCTGATTTCCGAGATAACTTCGAGCGAATTTCTTAAAAGCTATGAAAGTTTCTGTGAATCTGTTTTTGCATTAGGATTAACAAGTGCTCGGAGTAATACTGACAACTCTATTAGATACGTACAGCAGAATCAAGGAACTAATTTAAAAGGCATGCCTTGCGGCGTCGTGTGGTTGTGACTATGAAGTCTCATGTTCGGTGGTCAGTTTGAGCTGTTGTTTAAGTTAGTATATTAAGTTTTAACCCTATCACTATTAAGTTTTTATGTCCATGATCTTATAGCGGTTGTAGATTTTCTGTATGAAAATTCACTACCAGCGTAGAATAAGGTATTGTGCCTGGTAGACGATAAAAACTGGGCATTTATTACGTGAATCCTTAAACATTAATGGAGAAATGTGTTTGTAAAATATCTTTGCCTAACATATGAAGGATGTAGTGTGTCTAAGGAAATATAAAATATCAAAAAGAGAAAATATTAAATGTTATATTTCTTTCTTAGTTTGACTCGGTGATGCAGCGGTGTAGAATGCGGTTGCTGCAAGATCTAGGGTTCGTCTCCGAGAGGGCAGTGTTATATAGTTTTCAAGAAATTTTGTATAGCAACACAGAGTGTATAACTATGTACGGTAGGTAACTAGCAATAGGCTTGCCCCAGCTTGCTCTCTGTTACGTGTGACCTAAAATATAAACATTCCTTGGGGGATATACAGGCTGTCCGGTAATTAATGGATAGCCTTGAAATGTCTTATAGTAGAACTGATGTACGTTCAGAAAAAAAAATGAAAATATCTATCCTACCTGAGATATGATGTTTTTTATTACCATATTTAACTTTCTTGTACACTACGACCATAAATTAATGATTTAATTTATTTTCTTCTTTTTCCTTTTTTTCCTGAACGGTCATCAGTTCTACTATAAGACATTTCAAGGTTATCCATTAATTACCGGACACTCTCTATAAGTGAGAATATGTATACATAAAATGTAAATACCATATAACTATAAGACAATATTATTAGTGTATTATATCATTCTCATTAAGTAGAAAAGACATCATACTTAACAACCCTCATGGTTATATTTCTTTCAAATACACTTCACCTAACTACATTGACCCCGACCTTTAAGTTATATAAAAATAATTAGTACAAAAATACACTTCTACAATGTAGTCATTATTTGTACTATACTTATTCAACCGCTTGCAACAAGACGATTAAGTAAAAAAGTTTATACCCTTTATGTAAAGGGCAGCTATTTCTATTTTATTACTGTTAAGTTAGTCCATTTCTTTGACATTGATCAAAATAAAGGCCTTGTGACAATTTTTTTAAAGCTTTACTGTGGAGCGTTTCCTAATTTGTGTTTGGTCGATGATGTCACCACCTCGGATCGCTATGGAAAAGGCAGATTGTGTGCAAGAAAGTAGTACAAGAGGCAAGGTGCAAGGTACAAACTCAAAGCGGAGATGGACGGAGTAGAGAGAAGACTTCTATGGCAAAAGAATGCCGTTGTCCACTATTAGCTTCAGTGGAAACAATTCAAGCAGATGTCTGCTTAAATTATTTCCACTGAAGCTAATGAATTAATGATTTTCTAATGTTTAGGCTGAACGTAGCGGAGACGAGGAGTGAGCTGTGCCCTATGCTATGAATGGCACTGGTGTTTGCTGAGGGGCAACATTTTCTCTCATTTTCTCTCCGTACATCTCTCACTCTTCAGTTTAGTGGATATTGGTGCCAACTCTGTTGTCACAAAATTCTCTAAACTTAACTAAAAATCACTAACATTTTTTTAGTCCTGTCACTTTCAGCGATTTCAGAATACGAAATGTCATTTGAGAGGACTAAACAAAATTTTAGTGATTTTTAGTTAAGCTTAGAGAATTTTGTGACAACAGAATTGGTACTATTGACTCTAAATCTACATGTCTATCTAGTAAGAACCACGATACAAGGACTAGATAGTGAAACGTGGTCCTCGTTTACAATAGCGTAGCTTTGGGTTATGTGTGCACTGAGCAGGGTTTCCTAGACTCCTTAAGAAGCATATTTATCTCTTTTGCTGTTAATGAAGCGATTTATTATTGCCATAGTAATATACCTGATGTTGCACATGATGCAGGCAACATGAGCAAAATGAGATCGTACGCACTGTGTCAACGACCGTCGACGCAAGTAATCTGCGCAAGCCTTACTTGCGCGCATCGCTCGCGTCGATCGTATATTCATTGTATGACAAACTTGCAACAGTTTGCTATCGGGCTATCAGTTTAATATTTTACCACCTTAATGCTACGAAGATAGAGTACCACTTTAGAGTTCAAAACGCGAAGCATCCTAAGTAATGTTATAAAGAGTGTTATTTAAATGGTTAGCATAGTATTGGTATTTTTGTGAGCAGAAAAATATAATCTGTGAGCAGAAATAGCTAATTGATCAGCAACTCATGGCCAGCAAACTTTAAAGAGATCAAACTAAGTCGACGGAGCCTCGCTTCGCAGGGCTCCTATTTTTGGGTGGGTTTAAAAAAAAGAACCTAATATAACCTAACACTTCCGAGACGGAATGCAGTGATTTGAGGCGTATAGATGCTCGTTATGCTGTGCAATATTTGCTGAACAATTAGTATTTTTGATGATCATTATATTTAATCCCTATTATAAATGCGCAACTGAGATGGTTTGTTAAGCACATCATCATGAAACTTCGCATTTACGTTGTCAATAGTACACAAAAGGACATATTGAAAATATCTAAAATTATAATAAAAATATTTTTACTAATCTAACCTACACTTAAGCGAGCGAAGCCGCTGGTTCAATGTAGTAATATTATAAATGCAAATGTGAGTTGGTTTGTTACGCTTTTACGCCTTAACTACTCGACATTGAATACCTTTCATTCAGGATAAAGTAGTGTTGCCGAGCAATAGAAAATTGACATAAACTATGTACATTCACACGAGCTGATCCGCGGACAAAATCTAGCTATATATACGTGACCATTTTTATCGCATCGTATGACGGTACGTCGCCGTTCGAGAACAACCCTGCATTGTGGGTTTTATCACGACACGTCAAAGTTAATAGTATTGTTGAAAACAATTAGTCCCTTGTTTAAATATAAATTGTAAACATGAATAATGAATGTTTACAATTGTCACAATGTTAAGTGATAAGTGCGGACCTACAGACGGCGAGCTTGAGAAGAAATTCATTTAGTATTAACCTTTTAAAATGTAATATTTTATGTTTTATCTTTTGTAAAATAATAGTTCGATTGTTTAACATTGTATGCGGGCTACAAATAAGAGCTTTGATCGTTATCTGTTGACTTAGCTAGTGATAAATTACTTTAATATTATTTGGAAGCTTTAAAGCGATCCGAACGAAGTATAACGATGATATTATAAAAATAACTTTTAGATAAACAGCCATGGTCACGGGGAGACTTGACACCATGGTTGATAAGCAACCGAATCTACGGCGTAAGTGTTAATATAAGTTACTAGATTTCGCCCGCGGGTTTGCTCTCATAAATGTAGGTTACGCTAGAGTTGCCAACCGTCCTGATTTCTCAGGACATGTCCTAGTTTTTGTGGTGACCTGGGACGTCCTGAATAGTTTTTAAGAAGCGTCCTAGGTTTTTAAATTTTAAACTTTGCGCGCCTCTATTCCCGCATAAATCCACAGTGGAATTTTATTTCACCTATTTTCACTACATAGTAATTTAACTATTGCAACTCTATTACTGCGTCCTGTTTTAAACTAAATTGTCCTGGTTTTTCCAACTTCAAATCTTGGTTTTTTAAATTTGGTGTTGGGTGTTGCCAACCCCAAATTTATATGTAAATGTATGCTTGTTTATCACCTTGGTAGCACAAAAAACTGAACCGAATTGTATAAGTGTAGTTCGTGCCTATATTCCTTTCAGAGCCAGTCAATGACCTTCCTTCATTTGACTTACAAATTAGCCGATAACAAGTAAAACACGGCGCACAGTCCTTATCATTCATTCAACAATATCACGGTCATTTTCAATTTTTACTATTACATCATAATTATATTATCAGTGATAGATTTTACAAGTTTGGAAGTCCAGAGCAACAAAAACCTCGTCAAATTTGAACGAGTAAGAAATAAATCAGTTGTCGACATTATTTCACAGCCTAGTCTGAGCGAAGGAATTCCCTGTGGAGGCCCCATTTTTTGTAGAGACCAGGACTAAAGTCCTGTTCGTGTTCCTAATTTCGGTCCTGTTACATAGTTGGGACATGTTTAGATCAGAACTGTGATGTGCCACTTGTTTACGTGTGAGGAACATAATAATAAATAATTGAGAGAGACAAGAAAGAGTGAGAGGGTGAGTGTACATAAGTTGCATTTGAGCCTTTATTAAAAGAGTGTCATCGCCAATTATTTGTTGAAAGTATCTTCTTATTTTCAGGAAACCGGCATATGCATAATAGCATTTCGCCTGAGGAGTAAAAGAAGAATTCTGAAGGCTCACGTGTCTCTCATTAGTTTACTTTCAATCTATCTTTAATTTCTTTAGAGTCGGCAACGCGCGAATGATGCCCTGATATTGCAAGTCATCATTGTCCATGGTAAACGCTGACCATAAGGAAGAATGTATGATTGTTTGCCACTTTGTGGAATAAAAAATTACTGTCAGTAGCACGTGGTCTCGAAGATACCACGTGGTACCACCAGTAGGTATAGTACAACAGACTAGCTCTTTATTACGTGAGTCTTAAATAAAGCTGCCGAAAGGTGTTAACTAATCAAGCCAGCTTAATTAAGCAATTCGTGATTCCAGTTTATGCAGCAAGACGATGAACACTAAATATCCATCGTTTGTCCGTTGACCTCAGAAGTACTGACTCAAGCGCAGAACAAGCCTTTTGCAACAATTAAAAACATTATAAAACTTGTAACGACTGTAGATAATGAAATTCAATCAATAAAATAATGGGTAAGTGATCATTTTGACCACTACACCATCCGTGTTGACAATTAAACCGTGCATTGATAGCCATACTAATGCGTGTTTAAGCAGCGTGTAATTACGCTGTTAGCTACACGCACACACGCACGCACGGCATATAAGCTTAGTTTACAAGCAAATTAAAATACGTAAAGACACGTAAGCTAATGTGTATTTGATGGTAAAGTCTGTTAGACTGGCTTGTAAAGATTCCCAATTGCGGGGCTTTCATAAACCCTGAAATGTTCGATATATAATAAAATAACATCAGCCCTGTATTTAACTGTCCCACTGCTGGGCACGGGGCTCTTCTCACTGTGAGAAGAGTTAGGCCATAGTCCACCACGCTGGCCTAGTGCGGGTTTGCAGACTTCTTCGAGAACATTATGAAGAACTCTCTGTTGGGGTTGCGTTCGTTAATGTTTAAAATACTAGATCTTAAAGTAAGAAATATTCGTTTATTGGTATTTAAAAAGTTTTCACTATACTCAATTTCTTTATTGCACTCCATATGTTATTTATAGGTGTTACATGATATCACAGCAGATACAATATGGGCCCTGTAAGGTTTGTTCTGTATTCGCCCCTACATTACGTCCCACGTTCCAAAGTGTTCCTCATTCGCCCCTCTTTTTAAATTAGGTATTCCTTTTTTATCCTACATCTTTGTGCATATGGATAGCAAAACAAAACATGGCTAAATTATTTGAAATCATTTCGTTGTCGGGCTCGTGATGTCATGCAATCATTAGTCCAAAGTTTTGCCGAGAGGTCAACAAGGTATTTTAAAATATTTTCGACTGATGGTACCATATAAAAATAATCAGGGCCGGAAAAGGAACATAATTAATTTAAATAGGGACGAATGCTTATGCGAAACAAACCGTAAGAAGCTAGCTGTTCGAGACTGCGTTCTTGTTAGCCTTTTCAACCAAATCGTCTCCACGCCATATATCTTCGAATAAATATCACATAGAACCATTTTCTATGCGATATTAGTAGTAGATATAGTAAACTTTAAGTGTTTTATTTCATCTCATGAAGTACCTGTATATCATGATGAAATACAACGCTTATAAATCGTCCACCGGTATTAAACTCCTGACATGCATGTATATTTATCTTTTTGCTCGGCTTGCATTAACATTCATAATATCCAGGTAATTATTAAGTACATAGAGTGTCGAGAACTGGAGACGACATTCGTCAAATAATAATTTGTGACGTGAATGTTATTATAATATTACATACATAAATTCACGCCTGTTTCCCAGAGGGATAGGCAGAGACTACGGATTTCCATTTGCTACAATCCTGACACACTTCTCTGGCTTCATTTACTTTCATAACATTTCTCATACACGCTCGCCGGTTTAAGGTGCTCTTAATCCTTTATAATATTAATGATTTTCAAAGTGACAACCAGCAAAAATATTTTTGTGTTATTCATAAATCTTATTTTTTGGAATTTATTTGTTACCTAAATTTATAATAATTAACTTTCGTATTTTTGTTTGTAATGAATAAATTCTGAAATTACTCAACCGAATTATTAATTCTTTTATCATAAGAAAGCCAGCCATCTAGAAATAACATAGACATCACTCTACGGAAGTGGAGTAGTTATCATAAACGCCGAGCTGATCTAATATATTAATTTTGAATTTTTATGCCAGAAAAAGCAGCATATATTCGGCCATTTAGGAGGCTTAGATTTAAGTCCAAAGTGAACAGGCAACATTAGTTGTGTTGCCAGGGCGTGGAACACTGATCGCCTCGAATGATCAACTGATCAACTCGAGGTTGCTTAGCTGCGATCTCTATAAAGCACTTGCGTTAAGCTGTCCCAGTTTAAGCGATATCCTTGGCTTAAGTAGTCACTATCCTATGTTATATTATGCTACGGTTACCTTAACTGTCATGAAAATCTTCTAAAACTTATATTACAGAAATGTAATATAAACACAGAACTTAAAAACAGGTTTGTTAGAGCCACATACTTCCTGTGCATCGAATTTGTTCATAAAAGATATTATCAAGTTATGAGCTGATATGCCTTCATAGATTGCATCGCAACATATCTCACTTGATAGCATATCGTCCTATACACCAAGAAATGAGTTTATACCTTGAAACCGAACAATTCTTTAATTCTAAAGTCTTACTTTTATGTAGTTTAAATTCATCATTCAAAAAGTAAATATTAAGCTGTCAAATTACACTAGTACGCTGTACCTCAAAAGACCAATCTATCACTATTAAGACGGTAGAAAAGCAAACGAAACAGTATACAAAAGTTGACATTTAGTTTAGCGGCACGCGGTCGGAGCGCATGAATGTGCCTCCTCCATGCCGCGATGCAACAGTGTTCTCAGAGCAAAGACCGGCAACAATGTTGCGCTCGCGCCACCTTGACACGGTAAACTTGAGCCGATTATACACATTACATAATTACAGGCTGAATACAATTATTTTTACACATGTAGGTATCACTTGGCGATATTCCCGTTAGATTAACCAGACTGAATGGCTAATTGTGCAATGTAAATGCATTATGTTGACCGCTGCCCACGTTGGACAGTACACTTGGTGTACGTGCGACATTTGTACTTTGTAATTTTTAAATAGCGTAGTTTGGATTAAGTACTGCTATTAGTTACAAAGTTGTTTAAGGCTAGGATATACATATAGCTTGATGAAAACGTCGCTAAGTTGTTTAATCGGAGGAGCAAGGCGCCTCTTAACATGGATAATTGAATTAAGAATACGGCCATTTTTGTTTTTAAAGACTGGCAGGCTATACAGACGAAAATAGTTTAGATTATTCTTTTGTTTTTTATTAGACTGTTTACGCGGTATCATGCACACCCTTATATCCTTTAGAAATGAAATTGTAATCTGTGACGTAGAATCATGAATATCTTAGTAGAGCAACAACACGGCTTGTTTAGGTCGCGAGTTCAAGTATAGCTTTAAAGATTGCGTTTTCCACGTGTATAGCTGATAGACAACAGCGTTGATTGCAGTGAAGAACATTTAGGGTATCTCGATCTATATTTTATACGGGTTTCACTGCACGGATGACGTAGTGGTCTAAGTGGTCGAGTGTTGTGGATTTGAATCCCTTACGGGACAAAACTTTGTGAGATCCAAAATGGGTGTTGTTTGTGTCCGTTGTCTGTAAAGTCTGCCGCGACACAGGAATTATTCCTAGCGTGCGGGAGTAGCCTTTAAAAAAAAAATAGGGCAGTCTTTGGGGACTGCCGATTGAAGTGAAAACTTTAATCCTTGATCATAAAAACTTCTTTATAAACAAAAACAAAAAAGAAAAGGTGCGGATCGGATTCCTGATACTCTCTTAGGGGTTATTATAGGGGTCAAAATTTCGTTATTTTTTGCATAGGACGCACCATTTCTGAGATATTGTTAATATTCTAAAATAATTCAAAAATGGAAAGCTTGGAAGCGTGATGATGACAAAACGTGACGATAACACGAGTTCTATGATTTTTGTTCACCCAAGAAGTGTTCAACGCGCCTAAAGAAGTTTTCACTTCAAAAATATGAAGCGAGTAAATTTGTTTAGTCTACATATTGATATTCCTGTATTCCTTATGTTATCATTACAGAGTAAAAATAAAGCATACAGACACAGGTGAGAACTGTTCTCAAGTATCAATTTGAAACTGTATTTTATTTTATAAACATTGCCTTTAAATTTATTAAGTGATGAAACTTTATGGTGATGAGTATAAAGAATAGCCACTGAAATGTCACATAAACTATTCCATATAAGGAAACCACTATATCGATATAAAAATGGCGCCCTTGAGTTAAATGTTGCATATTAACTACATTGATGCTGTCGGCCTTGATGGCGTAGTGGTTAGTGTAATCGACTGCCACTCCTGAGGTCGTGGGTTCGATTCTCGCAAAAGTCAAACATTTGTGTGCATGAATGTTTGTCTTGGTCTGGGTGTTTCTATGTATAATATGTATGTGTTTACAAAATAAAAAGCTGTATATATGTATGTATGTTTATCCATGTCTAGTACCCATAGTACAAGCTCTGCTTAGTTTAGGCTAGATGGTGTTGTATGTATGTGATAGAATATTATATTATTATAAAGATATATTTAAAAATTACTGGACCGACATCGAAAGTGGACATACATACATTTTATATCTATCTATATACTATAATAAAGCTATAATATCAAAAGTTCTGAAAACTAAAACAACAGATATTAATGATTTTAGAATCTGCATCTGTCTGTTTGTTTATTTTTGAAATCTTTTGCTCACGGCTTCGCTTACGTAAAAGTAGGTTAGGTTAGATTATGTTAGTAACAATACCTTTATTATAAAATATAGCCTATGTTACTCGGTGATAACTGATAATAGAGCATTCAAATGGAGTAAGAATTTTTAAATTTAAATTCGGTTATGTAGTTTTGGAGTTAAATCCTTGCAAACAAACAAAAAATTCAAGTCTTTCCTCTTTATAATATTAGTAAGGATATATCATACTATTGTTATAAATACAAGTGGTTTTTCTGTTTGTTAGGCATTTACGGCCAAATTAAAAATAGGTGTGCTAGTTATTAACGCTTAATAAACTAGCAGGTAACATCTAACGCAATATAAAATTGCACCAAACAAAAAACGTAAATTGATTTACTGCACATAGTGCAAACGAAATGTTTTATGTACATTAGACAACATAATTAAAGTGATGCGAATAACTGCATATATTAGCATTTCTGGGTGACTACGCTTGTATGTTTGTCTTATAAAATCTCAACAATACTTTGTCTAGTCCGGGAATCAATTTTAATCAGGTCACCCTATGATTTTCAGATAAGAAGAGAAAAGGCTCTTCAGTTTTGTAGCATGAACAGCAAGATGTTTTAAGGAAAAGCTTCGCTGTCGCTTGAGGTATAACTTCTGTATCGCGAGGGATCATATGAACATACTAACAACGCACGCAAAGAGTGATTATGAGTACCGCTATAGTTTCTGATCCTACTTGATAGGAGCAGGCTCTTGCCGTTTACTGGACACAGCTCCAGAATTCGTACTGGCGTAATTTTTCGCCTTTCATCGACTTGACAATCGTAGACTCAGTCTTAAAAGGAAACACAAGGGCCGTTTTTCCATACAAACGTAGTCCCCTGTTTCTTCCCTGGATAATGCCAGTAGAGCAATATTTTTTCCAAAAAATGTATTGGCTCTATTGGCATGTCCCTATGTTTTCCTTTTTTCATAAATTAATTATTAAAAGAGACATGAGCCTTCAAAAACCTCAAAAATTGACCAGATTTTCCGCTGTGTTCAAACATCCAGAAAACAAATTTGACTAGATTATATAAAAAAAGGAAAACATAGGACCCGGCCAAAGTGTTTCTTTAATTTTTAATGGAAAAATTAGTTAAATCGGTCAAGTTTTGGAGAAGGAATCAGGGGACTACGAAACGTTGATTTTGTGTAGTATTTTCGGTCCAAGCTGCAGTTGTCTCTATCGCGCTCATGATACTATGGCACTGCGCGATAGCAATAGGTTTTACAAAAACCTATTTTTAATTTTCTCGCCCTTAGTTAACCTTTCCTCTTAAATACTATCGCTATAAACTATATCTGGAAAACATAAGGCGCGCTCACTAATATGTAGAACCTAGAACCATAGCTGGCGATATGTGGCTGTAATACTCCAACAATACCTTTGGGGATAACGTTGTGATCAATCGAATTTCTATACATATAATAAGTTTATAACTGGTCGATGTCAGAATTATCATAGAGTACTTACCTATATTAAAAAAATAATATGGAGGGTATTTATAAGAGCTATAGGAGTCAAAACAATTATTTTGCGTATTGTTGTCTGTCTGTATATTTGTATACGCATCACGCAAAAACTACTGCACAAAATTGAATGCGGTTTTCACAAATATTTTGGTGGGAGTTCAACTTACAATTTGATGCATGTTTTATCTTAAATCGCCTTTATCTCTAATATAATTATATCGCGACAAGAAGTCGAATATTATGTATGCAGATGAGCTGCCTCAAGAGTAGATCAGCAGCCGTAGAGCAAGACCTGATTTTTTTATGTAACCGTAATACTTATTTTGCGTGGCCCACTCTCCTGTCTTCTTGTGAACGAAGCATAAACCACAAAGTGATTTCACCTCAACATTCCGTTCCGAACCGGCATCATTACAACACTTTACTCCCTGCAAAACACAAACGGTAGCTGCCTAGCGCCTCTAACAGATACACAAGTGCTACTAAAATAGATTTAGTCAGTACGATTGTATTCAAATTTGTCTATCTACATCAAAGGTCAGGAACGAATGCAACAAACCGGGTTTCTGGCACAATGGCTTAACAACGTTTATGTATTACTAGATGTGGCCGCGGTTTCACTCGCGTTTATGGTTACTGCGCTGCCCCCGTGGGTCGTAGCGTGATGTTTTATAGCCTTCCTCGATAGATAGGCTATCTAACACTAAACTAATTTTTCAATTCGAGCCTGTAGTTTCTGAGATTAGCGCGTTCAACCAAACAAACAAACAAACTCTTCAGCTTTATAATATTACTATAGATACTAACATTATAAAGCTGAATAGTTTGTTTTGTTAGGTTCACAAGGCAAAACTGTTTCAATAATCATTATTAGACAGAGACATCATTACTAGGTCGTGACGTAGCAACCTTGTAACTTAGTCGTAACGAAAAGCAACTGAACAAGCCGCCTCCACAAACTTATGAATCCTAATTAATATTATAAAGTAAATGTGAATTTGTTTGTTACGCTTTCATGCCTTAACTACTTTTTTTTTTTACTTGACCGATCATTATGAAATTTCGCATACACGTTGTCCAGGGTACAAAGAAGAACATAGGACACCTTTCAACCAGAAAAAAGGCGTGTGGCACTCGGAGACTGCCGCGGTAAAGCTTTTGCATAGCATTTTTTATCAACTTATGCAATTATAAAAAAAAATCACACCGGCAGAAAAGTTACCTCCGGGAGCCAAACTGCCTTAGCCAATCTGGAAGGCACTCAACAGGTTGCGTACCCAGGTTGGCCGATGTAAAGACAATCTGTCAAGGTGGGGATATATAGACACAAGTACGAATGCATGTGACTGCGGCGTATCACCACAGACAATGAGGCATCTGTTGTTGTGCCCCATGAGCCCAGAATCGTGCACACTGGATGACCTGTACCAGGCTAAACCAAATGCAATCCGCGTTGCCGAAAACTGGTCGAAAATTATATAAAATGTGTTGCCATCGACACAAGTAAATAAAAAAAAATATGGATAGAATTACTATATTCGATAAACAAAATGATTAAGTCTGTATTAAAAAATTATGAACTCAATAAAAAGATACCTAAATATAATAGGTACTACAATATTTATATTTTAGTTTAAATATTTTAATTCATGAAATTACTATTATTTTTGAAAAAATATTGATTAAAAGAAAATTATTATCAAGTTAAATAAAAACTAAAATATTTAATTGACCATTTTTTAGAATTGATTGTTAATATGAATAATATATTTCATATTAAATGGTATTTCTATCGAATTTGAAAATAACAACGTTTCGTTGGATACTTTGCAACTAGCCTGCATATGAGTTAACTTATAGTCATTTAAAAAATATATAAGTACTTTTAATTCTATTCTGTGGCCAACTTCAACATGTAGCATTTATGTCACAGTGATGCGCGCGCATCTTAAAATTTCACTCTCATCATTTTTTCATAACGCGCCTAGAGAAGTATAACCTCAAAAAGTATCACCGCTGTGCCGGTCGGAGTGGGGGGTGTTGGGTTATTTTCGTTACGGAATTTCTGGATTCGGTCTCCACGCTCAAGGCCCGCGATAGAAGCTCTGCAATAGCTTAAAAAGTACTGTTCACAAAGCAATACTTTAAAAAATCAAAGGCCCGTAATATCAATCATAGTTTATCCACAAATCTTACACCTATGCCATTGCGTATTTAAATGTTATGTTAACATTAAAACATTAACTGGATTTCAGACAATAATGTTATTGCGGAGCTACTCGTATAATTGATACTGCGAAACTAATTTTAATAAATTAGAGTCGAACTTAGGACTTTTATCAAGACAAAAAATTGTGTGAACCACAAATAGTTGTTCTGAATCTGGGTGTCCGTTGTTTAAATGTTTGTAAAGATCCACGCGATACAGGATTTATTCCTAGTACGGTTTCACATTAAGATAACAAAAAAATTGGGGCAGTCTTTGGGGACTGCCGATAGAAGTGAAGTGTTAATCCTTGATCATAAACACTTCTTTAAAAACAAAAAAAAAGAGAAAGGGGCGGGCCGGATTTGTGATACTCTCTTAGAGGTTATTAAGGTGGTCAAAATTTTGTTATTTTTTGTGTAGGACGCACCATTGCCGAAATATTGTTAATATTCTAAAATAATTCAAAAATGGAAAGCGTGGAAGCGTGACGATGACGCGAGTTCTATGATTTTTGTTCACCCAAGAAGTGCTCAACGCGCCTAAAGAAGTTTTCACTTCAAAAAATTATATAAAAGCCAATTTGGGAGCTAGCACAATTAACAATGAGAGAAGTTTTCATTTCTTAATAATTAATTGTGGATGTAATTTGCGATTGACGTTTGATTGTCTGGCAACATTTGGAGGAAGGATATCTCGGCGGCAACTAACACCCACGCCTCGTTCGTGATTTATTACACAGTAAGGACTTAACAAACTGATTATATATCAGACCTTCGAGCATAAAATGTATTAAAAAACATTTTGGCGGAAATTAGTTACTGATGTAACCTTATTCAGCCTTACAAGCTGCATCGACCTGTTATTTAAGTTGTTGATATTCGCAAATATTAAGTTTGTTACTAACCAGAAAATATCGCAGCATAAACACATTTATTTTCATAACTAGCTGTTACCTGCGACTTCGTCCGCGTAGATTAAAACTAAAAAGTGTTTGTCTCCGGGGAAACCTATTTTTTTTTCTAAAATCAATGTAGCCTAAGTTACTCCTTATAACATCAGCTATCTGCTAGTGAAAGTACCGTCAAAATCGGTACAGCCGTTTCGGAGATTAGCCGGAACAAACAGACAGCAAGACAGACAAAAATTAAAAAAATAGATGTTTTCGTATAGGTACCTTATATACTTTCATATGCATTAGATAAAAAGCTGTTATTTTGACATTACAAACAGACACTTCAATTTTATTTATTTGTATAGATCATGTTGAAGAAATACTTCATCTCGCCACAAATGCTGAGATATAATTTCATAATTACAGAACATAAAGCGCTAAAAAACAATGTTCACCTATTTTAGTTGTTTTATTATATCACTCAAAACAAAAAGTAAAAAGAAAAGTAAATCTGAGTTTTTTGTTTTTGGTCCCCTTGGAAAGAAGTATTTTGACTGTTATTATATTATATCCTCAAAGAGAGATACATCCATACAAACGTTATTATATGATTAATGACAAAATTTGCATTTTTGTTATGTAAACACACGTATAGCAGCGATAGCCTAGTGGGAAACCGTTGGACTGCCACGCAGAGGTCTCGAGTTCGATCCCAAGGCGCGCATCTCTGACTTTTCGAAGTTATATGCGTATTAAATAGTTGATTATCGCTTGCTTTAACGGTGAAGGAAAACATCGTGAGGAAACCTGCATATCTCAGTGTTCTCCATAATGTTCTCGAAGATATGTGAAGTCTGCCAACCCGCACTAGGCCAGCGTGGTGGATTATGGCCTAACCCTTCTCACACTGAGAAGAGGCTCGTGCCCAGCAGTGGGACAGTTTAATACAGGGCTGATATTATATAAACACACGTAAACGGATCGACGTATGAATGGATTCACACATGTAGGCTAGGGTCTTGATAAGCACGTACTATAAGTTTTATCCCTGTATGCTTTCCGTGGGATTAATGTAGGCGAAGCCGCGGGTGCTAGTGTAATTTCGACTTCATGAACAGCGCAATGGGTCAAGTGGTCAACTAAGTGAGTGTTATTGAACCAATCGAGACACGGAAAAAGAATTTTGTTTCAGAAGTACCTAGTTGTCCCTGTCCTGTATAGTTTGTGTTCAAATGGCTTGTTGTCAAGACATTCAGATGAAAAGAATCATGTGTTCTTATTTTTGGGTCGTATATTGGACTTCAAGTAACGTTATAATTTTTCAAGTGAAAACTTCTTTAGCGGCGTTGTGCACTTTTTTTGTGATGGGTATAAAATTTTAAAATCGCCTCAGGACACGTGACCTGATCGAAAATTCGTAAGACGGAGGGAGAATTGTCATGTTTGTGTACGATAGCGCAATAAATGAATATTGTATTTTACCACATAAATGATAGTACTTTTATACTGATAATAATTAAAGCAATTCGTGCAAAATTATTCCCGAACCATTCCAAAATATCAAAAATGCACAACGTTAATATTTTCACTTCTGCCGGCACTTCCGGAGTGCAACCCAATTTTTTTATTGCCATTGATTGCTAACGAGCTAGGGCCCCACCTAGTGGTAAACTGTAACCACCTGTATTCTGTTTACAATTCTTTATAATTTTTACATAGTAATGAAATGTTTACCTAAAATATGGTATTACGACATAGCAAATATACTTTTTAAAAGAAGAAGCAAAGTAACTAAGAACTGACTTGTAAATGTATTCGTATCTGAAGACACACACGCATCAGCGTACTAAGCTGCTATGTCTTTATCAATATAATAATGTATATATCCCATTGTATTAAATGACTAGTTGTGGTAGCCGCTTACAATCAGGCAGACATAGTATAAAATATTTTTAGTCGTAACTGTGTATACGTAACCAGATGTTTCCGCGTTTATCGTTACTGCGCCGCCCCTGTGGGTCGTAGCGTGATGTTATATAACCTTTAGCCTTCCTCGATAAATAAGCTATCCAACACTAAAAGAATTTTTCAAATCGAACCAGTAGTTCCTGAGATTAGCGCGTTCAAACAAACAAACAAAGCAAGAAAGTCTTCAGCTTTATAATATTAGTATAGATTAATCTGTTACATTACTGTATATTACTTACTATCTTTATATAAGACTAGCTATTATAGCACACGACATCTTCCACAGTTTTAATGTATGAAACTGCTACCTCAGGCCGCAAGTAGTCTCCATTCAAAATTTCATCAAAATTGGCATCGTGGTTCAGCCGTCAAAACGCAATAAACAGACAGTTTCTTACGTTACAATATTAGTCTGAATTACGACATTGAAACGAAATAAAATCAGAATCACATTTTAAATAAATCAAGCCATCATAAGACGTTCGAAATCGTGAGATGATAAGATCATGTGCGCCGGCGTAAGTGGCCGGCGTAGGCGCATCGCACGTAACGTATACATCATTGAATAAGTGTTACATCAACACACTACATTGTCGTTAGGTAGTAACCTTGACATTGAACCGCATTGAATCACTGAATACATTCATACATACATTGTAACCACGCGACTTAATTTGAGGAATTCTGTTGTAATGAAAACAAACAGGTTCGGACGATTGTTTACATGCGACGATACGGACACGCGACGATTGTGTAGCTTCAACCTCAAATGTTGCCTTTAACGCGGTATCCGTTACATAGTATGTAAGAACTTCACGTAAACAGAACATTATTTTAATCACAGCATGTAATTGAAAAGTGTGATCTTATTAAAGGTTTCCTTACCTGCGGTCGCTGTATAAATTTTATTACACACAAGTCTAAAACTGGTTACAGAATTATTTTATTGACTACGTATCTACTTAATAGCATAGGCCATACATTTTATAACTATCTTTGATAATAAATTTAATGGTACTTCGTTTGTAATGAAACTTCAAATGGACGCTTTAAAGACAGTGTTTGTAATATCTATAATGTTTCAGCATTTAGCACAGCCGTCTTCCATAAACTATATTTAATTTATTTTTATTGCATATCAGAAACTAACAATCGTTAAATAGGCGTTAATACGGCTTGCATGGCATTTTATTGTATTTTTTCTTAATTTGTACCTAATTATAGTACAAAAATAGTTTCATATGCGATCTAATGTATATTGCCAAAAAGCTCTTTTTATTGAACCTGTAGGATATAGCGAGAAAGAGTCTAAAAACAATGGACAACTAATAAAAAAATATAGTATTTCATTTTGACAAAACTGTCGCTTAATACATATTTTACTCAGTTCCAGAGCTACTTTAATAATAATTATCTGTTTATAATTCCAGAATTGAAAACAACTTGTAACATAGAGTATTGTTAATTTCAATATTGCTGTCTATTGCAACACGTAAAAATATACTAAGTGAAAGTAAAATCCTAAGATTGGCGTGTCGCGAGGTGTAAACTCGCCGGCCGCTATGATCTGCGGGTCGACGTTCTGCAACATTGTTGCGCCGCCTTGAAACGGATACCCGACGCATATACTCGGACTTTTTCCACTACACTTTACGACTCATACTTCTGCTACATTTTTTTATCTTAAATGCCACCATCTTAATATGATAATTAATGTTTAAAATGTAATGTATTAACCTCAAATTGTAGAGCAGATATCGACAATTGCCGTCCAATATGTGACTTTGTTTATCTATATATTAATACGTGAAGCAAAAACTTTGCAGGTACCCCTTTTTACGGAAATTGCGCGGACGGAGGAGTATGAAATTTGGCACAGTTAAAGTTTATATGGAGAAGGAGGGGCGAATCCTAATATTTTTATAAAATATGTATTAGAAATAGATTAAATTAATGAAAAACCCTACACGCACACAACCATGCATTTGACACACGCAGTTGAATCGCGTTCATAGTATTTTTACTTAGAAATACTACGAACGCGATTCAACTGCGTGTTTCGGCATTGTTCGTCTGACGTCGTACAATTCTTGTAACTATGGTTACCTATAGGTAACCATAGTAACAAGTTTTCTTTATTACAAAAAATGTGTGTGTGTACCAGAGTACACAGGTAAGAAGTGAAACTTCTTTACGACATATCATTTTTCTACTATTTGCAACTTCACGAAAATGGGGTAGATAAGGCTTAAGCCTTAAGAATTATAAAACGAAATATATAATCACTCTCACTTTCTTGTAAATTCACTTAAATTTGAATAAGTCTTTTTATTTTATCACTTTCAAATTAATATATTGTTATTCTTATTTCAAACCAAACTTCAAAACGAATATATTGTTGTTATCATTATAATATATTACATTATATTCTTTACGTCACTATACTAAACTTTGATAAAAAAAGCAACATGGCGCGTAACCAAAAAACGTGACGATTTTTTTTACACTGCTACAAAATTTCTCCCATACGTCGATAAAGAAGTTTCACTTCAATAAATAGTACCTTATTTACAATAAATAGTACCTTATTTATATGCAATAAAGAAAAAACAAAACAAACTAGCAAGCTTAGGAGTTTTGGTCGAATTTTGAGCACTAGGCGACCGCTAGTTATTATAATTGCGTCACTATTAAATTGTGAACATTTTGTATGCTGTAGGTGTTTTCGTAAATTGGTTGTATATATAAATATAATACTATTCATAGAGTATATACCATATACAGAGTCAGACAAGGTGGTCTTTAAGCGTGAAGTGATCGATATAAATCTTTGATGACGGGGATACTACTGGTCGAGGCTACTTTGTTCAAGTTTAGTAGTGCTGTCATAAATAATACTAATTGGGTAGACCGTCAAACTGTCACGTAGAGGTCTCAAGGTCAATCCAAAGTTGTCTGACTTTTCCAAGGTTTCCGTTAAAGTAAGCATTTATTAACTATATACCTAATAGGTACGTCATTACATAGTTAATTATCGTTAATTTTGAAGTCAACATCGTAAGTAATTCAATAACGAGAATTCTCCATAATGTTCTCTAAGATGTGTGAAGTCAGCTAATTCACACTGGACCAGCATGGCCCAAACCTTCTTATTCTCGAAAGAGGGTCGTGCCCAGCGGTCAAGCTAATAAACAGGGCCAATATTACATATATATATATATATATATATATATCAAAATAAAAATAAAAATCAAAAATGTTTTATTTCATTATTACACGTTGTCCATTATACAGTTGGTGGCGTCTCCACCACACCACAACAGTCAGTGGCGAGGCGACCACTTAAACCACTACGCCATCGGTGCAGTCTATGCTGCACATTTAAAAACCAGTAGCCGACCGTGAGTTTACGGGTTCCATAGTCGGGTCGGGCAAAATGTCAATAGTTTTTATAAGGAAATTCTCAGTAGCAAACGACATAAGGATTGACAATGGACAATAAATATGGCTGGCTAGTTTCTGCCTGCGGCTTTATCCACTTGAACTCCTCGGGAACGCATATTGGGATAAAAAAGTATATGTTCATACAGTACGCGGAGCTGAATGCTAAGTTTTATCGAAATTTGTTCAACGCTTTATGTGTGATTTAGAAAATCTACAAACATGTAGGGTTAGTATATTTAGTAAGCTGTAGAATACGTCACAGTATGTTTTTCGCGTCTATAAAAAAACGGGTTGTACTCCGGAAGTGCCGGCAGAAGTGAAAACTTGAATATTAACGTTGTGCATTTTTGATATCTTGGAATGGTTAGGGAATAATTTTGCACGAATTGCTTTAATTATCAATATAAAAATACTATAATTTATGTGGTAAAATTGAATATTCATTTATTGCGCTATCGTATACGAACATGACAATTCTCCCTCCGTCTTACGAATTTTCGATCAGGTCACGTGTCCTGACGCGAGTTTAACATTTTTTACCCATCACAAAAAAGTGCACAACGCCGCTAAAGAAATGTTCACTTCAAAAATTATAGATAAGGTCCTTTTTCCGAAAGTTATTTATAGTTAATTTATATAATGTTGTTGAATGTGTTCGAAATCTGCTAACCATGTACCACTGAACGAATGTGATAGAACACACTTGTGGTCAGAGTATCTTTCTGAGAGCAGTTAGTCATTTCTGTTTCTGAGAGCAGTTAGTCATTTCTGTTTCTGAGAGCAGTTAGTCATTTCTGTTTCTGAGAGCAGTTAGTCATTTCTGTTTCTGAGAGCAGTTAGTCATTTCTGTTTCTGAGAGCAGTTAGTCATTTCTGTTTCTGAGAGCAGTTAGTCATTTCTGTTTCTGAGAGCAGTTAGTCATTTCTGTTTCTGAGAGCAGTTAGTCATTTCTGTTTCTGAGAGCAGTTAGTCATTTCTGTTTCTGAGAGCAGTTAGTCATTTCTGTTTTCGGAACGAGTAGGCAGAAGCAATGGCTTTCCAATTGCTACAATCGTATTATCTATATTATTAATATTATAAAGCTGAAGAGTTTGTTTGTATGCTTGAACGCGCTAATCTCAAGAACTGCTGGTTCGAAATGAAACATTCTTTTAGTGTTGGATAGCCTATTTATTGAGGAAGGCTATAGGCTATATAACATCACGCTACGACCCACGGGAGCGACGCAATAACGATAAATGCGGGTGAAACCGCGGGAACATCTAGTCGTATTATATGAAAGCAGCGGCGAAAGCCGAATAGATTAAGCTTATGACTTGCCAGCCAGTAGGTCCCGTGATAGATTCCGAGCGATTACACTCGCGGCATGAACCCAATTCTAACACAAGGACTTAGATTAAGTGAAGGGGTTAAGATAACTTAAAAACTAAATTTTAAAAATAGTAATAATTTATAACACTAAGTATCCCAAAAAAAGAGAATCAACAGCAACTTTAATTATGACCTTCTACTAAATATACATATTAATTACAAAGAAGATTATCTACGCTGCGATTTGATTTCACTCGCGTCAACATTTAATAGTTTATTCCTGCTATAAAAATTTAACCTTGCAGAATAAGCGAAAATCGGATTAGAAGTTCCTGGGATTAATGCGTTCAAACATACAAACTCTTTGCATGTTTAATATTTTTAGTACGAGTCGAAAACCGTGCCGCCATATTGATTGGTGACGTATGAACCGCCTCGATTGGGGAAGTACAACTTTCAAATAAAAACTAACTCTACCCCATGGTTTCATCTACATTTTTAATTACTGCTTCGCTCCTATGGCTCGTAGCGTGATTTTAAATAGCCTATATGTTACTTTTGGATCAAGTAGCTCTCTACTGGTATAAGTTTACTTTTTTAAATCGGTCCTGTAGTTTTCGAGTTATAAACAAGAATAAATATATTTTCATCATCATCGTCTTAGCCGAAAGACGTCCACTGCTGGACATAGACCTACCCCAAGGTTTTCCACACAGACCGATCTTGGGCCACCTGCATCCAACCGCTTCCCGCGACCCTTACCAGGTCGTCGGTCCACCTTAAGGGGGCCCCTACTGCGTGTTCCGGTGCGTGGCCGCCACTCCAGAACCTTTCTGCCCCAACGGCCATCGTTTCTGCGTGCTTTGTAGATAACACAATTTTTTATTCCGTGTGGGGATCGAACCCACAACAGGCGGTGGCGAGGCGACCATTTAAACTACTAGACCATCCGTGCAGTCAGTATTGAAGAATCAAAAGCAACTGTCTGTCTGTCTGTCTGTTACTTTTTCACGGCTAAACTACTCAACCGATGTAGATGAAATTTGGTATAGATATAGTTTAAAACCTGGGGAAGGACATTGATGTAGGTACCACGCGGGCGGAGCCGCGCGCAAAAGCTAGTATATATATAAAGATGAATCATACCAAGTTAATCATAATATCGCACCAGCACAATGTATTTAATTTATAAAGATTACGCCAAAGGTACTATAAATTAGCTACCGGTTTTGCGTGCCTGGAATAAATAATAAAGGTCCAGTTTTCAAACAAAGTCATACTGTCCCTTTTTCTTTCTCAGAGCAAGACAAAGACGGCATGTCATTGCCTCAGTCTGTTCTTGTGTAAAAGGCATTTAAGACTTTACATTTGGTTAGGTACTTAACTAAAGGTAAACAATCTTGATGTGTCTTTTTATCTTAAAACTCAGTTTAAAAGTAAAATGCTGCTAAAGATCAATGTAACAACAATAACGATTACTAAATCAATTGAACCGATATCTTATCTTATGTGGGGGCCAGTCAGTGCAGACCGGCGACACTTCGACCCAGTGGGATCTTTTGTGACGACACTCTCCCAATAACGACTGCCATAGATGTTCATTCATGGCAGCCGGGACCGACGGCTTAACGTGCTCTCCGAGGCATGGAGCAGGCGATAATTGTCAGTCAATACGCACATAATTTCGAAAAGTCATATAACTTCCGAAAGTCAGAGGTGCGCGACGTGGGTTCGAACCCGAGACCCTCTGCATTGCAGTCTGTTGGTCTCCCCACTGAGCTATCGCTGCTCAAAGTAGTTTATTTGTTTAATATGTGTTTGTGTAAAAAGTCACATCAAGATTGTTTACCTTTAGTTAAATACCTAACCAAATGGAGTATAGGCCAGTTTTTTTTAAAGACCATTCCTGTTCCATTCACTGTTCCTGTGTTCTGTGGTACTTTACAAACATTCAAACAACGGACACATAGAACACCTAGACTCGGAACACTTATTTGTGGGTCACACAATTTTTGCCCCGTGTGGGTAAGAACCCGCAACACTCGTCGCTGGCATTAGTGAAACGACCACTTAAGCCAGTAAGCCATCCGTGGAATCAAATTATAACAGCCGTTCATTTTATAGAAGAGATAGATGTTCCCGCGGTTTCACCCGCGTTTACCGTTACTGCGCCACCCCCGTGGGTCGTAGCGTGATGTTATATAGCCTTCCTCGATAAATAGGCTATTCAACAGTAAAAGAATTTTTTAAATCGAACCTGTAGTTCCTGAGATTGCGCGTTCAAACAAACAAACTTTTCAGCTTTATAATATCTACTAGATGTTCCCGCGGTTTCACCCGCGTTTATCGTTACTGCGCCGCCCCCGTGGATCGTAGCGTGATGTTATATAGCCTATAGCCTTCCTCGATAAATAGGCTATCGAACACTAAAAGAATTTTTCAAATCGAACCAGTAGTAATCACGCAGAATAAACCAGGAGAAACATCGTTTGTACTATGTCTGTAATGGGTAATTATTTTGCTGCGATGTTATTTTAAAACTGCTATATCTCCTAAGATATTCATTGAAATCGAATGATGTAACGGGCAATTTTGTTTTAAATTAAATACTTGTGATGAATAACGTATTTATTTGGATAAGGATTAATATCATGTTTATAAAAATACCTTCGCAAATAATGCATTATTTTAGAACAAATTTCGTTAGCATAAAAATGGTTATAGTGAGCCAACCTTAAAAGATAGACATATGCTGTCGCGGACTGTTTTTTAGATCTTTTAAAAGGGAACAATTCTGTCATACATGATTTTTGCGAAACTTTAACTGTTTACGCAGCGCACGCAGCGGAAGCTCTCAAAAGGAAAAAATACTCTCCGATTTTGAAACATTCTTCATTGGTGCTCCGCTCCTATTGATCTTAGCGTGATGATATATAGCCTATAGCCTTCCTCGATAAATGAGCTATCTAACACTGAAAGAATTTTTCAAATCGGGCCAGTAATTCCTGAGATTAGCGCGTTCAAGTAAACAAACAAACAAACAAACTCTTCAGCTTTATAATATTAGTATAGATATATTAATACGTGAAGCAAAAACTTTGGATCCCTTTTTACGAAAATTGTGCGGACGGAGGAGTATGAAATTTCGCACACTTATAGTTTATACAGAGAAGAAGTGACGAATGCTAATATTTATATAAAATATGCATTAGAAATACATTAAATTAATGAAAAACCACTACACGCACACAACCATGCATTTGACACACGCAGTCGAAGCGCGTAACTATGGTTACATATATCAATATATAATGACATATATCAGCAATATCTTACAGGCAAACTTTGGTCGAATTTCGAGCACTAGGCGACCGCTAGTTAGTATAGATGTGTATGGTTAATACTATAAATGCGAATGTGAGTTTGTTTGTTAGTCTTTTACGCTTTAACTACTCGACCGATCATCATAAAATTGCGCACACGCGTCGTCAGGGTTGCAGAAAATAACATAGGATATCTTTCATACAGAAAAATACTGAGATATTAAGTTTTTGGGGGATAGAAGCTGGTAATAAATAAATCAATAGTTACGGTTGATGTGAAGAGCAGCGATAGCTCAGTGGGGAGACCAACAGACTGCAATGCACAGGGTCTCACAAGTTCGAACCCACGTCGCGCACCTCTGACTTTCGGAAGTTATATGACTTTTCGAAATTATGTGCGTATTGATTGACAATTATCGCCTGCTCCGTGCCTCGGAAAGCACGTTAAGCCGTTGGTCCTGGTTGCCATGAACATCTATAGCAGTCGTTATTGGGAGAGTGTCGACACAAAAGATCCCACTGGGTCGAAGTTTCGCCGGTCTGCACTGACTGGCCTCCACATAAGATAAGATACGGTTGATGTGGCTATTTTACATGGACATGGAAAAAGTACTATTACTAACGTAACCTACATTTTCGCGAGAGAAGCCGCGGGCAAAATCTGGTATATTATACGAGTATAGGATGTGAGTTTGGTAGTGAGTTTTAACAGAATCGTACAACTGGTAACTCCTTTCGCATGCGTATATTTTTTACACATGGCAATAAAAGTGAACACGATTGCAAGTTTATTCTAAAGGTCACATACGATGACCCTGAAATAATACTATAAATAATACACATAAATAATGCATTCCTTACATTAAAATGTATTAACACATGATATTTTGTCAAGGTTGAGAGATATAGATTGCGGTGTTACTTATATACTGAATAATTCATGGCCGCCTTTGTAAAGAAATTTCAATACACACCCGGTTATACATTATTATCGGTTGTAGCGGTAATAGCTTTACGACCGTTACGTATTGAGGGGCTAAGCAGAACTGTATAACACTTACATTTGGTCAGTTAGTGTCACGTAATAGTAGGCAAGCCTACTATCATTTTCGCAGATCTTATATATATAAATCTTCAGTGTGTGTGTTTGTAATTAAACTCTTCCTAAACGGCTGGCCCGATTTTGATGATTTTTTTAATGTGTGTTCAAGTTGATTCGAGAATGGTTTAGATTTGGCTTCTTAATTTTTTTTTTTTTCGTGTGTTCAGGACCACGTCTGTCGGGACAGCTAGTATGTTATAAAAACATTGCTGCCGGTAGCTTAATAGACAAGGCGTTGCGACTTGCGATCAAGAGATCGTTTGTTCGAATTCCAACTATAGCACTACCGTACCATACTACGTGAACCCACTCCTAATACAACCGTTTTACCTAAGATGGAAGGTTTTACAAGAATACTAGTAGTTTGTAACCCAATTCAGAAACCGTAAAAAAAAAATCTTTTGGTCGTTAGTACAGTTTGCAGCTGATTATGGGGTACTAGGCTCTATTTGAGGTCGTGCAAATTGTTACTAGCTTTTTTGAATGAAAATTTCACTACTAGGTTCGCAGTCTGGCGATCTCACTGGTATGAGGTGATGAGGCTAAAAAGCTTTTAAAATGTGGGTTTAATTATCTCTGCCTACGCCTATCAGAATATAAAGACTATACTAGCACTCCATGATTGTTCTCAAATGGTTTGGTCACTTACTCGCCTCTACTTCTCAGTTTGCTAAACCTCATGAGTAATTTATCTCATGTTTAATTTATTAATAGTTGCCTTTTGTTGTCGTGCCAACTAATTAGCTTTTTGTTGTCGAATCTGTACTTGACTGCTTAGACTTATTAGTGAGGTACATTCGTTAAGCTAATCATTGGGTGTGACAGTGGCCGTCTAATGACTATGACAGTTTAACTTAGATATATGGCTGTCTGTCAAAAAGCTGCGCTTGCGACTAAACTTGCGGGAGTTAGCTTTATTATTAGACGCATAGATATGTAGACAGTAGTTCTTTAATTTTATATTTAAGCTATTTAAGCTATTGCCCGCGGTTTCGCTCGCGGTTTCGCTCGCGTTAATTTAGAATTTATTAATCAATTCGGGTCGTACTGTGCTTGTAATAATATAATTCAATCATGATTCGAAAGACACGTGGCGCCATCTATTATCATAAGAACGTTATTGTTATTTTCCTCGGGAACAGTATTTTTTTCGGGATGAATGGTAGCCTATATCCGTTTCTGTACACCTGACAACGTATATGCAAAATTTCAGGATGATCGGTTCAGTGATTTAGGCGTGAAAAGGTAACAAACAAACAAACAAACTCATTTTCGCTTTTATAATATTAATAATAATATAGTTAGGATTAGGATAGTTGTAATTAAATGTACGTTTAACTAGCTATGTTTAGGTCCCATGAACTAGGAGGTAAGCTTGTTGACGTGTGCCAGTTCTTACCATCCTACCATTTTAAATGTGCTACTGCTACTGAGAACATCAATTTTAAAATGCCTTGAACGTACACAATTTTGGAACCCGGGATCTCTCGTTGATAGTTATTATCTATCATGTAAATTTAACTAAGATGTATTTCTTTTCATTTTTTATTATTGTGCCAAATTTATTTTTGTTTAACAAGGTTAGTAACTTCTCTGTTCAACTTAAAAATAGGTATTAGGCACTGTTCCTATTATGGAATATATCTTTCACCACATGAAAATCGTAAAGGTTTACAATTGTTCAAGCTCATGTTCACACATAGCAATATGTTTCGTGTGTGAATCAAACACCAAACACGCATTTCACTAGGAGCCACGACCGCTTTCTTACTTTGCCATCCGCCCATCCCGACCCATCACGACGCGACGTCAGCTACTTATTAAGAAGAAATAGCTAATTGATCAGCAACTCATGGCCAGCAAACTTTAAAGAGATCAAACTAAGTCGACGGCGCCCCGTTTCGCGGAGCTCCTATTTTTGGATGGGTTTAAAAAAAGGAACCTAACATAACCTAACACTTCCGAGACGGAATGCAGTGATTTGAGGCGTATAGATGCTCGTTATGCTGTGCAATATTTGCTGACCAATTAGTATTTTTGATGATCATTATATTTAATCCCCTTATTAAACAATTCCTGCACCAACATACCCCAGCCATAAACATTGGTATGTAGTAATAACACAACTAACTTTTAATACTATAAAACGACGACCAACTACTCAGTTAAATAGGATCAGTCCAATTTTAACATCATTCGCGGTAACGTCGTAAAACTGAGATAACCTAGGTTTAAAAAACTCATATAATTATATTTATATCCAATACAATGTTGCATAGGCCCCAAGAGGTAAATTATCCATTTTATGGTATTATTTAAATATGGTTTTATATTCATTTACATGGTTATATGCGCTATTCGTTTATGGGCGAGTAGTTTAATTGGGTTCAAGCTGAAGTTCAAATTACATCACTGTAATTGTCCAAGCTGTGAGGATAATTTCAAGAGCGTGTAACACAACAGACAACGAAATAGGTACAACTAAATCAGAGGGAATCTAAGAAATAGTTACAAAATTCATGTGAAAACAGTGTTCCAGTCAATTATACTGTGAACGCTAAATACATGCAACATGTAGTATAAAATGTAATTCCGAAAATTTGTAATTTGAGCGAAGCAAAGTAGCACGCATGGAGGGTCGGCAGTTCGGTCACGAACACCTCGGTTACTGCTCTTTCCAAGGCCAAAGGGTACAAACATAACACGAACTCAAGAAACCTCTTAAACGTTATGATAATTTTATAGTAGTTTTCACTCGACTTGTCATTTAAACCTATATACATAGATAACCGTCTATGCTACGAAAGGATACTGCAGTTTTCAATTTTGTGAAACAATTTCAGAATAGATTCAGTCCTGATGTTACCCCTTACACATCCTAACTTCCTAACTAATCCTATCTATACAAATAAATAAAATTGAAGTGTGTTTGTAATGTCGAAATAACAGCTTTTTATCTAATACATATGAAAGTATATAAGGTACCTATACGAAAACATCTATTTTTAAAATTTTTGTCTGTCTGTCTGTTTGTTTCGGCTAATCTCCGAAACGGCTGAACAGATTTTGACGGGACTTTCACTGGCAGATAGCTGATGTTATAAAGAGTAACTAAGGCTACTTTGATTTTAGAAAAAAATAGGGTTCCGCGGAGACAAACACTTTTTAGTTAAAATCTACGCGGACGAAGTCGCAGGTAACAGCTAGTAATATTATGAAAGCGAAAAAGAGTTTGTTTGTTACCTTTTCACGCCTAAACCACTGAACCGATCATCCTGAAATTTTGCATATACGGTGACAGGTGTACAGAAATGGACATAGGCTACCTTTTATCCCGAAAAAGAATACTGTTCCCGAGGAAAACAATAATAACGTTCTTATGATAATAATAGATAGCGCCACTTGTCTTTCGAATCATGATTGAATTATATTGTTACAAGCAGAGTACAACCCGAATTGATTGTCAAATTCTAAATTAACGCGAGTGAAGCCGTTGGCAAAAGCTAGCGGGTAAAATGTAGTGATATATAAAATCACGCTACGAGACACCGGAGCGGAGCAGTACTCATAAAGTGGGTGAATCCGCGGCAGCCAGCTAGTTAAATATAAAAGAGGGAACGATTCAAAAGGTTTCACTTAATTGACTGTTAAAGCATTTATCGAGTTTAGCGATGTTTGAGTGCTTACGCACGTCTGCATCACTCACTCATATTAACATGCCACTGCCTTGTTTTCTTGAGTGTTAATTTGAGTGCGTGACACTCATATTAACTCTTGAGAATAAAATATATCATCTCGAACGAGTATTTAATACTCAGTTCACAGTGCAAGAGAATATTTATTAAATGTAACACTCAATGGTGCGGAAATGATTTAGATTGTGTGGTCTCGGTTCAATTTCCACGGTGTCTAGAGCTGTGCCGCTACCGATAGGGTCAATAAGGGTTATAAAATCATCGCTGACGCAATGAGGATTTAGTATTCTTCTGCCCGTGGCCCTTCGGCGATAAGAATGAAACTATTCATCTTTTTAACTACAGTAAGATAACATCGTAACTTATTCTAAGTAATATAATATTATACATACGTTTATTTACGACTGGAATGGCATACATGCCTACTGCCCATCTGATAAGTGGTCACCGTAGCCTATAGACGCCTGCAACACCAGAGGCATCACTTGCGCGTTGCCGATTCTTTAGGAAAGGAAGTAGGAAGGAGAAGGAACGGGAAAGGGGAAAGCGCTGATTGGGCTTCCGGCACTCTCACTCACCGAACGAAACACAACAGTAGGAATACTGGTATTTCACGTCGATATTCTGTGAGAGGGTAGTCCTTCCCCGGTCGAGCCCATTCATGCTGAAACTAGCGAGGCTCTGTTTGTTACGCTTTCACGCCTTAACTTCTCGACCAATAATCATAAAATTTTGCATACACGTTGTCAGAGGTACAGAAAAGGACATGGGCAATTTTCGTCCAGGAAAAAAGTAATGTTTCCAAGGGAAAAATATTTATTGAGAAAATCTAAATTAACGCAAGCAAAAACGCGACCAAAATCTAGTTAATTGTAGATGCGAATGTGAGTTTGTTTATAAGCATTCATGCCTAAAACATTCGACCGAACATCATGAAATTTTACATACACGTTGTCAGGGTGACAGAGAAGCTTATAGAGTACCTTCCATCTAGGAAAAACTTCGTTCAAAATCTAGTAGCCCTATATTAAAAAAAATATTGGGACAGTCTTTGGGGACTGCCGATAGAAGTGAAAACTTTAATCCTTGATCATAAACACTTCTTTATAAACCAAAAATAATTCAAAAATGGAATGCGTTCGGTGACGATGACGCGAGTTCCATGATTTTTGTTCACCCAAAAAGTGCTCAACGCGCCTAAAGAAGTTTTCACTTCAAAAAATAATAAAGCGTGGAAGCGTGACGATGACGCAAGTTCTATGATTTTTGTTCACCCAAGAAGTGCTCAACGCGCCTAAAGAAGTTTTCACTTCAAAAATATTGATTACGTCACATTGAGCAGACATAATTATTCTACTACACGTGTATACAACTTTAACTAGATTTAAAATTCAATACAGCATACGAATAATAACTATAGGTTACGAATGCTAATTATAAAGATTGTTCGGATCAACTGCACTAGACTTGTGTTACATCAAATGACATAATTATCTCGTTGGTGCTGTGATAGTATGCGCTTATGTTTGCTGCGGATCGTGAGGGATCGCGTTCGATTACCGTGTCGGGCCTTAATTTGTTTATTGTAGTTATAGTTTTAGAATTAATGAATGGATGGATGGCGGGATGAATTGGATGCGTTCAACCGGGATTGGAGACAATTGGCGCTGGACAGAAAGGAGTGGCAAGATCGAAGGGAGGCTTTTGCCCTTCAGTGGGACGGTACAGGCTAAAAATAAATGAATAATAGTTTTAGAAGCAACAAGGTGTTCCTATGTGCGGCTATTACGTAGGTTTTAAACAAAGGTGGCGAAAAGTAAATCATATATCTATGCATATTTTTTTGGGAAAAAGATGCGTAATTCTATGTATATACCTACCTAATTAAAGCACAACGATTTATTGGATTATTAGTCACCACGGGATACTTGTTATGTGATTAGTGGTTGTTTCGCAAGAATGTTTTCGCACGAATTTTGCGGAACAGCCCTTTTTAAGCCCGGGGGAAGTGTGATATTAAAATTAAATCTAAATAGATTTATAATTTAAAAAGATTAAATAAAAGTTAACAGTAATTAGTAGTAGTGTTTAACAGTTAGTAGTTTAGAGTGTCAAAATTATGTAACAATAGTGTATTAAAAAAAACGCGATAAAATCCGTATAAACAAGTTTAATTTCAACTTGTTTAATGAAAAATATGTCAAAATTGAACTGATGAGCTAAAACAACTGATATCTTAATATAGCAACAGGGCCTAAGTTCTGAGGCAGACGTAAGACACGAGACAAATTTTAAACACGCCAACAAGCTATAATTTTCCAACACAGTCAGCTATTCACCTATCTTCAAGTTGCCTAATAGCAACCATTCAAGCAAGTTATCTTATCTTATGTGGGGGCCAGTCAGTGCAGACCGGCGACACTTCGACCCAATAACGACTGCCATAGATGTTCATGGCAGCTGGGACCAACGGCTTAATGTGCTCTCCGAGGCACGGAGCAGGCGATAATTGTTAATCAATACGCACATAATTTCGAAGTCATATATAACTTCCGAAAGTCAGAGGTGCGCGACGTGGGTTCGAACCCGAGACCCTCTGCATTGCAGTCTGTTGGTCTCCCCACTGAGCTATCGCTGCTCTATTCAAGCAAGTTACTTCACATCTAAGTCTCTCGGCTAACAATAATAGAGCATGGATAATCCAGACAACTGGTTATCCTTAAGGAGCTGCTTTCACGCTTATCATTATGAGCACCTCGCCCCATAATTGTATACAATCAGTCCAGATATTACTGTAATCAGGTCGACTAGTGAGCTGGCCTGTGATCGATGCGCAGGATTGTAATGAGCCCTCTTTATCTATGATTATAGTATTAGCTACCAATGCGGCTGTAACTGGTAACTTAGACACCGTGTTACAGTAAGGTAAATGTTTAGAGTCTATGATGCACTGATATATCTCTGAACATTATCACTACATATCTATACTAATATTATAAAGCTGAAGAGTTTGTTTGTTTGTTTTTTTGCTTGAACGCGCTAATCTCAGGATCTACTGGTCCGATTTGAAAAATTCTTTCAGTGTTAGATAGCCCATTTATCGAGGAATCTAAATATCTATATATCATCACGCTAAGATCAATAGGAGCGGAGCACCAATGAAAAATGTTTCAAAATCGGAGGACATTTTTTCCTTTTGAGAGCTTCCGCTGCGTGCGCTGCGTAAACAATTAGTTTCGCAAAAATTATGTATGAGAGAATTGTTCCCCTTAAAAAGTTCTAAAAAAATCCGCGACAGCATATGTCTATCTTTTAAGGTTGGTTCACTATAACCTTTTTTATGCTAACCAAATGTGTTCTAAAATAATGCATTATTTGCGAAGGTATTTTTATAAACATGATATTAATCCTTATCCAAATAAATACGTTATTTATCACAAGTATTTAATTTAAAACAAAATTGGCCTTTACATCATTCGATTTCAATGAATATCTTAGGAGATATCGCAGTTTTAAAATAACATCGCAGCAAAATAATTACCCATTACAGACATACAAACGATGTTTCTCCTGGTTTATTCTGCGTGATTTTAAATAAGTACTGTAGGTATATTTATAAAATTTTGTTCAATGGTTCTTATGTGGTTCGTGGATTTAACAAAGAAAGTTTCAGCTCCTTTAAAATTGTATTATAGGTGCCTACGACCCACTCTCTTATGTGACGCAGACGAAGAGTTTGTTTGTTTATTTGTTGGTTTGAAAGCGCTAATCTCAGGAACTACCGGTTCGATTTGAAAAATTATTTTAGTGTTGGATAGCCTATTTATCGAGAAGGGCTATAGGCTATATAACATCACGCTACGACCCACAGGGGCGGCGCAGTAACGATAAACGCGGGTGAAACCGCAGGAACATCTAGTTATTTAATAAAGTCCCTTACCGCGTCTGTCTGTCTGTTCACGATAAACTCAAAAACTACTGAACGGATTTTCATGCGGTTTTCATCAATACATACAGTGATTCATGACAAAGGTGTAGTATATTTTTTTAAGGTTACCCGTGCGTAGCTAGGTCGCTAGTTTCTTAAAAAAGTTACAGATATTCTGAGTATGTTTTCACTAACATCTGACATGAAATAGCCATCTATGTACTAATAGGAACATCCTAATTTAATATTATCAATGCGAATGTGAGTTTGTTTGTTACGCTTTCGCGCCTTAACAATTAGACCAATTATCATGCAATTTCGCATACACGTTCATAGGTACATAAAAGGACTTAGGGTAATAATATTACTGTTTATGAGCAATTGATTGATAATTTCAGAATAGCGCGGGCGAAGCCACGGGCAAAATCTAGTTTATAAATTAGATGTTCCCGCGATTTCACCCGCGTTTATCGTTACTGCGCCGTCTCCGTGGTTCGTAGCGTGATGTTATATAGCCTTATAGCCTTCCTCGATAAATAGACTATTCAACAATAAAAGAATTATTCAAATCGAGCCAGTAGTTGCTGAGATTAGCGCGTTCAAACAAACAAACTAACTCTTCAGCTTTATAATATTAGTATAGATTGCGTAACTCTAAAACTGTTCAACTGCCTCTATTAACCCTCAAGATAAAAGAAACCTAGACTTCTCCATGATTACATTTTTTTTAAATGATACCGTTGACCACGAGCTAAGCCGCGGGATGATGCTAACCCCTAAGGCTTTTGCGGGTTGACCAGATTTGACCGGAAAGATCCATCTAAAATAATTTGCAGATTAGTAGGTATTCCTCTCTACCGTGTTGGACTTATACACCTGAGAAGAAACACCAAAACTCAACATTACTATTTGTGGATTAAACGAAACTAGCGGTCGCCTAGTGCTCGAAATTCGGCCAAAGTTTGCCTGTAAGATATTGCTGATATATGTCTGTGTATTTATTGATATAATATGTAATCATAGTTACGTGCTTCGACTGCGTGTGTCAAATGCATGGTTGTGTGCGTGTAGTGTTTTTTCATTAATTTAATGTATTTCTAATGCATATTTTATATAAATATTAGGATTCGCCCCTCCTTCTCCATATAAACTTTAACTGTGCCAAATTTCATACTCCTCCGTCCGCGCAATTTTTGTAAAAAGGGATACAAAGTTTTGCTTCACTATTAATATATAGATAAGTACTTGTGGGTCAAACCTATAACATACTGGTCAATACACGAGGTGTAACCTACCACGCCCAAAAATTAAAAGACTCTTCACAGACAGCTCTACTCTTTAAACAGCCTATTTTAAATTATTATCTGTTTATTTGTCTTTGAAATACTTGAAATTAATTTAAACTAATAAAATATTTAAATTTAATATTGCGTACTTTAACCATAAATGCTGATGAAGCAAGATAAGTAAACCAGGAATAACAAGAAGGAATGTTGAGTCTCTGCCTACCTACCTATATAAGAAGTATCTATGTTCGCACTACGCCAAACTACCATACCTACATAGATTCACGCCTGTTTCCCAGAGGGGTAGGCAGAGACTACGGATTTCCATTTGCTACGATCCTGACACACTTCTCTGGCTTCCTTCACTTTCATCACACACCAAGACTGAAGATATAAATCCAATATATAAAAAAAAAAAATTATAAATAAATCATTTTTAATCTATGTTGATATAAGAGGGGTAAGTTATAGATGATAATCTGGCCAGTCGACAGTTTCAGGGTTATCCATTATTTACGCCACACCCTGTATAATGAAGCATAATCCGTTAAATAGAATTGTATGAAACTTTGCACACAGATAGACCATGTCCTGGATAAAAACAAAGGATAGTTTTATCCCTGTATTCGATCCGTGAGATTAACACGAGCGAAACCGCAGGCGGCAGCTAGAACTTTATTTTTTATTTCAAAAAGACAACGCCCACAATAGGAATATTTCCTGTATGTAAAGACTACAAAGATTCAAACAATGAACAATAAAAACATCCACACTTGATTGGATTCGAACCCACAACACTCAACATAACGGCAGTGGCGAGGCAGCCGCATAAACTACTGCACCAACTCGCAGTTAATTTAATACATTGTACGCATAAGGTCCACGCGACACAACGTACGAAAGTTCTAGTTGACCTTCAATCTTTGAACGATGCGGAGATAAGCGAGACAGGTGTATGAGTGTACCGCACGGTGATTAAAGATATTATCTTATCTAATACTAGATGTTCCCGCGGTTTCACCCGCGTTTATCGTTATTGCGCCAACTCCGTGGGTCGTAGCGTGATGTTATATAGCCTATAGCTTTCCCCGATAAATAGGCTATCCAACACTAAAATAATTTTTCAAATCGAACCAGTAGTTCCTGAGATTAGCGCGTTCAAACAAACAATCTCTTCAGCTTTATAATATTAGTATAGTATAGATTAAAAATGCGAATGTGAGTTTGTTTGTTTGTTACGCTTTCACGCCTTAACTACTCGACCGAATATCGTGAAATTTCGCATACACGTTGTCAGAAGTATAGAAAAGGACGTAGGGTAATTTTCAATCAATAAAAAGTACTGTTCCCGAGCGATAAATCATTGCCTGATAAACAGCAAGGTAGTCTATCTTGCTGTTTTCGTTTAATGTTAGTGTGCGATAGTGGGGTTCAAGTTCGATTCCTGTGTTAGTAAGTTTTTCATCGATTTTTATTATGTGCTACCTCCGCAATTCCTGTGTCGCGGGCGACTTTACAAACATTCAAACAACGAACACAATAAATACGCAAACCTGGAATAACTATTTGTGGATCATATATATTTATCAGAACATTTTTTTTTTACAACTTAGGTGGCAAACAAGCACACGGCCCACCTGATGGTAAGTGGTCACCGTAGCCTATGGACGCCTGCGACACCAGAGGCATCACTACCGCGTTGCCGACCCTTTAGGAAAGGAAGTGGGAAGGAGAAGGAGTAGGAAGGGGGTAAGGGGGTGATTGGGCCTCCGGTACTCTCACTCACCGAACGAAACACAACAGTAGGAATACTGCTATTTTACGTCTATATTCTGTGAGAGGGTAGTCCGGTCGAGCCGGCCCATTCATGCTGAAATCAGCGAGGCTCTACTACTCTATAATACACATATATTATATATATACCTATTTACCCCACTCGCATAAAAACCCTGGTTTAAGCGAGTGGTCTATGCTATGGTATTGTTGTTATTGTAAATGTTTAGTCCATAAATAAATAAATAAATAAAAATCCCATGTGGGGATCGAACCCCAATCTCACGTCGCAGTAATAATGGCGAGACATCCTCTTGAACCAGTACGCTACCCGCGTAATCAAAAGAATTAACTAATAGCAATAAACTACGATGTTTTAATTTGCATCATATTATAATCCTTACTAATATTATAAATGCGAAAATGAGTTTGTTTGTTACGCTTTCACGCCTTAACTACTGTTATCAAGTACTCAATAGTAGCACACGGTTGTGACGTATTATATTGCTATGTTATAATTGCATATTTACATTTGATTATTCCTATAATTAATAATTATCATTGTTATTTGTTACTGTACTAATTTTACACCTTAAAATGTAATTAATCGATATTTAACTTTCCATTTGATACATTGATAAAAATATATAAATAAGGTAGGAGATTAACAAATATTCATTCTCGTTACAACTGTCAGTTAGAACGTTACTCTGCTGAAATATATACTGGTTGTGTAAAAAGTATCTCGGCGTTTCATTTTGCAAGAACCACGACTGCGTAATACTACTCAACCGCTCTTCCTGAAATTTTGCATATACGTTGTCAGGTGTACAGAAATGAACATAGGCTACCTTTCATTCAAAAAAAAAATTACTGTTTCCGAGGAAAACAACAAAAACGTTCTTATGTTAATAGATGGTGCCACGTTTCCTTCGAATCATGATTTAATTATATTATTACAAGCAGAGTACAACCCGAATTGATTGTCAATATAGGACATAGGGTACCTTTCATCCAGAAAAAATAACTAACCTAACCTACATTTACGCGAGCGAAGCCGCAGGTGAAAACTAGTATTGTATACATTAGTATGTCTAACATGCGTTAGTTTGTGATGTGTTATAATACTATGGCGCATAATATATTACTACTCTTCATTTATATATTCAAATCATGTATGTATTACATTTAATTTATATCTGTTTATTTGACATTTAGATGATACATTATTCATATAACTACAAATTATATGAACTAGTATTTACATATTACGTATAAAGATATAAATAAATAGGGAAAGAAAGAAATAACTACTTTTGAGTGACTAAATTTATTTTATACTAGCTGTTACCTGCGACTTTGTCCGCGTAGATTTTAACTAAAAAATGTTTGTCTCCGCGGTAACCTATTTTTTTTTCTAAAATCAAAGTAGCCTATGTTACTCCTTATAACATCAGCTATCTGCTAGTGAAAGTCCTGTCAAAATCGGTTCAGCCGTTTCGGAGATTAGCCGGAACAAACAGACAGACAGACAAAAATTTAAAAAATATATGTTTTCGTATAGGTACCTTATATACTTTCATATGCATTAGATAAAAAGCTGTTATTTTGACATTACAAACAGACACTTCAATTTTATTTATTTGTATAGATGTATAGATATTTGCTAGTAATTACTAGATGTTTTTTCATCTTAGCTATATGTTGGATGCAACCTACGACTTACCGATCGCAAGTTCGATACGTTAACTAATGGGCAACCACCGCCATACATACAGTCATACATATATTAACAAATATTCGAATCCAAAATATTGTGATTATTTACTATACATTAAATTAAGTAATGTTTTTAAGAAGGACGTGCTTAAAACATCTGTATATCTATACTAATATTATAAAGCTGAAGAGTTTGTTTGTTTGTTTGTTTGCTTGAACGCGCTAATCTCAGGAACTACTGGTCCGATTTGAAACATTCTTTCAGTGTTAGATGGCCCATTTATCGAGGAAGGCTATAGGCTATATATCATCACGCTAAAATCAATAGGGGAGGAGCACCAATGAAGATGTTTCAAAATCGGAGGGTTTTTTTCCTTTTGAGAGCTTCCGCTGCGTGCGCTGCGTAAACAGTTAAAGTTTCGCAAAAATCATATATGACAGAATTGTTCCCCTTTAAAAGTTCTAAAAAATAATCCGCGACAGCATATGTCTATCTTTTAAGGTTGCCTTACTATAACCTTTTTTATGCTAACCAAATTTGTTCTAAAATAATGCATTATTTGCGAAGGTGTTTTTATAAACATGATATTAATCCTTATCCAAATAAATACGTTATTCATCACAAGTATTTAATTTAAAACAAATATCATTCGATTTCAATGAATATCTTAGGAGATATCGCAGTTTTAAAATAACATCGCAGCAAAATAATTACCCATTACAGACATACAAACGATGTTTCTCCTGGTTTATTCTGCGTGATTTTAAATTAGCACTGTAGGTATATTTATAAAATTTTGTTCAATGGTTCTTATGTGGTTCGTGGATTTAACAAAGAAAGTTTCAGCTCCTTTAAAATTGTATTATAGGTGCCTACGACCCACTCTCTCTCTCTTTTATGTGACGCAGACGAAGTTGCGCGGGTCAGCTATAGATTATAAAGCTGGAGTTTATTTGTTTGTTTGTTTGAACGCGCTTATCTTGGGAACTACTGGTTCGATTTGAAAAATTATTTTAATGTTGGATAGCCCATTTATCAAGGAAGGCTATAGGCTATATAACATTACGCTACGACTCACGGGGGCAACGCAGTAACGATAAACGCGGGTGAAACCGCGGGAACATCTAGTCGTTTATATGTCGTAGGCAATTTGTATGATTCCGCGTTTTACAAACGGCGTCGTCCGTTCAAAAACGCTCGTTGATTGTTATAGTAGGGTGACCGTCGACGGAACCCCACGAAGCGCGAAGCAATTTTTGGGTGGATTTAAGAAGGAACCTAACATAACCTATTCCGAGACGGAATGCAGTGATTTGAGGCGTATAGGTGCTCGTTATGCTGTTCAATTATCTATCAAATGTTGTGGCATATTACGAAGTGACAAGGCAATTTACATTTCGCCTTCGGCATATTTTAAACAGCGAGCGTTTTTAATCGGACGACGCCGTTTGCAAACGCGGAATCATACAAATTGCCTGCGACATATATATCACAATTACACTATTACGTATTAGACAATTGTAACCACAGGCCGTCAATTGACATTTATCATAATTATATTCATGCATTTATATTCCCAAAAGAGTCAGCATTTGTAGACATTTAGGTGAATCATACTAGGCGCATAATTCTCCTCTGACTACCCCATTAATTCCCATTTTGTTAGCTATGCTTTTTAGATAAGTACCATGTAATAGGAGACGACCCTATAATCTTACACATGCTCATTCGAAATGGAAAATTTCTAAACCAAAAATGACACCAAATGACACGATAATCGAACCAGGGACCTCACCATCACCCGCGGAGTACGCCCTAACAAGGCAGTCCACACTTGCTACAATTAAATAAAAATAAAGACATTCCATTATTCTCAAACATTTACGTATACACGTTCCATTTCACCCTTGAACTTGTAAAGATAGATTACGATCTAATCGTCAGAACATCTTATTTCATAACACCACAGATAAAATCCGAAGATTGTCTAGCGAAGTTTTTTCACAAATAAACTCTGTTCCTTCTTGCTCAATAGAATTGCAGTTATTTTCCAACAAAATGTATAATACAATCTACATCTGATTGTAGCACTTCGGTCAAAGTGTCAATATATAATATGCTGTGCTATGTAATTATATACATAGTAACACATTAATGCAATAGAGTTACCTATTCGCTTACACGTGGAGTTTTATTTATAGGTAGTATTATACATGTATGATTGATATTGTGTAATCGGTAATGACGAGGTAAGGTCGTGATGTAGTTGCTAACAGAGAGGGCGAGTTTACGTGACCGGTATTAGACCTCCGTGTTGGAAATTAGATTATTTTAGGATTTAGTGATTGTGTCATATTTTAGGGTAGTTTTAGAAGTATTTGTTGTGGCATATTCGGTCTTTGTAAAAAGACATCTTTATATGAAAGCTAGATGTGTCCGAGGTTTCACTCGCGTTTATGGTTACTGCACGACCCCCGTGGGACGTAGCGTGATGTTATACAGCCTATAGTCTTCCTCGATAAATAGGCTATCCAACACTAAAACAATTTTTCAATTCGAACCAGTAGTTCCTGAGATTAGCGCGTTCAAACAAACAAACAAACTCTTCATCTTTATAATATTAGCATAGATTTAACTACATTTTATCGTGTTGTTTATTTTAAAATACTGTTAAACTTTACTACTATTTAAGCTATTTAAATTATTAAACTATTTAGATATAGGTTTTACACTTTCTTCGATGTTTCGTTTGCTTTTCAGCAGACATGGTCACTGGGTTTAATTTCAATGTATAACATTCGCGTAAACTTATGACAATTTTATGAAGACCTCTAAATTTTCAAAGGTAATTGTTAAATTTTTTTTTTTTTATATGGCTTTGATTTAAACAACCAATTAAATCACTTGACACGAGTTTCATTTTGACAGATCATTGATTGAGCCGTTTATAAACTGAAAGTGTATTCGTAGTATTCAAATATCTAAAAAACGAATGCTAACTTATAACGGAAAAATTATAGAATCTATTTGAATATGGATTGCAATAGTGTTAGGTTTTTTACTTAGGTTTTTTAAATACTAGCTTGTGAAATAATAGTGAAGTAAAAACTATGTTATTATTTCAGACGTGTTATATGCATCATTATAAATGTAGCAGGTGTACACGTGACGTTTTAAATCTATACTAATATTATAAAGCTGAAGAGTTTGTATGTTTGTTTGAACGCGCTAATCTGAGGAACTACTGGTTCGAATTGAAAAAATCGTTTTTTGTTGGATAGCTTATTTATCGAGGAAGGTTATAGGTTATATAACATCACGCTACGAGCCACGGGGGCGGAGCAGTAATCATAAACGCAGGTAAAACCGCGGGGACATCTAGTATATTATAATAGGGACGAACTTTATTGAAACCTAACACGATAGAATTAAAAACTCCATGAATTATAGACTTCGTTTTTAATTTTAAAAATGAATATTTTATTATTTCTCAGTTATGACCGGTTTATACCTAGAGTCTCGGATACCCGGGCTGCGCAGTAGTTTTTAGGTTTTCTGTTCCGTCCAGAAATTTCGATAAGAGTGACCTAGAACGAAAGCTGAAGAAATTTGGCCTAATACAATTCTAACAACCATTTAAATATTTAAGTGAATAGCTTAAACAGTAATTATTTAAATTTAACTAAAAACTATGGTTATGCTGACCGATGGAATAGTCTCCAACAACACCTGTGTCACAGTACATAAATATTACCGTGCCTGTGTTTAACCATTTTGTATATAAATGCCTGTCTATTAATTATATTTATCAGTAAATATAGGTCATAATTAATTATAAACACCGTCGACATACGCATTAAATTTCGCATAGAAGAAACGAGTTTAATTATCATTTAGCCTTTGAAATACTCATTACAACACGTGGAAGGCTTTTAAACGGTGTATTCAATTTAAAGTGCGATATATTATTAGATCAGGTATTCATTTTATAAATATTATCAATTTACTCAATTATTTAAAACTAACTTGGAGAGCTGGTCTGTATTTCGCGGAAAGAATAAGAATTACCATTAAACGTGGCAATGCTGCCAGTCTTCGGGGCACACTACCAGTCGACTGTGATGCGGAGGAATTCTATGACGCCTATTAGAGGGTTTTAGTTTTCTTTTTGTGTCATAATATTTTGGATATATTAATAGTTTTTTTTTATTCTTCGTGATCGTTTGATGGTGCAGGTCTACCATCTTTTTGTCATGTACTGACATAGCTACCGAACCCACGTAGGTATAAAATCAAATAAAATTACCCTTTTCATGTAGGTCAAAAATACCACTTATGAACAACAAAAGTACATTTATTGGTGTGAATTTAGACATTCATCTTTATGTATATAAATCTTCTGTGCGTGTGTTTATAATTAAACTCCTCCTAAATAGCTGGACCGATTTTGATGAAATTTTTTGTGTGTACTCAAGTGGATTCGAGAATGGTTTAGATTTGTTATTTTTTTATTTTTTTTTATTGTGTGTATAGGACAACGTCTGTCGGGACAGCTAATTTATCTGTAAAGTTTTTTTATTGTCCAGTTTACAATATTAGGTATTTAATTTATAATCAGATTTAAGGAATATATTATTTTGAAACTACATACATTAACTCGTTACCTGACATTTCGTCTGCTTTTCAGCAGCCATGGTCGTTGGTAAACCATGATAAAATCCGTGGAAACTAACTTTTTTTTTTACTCAGAAGACAACTTCCTTTACACGTACTAAGGGCCACTTGCACGACAACTCACAAAATACATTTAGCACTAAATAGATTTAAAACATCGTGCTGTCGCAGTCATCCGTATGAAGGTGACTGAGATGCCACGAGGTTTTGAATCTATTTAGTGCTACGTATTTTGTGAGTTGTGCAAATGGCCCTAAGAATCATTCCTGAGGCGCGGGGGATTGTACAAAAACATGAAACAACTATTTGTGGATCACACAAATTTAAGTCGCTTGTGAGGCTCAATCTCCAACACTCGGAGCAATGACATCACTTAGCTCTTAAACCACTACGTCATGCTTGCCCTTGTTTAATATTAATAAGTATAACATTTGCGTAAACGTTAGATTAATAGTATATAAATTGTTCTAAAGTATGTACAATATTATTGTTATAGATACTTGTAGAACTTTCAAAATGTATTTTATTATGGATGGATGGATGTTTGTCTTGGTCTCGGTGGTTCTATGTATAATATGTATGTACTTACAAAAAAAAATCAACGGGTTGCACTCCGGGAGTGCCGGCATAAGTGAAAACTTGAATATTAACCTCTCAAACCCCGTTGTGCATTTTTGATATTTTGGAATGGTTAGGGAATAATTTTGCACGAATTGCTTTAATTATTAGTATAAAAGTACTATCATTTATGTAGTAAAATACAATATTAATTTATTGCGCTATCGTACACAAACATGACAATTCTCCCTCCGTCTTACGAATTTTCGATCAGGTCACGTGTCCTGACGCGAGTTTAACATTTTTTACCCATCACAAAAAAAGTGCACAACGCAGCTAAAGAAGTTTTCACTTCAAAAATGATATATGTATGTTTATCCATTGTCTAGTAGTCATAGTACAAGCTCTACTTAGTTTGGGCTAGATGGTGTTGTGTGTGTGTGTGTGGTAGAATATTATATATGTATATACGTGTCTCGTAACACGACAGATATCACATGCATCATTATTAGTTCGATTTAATCGCACGAAGGAGTAGTGTTGTATTATGACTAATTAGTCTATGGTCTAGACAAGACTGTGATAAAATAGCGAGTAGTCATGCAAATAGACAATGAGTCATTTTAATTATGTAATGTGGATTTTAATAAGGTATGAAATCTGCACATCTTATGTAACCAATGTGATTATGTGCATAATAGCTAGGCGCGAATGATACTGGTAAAATTAATTAAGTAGATATATTGTGATAAATGGGAGAGGCCTATGACCAGCAGTGGACTGCGGTGGGCTGATTGATTGATTGTGATATATACCTACTCAATTATTTTCATAAGCAACGATAGCCCAGTGAGAGACAGTTGGACTTTTTTTAATTTTTTTTATTTTGCTCGTCAAAATGACCACACTCCACCTGATGGTAAGCAGTACTGCCACGCAGGGGTCTTGAGTTCGTTCCTGAGGCACGCATCTCTGACTTTTCGAAGTTTTGTGCGTATTGCTTGTTTTAACGGTGAAGGAAAACGTCGTAAGGAAACATGTATGTCTTAGGGTTCTTTATATAGTTCTCGAAGATATGCTAAGTCGAGCAACCCGCACTGGGCCAGCGTGGTGGATGGGCCGACCCCTCTTACACTGAGAAGAGACCCGTGCCCAGCAGTGGGACAGCTTAATACAGGGCTGATATTATAACTATATACATACACTAGCTGTTACCTGCGACTTCGTCCGCGTACATTTTAACTAAAAAGTGTTTGTCTCCGCGGAACCCAATTTTTTTTCTAAAATCAAAGTAGCCTAAGTTACTCCTTATAACATCAGCTATCTGCCAGTGAAAGTCCCGTCAAAATCGGTTCAGCCGTTTCAGAGATTAGCCGGAACAAACAGACAGATAGACAAAAATTTTAAAAATATATGTTATCGTATAGGTACCTTATATACTTTCATATGCATTAGATAAAAAGCTGTTATTTTGACATTACAAACAGACACTTCAATTTTATTTATTTGTATAGATATATAGATGAATAGTCGTACGCTTATGTCTGAAAGGGTAAACAGAGGTCTATTACACCTACATTTCATCAAGTAAGGTTTTAGGGTCCACGTAATGGTAGGTGAGCTTATTGCCGTCTACTGGGCGAATTGCCAGACTTCGTGTAGTAACTGAGACCTTTTTTAAGAAAATATAAATTTTGCATCAGTTTGCTCGTCCCAGGAACGTATACGAAATTGCTAGAAATTTTAAGAAAACATATTGACGATTAATACGTAACAGAGAAAATCTTTCGTTAACTACGTCAAGAATGCGACACACGATGGAATTTGGCTCACACTGAGTAAACATGGATTATCGCATGACCTAACATGTTCGCAACGAGGCAACAATCTTTCAAAACAACCCGTTCTGACCTACTTATGAGAATCGAATACTTAGTACTAGCATAAAAAATAAACGTACTTTTTTAAACTGTGAGTGCGTCAGTATTCGTACTGTGTATTTGGCCGATTATTTGTATCAGCATATATTTGTATCAGCTTATATCCTACGCCTATATTGGGGCAATGTAGGTAGACTAACACCAGATTATTTCGCCAGATATTGTTTAAGGTCCCACGTAATAAGGAGCGAGACTATTACCGTCTACCGGACCCGAACTGTACGACTGCTGAGAATTTCTTGACGAAAAAACCTTAAGAGGAAAAACTAAGGCCGAGAGAATTGAAAAATAGATATTTGTAAAATCTATTGCTGTCGCGCAGTGCCATTTCTAGTATCATATAGCGCGATAGAGCCTATACCTATTAAAAGTACAAAAAATCAACGTTTCGTAATTCCCTGATTCCTTCTCCAAAACTTAACTGATTTAACTACTTTTTTCATTAAAAATTAAAGAAAGGTTTTGGCCGTGTTTCTATGTTTTCCTTTTTTTATATAATCTAGTCAAATTTGTTTTCTGTATGTTTGAACACAGCAACAAATCTGGCCAATTTCTGAGGTTTTTGAAGGCTCATGTCTCTTTTAATAATTAATTTATGAAAACAAATGAAAACATAGGGACATGCCAATAGAGCCCATACATATTTTGGAAAAAAATATTGCTCTACTGGCATTATCCAGGGAAGAAACAGGGGACTACGTTTGTATGGAAAATCGGCCCTTGTGTTTCCTCTTAAGACTGGTGCCGACTCCGCAGGACCTGAGGGTGCCAAGTCGATTTTTTGTCAGCAGCAATACTATGACTATATTCGTGTCCTCTATTAAAGAGACTGAATATGCTACTCACTGCAATAATACAACACAAGATTGGTTGGCTACGTGCATGCTTTTGGATCGTATTCGAGACTTTAGCAGTCCAACAAGTAACGGTTTCCCAATAAAGCTTTCGCTGCTTTTTACCCCAAGAATATATCTTACATAACATGGAACGTTACGGTAGATGTTGCTGCGTGTTTTTAAAGCTCTCGTTTTGGATATACCACATCAAGCCTCTTGCCAAGCCCGAGGCCATGACCCTTTGTTATAAAGCAGTAACCAAAATATACTACAAAGAAAATTTGGTATAATTTCTACACTTTGAAAAGGGTTCGCAATTTGAACTGAAATGGGAATGACATGTACAAGACTCTTACTGTCAAATTAAGTGCACGCGTACCTAAGAATAGCAATAAATTGCTTAAATATCTCCAAAATCATTTGGACTACATTTATTTTGCATGTGAAAGTGCCGCCCTTAAGGCGCCACGACGGTAACTCCAAAACACGTTCAACTAAATTATACAAATACGAACATTTTATATTACCACGACGACAAACTATCATACGTCCTGCCTGATAAGAAACGATACCGTAGCTTTTTATCGCTTATCATACCAGACATATCATTTACGCGTTTATTAAAAGGCAAATCAAAGATGGGATGAAAACGAAGGAATGGTGTGGTAAGTGAGGATGTGGTCCTCCGAAATTCTTACTTGTTTTCTGTAAGAATGTAGTTTTCTCGGACGATCTGACTTATGCGTACTGTCACCATACACATAATTTGCAACGATAAGCTCTATTTCTACGACTATTATTTATGATTATAATTAATTTAGAAAATGTTCTAGTTTTTAATAGTTTAAAAGCCTGATTAAAACTCAAGACACTAAAATCAAGAGCGTGCATGTAAAATGTAATAAGGAAACCTGAGCGATATGCCAGACAAGTTATGCAAACAAATCAAAATCCGTTGTGACTGCCTATTAATCCGGGAATGGTTTATAATATATAAAAGTATGATAATTAAAAAATAACACATATTTAAGTTACGAGTATATCTATTTTAATTAGGCTAGCAATTGAATTTTAACATTTTACCAAAATGTTTAACCTATCAGCTTAACTATATCAAAACATATTTATAAAATAATCCGGTATCCGCTCAATGGTTAATAAGTTAAAGCCCTATGAAAATGCTTAATAATTTCTAATTGCTACATCTCTTTTACACTTACTTGAATTGACTGTAACCTCTGAATTTAAGATCACCGCCTTAACCTGCTTTACAGTCCATCTCAGCCTCACCAAACAAGAAGCTTATTGAGTGACAGCATTTGGCAGATGCAATGATTACTGACTGATGCAAATTGTATTTTAATGAACAGGTACGTCAGTTATGTTCCAAGCCCTTCTGAACGTGTAGGTACTATATGGAGTTATCTTCAGAGCGTTGGAGGTAAGCGGTAGTGCAACTAGGTGGGCATCGAACATATTATCGCACGACACAAGTTAAAAAGCAGTCTAGAGGTTGAACATAATTATGCCACAGTGTTGTGCAGGGCTGCCCAAAACACGGCCGGACACAAATCTTTTTGTGTTACTCACAGTACTAATAAACAATATATATTTTAAAAATTTTGAATTATTTATTTCAGTTTTGATAGTGGTACTATGTACTCATAATATATATTTAAAACCTATGTATAAATCATCTCCGTAAACCACTAAGTATTGAGGATAAGTCTATGGATATTGCGTCAAGCATTAAGTAAATAATGCTTAATACAAATATAGGAAACTCAGTGTCGTCAAAATCTAAAGAAACTTTAAATTAATATAATGTATCGAGCTAATGTTGCTCCTTGAATAAGTAATTAAAATATTTTAATCTTAAAAGCTGAGCTATATGCAATTATTCGATATTATATTTAAATCCTAATATTCATATTTTGTAGATATATTTATAAAGTTTCTGAGCTTGGTAAACTACTAAAAACATGGCCAGCCTTAGGACACGTTTGCTTCTTTCTGTGCTGGCAACCCTAGATTTGTATGTATGGTCCGTATATTGTTTTCGACAAGGTTGATTTATTGGCGGCCTGGTTTAACCTTTTAACCATCGATTTTGTAATCACGTAATCCTAACTAATATTATTAATGCGAAAATGAGTTTGTTTGTTTGTTACGCTTTCACGCCTTAACTACTCAACCGATCAACATGAAATTTTGCATACACGTTGTCAGGGGTACAGAATAGGACATAGGGTACCTTTCAACCAGAAAAAAGAACTGTTGCAAACCTAACCTAACCTACATTTACGCGAGCGAAGCCGCGGGTGAAAACTAGTTGGATATAATTTGAGTGCTATTTAGTAATTTTGTTCCGCATAACAGTGTTCCTAAGGAAATTATGTGACAAGCGATTTCAAACACGCTTGCCCATTAAATAAATTGATATTGAATTTGTTGTATTATTATCAAGAGAAAGTATAATTTTTCATAGCGCAATATGAGAATTAAAGCTGACTTTTTGAACATACTATGTATCTCTTCGGTCGCAAACTCTCGTAATAAAATATTTACAAAATATACATCCAAGCTAGTCAAATGTGAACCGAAATGTTTCCTCTGTTTTTGAGGCCTGAACTTGCTTCATCAAATTCTCTTAATGTCATCCATACTATCAATGTTAATGCATAACATGGATGGATGATTATTTGATAGACATGATTGGAAAATGCGCATACGGCGATGACAGCCGATGGAACTACACGGAATACAACCAACTTAAGCTTTCTCTTATGCAAGAATTAAGACATTATACTATCTTGTTAGCCGTGCTGCTAAAAACAAATTCGAACTCGATTGTCATCTCATCTGACCTTAGTGGCAAACTGTTAAAAGAGTATCGGATTTTATCTTTTTTAAATTTTTGTTTTTTGTTTTTGCCTTACATTAACCTTATTGTAAATAATTTGTACGTATATATTGATATTAATATAGTTATGTAACTGTTATAAACGAACGAGATACCAAACATGACGTTTTGCATATGATCCAACATGATAATTGAACAATTTTCATTTTACGTACTACACTCGCGAGCAAAAACATCGACTCACTCTATACATTCGCACTAAAAGAGCTCTAGCACTAAAATTAAAACCTAAATTTCATTTTAGGTCTTAAATTCTTATAGTTTAAGGTCTAACCTTAAAAGAACAATAACGGCAGTATTCTTTTCTAAAAAACAACTGACAACAGCTCTGGACAGAAAAAGTAACATTATGTGCTCATTTACACCAGTGGTTGTTGCCTGACTCTAGCAGGTATAAAAGGCAACTTACCCCTTTCACCCTTATCAGTTGACCTTAAAACGTCGACCGGTACACATCTCCGCAATCTCCAATCAAGAATATTTCTATCAAATGGACACTACAGCAGAAACAGCGGCTCAAGCAGTCGCGCTATTGGTACAAGGCCTTAGCCAACGTCAAGTTGCTCGTACTCTGCAAATGAGCCAGTCAGCGGTTTCAAGAATTTACAGAAAACATCAGGAGACTGGTGGCTTTAACCGGCGAAGAGGTTCTGGTAGAGAACGAAGCACTTCGGAGAGGGACGATCGTTTCATTGTCACCGCTTCGTCGAGAATCGCTCCCTCACCGGGGTTCAAGTCCAACAAGAGCTCAGGAAAACACGTGGAGTAGCTGTCAGCTCGTGGACAGTGAGAACACGACTTAAGGCAGCCACCCTAACTCCAAAAAGACCAGCAAAGGGACCGAAATTGACCTCAGCCCATCGAGCAGCTCGCCTTCGTTTCACTAGAGAACACGTTGATTGGACTGAAGAGCAATGGAGCTCTGTTCTCTTCTCTGATGAAAGCAGAGTAAGTCTGAATGGTAGCGATAGAAGGAGAAGAGTCTACAGAAGACAGGAGAGCGATACTCACAATGCTGCATAGAAGAAACTGTTGCCTTTGGAGGAGGTTCTTGCATGGTGTGGGCAGGCATTTCAATGGAAGCAAAAACCGAACTGGTTTTCATTGAAACTGGCCGCCATGCCGGAGGATTGACTGCGAAACGGTATATTAATGAAATCTTAGGAGACCACGTCATCCCATATGCTGGTTTTGTCGGGGAAAACTTCATCCTGATGCAAGATAATGCCCGTCCACACAGTGCAGCTGTCGTTCGCCAGTACTTAAATGAAGTTAACGTGCCTGTTATGGACTGGCCATCTCGTAGTCCGGACTTGAATCTTATTGAACACTTGTGGGATGAACTCAAGAGAAAAGTCCGGGCTAGATATCCTGCACCAACATCAATAGCTGAGCTTGGGGTAGCGTTATCTAAAGAATGGGATGACATACCGCAAGAGAGAGTAAAGCACCTCATTGAGTCAATGAAGAACCGCTTAGAAGCCGTTATAAGGTCTAGGGGTGGTAACACTATGTACTAAAAGAACTTTTTTGAAGAATAAAAAATATTTTTTTTTATTAAAAGCTGTCTTTTCTTTTTGATTTTTCCTTTGTAATTTTAAGTTCTAACACACTAAAAGTTAATCAGCATATTTTCGTTACATAAACGACAATTTGTACTCATTTTAAAGCTAAGACTAAGGACTAAAGAATTTAAGACCTAAAATGAAATTTAGGTTTTAATTTTAGTGCTAGAGCTCTTTTAGTGCGAATGTATAGAGTGAGTCGATTTTTTTGCTCGCGAGTGTATGTACATTACTGATAAAGATGCCAGGGCTTTCAGTAAACCCAAATGACACTTGACATGATTCGACGCCTGATTTGTTTTCTTTTTCTTCTATTGTGTTTAAGTACCTAGTTTAGGTATTAACATTGAGGCGGGGGCTAATCCCATTCCAAATGAGATTACGTGTGACAGATCCACGGGTATACAGGCAGTTGGATAGACGCTAGCTGTCATGATTTTATACGGGCTACGACTGAGATTTATAGCTAATTTCTAGTCTTGTTAGTATTTGTATGAATTATTAGAAACTATTTATAATAATAACTTAATAATAATAATAACTTTTTATTTGTTCTCTCACACAGTTTTACATAAACAAGACAATAGTAGGTATCTAGTTACATATTATTCATAATATAGTACAATCTGTGTGAGGGACTGGTGTCTGTACTAGGAGACCTGTATTACAGATTACCAGCCTCTCCAGACTCTGAATAGGTGGAGTGTGTATTTATGAATATATGGTTAGACTGGATGCGCAAGGTAGAAGACCTGATATTGGGGCATAAGATAGCAAAGGCTTATATCAGCAGTGGACTACAATAGGCTGATTGATTAATGAATATGAAGTTAAAATAACCATCTTGAATAATTCAATGATTATTTAAAGGTGAAAGTGCATTTGTTATTTTTTTAAGCTGTTTCACTTCTGATTCCTAACAATATAGTATTGACTTTTATGACACGATTTTCGGGTAGCAATATGGAGTCTGGGAATGTGCCCGGTAAACCCGCAATAGGCTCACCTCCTTGAACGTGGCAATTTGAACCATAGCTGGCGACATGTGGGTGTGTAGGTTAAATGTTGGTGTGAAGCATCTCTCATCATCTCGTCTGTCCAATCGGGATGTACTGGCGTGATAATATGTACCTATGTAATGAAACCAATTCACAGATGTCTTTCAAAGTATGATATGGTTGCTATATTAAATTTCCTTACAGGCGTCAAGCTTCACAAAAAATAAAGAGAACAAGAACTTCCATGTAATCGAACTCAAGACCTCACGGTAGGCAGTAAGCACTTATACCAGCAAACCAATTCAGTTTTTTATGTAAAAAATAATTATTAACAAGAAAACTACAAGTATAAGATAAGGCGCACGTATAGTATTACTTTAGCGAACTAATAAAAACAGCTATTTAACTAAGATGGTGGGCACAACATTTACGAGGTAAGCAAAGCAACTTTGTACGATAAAAAACAAACAGGCAACAGTTTGACTACGCGGAGAGTATGTAGCTTAGAGTTTGCTATAAGTAATACACTGCTACAAATTCTTTGCCTAGTCAAAACTACGGCAATCACGATCACAGTGACCGTGTTTATGTCACTGTGATCTATTAACAAAAATGTATGGTGATATAATCCTATTAGTTATATTTTAATGGGATATCGTTAAAAATGAAGATTTACATGCGAATAAAATCTAAATAAATAGTAGGTGCCGAAAATGTAACAAGCATAATTAAGTTTATTATAGAAATGTATTATTTTCTAATATAATCAAATTTAAAGAGTGCCGATATTGTATTAATACTTTACAAAACAGTGTGCTATTATTTTGTACAACTTATATGTTTATTTGCCATAAACAATATTTATTAAGGAATGCTAGTGTGAATGGAACAGTCGCAAGAGGAAAACCTAGGCGAACGTTTCTCGATCAGATCGGAGGCGTTCTGGACAAAGGCCAGGTTAAGAGCTCCTTGAACCGACGGGCGTGAATGAGGAATGTGATGAAAGTGAATGAAGCCAGAGAAGTGTGTCAGGATCGTAGAAAATGGAAATCCGTAATCTCTGCCTATCCCTCTGGGTAACAGGAGTAAATCTATGTATGTATTATATTAAGGAATACGCGACTGTTTTTTTTTAATTACTTATCTAAACTTTACAATAACTTGAGTATATAATGATGGACCACAGAGCTATTGGTAAAAATTATACTTGCCACAATTAATTTTGCAGCATCAGATGTCGGTTGTGCTAATAAACTTAAAATATTTCTTGACAATAATTACGTGACTGTTTGTCAAGTTCTTCTTTTCGTGTGGTTAATGGCCAACTTGTTGTCAAGAGTTGTTCAAGCCGCCCGTAGGCCTCTGACATGGTTTAATGACTGCTGTCAATTTGACAACAACCGGGACCGACTTTTTACGTGCCTCCAAAGCACGGAGATGCTCAGATGAAATAGCACTAAGCGGTCACCCTTCTATAGATTGACGGCACCCAACGTTGCTTAACCTCGCTTATCGTTTACCGATCAATGAGTGCAACTAGCTATGAACATGGCTATGTGCAGACGCGGCCTCACTGGCCGAGTTTGGTATCGATTCGTAAAACGGGATAGACGTCAATTCGACAGTTTATAGCTTTCGGGCTCTGAACAGACGGCTGCCAGACTTGGTCGCACTATAAAATATATATAGTCAATAGTATTACACATTGATACTTAAAAATTACTATTAAGAAATTCCAACAAATCTAAGACAAGCAAAATCTAGTGTAACAACAAACTAGTTATGTTTGGATACTATAAATGCGAATGTGAGTTTGTTTGTTACGCTTTGACGCCTAAATTACTCGACCGATCATCATGAAATTTTGCCTACACGTTTCCTAGGGATCCAGAAAGGGACAAGAGGGTAACTTAAGCGAAGCCACGGGCAAAAGTTAGTAATTCATATAGAAATCAAAACAACAAGTTTGTATGATGTAAAAATAGTTTAGATAAGTCGAGATCGTCAAAGGTTACATATGAAATACCTATCTAGGATAGAGCCGCTTCATACTAGCGTTTCTAGGCGTCGCGCAAACGCGGCGTTAACACAGCGATATATGTATAGTCTGACGACAGTGAGCTGTATCCAATCTATTCCAAGAACTCCCTCATTGGAATCCACATATACACATATGTATAACGAGAGATAGGTAGAGATGTATTACACACATATTTCGCCAACCACCCACGTAAGCTAGCCATCTATATTGCCGTCTACCGCGACACTTCCAGACTCAATACTGCTACTGAGCTTTTGTTAACAAAAATCCAATAAACTTTGCTTGAATCCGGAATTGAACCAGATATCTCAGGCACAGCAGTCGCATTTATTACCGCTGGGCGTTATCGCAGCGTCTGCGTTGCACATACGCTAGTATGAAAGGGCTCTTACAAACCAATATGTACCTATGACAGGCTGACAACATGTCGATGTGATTGCTATATTAGTTAATTAATTCAATAGTTACCCTTAAGACTGCGCCGAGCGAAATGTGCCAAAACAGGCGGTCACAGTTAAGTGAATAAAATCAATGTTTAATACAAATATAAAATATACATTTACCATAACAATGAATGTGTTTACAATTACTCCGTGTGAAAAACTTAAAACAGTTAATATTTTCGCCTACAAAATTTCGTAAATTTGCAAAACGTAAGCTCGTGTTATAAGTGATTTTTAGATTATAACAGTAGAAATCTATCCTATTTTACAGCTTAAACGTAACATAAATGGTTATATTACTATTTGTCCGTCCCAAATAAATATTTAAGTTATTGGTTGACAATAAAGATACATATTTATTAAAACAGCACTTAAAATCCTCTATACAATTTTACTATGGCGGCCGCGCGCCGATTTGAATATGCGCCGCACTAGCTCTGTCTTTATCTGTCTTACGCTCGACGAAGTCTTAATTCAGTTGTTACAGCTTTAGTGAATGAATGTGTTGCAAAAATGTTGCTGCACAGAGACTTTCGCGAGGTCCCACGTCGTGCAATTGGACACTCCTGTTGAGATTTTTTTGTAATAGCACGTACGCGTAGTTTGGAGGTTCAACTAGAGAGCCTATTTGAATACCACCCCAGTTACCATCACAAAATGAACACATTTAAAAAATTATTGATGCTAAATATTGTAAGACGCGAGCTTGTAGTCTGAAAATATGTCTGATAGACGCCAATAGGCTCTCCCCAGGTAATATCTAAGATTTTGACCACATAAAATAGTAATCGAAACAAAATATTGTATGACGCCAATATCAATAAAAATCAAATCCGAGAATCACGTACGTTTCAAGGAGGCGCGGGCGCAATTTACTGCGCGTAAAACTTTTTAAAGCTCTCATAGTAGTGAGCTGGCACCAATCCGGCTAATCACAAGCCAAACACGCGCAGTTCTTCTAATACATAAAGCCACTACCAAGGGTACTGCGAACAACGTTTTCACGAACCAATCAAACGGCGTTATTAGCTAAAAAGTCACGCGTACCTCGTAAAACTCGCCATTCGAATTTCTTACAGAACCGGGCTTCATTTTTAAACGTTTTAAAAGGAAAACTTCTTTTATGACGACGAGCGTCGGTTTTATGACGAATGGCGAGGTAATTAATAAGTTTTAATTGGTTCCCCAGTCGGTCTAGTTTGTTATAGTTCGATTTAGTACCGGCTTTCTTTTATGGCCGCCTCGGGAGAACGGATCTAGTGCTGTGTATTGATTGAGCTGTCTAACTGCCAGTGCAGCTTACTTTTATAAGATTGAGGCGAATTCCTTGTGCCTTTGGATTGGTAGCTTGTCTTTTTTAATGACTGTAAATGTAATTTTTTATATCACGAGTGACGAACAAAGTTAAGTGTGTTTATGTTGTGTGATACGGGTCGATTCCTCCGAAGGATAGAAAAGTGAGCGATATACAAAAAGCTGTTTTGAGTGTGAGTGTTCAAAGAGTTGGAGGTTCGTAACTGCAAACTATTTTAATAAATAATGATAATCATTTCATTTCAATTTTAAATGGGCCGGGTCGACCGGGGAAGGACTACCATCTCACATAATATCGACGTGAAATAGCAGTATTCCTACTGTTGTGTTTCGTTCGGTGAGTGAGAGTGCCGGAGGCCCTATCACCACCTTTCCTCCATCCCGCTCCTTCTCCTTCCCACTTCCTTTCCAAAAGGGTCGGCAACGTGCACGTGATGCCTCTGGTGTTGCAGGCGTCCATAGGCTACGGTGACCACTTATGATCAGGTGGGCCGTATGCCTGTTTGCCTATTTAGTTGAATAAAAAAAAATCAAAGAAAGGATTTTACATTAATATAGAAAATATTCATATGATATTTCATAACTCAAAATAATTTTGGCAGCCTCCTAGCATAAGTTTACATTTACGATAGATCCTGGGCCCTGGGAAGCCATGTTCTACACTGACATTGCTCTACACTCGTGTGTGCTGTAAGCACACCTATCTTACTGTACTACTATATGAATCTACACATAACACAAACATTCTAGGTTAGCTGAAGAACTAAACCAGAGTACCTACTAGTTATTCAATAATGCTTAAAAAGACAAAGTATGTCACAGTATTAACCTATCAATAAAATTGTTAGAATGCCAGACATAATTGAAGACCTACTATGTATGGCCGCCGGTGTGCCACTGCGACTCAAAAGGATAAAGCGTCAGTACGAGACAACTTGTTCCAAACTGTATAGCTTTTTCTCATTCATGCGCATGCAATAATAATGCTTAATTTGAGGCTGATGTGTGATAAACCAACTAAAGACATGGCCTAACCATGGGAGGTCTCAGACGAGCAAAAATTAAAGGTATTTTTATGTTTCAAATACTAACGTGATTAAGATCAGATATTGAAGGCACGTTAAATGTGGATAAGTTCAAACGTTAGCGTTTCATCACAACGGTAATTAGCGGAGCGGTCAATCGGATTGTATTGTAGCTTTTTTTGCTGGGTCTTGATCCCGTTGAACAGTTTTGTGCCTGTGGTTCCGATTCCCGAGTCGGGCAATTGTTAGGCGTCTTCGGTTAGAAAGTTAATAGTAGCAATACGAAATGTAGGATGGTAGACGACAATAAACTGCTTACTGAGCAAGCTCTTATTGCACAAATGGAGTAGTGTGTGTGACGAGGCTTCTGCGCCGAGTCTTGTGAGTTCAATCCCCACACGGGATAAAAATTCTGGATCCATAAATAATTGTTCCGAGTCTGGGTGATACAAGTATTATTTAAAAACTGCGACTGCACGGATGGTGTAGTGAAACACGTAGGGTTGCACAACAAAACAACAGGTGGCTAAAAAAAACGTGTAAACTCAAGTAAGTTAGATATAGTGTTTATTGCAATCAAGCGATAACAAAAGTGAGCCCGATATGACTGTTACACTCCGTGTTATACCAATATTAGTAATGACGTCACAATAATCAAATAACAGTCTATTACAACCAAAATATATCCTAATAGTATAAAGTAGCGATATCAGCTCAAGGTTAATTAAATAAACAAATAAATAATAAATTATATATCCTATCTTATATTATTATATTTTATATCCTACTAGCTTTTGCGCGCGGCTCCGCCCGCGTGGTACCTACATCAATAAAAAGTAGCCTATGTCCTTCGCCAGGTTTTAAACTATATCTGTACCAAATTTCATCTAAATCGGTTGAGTGGTTTAGCCGTAAAAAGGTAACAGATAGACAGACAGAGTTACTTTCTAATTTATAATATTAGTAAGGCTTTATATGACGTGTTAGTGGAGTGAGCCGGTGCTTGTAACAGTAGTGATATACGTGGCCGGCTCGCCACTGCCTCTGCGCTGAGTACTGTGAGTTCGATCCCGATACGGGACAATACTCAGTGTGATCTACAACCTCGTGAGAGCTCTAGATGATTTATGTTTCCGTTGTTTGAATCTTTGTAACGTCCCCCGTGGCATAAGAGCTATGCTAGTCCAGTAATTGTCTTTGTTATAAGTAAAAAAAGAAAAGATACTGGCAAAATATATGTCCGAGATACAGCTCTGGCTACCCTTCAAGGAATATACAAGCGTGATAGCATTTCGTTTCTGTTTTGTCAAACTCCTAAACGTTTTATTGGTGCAAGACTTTAAGTAAACTATTATACATTGTTGCTATTAACCTATATTGCAAAGTTAGGTATGCACCTTGTTTCTAAACTACGGTGGTCTGATGACACAAATTTGTGAGCTTACGTTCACTGACGATGTTGGGGTCCCGATTTTATACCTAGGTCAGGTAAATGGTTATAATAATAATAATATTCTACCACATACACACAACACCATCTAGCCCAAACTAAGCAGAGCTTGTACTATGGGCACCTATTAGACAATAGATAAACATACATATATACTTTTTTTTTGTAAATACGTACGTATTATACATAAAAACACCAGACCAAGACAAACATCCATGTTCATGCACACAAATATTGACTTGTGCGGGAATCGAACCCGCGACCTCAGGCGTGGCAGTCGGTTACACTAACCACTACGCCATCGAGGCCGACAATTGGTTTTTATTTGTAGGCATTTCATAGTAACAGCTAGACATTTAGGATTTGGTCAGAGCAATGGGGTCAGCACCACTTAGACAGATATGCTGAGCACTAAGAGTTTTTAATATAAGTTTACATGCTGATGTGATGCTACGAGTATTCAGGTATCTAATATTGTCTTCCGTTTACGCGAATGTTATTAATTTAAATTAAACTACATGATACACAAATATAAATAGTATAATAGTTTTAAACTTTGTGACATTTCATTATTTTTGATGTATTAATTATTATTATCTGAAACGTATTGATTTAATTTTTTGCCGTTGTATACATAGTTAAAATTAATTTTCATATTAATGATTGTAAATTGACATATTTTAAATTTAATATTTGCATGTCATCATATATGGATGCCAAACATGATGGATCAAAATATATTTGTAACACCTTGCATGTGACTGTAATTTTGTATGTGTACACATGTTTGAGCAAATAAATCATTATTATTATTATTATAATAGTATAGTAATAGTATAAATAGTTTCAATAATTTAATTAGCTTAAAAATTAGTAAAGTTTAATTGTAATAATAGTGTAACAGTTTTCAAAAATTTTGTAATAAAGTGTCAAATAAACAACGCGATAAAATCCGTATATAGTAGTTTAATTTCAATGTGTTAACACAATTAATTATTATTTGGCATAATAATTATGTTTATCTAATGGTGATAGTTTGAATATTGTTGGTGTACATTGGTTTAATAAATGCGAAGGTTCTTTCTAGTATTGTGCCGTTGCTAAGAACATAAAATCTAATGTCACTGCCTTTTCCGGTAATCGAACGAGTGCCAGTTGTGTAGTGCTCGTACGAGCTAGTGCAGTTCTTGCAACTCACGAAGGCGAGCGGGCTTTACGTGTACATGCACAGTGCGCTAGTATGCGAGTTTGACAGAGCAGTCAGTTGCAAGCGACACTTACACACACACACACACATACATAGCCCGCTCGTCTTCATGAGTTGCATGATATCTCATAATTCGTTGTCAATTAGTATATCTTAATTTAAGGTACCATTAATATTCATAAATCACTAGCTGTCCCGACAGACGTTGTCCTGTACACACGAAAACCAAATCTAAACCATTCTCTAATCCACTTGAACACACACAAAAAATTTCATCAAAATCGGCCCAGCCGTTTAGGAGGAGTTTAATTACAAACACACGAAGATTTATATATATAAAGATTAAATCATTTAGGTAAAAACTTAAATGAATTAATAATATGTAAGTATAACATTTGAACTTAGAACGATGTCACAAAAAAGATGGCGTGACAACAGACTTACTCACACATACACGGTTGCGTAGTCTGCTTAATAATTGACATTTAGACTAGTGTGACCATTCAAAATTGGAAAAGTCCGAATATAAAGAGGATATAACTACTGAGTTGTTCCCATCACGACCTACAATGCCATGACGTGATCGCAGAGCCGTCGAGTTCAAGGACTTGAGGCTGAATTAACGCTTTTTGATTTTAAAGTTTACGAAATATTACAAATATTTCATTATACATCTATATATTTAAATATAACCAGCGCAGTAAAAATTACGGGCTTATTAAATAGACAGATGAGTCCAAACAGACGGTCTAAAATTCTAGTATATCCGGATAATTTTAATGGATGGTAACCCTAAGTCCTAATAACTTAATCCAAAGGTTCTGTAACGCACGCAATGATACATTTATGAAGCCTATACTCGCGCGTCATATTGAGCCGGCCCATCTGTTTGAAAGTATTTTGTGACGATGAGATACAAACGCGATAAATTAACACTAATACAAAATTACTCACCACATTCATGCAATCCCGTTCACACATACGTGCAATTCACTCACACATGTGTGATGACCAATCAAAATGATTCAAACTAATGGAGCTTGAAATGTGCGCGTAAAGGCGTCTTCACACATTACGCAGATACCGCACCGAATCATATTATTGGCGTGACACCCAAAGATTGGTTACGGTCTGGGTACACTTTTGTTTCTGCGACTTCTTTTCGTTTGGGTTAAATTTTCGTCTGTCTGTCTTTAATATCATTATTATTTATAAACTGTCCCTATTGCACGGGTCTTGTCTCTGAATAACTGACCATGACGACCTAGCGCAGTCTGACTTCATACATCGACAAGAACGTTATGGAGAGTTCTTAGCCATATTAGTTTCCTTAAGTAATAATAATAATAATCTTAATTCATAATAATACGTTTACAGATTGTATGAAGTCCTTGGCTCCTGTGCTAGGTGAAACCTGTGTTACACAAGCCAGTGCCCTCTCCCAGAGTAATGACACATATTTATCTTATGTAATAAAGTCACTATTACCTACAATTAATAATGAAAATAATATTACAAAAAGGGAAATAAAACAACAAAATAAAACAAAATCTCAAAAACAAATAAATACCAAAAACCTTAACTACTGCTGCGTGATAAGTGTGTATGCATGTAAGTGTGAGTGTATGTATGTAAGTAACATCCTTAACTATAAAAGCGAACTTTAATAAGCTATTTAATACATATAATATATGTATATGGGTTTGAAAAGGCAAAATTGAACAAAGTGGGACCAAATATAAGATCTCTGCGTGTGATAGCGGCATATACTGAACACATGCCACAATTGTGTACTGTTTGTCAGAAGAAAAGTCAGAAATATATTTCTTCTTCTAAAATTCCTAACAGAAAAACTATACTCGAACGGAATCTTACGATCAACCATAAACGGAAGCGGATACTTAAACCACAGAACCAACGAAACAGAAAATGAATACAGATACAAAATTTAAAAACACAGGATAAATCTGCATACCTCATTAAATTTAAGCAGGTATACTAAGTTCACACTCAATGTTCGTGTAAAATGACGTCAAGCGCGCCTGTTTTACGAGCTCCTGCCTGAGTCGCGCGACTGCCTGTGTTGCCTGTGCCTGTGTTGCTCGAATATAAATTATGTGCCGTTAAACTGTAACCGCGGTTGCATAAAACAGAGACAATCATATGAGACTTTATGGCTCAGTAGTGGGTTATCTAGTCTCCGTCAGGTGGATTCTGATCGCAGAAATGCTTTTGCATAAAAGTTATTGAATGGCTTAATTAAGATTTTATATTTTTTATAATTATTAATACATATACATAGATCGAAGATTTAGTGTTTTCTTTAAGTCAATAAAATGTTATTAAATAAATGTATTTACATCTCAGCAGTACCAGATTAAGGGTAAAGGCAATAAGGTCTGCAGGCCTGGGCTAGCACAAAAAGGGCCTTCAAATAGATATTATTAAAATTACTTTAATTAATTTTTCAGCTTTGTCAAATATTAGTAGGTGCCTATATAAATATTTATTTCTAAGCGTTACCTAAGCAAGCATGTAAATTATAAACAAAGAAAAAAATGCAGTACTTGAACCTCTAACCTCGACAAACTGTGTAGTCGCTTTGCCAACTAAGCTATCCATGGTTCTACGTCAATGATTGCCTCTGTATTTGAAGTAGGTTTAGATTTTCTTTTTCCTGATTCAAAATCATTTGCAGCCTTTGCCTTTATATTGCCCAAGGCCTCTAAGGCTTAAAATCTTTTACCTACACCTCTGTTTACCTCGTGTGGCGACATACAGACGTGAATATAAATATCTCAATTCTGAGACTGGACGCAAGGGCACTGTGGACTGAACACAGTAATTCTGTAATTACTTTCATTCAAGAAAGTAATTACAAATATTATTTATTTTCACTTTAGCTCTATGGCATAAGTCTGTGTTTATGCTTGCAGCTGATGTTAAGGTCCCAGGTTTAATTGTCAGGCAAATTGGTTTGCGACTTTCTGTTACGAAATTCTCAGAAATAGAGAGAAATCCTACCCTCTATTACGTGGGTCTTTCGAAATAATCGTTTTAATTAAACAGATCAAAGATTTTATCGCATTGTTTATTTCGATAAAATCCGTATATAGTAGTTTAATTTCAATGAATAACATTCGCGTAAACAGAAGACAATATTATGTTAATCGTTTTAAGTTCTAAATAGTACAAGCGAGCTTATTGTCGATGTGTATATTTCCAGTCACCACGCAGCTGCATGAATTCCGGAAATGTATTCACATGGATACATATTTATTGTCATGTAATTTTTAGCAGCAACTGAAAATTACATAGCATAAAAACCATAACTTTTAAAAATAAGTAGCAAATTCATATTTGAGACATTGAGTCCTAAAAGTGTGCCAGCTATGATAATAAATCATTCGTAATTCGTAGCGAATCTACTACCGCCTACTAAACACATTTCCGGACTCCACATTGCTACTTAAAATTTCTAAACACAAGTCCCCGATAACCCCCACCGGCCGAATCGAAGCCGATCCACACGCTCGCAAAACCCGCTTATCCCACGGAACCGACAAAGTACCAAATTAAATTGTAAAATGACATGTCATTTCTAATAACATGTCATTTTTAATAATTCCTATAATGAGAGTAGTCTTGTGAATGACTGTTGTTACCCTAAGAGTACCATAATTAAGACGTGTTGCAAACGCAGGCAGCGCTAAGTACGTATACTAATTCGATTGCGGTTCAGTCATTACGTGTGCAGGTGAGCAAAAGTAAAACGTTCGAAGAAACAATCACTACGACCGGTAATTACTTCACTTCGTAATGATGACATTATATGCAAACAACATTATTATATAGAACATTTACATGTTTAAGTTGGAGTGTATTTTAAAAGATGACTGATTTTTATGTTTGGTGTTACTACTTGGCGGTCCAGTGTAATATGTGTGATATTACACTGGACCGCAAAGATAAAGGATCGGTTAGAAAATTTTCAATATCTTCAAAAGTACCTGTAGAATGAGTCACACCAACAGTTCTCGCTGTATTTCGCTGACTGTGTTCATCTTCAAGCATTGTCAGGATCCTGGTACATTCTTCAGGGGTGATGACTTCAGAATAATAAAATTTATAAGGCAGAGACACTATATTTATAACGTTTTTATTGCAAAACTAAAACAAACGCGAAACAATTGATTTTAATGTTTTGGTACTAAATTAAAAAACGACCATTATTTTACATTTTCTTTTTATACAATTATCAAAAATAAATAAAAAGTTTTTATATATTATTTTATGTGGCATTAAATATTCTTTAATTTAGTCTTTATTTCATAAGGCTAGGTCAGGTAGGTACTTTTGAAGATATTGAAGATTTTCTAACCGACCCTTTTTCTTTGCGGTCCAGTGTATATATTAACGTACTTTTAAAAGGCATTAACATGTAAATGTTTTATACCATTTTTTAAACATCTTCTGATCTGGTAATAATGCTTGTGTAACGGGGGATGTGTAGCTAAATTATATACATAAGTATGGGTATATATTCGGCTTACTAAGATTTTGTGTAAATGCTCCATGCATTATTAACAATTCTCGCGGTTATGCAAAATGGCCATTATTGTAAATAAGAAATACATGTTATCATGTTACTAGAAGTTTCAGCGGTTTCGTAATAGTTAGGACGCATTTTTACTGTTTTTTATCAATGTCACCTCTATCGTTTTAGCTTCCTTTAGCCGTGATGTTCTAGGTATAGTTTACCTAAGACTTCGTCAACATACAACTAAATTCGCATTTTGGAGTTCAAAAATACTTTATAACTGCTCCGATATGAACCAAGCGGGGCTTGTCAGCTAGTAATAAACCAGTAATCGATAGAATAGATTAGAGGAACCACAAATGTCACCCTTCAGACGAAGTAACATAACCACAATAGTTCATTATGTGTGTCACAAAACGAACGATTATTCGAAACGTTTAATTGTTCGGCCGGTATTGCCAGCGCAGCGGAGAGCGCAGCGATACTGCGATGCTGTAATAACTTCAGTTGCACGTTGATTGTTCCCAGGGCTCTACGTTTAATGTGCCAAGTCACCACTAAACGCAAACTTTATTAGACACTATCTGAGACACTCGTAAAATCCTATTTATGACTTATTCGCTCCAATGTGTGCTTTGCTATTTGCTACACTAATTGGTAACGACACAATGCCAAGTGTGAGTGGTAAACTTTATAAAAATGGCGAAATCGTAAACTTTTATCGCTTGATACTGTAAGTTTCTATAATGAATGTTTCGTGTTATATAGTACAGTTCCCATATTGACGCCACACATTTAATGCTATATCTATATACAACGGACAGTTCATTCTTTACCTGCAAAATATTACTCACCTCACAAACCATTCTGAGTCATAACACTTAAAGTTCAGAAACTAATAACTCACATGTCTCCATTTTGAGTAAACAACAAAATAAAATCATAAAAGCACTTGGAAATTATATTTTAAGGCGAGCCGTAATAACTTCGGTCGTTCCAAAGTGTGAGAGAAGACATAAAGCTATAGAAACGATTGTTGGTGCGACTACCGCAGAAACAAGCGCGTAAGATTTCAATAGGCGCATCTGTCAGGACAAGATAAATAGCGCATTTGGTACATAAGAGTGAACGCTGGTGCAGACATAACTACACATTTACCATAAACTAGTGGCTCGTAAAATTGCACATATGTTTACCGGAGCGAGGTGCAGTACCTTAAAAGCATTGGTAATATAACAAAACGTCTGAACCGAAATTGCCCATAAAAGTCCGACGGCGTTTTCTAACTAAAGCTATGAAACTGAAACGCTGGTGGAATTTACAATGGCTGCCTTCGTCTACATTTAACGTTCGTGACGTACACCTTAGTTTAATTAAAGTGCCTCGACTCAAACGCGGACGTTTGCGAGCTCGATATTTTGACTGAGAGCCATAAACTTAGATATACATTTCGATAGCTTTCATTTTATGAATCCGAAACCCATTGCCTAATGACATCGCTGTGGAAATCGATTCGAGTTGGTTCTTTCAAACTACAACTGAAATCACACTACACGCTGCCCCTGGACATCGCTCGCGATTTTAAAAGAAAATGGGCGACATTTTAAACACATATTTTGTTCTCATCCAGTACCTATTACTTATTTGGAGCTAAACGTTTCATTCATCAAAAGAAACACAATTGTATTCGTCCGTTCTTTAGGTCAAAAACACATTTTGACCTAAAGAATGGACGAATACAATTTAGCATTTATATTACTCAGGATTTCCTTAAACCGACTGCAAGTAAACTCAATATATATATGTATTTACAATCAATGCATTTAAAATATGTAAATTTTCACCAACACACGATCGTTTAAAAGGCAAATCTATTTCAAAAATACTTGAGAAGCATAAAATGTAATTAATGTCGTTAAACAAGGGCTCTTAACTCAGTTTTTACAGTTTCATTTGAATTAACTGAACTGCTCGAAAACTTTAATAAAGTTAAATATATACGGAACCAAGTAATACTCTTGCGTTAAGTTACGGGCTTACGGCGTTCGGTGTAAAAACCTTATAACCGAATACCATTTTTATAGCCCGGAATATATTTACGAGAATTCGCTTTCAGGAATTGCACGTAAATTTTTCTACTGCAGCATTTTTCATTACCTTTTACCCTGGTATATACCTGAGCGGTATTGGTATCAGTTTTATAAACATTTTATATGGAGACATTTTAATGAAAGCTATGTCTTATTTACTCCGTCAAGACAATACTTGCAGTGTCGATAGTTGTTGCCGTTGTTAATATGCATAGATTTACACATATATCCTAGAAAGGGAAAGGTAGATATATTATACACACATTTCGTCGTCTTTTTTATGTGCCACAGAAAAGGGCAAAATTAGAGAACGCGTGTTGGTTCAATAAAATCTGTTAGAAATAACTAACGACTACGCGTGAGTTGCGTGACTCGGCAATCGAAGACGTCATACATATTGAAATTAAACTACTATATACGGATTTTATCGCGTTGTTTATTTGACACCTTATTACAAAATTTTGAAAACTGTTACACTACTAGTACTATATAGTAGTAGATTTCAATGAATAACATTCGCGTAAACAGAAGACAATATTACGTCATACATAGTTGATTCATTTCCGCTACGACATGGACGCAGTTCTTTTTTTATTTAGGCTGGTTTAATTTATTTTGCAAGTGTAGGTGAACCATACTACTAAATGATGTTAGCAGCCACTAAAATCTCAATGTCTTGTGAAGCAGAAGAGACAACACATCTAAGGATAGATTCTTTAGTTCCTGTCTCTCACATCAAATATTAAACGAAAAATATAAAAGATGCTTTGTTCAATCACAAGATCGATAAAAATAAATCCTCAAACTTCACTAACCAAATTGCTGTACTTACATCAAAAAATTCAAACATAAACGGAAGTCGAACCTCAAGTAGATAAATCCAATTTATGCTGAAGTAACATCCAGACTAATCTATATAACCGAAGACCTAAGCATCCAGCATCATACCAGAGCTTTTCAATCCACGAGACGCAATAAAAATATGCGATGCTCAAGAAACATAAAACTACGACAATGAATTCCTGAAAAAGATAATACTAGCGTTGTCTTCTTACAACCGGGTTGGAGAGAAAGGGACGGTAGATCGCGACAATAAAACTTTTGATAGGATTCCGGAATCCGGCGTATCGGACTTACGACGTTTTACTGCCAGGCTTGCCCCATGTATCGTCTGGCTTTATATGCGATTTAAAATTTTTAGAGATTTTTATAACATTACCCTTTTATGGGGTAGGTCAGGAATATTGCTACTAAATGCAAATAGAGCTTGTTAATTTTTTTATGGCGGAGTTTAACGGCGTATCATAATATTAGTGTTAAGTTTCACGTGTTATATTTTGACGATAAAGAGCATACACGTTGCCTGCCACGTCTGAGGCACAGATTAAAAATTTAAAAGTCGATCGCGCGTGACGTGCGGTCTCCATTGAAGGTATAGATAAAGAATGTTTATCTATACCTTCATGGCAATCTCGTAACGTAAGCGGGTGACCAAAGCTTATTAATATGTACTGGTGGCAGAGCTGTCACTTTTAATTCATATTTATTAAATATGTACTTATATATGTGTTCTCTTAAAAAAAATTACATATTTACATAATATTGTGAAAGCTTTCGTGTTTTTAGAAATAAAGTATGTTTTCTTTCTTTCTTTCTAATATGAAAGCGTTATTGCTTTTCGTTAAGGTTTTGTTTGCTAGACTGTGCGGTCACGGGTTTGATTCTCAGCTTGGTGAACCTGCTCGTTAACACATGCAACCAGGGGAGGGTTTACAAAGAACTGTTATAATCGCTACGAACATTAATAGAAACGTTCTTTCTTTTTAATTATAATGATTATTTTGGCATTTAAACTTACCTTGATTCTAATTCTACGTAGGTACATAGGTACCTATGTGTATCTCCGAAAGGTTAAACAGACATTTTTTATGCATCTATACTAATATTATTAAGTTGAAGAGTTTGTTTGTTTGTTGGGTTGAACGCGCTAATCTCAGGAACTATTGGTTCGAATTTAAAAATTATTTTAGTGTTGGATAGCCTATTTATCGAGAGGCTATAGGCTATATAACATTACGCTACGACCCACGGGGGCAGCGCAGTAACGATAAACGCGGGTCAAACCGTGGGAACATCTAGTATTACATACAACTGCAGTTAACTGCGTTTAAAATACCACATAACAGAGGAAACCTTAATAGGCAGTCTGGTAATGTATCCAGGAGAAACTAAGGCTTCTACTGGATTCATTACCAGATTGTCAGCTGCTGCAAATAATTTCCCCACAAGAAAAAAAGCAATAATATTTTATACAACTCGGAAATCGAACTCGAAACCTCATGCTCGACCGCAAACAGAACCGCACACTTTTACCACGGCACCATCGAGGTAGTCATAAATTCATAATAAAGTAGTATCAGAAGATAATCTCACGGAATATTGCTTCGTAAGCATTACTTTGATAGTTCCGTGAGATTTATGCTATCGGTAGGGTTAGCACCTGCAAGTACAAAAAGTATTGCCATTCATAAATAGGAGCTCTTAAAACAAAATTTACCTGTCAATTAGAAAGCCAGACATAATTAAAAACCTGTTGTGTCTGGCCGCCGGTGTGCCGTTGCCACTTAATAGGTTAGGTAGTATATGGAACAACCACAAATGCACTTTAAATTATTATTATTATATGACAAAATGTTAGCCTAGGCTCAATAATACCTATAAGTTATAATTATATTATGTTACTGTAATATATAGCAATTTTCTAACAATAAATGTGTTTATAGAATCGGTTTGACAGTTCATAAGATTATCCTTTACATAAAAACAAACAAATGTTAATCCTTACTAATATTATAAATGCGAAAATGAGTTTGTTTATTTGTTACGCGTTCACGCCTTCTCAACCGATCAACATGAAATTTTGCATGCACGTTATCAGGGGTACAGAATAGGACATAGGATACCTTTAATCCAGAAAAAATAACTGTTGCAAACCTAACCTAACCTACATTTACGCGAGCGAAGCCGTGGGTGAAAACTAGTAATAATATAATAATAAACTTAATAATATTTTTTTATTGCACAAGATATATTTACAATGGGCAAAACCCTCTTAGGCCATAGTAGCTGGCTCATTACTAGTTTCCAGACTTCACATATCATAGAAAATCTTCAGACATACAGCTTTCCTTACGACGTTTTCCTTCACTATCAAAGCGAACAATAATAAACTATTTTCTACGCACAGAACTTTGAAACATCAGAGGTGCGTGTATAGGATCCAATTCGACACCTGTAGTCTAGTAGGGACTCGGTGACCCTAAGAACGTGCAGCCACAGGCTTAACTACTGTATACCGCACTATAAGCAATATCAATTATCAAAACAGAAACTGATAAATGATATGCGACCACGCCGCCGCGAGCGTGCGCTTTATTTAAAGGCTGTCTACCTGACTCCGGATTAAGATGGGTGAGCGGTGATTATTTATTGATCTCGTCGTGAATTAAGCGCCAATTGAGATCGCGAGTTCTGTTCCCGGATGAGGAAACGAATAAAAGTAAAATGAAATTTCTCTTTGTTATGTTTTATGGTTATCGCTGAACCGATGTTAATCTATATTTTGTACTAAGATAGACTAAGTAGTAAGATAGACGTAGTAGTTAGTGTAACTGACTGCCACGCCTGAGGTCGCGGGTTCGATTCCCGCACAAGTCAAACATTTGTGCGCATGGACATGGACGTTTGTCTTGGTCTGGTTATTACTATGTAAAATATGAATGTATTTACAAAAAAAAAGTATATATGTATGTTTATCCATTGTCTAGCACTCATAGTACAAGCTTTGCTTAGTTTGGGCTAGATGGTGTTATGTGTATATGATAGAATATTATTTATTATAATAGTTTAGTATAAAACACCAATGAAGTTACTAATATTGTTTAGTATAATATAAAATAGTGGCATTGCTATAGCCAGTTTACATATTATGTTCACATGACAAATAAGGATCGAGAAATTGAAAATTCACATGTATAAACAAAACATTCAAAGACACAAACTTACACCTGTAACCACAAACAAAACAAACTATAACTAAATTAATTCACACATTGATTGTTTTCCAAAACGTGGTCAATCTGTGGTCCAACACTTCCAAACTTTCAACCACAGGACGGGACAAACCACAGAAAACTCACTAAACCATCCATACGAAATTCAACCTTAAATTGCAGCCATTAAGTTGAAAATTAAATGAAGATGATGACGGGTCGAATACTATCGAGTTTCGCCGATTGTAGTCGAATGAAACCGCATGAGGAAGTTGTTTAAACGATTGCGAACAACTGTTACTGGGAGTTGTTAGCAATAACGTTTGTTTAAAGTTTAGCTTTTGTTTGTTTGACTAAATTCATTTGCGAAGGGGGCAGTCTGCTTGGCTCGCTAAATATCTGGCTTCTACTAATTCATATATTTAGTGACACGTTTGTTGCCTTGATTGCGGCGAGAGACTGCGGCTTGCTAATATGAATGGAATTGGTGGAAAACCTTTATAATAGCCTGCACGTTAATTATGTAAGGACGATTTCGGCAATTTTTGATCTCTCCGTTGATGTAGCTACTCGTTATTATAGATGTCTAGGCAGCGCTAGATATATAAATATTTTTTAATTTCACTTACGGACTTAATAGATGATATTTAAGATCACGTAAAAGACTTCGTACGATTTCTCCTAAGAATTTCATTTTAGGAAAGCACAAATACCAATGTATTTGAGCTTTTCTCAAATGAAATTCTTCTATCCTGAAAATCGAACCCGGCACTTTATTATACAAGGTAACCGTATTCGAAAATGTACACTAGAGGACAAGCGAGGCAGTTAAAAGCGGTACAATTAATAATTTCAAATCACTCTTGCTTAACAAATATGTCGCTAAAATACGTTGACAAATAATCATTTGTAAACTACATCAATTAAAATGGTATAATTCCATTTGCTAACGACTACCAAACCCTTTTGGAACTGAAATGTAGATTTGGAAGGAATGGATGTGGCTAACTTTGAACTACTACGCAAAGAGGTCTCAAATTTGATTCCATATAATACGCGCTTCTAACTTTTAAAGTTATAGTCCTGTTAGCTAGCTCATTATCGCTGGTTTTAACAGTGAAGGAAAACATTCCAAATCACTAAGTCTGACAACGCCCAAGGTCAGCGTGGTGGATTATGGACTAACCCTTCTCATGCTGGAAAAGGTAGATTAGGGCCGGACTGAGAAGATATCGAACTGTAGAACTGCCGTAAAGAAGGTTTATATTATGTACAATATACATATGTACATAACACCAGGCTTGTGTATCACTCAAATGGCTAGCAGAAATATTTACAGATCTCTCCAAAGAGATGCTGAGGGCTATCCTAATATTTAATACCAAACAATGTTCTAGACATCTGCTACAGAGAATTGCTGACATACAGGTGGTATGATTGGCTCTCTTTGTTGTATATGTCGTAACTAAATAATCAAGTCCGGTTACAAATGAGTCTTGATAAAAAAGCAACTATATTTAACCGACTTTGTTCTAAATAGCTGTGGCTACTCGATGTACGAGTACACCGGCGATCTGTATTTATATATACTGTGACATACAAACATATCTACCACTAATGGGAGACGTAAATTATCGTCATCTTAGCACGTGGATGCTTTCGCGTCGAACACCGTCACGGTTACAGTTTCACTGTGCCAATTACCGAACTGGCGTCCTGTCAAACGTCAAAAATAGGACATATCCGTATCTATTTATAGAATGTGGAACTGGTAATAAAAGTGAAAATCTGAGTTCTAAGCGCCTTTTACAATATAGAGCGCACTAGTTACTATGATCATACCTGGAGTCAGTTCTTAATTAATGTGCATAATGATATCTACCTATATAAGGCTATAAACTTTTAAACACGCCTTGATCTTGCGTACGCAATAACTATGCTTTAAAAGTTGATAATAAGGATACCGGGCGTTTAAACAATACTTTCAAACCATAGTATAAAAAACTATTTCTCCTTGCGGTTTCTTAGTAAAATAAAGTAGTCAAAACACTTTTGGCAAGAAGATAAACAGTATGTATGCTGGAGAAAATATAATTGAATGTTTAAAAAGATTTGAGGACTGGTTAAAGTACATTTTAAGTCTAGTCTATTTTAAAAGAGCTTACAGGCTTATTACTTAAAAAAAATAACTGAATAGACTTTAACCGCCGTGAGGTAACATGAGATTCCAAATTCAATTTCTAGATCAGGAAATTGAAAGTGGCTCTTTGGGTTAAGAAATTCTTAGTAGCAACGCTATAGCCCCGCTAACGTGAGCCCTAAATAGCTGTCTGAATATAGACGTAAATACAACTCTACCTATCTCTTTGAGATGCGTGAACAGCAATCATACCTGACTGCCCCTGGCAGAAGGAGAATGAGATAAACGAATAGAGATTATATTTCAATAACTATTACTTGTTACAAGATGTTAAATTAATAATTGGACAATTGGACCCACTTTACGGCAATGTCTATAAATTCGTGATAGAGCCATCAATATAGCATTATCTTTGATATTAAACTATTTGTATGTGTCGAATTGTTTGTAAAATGTTTTCAAATTGCTCTGTAGGTAGTTGTAAATTTCTATAAAATAATAGAGATTGGCTAATTAGTTTCCGGCAAAGTATTATAGCGTATAGGTAAACCAAGTTGCAAATAAAAATACAAACAAAAATTAAAGTTTGGTTCTCCTCGGTGACTCTGTTGGTAAAGTAGCTATAGTGAATGTTATTACTGTAATTGTAGTGTATTTTATTTTACAATTTTAGGAAAACTTACAGCTAAATTAGTATCATAGACAGATTTGATACGAAAGAAGGTCAAATTTTCATAGATAGCAGAATAAAGTGTAAATAATAGAAGAAGACATTTAAAAAACAAGATAATAGCAAAAAGAAGACACCATTACATCTGGTTTTTAGACAAAGAAAGTGTCGGGGAAAGTGTAAAAATAAATGTAAATAGTATAATAGTATAGTAATAGTATAAATAGTTTTAATAGTTTCAATAATTTAAATAGCTTAAAATTAGTAAAGTTTAATAGTGTAACAGTTTTTCAAAAAATTTTGTAACAGTGTCAAATAAACAACGCGATAAAATCCGTATATAGTAGTTTAATTTCAATGAATAACATTCGCGTAAACAGAAGACAATATTATGTTACACAAAGCTTTTTTGATTTGGCTATTACCATAAGTATAACTTACTACTTAACTAGTAGTAGACTTGTTGTCTATGTCAACAATCTGACATGGCGGGTTGAACATGCGAGTCGCTCGAATTAAAATGAATTTTGCCTGTAGATTGTACTAGCTGTGATTTAATTTAAAGTTCGATTCCGCATTTGTTCAAAATAATATTGGGATTTTCATTAAATAAACTCTGAAGCAACATGATGTTTGGGACTGTGTCCGATGTCTAATAGACACAGTTTAGTTTTAGTTAGTTTTCGCCAAAGTTGACTAAAACGTGGTACCCAAAACTAAGAGAAATATTGGTGTAATACCTCTGTATACCCCTCCAGAATACTGGCGTGAGATCAGGCATGTGATCTTTTACACCTAAGCGAGAAGACAGAGAGTGCTATATACTATGTCATTGACAGTCCTAAGGTTGTTTAAGGCTTTATAATAATAAACGTAAACCTACACTGCAGATATAACGGTGTATACACACCTTTATAAAGACCACTTAATTTTGTCCATAAGAGGCGTTGACTAATTCCTATCTGCTAATTAAGTTATAGGTTTAATCAAGACATTTCCTTTTTAGTCGTTATATGAGCAAATGTGTTTATCTTGTTACTGTGTGCCTTCAAACTCGTTTGACATTTTATATCACTACTAAATGTTGGCCGCGTAAAAGGAGGTTATGTTTTTTTATGGTATACGAGACAAACGAGCAGACGGATCGCCTGATGGTAAGCGATTACCGCCGCCCATAGACACCCGCTACACCAGAGGAGTCACAAGTGCGTTGGCGGCCTTTCAAATTCGCCCCTCCCCTCCCTCAGGAAGGGAGAGGCTCCGATACCCTCACTCAGTCGACGAGACACATTTCACGCCGGTTTTCTGTGAGGCCATGGTATCACTCCGTCCGAACCGGCCCATTCGTGCTTCGGCACGTGGCCGTGAGAGAGCCACGCTTCGGCGTAGCTTTCTCCCACGTGTAAATTTTCTATCGTTCGGAAACGGTATTTTTCTGGATGAAAGGTACCCTGACAACGTGTATGCGAAATTTCATAATGATCGGTCGAGTAGTTAAGGCGTGAAAGCGGCACAAACAAATTCACATTCCCATTTATAATATTAGGATAAGCAATTTAGCAAATAGCATACCACAAATAATACATATATTAAAATTGAGACTGGTCGATGACCTACATCGAGATCATTAGATGATATTGAAGAAAATTTATATTTTGGGTCTTCTTTTAAATCTTTGTCTGTCTGTATGTTTGTATGCGCATCAGGAAAAAACTACTGCGCAGTACAGAATGGTATTTTCACAGTTGTATTGCAGGAGGTCAGACTTAAAATGTGGTGCATGTTTCATCTTGATAAGTCGCGTATTATCTGTATAGATTAACTTTTTCTTACATGCAAAGATAGAAAGTATTGGTAGGGACTAGTAAAAGCTAATTAAATATTAATGGCCAGTTTCACAACTGTCAAAAAAAAGTTATCCGAAATACAAAACGCATGCTGTCTTACTACGCTTTTTAAGTTAAAGAAGAGGGATGGCGAGACTCTTTTTTTTTAAAGAGCTCTTTCCCACTAGTAATATTTCCTGTATCGCGGCTAACTTTACAATCATTTAAACAACGGACACAGAGAACACCCAGATTCGCAACAATTATTTGTGGATCACACAAATTTTTGTCCCGTGTGGGAATCGAACCCACAACACTCACCGCGCAACAGTGGCGAGACGACCATTTAAACCACTATGCCATCCGTGCGGTTAAGTTTCATCTTATAGATAAATCCTATTTGGAGTTTATTACCCAGGCCCTAAAATATAAGTTTGGAATACAGTAACTGTAATAAATTAAAAATAAAGGATGCCGCATCCAGTGTTAGGTATTAGATCCGTGTAGCTTGCGTTTGACACCGAATGGACGAGTCCAGTCCGGCGGGAGGGCCCATAATGAGATGGTCACCCTTAATCAAACAGTTTTAATTGTTTAGGCCGATATATTTATATGTAGTTGTTTTTCTATTTGTATTACAGCCGTCTCACACTGAGAAGGGGCCCGTGCCCAGCAGTGGAACAGTCATATACAGGGCTGATGTTATATTCTTAGTAATGGGATGCAAATTGCTATTTCAAGTACCAATTTTTTTATTTTGTGGTTTAATTCTTATTAAACCACAAAATAAAAAAATTATATTTACTTTTTTTATACAACATAGCCCGATGAAGGGCATATGTATGTATGTGTAAGTGATTAGTTACTTTAGTCTTCAATTGCTTGCAATCTAGAAGCATCACTCGCGCGTTGCTTATTCATTTTTTACGATGGTTATATACACAAGGTACTTTATCGTCCAAGAGTTGACTCTTGGGAGAAAGATTAGGTTATGTTAATCTATACCTATGTAATTGTAATGAGGAACCACGATATATAAAAAAAAATGGTCGATCTCTTAAAGCTGGCAGCCCCACTAAGTATTTAGCTTGCCACCTAAAACACATTGGTATAGCATCGAGAGATCATAGCCCGCTGCCATCTCTGGCATGTGGACTGACTTGTTACTAGCCATCCGTTGAAAGCTTCACGTCACCACTTAAGTTAGGCTGGGTATACGGTAGTGTTATTCTCTGTTTAAGCTGCCTAGGTTGGCGTGTTGCTAACCTTAAGAATAACGAATTAAAGATCGGTTTAAAGAGATTGAATAACAGATTTGCCTAAAATTTTACTCAAGCGGCGATTTGCGTAAATGACAACAGGCATTACGTGGTCCTAAACAGCAGATGAAATATGATTGTAATAAAACTGCCTAACCCAGTACCGAAATAGAGACGTGAATTATCTGTGAAAGACATCATTAAAAATCTGTTGTACCTGGCCGCCGGGTGTGCTGCTCTCAATAGGTACTTTAATGCCTACAGAATAAAAATATACAGTGCTACAGCTTTAACGACTTAGTCTATGTCCCGCACGTGTCTCTGGTAGGAACTAGCAGTTTCTTAAGCCAGTTATTGTATGAGATTAAAAAGAATTGCGTCAGACGCCGTAAAACTGAGTTTGATGGCTCGGATATAAAAATGTTTGTTTGTAACTATGAACTTACATCGATAGGAAGTTCGTATCTATGAATCATAACTACTTTAGACGAACTTGTGATGACGCTGACGTTAGAATTTGGTTTAAGTTTATTTGTGGGTGGCTCTATCGAAATTAGGAAAGACTAAATAAGATTTATTTAGGTTATGCTTACCCAATAGAGTATTTGATTCTCTTTTATGTTACTGTTTAATAAAATGCTAAATACCGTAATATAGGAGTAGGGAACTTGGCCCAAATCGGGTAGCCCGCCTAAAGCGGGTAAGCGTTTAAATTTGCGCGCCATTAACGCGATTGAGTATCTGTGTATGTAACACTCTAGCCGCACAACCCGCCAATCACAGGCAGTCACCCCGCTCGTCGCGTGCACGCGGTTTCAAGGTAAGAAATAAACAAAGATTTTGGTCGATTTTACTAAAAAAATATCGATTACAGTACTTACGAATACTCGAAATTATCTGTCAATATGCTATTATTAGTTTTACTTATATTATTTTGTATTATTAAGGATGTTAGTTTGTCGACTATTTGTTTCATTTTAGGTTATATGTGCATTATAAATAAAAACATGCTCGCGGGCAAATCAGGTCAGGGCAAAGCGGGTACTCGTTTTGCCCTTACCCGATTTGCCCGATTTGTTTTACTTATTACATTCAGGATCATATGGATGGTCCTTAGCTGTCGCCATTATTTTTACCATAAGGTAGCTTCTCATTAGTAGTCATATTTGATAAAATTCTAAATGAATGGTATATAATTGCAGATGGTTAATAAATATGTAAGAAAAACCACAAAATACGCGTCGTGGGATGAAACCGCCATGAAGCTTGCCATAGAAGAAGCTCAAAAAACTTCCGTTAATGCAGCTGCTAAAAGATACGGCATTAATCTTTCTACCCTACAAAGACACATTAAGAAAGGCTGCTCTAAAAAGATATTAGGCAGATTCAAAACTGTATTTACGGTGACTCAAGAGATGGAACTAGCAGAATATCTGTTTCACATGGATACTTTGTTTTTTGGGTTGACAAAAACAGAGTTCTTACAATTAGTATATCAGTACGCAGAACGAAATGGTATTATGCATCCTTTTAAAAATGGATCCGCAGGTAACGATTGGTTTGTAGGTTTTAAGAAGCGACATCCAGATATCACTCTCCGGCGACCTGAACCAACTTCTGTAGCACGCGCCAGGGGCTTCAATAGGCCACAAGTAGAGAGATTTTTCAATATTATTGAAGCCGAAATTGACAAGCATAATATTGATGCGACTCGTATTTACAACGTCGATGAGACAGGGATCCAGACTACCAGTAATAAACCACCGCGAGTATTATGTAAGTCAGGCAAAAAACAGGTTGGAATTATATCAAGCGTCGAACGAGGTAAACTCACTACAGTAATATGCTGTTGTAACGCAGCGAGTTCTTTTATACCTCTATTTTTAATTTTTGGACGGAAGAGAATGGTAGGCAGACTACTCGATGGGGCACCTCCTGGAGCAGTTGCTACTTGTACCGATAACGGTTGGGTAAATGGACCAGCATTTTTGGAGTGGCTAAGGCACTTCGTGAACACAGTAAGGCCGACTCAAGAAAAAAAAGTGCTTTTAGTGATGGACAACCACGAGTCACATAAATATCTCGCTGCCCTAGAATATGCATCACAAAATCACGTTATTTTTGTATCCCTTGCTCCACACACGACTCATCGAATGCAGCCACTCGATACATGTGTCTACGGGCCATTAAAAACATATTTTGAACAGGCAATATCTGTATTCCAAAGAGCACACGTAGGCCGCATATTTACCCAACATGAAGTAGCAAGATTATTATTATTATATGTGAGGCTTATATGAAAGCAGCAAGTACGCAGAACGCTGTTAAAGGATTTTCGTGCACGGGCATATGGCCCACAAATAGACATGTATTTGACGATTCAGATTATATGCCAGCAACATTGACTGATAGACCAGAACCTGCCAATGTCCAAAACGCAGTCAACGATGGTCTGATAATTGAAGAAACTCAGACAAATTTCGCTGAGAATACAATGCCTGAAGAGGTACTAAATTCTGATTCAGACCGCACAGTATCACCATCTGTTCTGGAAGCACTAAACACCTGTAATACCCGTGTAACCCCAACACCGACTACGTCAGCAGATGATCAAACTACCCCACCTGCTCGGTACTCTACAACTACTATTAACGTCTCACCTTTAACTCGAGTGGCATTGACTCCAATGGATATCCGGCCATCACCTAAAATGCCACTAAATAAAATCACTCACAAACGTAAAACACAGAAAGCTGAAATCCTGACTAGCACACCTATAAAGGAACAGCAGAAAGAAAAGGAAGAGAAAAAAAATAGATTTAAGAAAAAACTTAATACAGAAACAGCAAGCACAAGCAAACAACGGAAGGCATTAGAACGTATTAAGACTAAACGAGGACCAAAATACAATCGGAAAGAAAAAACGGAGTATCGGTGTCTAGTTTGTGGTGAGCTTTACATAGAACCACCTGCAGAAGACTGGATCCGGTGTGACGATTGTGAGCTATGGTCACATGAGGCTTGCACAGCTTACTCTGGACGAGGATCATATTATTGTGACTTCTGTCACCAATAACTTGTTTAACTTTAATTATATTCGACTGCTAAAGCACTAAGACTGATTATTTATGTTCGACTGCTAAAGCACTAAGACTGATTATTATTATGGTTGTGAACTAGCAGGTAATTAATAATAAATAGAACCTATAATGCTCATTATTTTCTCTTACTCGTTTTGCCCAGAAGCCTTACCTGATTTAGGCCACCCCTACGGGCAAATCGGGTCAATGGAAAGGTTTTGTTATTCGTATTTCTTTCTTTGTTAAATAAAAATAACTTGAGGTTTGTCATATAATTTATAAAGCTTATGAACATGCAAATTGTAAGCATATTTAATAAAAGTTTAAATGATTCTTTAACGTGTTTTATGAGGTCCTATTCCTTGGCTTACCCGTTCTGGGCCAACCTCCCCTACGCTTCAAAACAGGTATCACCGATGTTGACAACGTTAAAGTAAGACTGGGCGAAGCATATCTGAAGAATGCATCCTCAAAAGTGGGCATATATAACAATGTGGTGGTGTGGTGGACACCAGAAAGACGCCGATGTTGGGGCACGCCAAGGAAACGCTGGCGCGACGATCTGGCGACATTTTAAGGCTGCCAGTCCAAAGCTCTAGATTGGGACCGTAAGAGACATGTAGGGAAGACCTCTGGCCAACAATGGGATAGGATAAATTTATCCATTTTTTTTGTACTACTAAAGTGGCAAACAAGCATACGGCTCACCTGGTAAGTGGTCACCGTAGTCTATGGACGCCTGCAACACCAGAGGCATCACTTGCGCATTGTTGACCTTGTAAAAACCTTTTAACACCCTTTTGTAACAACCCCATACTGTAGTCTTGGTCTTTTAATTCTTCTTGAATATCATTAAGATGTCTTATTAATCTGGTAGTAAAGGTACGTAACTATCAAATGACAGAATAAGAAAGCTGGACGCATAGTGACGTAACCACTGTTTAAGTATAGGCGTGCGAAAGAGATAGCGAGATATCTACATAGATATCAACTACGTACCACTTTTTCTTATACCCAAATTTAAATATTAATTGCGTCTTTATCTTTTAAGCAATCTTGGAAGTTGTTTCCATGAAAAGGTATTTTTGAGTGACACTGGCTGTAGCGTATAAAATAATGTACTAAATCAAACACAAAAAAATACGTTAGTCTCTTTCAAATTAAAAATTCTATTTATCTCCGGTTTCTTTGTGGTTAGAAACATAACATAAATAAATAAATAGATAGAGTGAGAACTACAAAACTTATATCTAACACGTTATGAACGTTGCTAATGAAATTGCATAAAGTTTTCCATGTCGTCTTACGTAGGTGTTGAGATTACGCAAAATCAAGAGTGAAAATAGAACTGTTGATATAATATCGGTGTAACGAAATTTTAAGGTGATGGTGGTGGAGTGCATGAATTTCATTCGAGTTTTCTTTTAATAGACGTACACTTTAAATTATGTTTATATCTGGTATCGTAGTTTATATCAAAAATATGTCTAGGTGCGTGTCCCGGCTCAAGGAAGATGTTATCAGATTTTTGCTAAGCAGTTTTCAGTAATAGTATAAAGTCTGGAACTTTGCCCGATAGAGCACATAATATGACGTGCCGCTTAAACGAAGTGCAAAATCAGTATATAGTCTTGATTACTCAATTAGTAGGCTATCGAGTAAAAGAAGCCTCGTTATCCTTACTTCCTTACTAATATTATAAATTCGAAAGTAACTCTGTCTGTCTGTCTGTTACCTTTTCACGGCTAAACCACTAAACCGATTTAGATGAAATTTGGTACAGATATAGTTTAAAACTTGGGGAAGGACATAGGCTACTTTTTATTGATGTAGGTACCACGCGGGCGAAGCCGCGCGCAAAAGCTAGTCTGAAATAAACGAGATAATTGAGAATTTCGTGGTAGAGAGGTTAACACCTACAGTTAACTATATTTGAGGAATCAATTTGAAATCCTTACATTAATCTTTTGCATATACCCCTGCCCTTACTTATACATCGGTAAACCAATAACAATGTTAATTATTATACTTTTAAAATCAATCAATCTCGATGGCGTAGTGGTTAGTGTAACCGACTGCCACGCCTGTGGTCGCGGGTTCGATTCCCACACAAGTCAAACATTTGTTTGCATGAACATGGATGTTTGTCTTGGTCTGGGTGTTTATATATATAATATGTATGTATTTACAAAAAAGTAGTATATATGTATGTATGTTTATCCATTGTCTAGTACTCATAGTACAAGCTCTGCTTAGTTTGGGCTAGATGGTGTTGTGTGTATGTGATAGAATATTATATTATTATATAAGCAATGTAGACCCCTTTTAACAGAAATCTTGCTTTTAACATAACGCATATTATTTCCCGCCAAACGCGCACATTCTAGTAGCATTATAGCCAACACAATTTAAACATATTGATATTCAAAAGACTCCTGTAATAGTGTAGTTGATCGATAGCACACCAATAAGATCGGGCTGATTATACAAATTACGTTCAACTTTACTTGAAATCAATGTAACATAATAATCCTAACTAATATTACAAAAGCGAAAATGAGTTTGTTTGTTTGTTACCTTTTCACGCCTAAACCACTGAACCGATCATCCTGAAATTTTGCATATACGTTGTCAGGTGTACAGAAACGGACATAGGCTGCCTTTCATCCCGAAAAAAAAATACTTATCCCGAGAGGAGAACAACAATAACGTTCTTATGACAATAGATGGCGCCACGTGTCTTTCGAATTGTCAAATTCTAAATTAACGCGAGTGAAGCCGCGGGCAAAAGCTAGTATTGCATAAACAACACTTTTGGCTCGAACAGCTATTTAATATTTCAAATGGTTACGGAGAACACAAGACTGTTGATAATATCAACGCTGCTCCTTTGTGCGCGATCTTTTTATTCATCGAGAGGCGTTTATGAAAACTTATTATCATAATATAGGTACGTATACCTCGTAAAACATCGTGAGTAATATAGAATTTCTTGGAATACCTATATTGTTGGCTGTTAGCATAAAATTAGTCACACAGCAAAATAAGCAATGAAAATTGTTTAAGCCCTTGAAGCTATACACGATCTAGTCGTAAAATTTTATTCCTCTTCCTCTCGCACTTGGAATATAATTGTTGTGAGTAAGCGAGAGGTGGATATGCAACATTGTAGCGAAGTCGATACCGGAATAAGAGATGGCAATGTGCACTTTAATACGAATTATATGGTATAGGGTTGTCGCTCATCACAATCGTCATAACGTTATTTCAAATTGATGTCTACGCCATTTAATTACTTGTCGTTATGGAGCCGAATGCTGTAAATTATCTTGAGCATTTGTCGTCGCAGAAACGTCCATAATTATTTTTATAATGCATAGTATATTCATAAAAAATATTGATGTATATTAATTTGACAAAAGGGCCATGAATTATTAACCTAGTCTAAAAATGTCGCCATGTACGAATACCTTTACAGAGCTTCGAAAAATAGACATGGCATTATTAAAAATTATTGCCTTACAGTTATGATCTGTAAACAAAATTTTATTGTAAACTTGGCGATTAAAAAGAGTGGCCATGAGTTTCTTGCCCGTTCTTCTCATGAGCCCTACACCCTTGCTTTGCTGAACGTGGCAGTAAATGTAAATTCACAGAAAAAGTTTATTGTAACTTTGACATTCATAAGTGTTACCTTGTAACCTAACTTGAATAAATTTATTTTTGATTTTGATTTGATTTATTTGACAAGAACACCCTTGCTTTGCTGAACGTGGCAGTAAATGTAAATTCACAGAAAAAGTTTATTGTAACTTTGACATTCATAAGTGTTACCTTGTAACCTAACATGAATAAATTTATTTTTGATTTTGATTTGATTTATTTGACAAGAACACCCTTGCTTTGCTGAACGTGGCAGTAAATGTAAATTCACAGAAAAAGTTTAGTGTAACTTTGACATTCATAAGTGTTACCTTGTAACCTAACTTGAATAAATTTATTTTTAAATTTGATTTGATTTATTTGACAAGAATGTGAGTTTTCTGCCGCAATATATTTAATTGATTGGTACACACAGCCATGTCCATGAGCGACAGTTACCACTTACCATCAGGTGGCCGCTAGCTCGTCTGCCGCTAATGACAACAAAACAGGAAATTCTATACATGTGCGGGTACAAGCCTTATCCTAAGTAAAACTCTGAATTCTATTTGTTCCTCCACTAGGTTCTTTCTTTTCATTGACAGTATCAAAAATTGTCTTTATTTACATAGTAATTATTGCACTTGTAGGTTTTGAGCTCAAAATGAGTATTAAGATTCACAAACAATTACTTAGCATTAGTGATGTGCTGGATAATTAAAAATGTAGATCCGCGGATACAGATACGGATTATTGGCGTCAAGATCCGCGGATACGGATCTTAACTTTCTTACTCAATCCGTCAAAAATGTAACGGATACGGATCTTTTTTCTCCCGCGGATACGGATACGGATATCCGGAACATCACTACTTAGCATTGATATTAGAAATAAGAGTAGGACACATTTATTTTGATAGAAAATAATATAAAAAAAGCAGGTCGAGACGTTTAGTAGAAAGCCTTATAGACTCTTTTAAGCCATGTTCTCATTTCGAGAATTTTTTATTATCAAATGGCAGTACCGAGTGTAATGCAACTTTTCCAAAGGCAAAACACTGTGCAAGGAGACGAAGGCTACCGAATTTCCATAAATAATAAAGTTTTTTTATGATTTAATACCTTGTTAATCTAAACTTATCCATAAAGCATTTGTGTTTGTTTTTATGTTGTCTTAGTAAGTATAAACTATGGTAGTATAGCGATGTGAAAAGTGTAACTATGAATTTTACGCTCTTGTCGCGTCGTGGGGGATTAATTCTTACAGAGTAGTAATTTTTGTCTAATAGACCTATATCGATTTAAAATAACGGATTTATCGCATATTAAAAGATTTTAAATCACGTTGTATTTCAACAATTTCTCTTAGACAAAAATATTTCTTTTGTGATTCGTACCCTACTGGCAGACTATAAATAGGTAATTAATATGACGATGATTACGAATCTTCCTAAAACAAATATTTAAAGAGGTAAATATTCGTATGCGAAACACTTAAAAAAGTGTTGCGAAACACTTAAAAAAGTGTTGCGTAACGATAAAAGTCTATCGTAAAAATTTAAAAATAACTATAAATAAAAATATATAAATATTGCATAAGAAAACAGATAACATCGCTGACTTTTTTCGGACAACTTGGTCAAGGCCGCATTTCCGATGGGTAAGTACTTATATCGTGTTTTAAAAGCAATTTAAATGTCTTAAAATATGTATATCTGCGCAATATGTATCAGTAAACTGGATAAGTATAACCGTAAACTAACGAACAGATGTTGGTATAACAATATCGGACCACAGTTAGCTTGTAGAGCATTTATTATTCTTTGATGAATATATACCTTCCGGTGACATTAACGAATGCTTTGAGTGGGAACTATAAGGATCGCTTCACACAAACAACTTGTCAGTAAACTTTTTGTAGACTTTCGCGATTTATACACGTACTATCTATACCAATATTATAAAGCTGAAGAGTTTGTTTGGTTGAAGGCTATAGGCTATATAACATCACATTACGATCAATAGGAGCGGAGCAGCAATGGAAAATGTTGCAAAAACGTGGAAATTTCTTTTATCTTATATGAAGTAGACGAAGTTGCGCAGGTCAGCTAGTCTATCATAAATAAGATTTAACAACGCTAGAATGTTAAGTACCTACTTCAACTTCTAGTTTATTGTAAATTGTTATTTACAAATGTATTTATTTTACGATCGAAGTTATAAACAGCCTTGCAATAATTTAAGTTTAATGTTATGAGAGTTCTAAGGGTCGCAAAAAAGGAAATAAACCCTGTATTTATTAATGAAAAAGCTATCAAACTAATATATAATGCGCTCGTAGTCCGGGTAGTGGGTTTGACCCCTAACTGTTGCACTACTAATGTGAACCCATTTCGCAAACAAGCAGTTAACTTAGCTAAAGGTTTTAACAAGTATACAAGTATCCGTAATACAAATATATAGAAATCGCAAAATTATAGAAAATTGTTAAGATGCTATAGTATTTTTATTAAATACAAAAATAAAATTGTAATATCTCTATGATAAATAAGACATGATTACAAATTGGAGAAACTATACATTTCATTTATGTCTCAAACACAATTTTACAAATTTCAACATGCTATTAGCATTCTTGAGAATGAGAGAGAAGAGAGGTTAAACTTATCCAGGAAAACATGTTTTGAAAACTTTATTTTCTTTTTGTTACAAAATGACATGAGTTTAACGTATTGTTACATTCCTATTCTCCTTAATAAAATGCTAAATTGCAATTTTCGCCAATTGACGTTAATGCAACATTAAAATTAGCAATAATTGCATTATAAAAACCCTTACTTTGTTTGCTACAGTTGATTATTTTTTAGCCAAGCTTCTTCCCTGCTACGAACCTGGTTCTTGCCTGCCGGCGGGTCTTCAGTAGAGCTAAAAAACAACAATAACCATTGGTCTACTCTGGCCTTTACTAGGGCTGTCGCGCTATACAAGTAACTATAATAATTATAATGGAAGTAAAGTTACGTGTAGTGTATAAGTGTTAACTCTGTCTGTTTTGAGTGTGATTAAATCCTAACTAATATTATAAAAGCGAAAATGTGTTTGTTTGTTTCTTTGTTTGTTATCTTTTCACGCCTAAATCACTGAACCGAACATCCTGAAATTTTGCATATACATTGTCAGGTGTACAGAAACGGACATAGGCTACTTTCATCCCGAAAAAAATTACTGTTCCCGAGGAAAACAACAATTAACGTTCTTATGATAATAGATGGCGTCACGTGTCTTTCGAATCATGATTGAATTATATTATTACAAGCAGAGTACAACCCGAATTGATTGTCAAATTCTAAATTAACGGGAGCGAAGCCGCGGTCAAAAGCTAGTATAATATAGAAAATAAACAGTTGTGAGTTTCCAGTACTGTTTTTAAATAAGTGCTGAATTGGACAACATAGCAGTTAGTCACAGGTCCAGCTATTCGACCTTAAAATATGACCACAGCTTACTGTTATACGTACTGTATAATAATGTAACTGTTTTGTGCACAAAACCCGAACACTTTAATTAATAAAATGTTCATAGCTAAGATAGTCGAGATTTTATTATGCCTGGGCTATGCAATTATTATATCAGTTTCTTGTGCCTATACCACTGAAAAAGCTGTCCAATACAATGTTAGCAATCGTAATAGTAGGCTATAAAAGTCAATGTCTTATAGTTAATTAATACTCACTATTTTTATATCTTGGGTTAGAAATTAAGTCATAAATAGCCTTTCAAACAACAGAGTACGTAAAAGTGTGCGCTACGCAGTCGTGTGCGCGCTGCGTAGGCGCAACCGGGGCTGCGCCGGCGCACGCGATTAAGCACTCGACTATGCGCATTTTCCACATAAAGTGTGTAATTTAATGTCTTTTTTATTACTCACATCAATCAAGTTAAGCAAAGTAATGCAGTTACGGATACAGATTATTACAAACTTGCTAAGATATATTATATTTATATGCAATAATGTGTATAGACAGCTAGACATGTAGTGTTGTCGTATACTGTCATAGAGGCAACCAAATAGATTAGTGAATATAAAAATTTATCATTGCCTAAATTGCCTTGCCAAAACATGATAGAATTTTTCACAAAGAAGTGAAAACCGATTTTTCATTGGATATATCTACTATTGTACGTAATAAGTAAAGGTATCCAAAACTGCAGACAGTTGAGGACTTTGCCCGCTCAGCTACACCGTATTTGTCTTGAAATAAGATACTTATCCCGTTTCTGAAACGCTTATCATAGGCGTCGCCAAATCAAACTTGTTTTAAGTTCCACTAGCTCTTGCAAATGCAGCCAGTTACAGCAATTGAAAATGCGTTTCTTTTCTTTTCTTATAATAGACTACATTAGGCATCAAGCTTAGTGTCGCTTTAAAAATATTTAACGGACACAAAATAGGTACATCCAGACTCAGAACATTAATTGTGGATCACACAAATAAAATTGCAGCGCCCATAAAAATTGTTTGCGTTGATCTGCCTTTCAGAAATAAGGTATTAGTGTCGGAGCTTGCCCTCGACAACAGTTAACTATTAACTCGCAGATCCATGGTGTAAACGCACCCTAAACTTTTTGACACCGACATGGCAATATGAAATAAACTTGACATTTAAATATGGCGTGGTTATTTCACAGAAACAACCTTGCGAACGAATCAAGGGTGTCAGCTAATTGTGTTGCCAAACGCGAGCGCCTTCACACGCGACTTTCATCGATTAAAATTAAAACGTTAATTGTCGCATTCCACGAACTCTGGCTGATGCAAACCATACAATTGGCACAGAAAACCACGGCGATTATTTGGATATGTTTTCTTTAATCTGCGGGGAGCGCAGCATCATATAATGCAGGTCATTTTCTAAAGTTGGTCAAGTGTCCAACTTTGTGAATTTAGAATTATATGCAAATAGTTTGATGAAATTATAGTAGCGTTTTGAATGTCAGCATGAATTGTGAAATTAGGATATCTTCAATATATATATATATATTTTTTGATTGTACAATCATTACATTATTAATTATACTTATTCTATTTTTATTCTGACACAAAAGATCCCACTGGGTCGAAGTGTCGCCGGTCTGTACTGACTGGCCCACACACACAAGATATTCTATTTTTTGATGAAGTCATCTGTGTACGTACTAGATAAAATTAATTATCTGTACTCGGATGAGATATGATAGGGAGTATTAAGATAATGTTGTGCTTATATTTGCGTATAGGTTCTCAGTTCGATACCCGGACTGCACAAAGTGAAATTGGACTTTTCTTTTGGGAAAAACAGAACGGTGTGGTGTAGAAATGTGTGATAGACAGCAATTGGTTCGTTTTTTCTGTTGAAGTAAAGTGCCCGGTAGACTGCAATATACGAGATCCCTATTACGTTAGACTTAAAATCAAAACTGGCGAATTGTAGGTGTAATACCCCTAACTGCGGCGCTCTTCCCGTCTATCATGGAGCGCCGGAGGATCTCCGTTCCGAACTCTCTCCGGCGCTCAGACGTTAGCCTGGCAGGGCTACGACCTAAAACACAACCATCTAAGGCGGGGGTAGGAGGTGAGCGTAGCGGTGTCGTCTCCTTCCTGGCCTCACTCGGCGGAGCGGGTCCGCACGGGCGTCGGCCTCCCGTTCCCGCTCCGCAGCCTCCTTCAGGAGCATTACTGCCTCACTGACTTCGGCAGGTGTAATACCCCTCTGCCAACCCCTTCGAAGATATAAGTGTAACAAAGAATGTATATTCACTTAATGGCCTTGATGGCGTAGTGGTTAGTATGACCGACTGCCACGCCTAAGGTCGCAGGTTCGATTCCCGCACAAGTCAAACAATTGTGTGCATGAACATGGATGTTTGTCTTGTTCTGGATGTTTCTATGTATAATATGTATATATTTACAAAAAAAAAGTATATATGTATGTTTATTCACTGTCTAAGTACCCATAGTATAATCTCTGCTTAGTTTGCGCTAGATGATTTTGTGTGTATGTGATATAGTATATAAAAATATATACATATCTACCTATATCGGTTTGTATATTGCATTTTTGGCGGACCTAACTTCCGCACAGATGCAGACTTTGGCGACAACTAGTGTTACAATCGTAAATCAAACAAATAAGACGTTCATACATCATCATTGCAACTGTAATTTAACTATGTATAGAGTTTATCAAAGGTCGTCCATTAAAAACGTCAGATTATTAATATGTTATAAAGAGCATAGATAAGTTGTCATATAATTATACACGTGGCGACGGGTCATGCTTGTGTAATGTCAAATGCCGCGAATATGTCGCCCAGGAACACAATATACATGGTAAATATTATTATATAATGCGTAGTATTTAACTGTTCCTCAATTTTTTGCCTTTGTTCCACAAAAAATACTAATTGCACACCAAAATATACTTACTAAAATATTTTAAAGAGATCAAACTAAGTCGACGGAGCTCCTATTTTTGGGTGGGTTTAAGAAGGAACCTAACATAAACTAACCCTTCCGAGACGGAATTCAGTGATTTGAGACGTATAGGTGCTCGTTATGATATATTTTAGTAAGCATATTTAGCTGTGCAATTAGTATTTTTGGTGGTCATTATATTTAATCCTTTATATAATACCTATTATTTTCGTATTAGTACAATATTTCATTATATAATTAAGTATTAAACTAATTACTGTGTTTCACAAGGCAGGCGGCAGCGATGAGTAAACCCAAGCGAAGATAACGGGATGACTAGACGGTTTTAAATATAGAAGACAATAATTGTTAACTACCAAATAAACCTAAGCAGCGATAGCTTAGTGGGAGACCGCTTGACTGCCACGCAGAGGTCTCGAGTTCAATACCAACGCACGCACCTCTGACTTTTGAAAGTTATGTGCGTATTAAAATTCACTTTAACGGTGAAGGAAAATCTGAGAGTTCTCCCTGATGTTCTCGAAGATAAGTCTGTCAAACCGCACTGGGATAGCGCGGTGGACAATTGCCTAGTCCTTCTCACACTAAAAAGAGCCCCGCGTTTAATACTGGGCTGATATATTATTGAAGTGAAAACTTCTTTAGGCGCGTTGAGCACTTCTTGGGTGAACAAAAATCATAGAACTTGCGTCATCGTCACGCTTCGTCATCGTCACGCTTCCACGCTTTCCATTTTTGAATTATTTTAGAATATTAATAATATTTCAGAAAGGGTGCGTCCTACGCAAAAAATAAAGATATTTTGACTCCCTTAGACTCCCTTAATAACCGCTAAGAGAGTATCAAGAACCCGACCCGCCTCTTATTTTTATTTTTTTATAAAGAAGTGTTTATGATCAAGGATTAAAGTTTTCACTTCTATCGGCAGTCCCCAAAGACTGTCCCATTTTTTTATTACCTTAACGCATATAGACGAAGAAGTGGTGAAATAACATTTTAGGAACATATAATAAAACTATTTCATGTTCATTCGTGTATCTAAATAGATTGATGTATCACCCGCGCGGCATAATCATGTCTGGCGGCTGGGGGGTTAAGCAATATCGATAACAGCCGAAGGTTATTATTTAGTGCGCCAGAAGATATACTAGTTTCGAATAATTTGCTGATATTGATAGGACGAAAATAAAACGGTTTAATCAGTCATCTTTCCGTTGCTAATGTGCTATATTGCTGGCTCACTATTACAAGGTTTTATTTTTTTTTTTTTACTTTTGGGGAAATGAGGATTAATATTATTTTTTTTATTTTGCTCGTCAAAATGACTACACTCCACCTGACCGTAAACAGTCGTGTGGTCTAAGAGCAGTGGCCTCCACACCGCCCTCATAGCAGCCGAGGCGATGTTGAGGTCTCTACTTTGACGGCCTGAGAAGATGCATATCAGTAAAAATAACTTAAAAAGTAACTTAGAACTAGGTACTTGCGATTTAAACAAAAAAGAATGACATATAGAACCATGCAATACCATAACAAATTTTTTTCAAAAATGTAACAGGACCTTGTATATTGGACCAGCGATATGTAAAAAAATTTTGATCGATAATGATCAATGATATGATAGTAATGTCATAAGGTGTCTGAATCCTCTCGTGATAATTAATAGTAATTTTTAATTATTACAATTTTTAATTATAATAATTTACGAGATTTCGTTATCCTAATTCCATGATACTATGACTTGTCGAAATGACTCAAAAATAAATAAGAAACAAGCGTTCCAAATCTTGTAGCAGGGTTAAATGTCAAATAATAGCAAAAGGGGTGCACGATACAAACTGTGACATAACCGCTATTTAAATGCAGCCTTCCGAGAGAGATAGCGGAATATCCCAACTACAGGACCGAATCTTTATATCCATATTAAATAAAATATTACTTATACTTTCTTATTTTGCAACGAATTTTGATACTGTTTACACAAAAAGATTCATGTTGATTGCTATTTGCTCATGAGTGTAAGATAATGTGCGAAATAAAAACATAGGGAATTATCCTATTTTTAGACTAATGTTCAGAATCAATGCTTTTTCACTATCTGGTTATCTAGTCGATAACCAGATAGTGAAAAAGCATGCTTGACTCATAGGATAAGAAGCTTATGTATCGTAAAATTGCGATAAATGTGTAAATGTATCCGAAGCGAAGAAATAAGTAGAAACAAAATATTGTAAACAACTTAAATGTCATTAACATCCGTGAATCAAATGTATGTTATTTGTAACATTCAAGTAACTTTTATTGGATCGAAAGTAACACTGCTTTATTAACAAAGTTGCCCGTATATCCAAATAAAGGAGAGCATTGGTATTTAAGAAACAATATCGAATTGAATCAGATCACACCTTAGGGCACGACGTTCAACATAAATGGTATAAAGGTACATTACATTACATTTTAAAGATAATAACAGGGTGTTTTACAAATCACAGGAATGAACAACACTGTGCACAGGGCGTTTCTTTCCATATCTTGCCGCAAAGAAGGAGAATTTCTTAGACGCAAGTGGATAACGTAGCATTGGTAATGTGGTGCAAGATATCGCCGAGGGCAGACTTGTTGCTAGATATGTACAACTGCGAAGCGATAACTGAGATATTCTGAATGGGTTCAATTTAAGTTGTGTTGCGATTTGGAAACCTCATTTGTAGCATTAGGTATTTATTAGATATTGTCTTATATTTACGTGAATGTCATACATTGAAATTGTAGTGTTTAACAATATTAGTTATTATTATAACGTTTAAAAATTATGTAATAAAATTTTTAGGAATATATCTATTATTTATATATTGTAATATCAAATAAGCAATCTAGTGCCATCTGTAGCTATAATATATGGTTTTAATTCTAGTCTCTGGACAAAAAAGAAAATAAATATCTTATTAAAACAATAAATGCTATTCGTTATCAGCTTTCAGAGAAATACGTTGTTTTTATTCAAACTAAATAAACAACACCATAACATTTGTATGAAATAATATAATTTCAATATTCATCAGATTTAAAAAAAACATTGTTGAGGTGTTAATAAATAATATATTATCTGATATTTTTTTATATGCGACCATAATTAACAAGTGTAAAACGTTCTACTACAACTCAAATCTATAAGCGATAAATGCATTTGTAGGAAGAGAAATCCATATGACGTCAACATACTGTATAGTACCGTGAGACCATTAGTTTTTCTATTGTATCAGATCAACAGTCCGCGTCGAATCGCGTACATCTCATTAAATAGCACTAAGTGCTCATCACTCATTGCAATATTGTGTACCGACCTACCGCAGCCAAGAAAAAGAAGGGTGTCAGAATATTTCCTATGTTGTAGACATTTCTAACATAGGGGATACGGGTAATCTGTTTTGTGGTTGTAAAAAACCAGCCAACAGAAATTATAATATACTTCAATGTTGCTTCGGCCTGTTCTATTGGTAGACAGGTCGTTCTGCAGTTTTATGGCTCCTAGCGTAATTGAAATCGCTTGAATGGTTTTATCACCTCGTCTCAGTGTAAAACCCGGTATATGCTTAGTACTGTTTACTTAAAAATGTCTGAAGGTGCAAGACTGCAGTTTTGTATAAGCTAAAACCATCAATCGATAATATAATAATATTGTCAGTTAAGCGAGTGGAAGAGACTCTGTCAATCTATACTACTGTTATAAAGCTGAAGAGTTTGTTTGTTTGTTTGAACGCGCTAATCTCAGAAACTACTGGCCCGAATTAAAAAAATATTTTAGTGTTGGATAGCTCATTTATCGAGGAAGGCTATAGGCTATATAACATCACGCTACGATCCACGGGGGCGTCGCAGTAATCATAAACGCGGATGAAACCGCGGGCACATCTGTGATTAATAAAAGACTTTCAGTTATTATTGTAATGTGAAGAGCGGGGTCTCCTAACACAAGTAATGTTTACTTAAAAGGAGTAGGTACCCCAACTACTGATCATAAAATAGCATATAAGAAAATTTTAATAAACAAATTTTAATTTATTTAATTTTAATTAATTTTAAGTTATATTTTCGGCATCGTTAGCCATTTTTACGTTCGCGCAACCGTCAAATGTATTTAGATTTTTCGGATTATTTAGTAATGAAAGCATATTGTATGTCGCCCAGTATTATATAGGCTGTAGGACATAGTTTGACATCTCTTTAGTTTGAGCTTTCGTACAAGTTGAATCCAATATTATTGGTTAGGTACTTATATGTTTAAACTTAATAAAACTTGGAAGGTGTCAAAAATATAGAGCACTTAAAACAACGCAGGGACTCGCGGGTAACAGTTAGAAAATAAATAATTAAAAACTGATTATTGGCGGATTCTATGCCATAAGTTTGCTTTTATGCTTGCTTCCCACCGTGAGCAGAGTACGATTCCCAGAATGAGCAGTATTATGTTAAAATAAAGTCTCGGTAAAGCCAGAATTTCCATGAGATGACTAATATTTTTTTAAAAGATAAATTTTAGGGAACTTTGTGTGGATATTAGCCCAATTTACAAGAGTAAAGACTATCTCCGTGGCATGGCCTATCTACATAGCAGCTTATAAGAAGACTAGATGTTCCCGCGGTTTCTCCCGCGTTTATGATTACTGCGCCGCCCCCGTGGGTCGTAGCGTGATGTTATATAGCATATAGCCTTCCTCGATAAATAAGCTATCCAACAAAAGAATATTTTTTCCATTCAAACCAATAGTTTTTTAGCGCGTTCAAACAAACAAACAAACTCTTCAGCTTTATAATATTAGTATAGATAATAAAATATGAGCGAACTGCACTTCTACGGTAATATAATATAGTTGTAATAAATTTATGAATAACTGAATTAACACTTTTTGTACGTGAGAAGTAAAACAAGATCTTGATTTGGAAATCAAATTAAGTTTTGTAAACAGTGATGTAATAATAAACCGATAATGCACGTTGAACTATCATGCGCGCTTTTGCACCAACAAGATAAAGAAGTAAGTTTTGCCAGTATACTATATTTAATATATATATATCACTTAACAAGCTCAGAGTTGTAGCTGAGAGTTCGCACCTACAGTTGCGACCTAAAAATATAGTTGACGAAAACTGTGTGTATTATCTCGAGCACTAGACCTCAAGCCCTAACCTACCCCTAGACTATATGTACACTGCTTGCCCGGTTGTCCATACAAGCAATTCAATACGTAACGAAGCCCTTCACCGCACTTACAAAACATAACACTGGCATTCTATATAAACCAATTAAAGTTGCCACAGACATTTTATAGAGACCAACAATCGTTAACCCATCGACATCTATAACATAATTGCAAATTTTTTACTGTCCTTTCTCGGTATACAGATATTTTGCCTACACGCCACTCATTACTGCTGGCCCCTTTTACAACTTACGCCATTAAAGATTTCCATTTAACATTTTTACAATCCCTAATTGTAGATTATAAAACTGTAAACGTTATGGCTGAACGCGAACTGCATTCCCTGCCACGGAACACAACGACTGGGTGAGCGGGTGCTGGCCAACGTTCCGTTTCATATAACGTTACGTTATTGCTACCTTTGATGTTAGGGAAGTTAGCTTTGTTATTCAACATGTGTACTTCAGAACGGGCTACATTAATACTAAGTTTATATCGGCTATGTATTGAAGATGGGTACCTCAATGGCGTTGTGGTTAGTGTAACCGACTGCCACGCCTGAGGTCGCGGGTTCGATTCCCGCACAAGTCAAACATTTGTGTGCATGAACATGGATGTTTGTCTTGGTTTGGGTGTTTCTATGTATAATATGTATGTATTTACAAAAAAAAAAAAAGTATATATGTATGTTTATCCATTGTCTAGTATCCATTACTTAATTTTAATTTTAAGTTTAATTTAATTACCTTAATTTAAACAGTCCCTTACCATGCCGTGGCAACTTATAAGTGAAACAACACTTAGCATGCAATTTTTAAATCATGTTTGTTAATTTTATGTCAGTGTATGTTTTGTTAGTTGTCCAAATAAATAAATAAATAAATAAATCCATAGTATAAGCTTTGCTTAGTTTGGGCTAGATGGTGTTGTGTGTATGTGATACAATATTATATTATTATATTATATTATGGGTATTTAAAGTCCCTTCATGCGTCACTAACTTTCTAAACACGTATTTATAATGGCACTTGAGCGTTTGACATTAGATTAATACTATTGTCTAACGCACGTATGATGTGATCAACTCGTGAACGAGATGAAGACTGCGCTACGATTTTGGAGCTAAGCATACATAATGGATGGACACACCATTCACTGAAGGACACGGAGCTTACGTAATCATTTGATAAACTGAAACATGTTTGTGACCTCAATCGAATCTTTCATCACATATTTTAGTTATTAATCATATATTATCATCATCATCATCTCAGCCACAAGACATAGACAAGAGAAAGACAGGACTAAGTGCAGATCAATCTTGTGCCAGACATAACCAAGTATCTATATTAAATAATATCCGATGATTTTTACTTAGATGTACGCTCCTCTAATTATAGCATATCAGCATTCGAGTTTCAACCAAGATAATACGTTGCTTATAATTAAAATTGCTGAATTTTAATCCTACTAGGTAGACTATGTCAAGAATTCATGCCTAAAATACTTTTAAACCTAGTATCCCATAGGATAATAATATAATATCAACATAAATCAAAATCAAAATCGCAAGTTAAAAACGATACATGCAGTGCTACACTCAATTTAGTTATGCCTCAGAATTGACGGCAACTATCTGTTCGCATATTTATGATTAAGTCGTACTAATGAATGACCGTTTACACCAATCAATGTACATTAATCCGTTTGTTGGTATTCCATTGCCTGCCGTACCTTCATCGCAGGAAATTGTTTAATGCCACCGTATTCAGTTACAAAGAACTTTCAACGTTCCTGTCGTGCAGGCATGCGACACCCATCGTGTCTTAAAGCTCGATCAAAACAAAATGGCTACACATACGATGGTTAATTTGTTTTAATGCCTCTTATGTTACGTGCCGCTTAAGGAATTTTGCTATGTTAATGTAGCACAGAATTGTCACTACCTATCGTAATAGTAGATCTCTCTAGACGGATTAAAGTGGTATAATTACATATGTGTACCAATGATTTTTATACAAGTGAAGTTGTAATAAGCTAATAGTTACTAGTTGGTGTTATTAATTAACTTATGTTAAAAGGTATGATGGGGTTAATATGTCTGGTGTAGACAAAAACCCCGCAAGAAATAATACATGAAAAACAAATCAACGGGTTGCACTCCGAGAGTGCCGGCAGAAGTAAAAACTTGAATATTAACGTTGTGCATTTTTGATATTTTGGAATGGTTAGGGAATAATTTTGCACGAATTGCTTTAATTATCAGTATAAAAGTACTATAATTTATGTGGTAAAATACAATATTCATTTATTGCGCTATCGTACACAAACATGACAATTCTCCCTCCGTCTTACAAATTTTCGATCAGGTCACGTGTCCTAACGCGAGTTTAACATTTTTTACCCATCACAAAAAAGTGCACAACGCCGCTAAAGGTTTTAATTTTAAAAAAAAGTTGGTTTTACCAATTGGTAGTAATAAAGAAGTAAGAATTTGTTGCCGAGTGCAATCGACGCTGTTTATCTGGCAGTGCCAGACTAAGTGTAGGTGTGAAAACCTCAGTCCAGGATTACGATACAAGGCAACTTGGCTACGGTTTTATAGAGCGGAGACGTGTGACTGCCATTCAAACACGAGACAGCCTGTTTAAAGCAATCTGTCAAAAACTAGAATGCCAGAAGAAATTAAAGAACAACGGTGTCTGGCCGTCAGTGGGCTGCGACAGCTCAAAACGTTAATAAAAGAGTTTATTTTAAAATAATTCTGTTGACATAGTAATAATGAGGTAGATAGCTTGACTATCTACACAAATGTGACATTTATAGACTATTAATTATGCCACGTGGTAATTATGTCATGGCAATTATATCTGTAGAAGTAACATGCAACGTCTTCTTACATAAGATCAATAATACAAGAGTAATTAATCAATTAATAAAGGTAGCAAATTATAAACCATAAGTCACTTTGATATCTGTTTAATTTATTAATTAGTTTAATAGATTAAAGGTTAGATACTTGTTTTCTTGCGGTTTTAGGAAATTATGTTTCGAGACATATCTTTAGAGTTTGTATAACTTTGTCTCGTTCTCGTTCAATCATTATTCTAAAGCGGCTCTCGTTGATTTGGCAAAATTATGATTTTAACCAAAATAATGATAAAATGTATTTAAGTAGTCATTGACTCTCAATCGTAAGTAAGTACAAGTTTCAGAGTTCGGTTTATTCTTCAATAATTTGCAATGATTGTTAACCCATTCGCTGTCCCGTGATAGACACAATAGAAAATCTACTGTTATGTATCATATGTGATTCATCGGACAGGTAACCTGTTAATATATAACAAAAACAAATACAAAGCTAGTCCCATATCAACAAGAAAATGGCCTAGAGAGGCTATCGCGATAACGAGTATCGATTTATTTACAAACAGAAAAGCTACTAAATTAAATATTTATAAAATCCGTTATAAAATTGGCACTTGTGCCTTGACCACGTCGATATAGTATACTTAGTTGTAGCTTAAGATAATGCGCTTTAGCTAAAATGGTAAAGTAATGATGAGTATTTAAACTGAAAGCTTAGTGATTGGGATTATAACTTTGTATCCATCGATAAAATATATCGATATAATGCGACAATCAATGATATAATCAAACTTTAAAATTACGGATCCTCTTATAGCTCCTGTTTAAGAAGAGTTTTAAAAATATGCGAGTTATTTTAATCCTATCCAACTAAAAAGCCTCGTACAAAGAAACTAAGATATCATTTTATAGTAGAGTAGTTAACATTCTTAGTTACAATTTATACTTACAGCTTACAAAGATTATGAAATATCGTGATAAAGTTGAATAAATAAACGCAATCCTGCACATTCCTCCGCCCCTTGAGAGCTATAAAATAATACCATCGCATAGAAAATTGTCTTATTTCATAAGTAACATTTTATGTCCAAGCACTTACATAAAATACTACTTACGACTAAGAGTACTAAATATGTCGACGTTTATAGATTAGACACGAAAGCTTTTGTATGTGTATGTAAATAATATCTTCAAGTGAAATGTAACAACACAATACGATAAAACTGATAAACAAAATCAATAGTAGATCATACAAAAGCGTTCGTACGATGCTGAAATAAAGGAGCTATTCAGTAGACAGCTGATAATACTTGTTATTATGTATCGATGTCTATTGATTAGCCCAGAACAATACATAAAACAACTCACCGATGTACCGTAGGCAATAATAAAGTCCGTCGACGATTGCAACACACAGCATCGCACAGCATGCGTCCACACAAAACACGGCACTTGTAAAACAAAGTATCATTCGCAAAACAACTTCATCGACGAGGATAGTACACCAGTTATATTAGTATTACTAATTTCCAGCATTTTCCTACAAAAAGAAAAATTAAACTAAATAAAATGGATATCGACACTTGCACAACACTACGATGGTGAAATTCGAACGTCACTTGTTAAATTTCGAATTTGGCCACCCTCGTCCGGTCACTGTAAAGTTCAAATCACGACTGGTTAATGGTGAGTGTACAAACATCAGATTCCGATGACCACTTATCGATGCAACAATTTTGTTGTGTCGCCTACGTGTGTGTGTGTGCGTGTGAACGAAAATGAAATTGCAATGTATCACAATGTACGGCGCGTGTGTTATCATGAATCATTCATGTCGATTAGCCTCGGCAGACAAGTCTAGAAGTCTTCGAAGAAAACCGCTTCAAGTGTTTTTCCGATTAGTAATAAAGGATTTGCGTTTGATTTGCAAACAACAGACGTGTACACGACCTATTGTGTTGAGGTCTACGAGGAATACGACCAATTATCGGCGAGTTTCTCTAACTGACATCAATATTTTCGAACGTTATGTTGAAAAAACCCGTTACAAAATGTATTCATTAGCTAAACTTTTGGTCACTTATCATCATACGTATTGAACTTAAATAATCAGAGTGAGAATGTCTGCTATAGCAATTTTTTGTATTAGTTAAACTATACATACATAAAAAACTCCATACAGTGGTTAAAAAACGAAAAAATTAACTTTTCCAGCTAAATTCAGTTAAAGAGAAATTTTATTATTTTAAGGATATTATTGGATTATTTGCTTAAACCTAAACATCTTTAAACGCTAAGAACTTGATATAAAAAACACTACATTTTCAATTTTGACTACAAAAAATAAGACAAACGACATTAACTTGTCTATGACACAAGTTAATAGTACTAAGAGGTAAACGTACACTGGTAATTCCTATTCAACTTTTACGAAGCCCGTTACAGCTTTTATTATATCATATAAATCAATCATTATAAACATAAAGGTAATAGAACTAACAAATAAATCAGTACATTTAGCAGCGATTGCTTTCGTTAAATAGGCGGCGGTAGTCTCATACATAAGCCATTGGATTTGCAATTGAAAGGTCGTAGATTAGATCACTTCCCATCAACTTAGCTGGACGTTTCGCTTAAGAAGAATTCAATGATAATACTGCACTGAACGACACTGAAGATTTGACGTTCGACGTATTAGACGATTATAATACGTCGAGCGTCGACGGTCACAGAACAATAGATTTTTCTATTGTCTGCCTCTTAAAGTGTCTAAGCACATATTTAATAATCGCGGATTAATAAAATAAAACACAATAAGCTCAGCATTGTACTCCTAATAAACAGCCTCGCTATTTAGTTATCCGAGACAATTATTATAACTACTGTTAGTGCCGTTAATAAACGGTACTGCAAACATTGGCGTCAGTACGAACAATTACATACTCCGTCCTTATTAATGTCTCTATTGAGTGGTGGCAGAGGGCGGCAATACCAGGGATCGGACCTCGGAAATGTAGGCGAAGAAATGTCGCAAGGGGGCGTGATAAAAATATAAATATTCTCGGTGGATATGAACCTAGGGTGCATTAATTTATTTTTTATGTTTAACTAGCTCCATCTGCTGTTAGACTACGACAGTTATGGTATATCGAAAATAAGCGCTTCTGTGCTAGGTAGGTATATTTCGTTTCTATGTTTGTAAAGCTTTCCTTTGATATGTATATCTAACAAATCGTATCGTGTCTTTGGTACATAGTGTCTTTGTGACATGGCAAATAAAGTAATTTATATAATACTAGCCTTTGCCCGCGGCTTCGCTCGCGTTAATTTAGAATTTGACAATCAATTCGGGTTGTACTCTGCTTGTAATAATATAATTCAATCATAATTCGAAAGACACGTGGCGCCATCTATTATCATAAGAACGTTATTATTGTTTTCCTCGGGAACAGTAATTTTTTTCGGGATAAAAGGTAACCTATGTCAGTTTCTGTACACCTGACAACGTATATGCAACATTTCAGGATGATCGGTTCAGTGGTTTAGGCGTGAAAAGGTAACAAACAAACAAACAAACTCATTTTCGCTTTTATATAGTTAGGATAGGAAGGATTAGGATAATAACTTAATTTTATTTGGAATTGGTTTAGGTGCACATTTTAATTTTATTTCTCTTTGTAAAAGACAGGCGAACCTCACTTATTCGATATTTTTTGCAATGTATTATTGTTCGCCAGAAATAATTTAATATGTTTTAAATTTTCATATACCTTTAAATGAATCATAAAAAGCAAAGAAAGCCTACATACCAATATCTTTTAGTAATTTCTTAATGTTAATCAAACGTTTCAATTTATAAAGAATACAATCGCATCGAAAAGTTCAACGTTTTTGAATTGTAACAATCACATTCAATTTAATATTAAATAAACTATATAAATCATATTTATTCGAAAAAAAAACAAAGTTTCTCAATCTTAAGAATCAAATTCATTTTTATATTAAATATACTATATAAATCAGTTACACATAACCGTTTAATTTTCACATCATTATACATCACGCCGCGTCGCCGAATCTTATTAAATTTAAATGGCGCGCGTCTAATGTGCATTCTCAGCCCTTGAGCGTTATTTATGGTCACTATTGTAAGACCAAACTATTTACAAAGTGTAACAAAAAGGTGCAGTCATATTAAAATAGCTTTACACGCTTGTTTTATCCTTCAGGTAGATTAACATCGCATACAATTTAGTCTAACTTATTTTGAATGTTGTCGGACCATTACTGTACTCCAATAACAAGATTAGCGATTGCTGTGCAAAAATATAATACAAATGATAGATGTGCACACAGACAATTATATCAGTAATAAATTGAATGTACACAAAGCTCATAATGACGTAATCAATTAACATCGTCGATTCTTTCTTGTATTCCGAAACATATAATTACACGAGACACAGTACTTTTTCTTTGTATTTGGAATTTCGCTAGACTTCATGAGGTGACGATATTCGAATAATAATTAAAATTTCGAAATATTCGATTGACTTCAAATTCGAATGATTATTTTTTTTATCGATTACTTTTATCACTTGTACAGTCGTAATGATAACTGAAGCGCCATCTCCGTGATAGAGTATTGGTCCAGATAAATACAAACAATTAGATAGTTTTATTGTTCAATTGGTGTCATTATTGACTACGTTATTACTCATTTGTAATTTCATAACGCACGATTGACCTAAATAACTTTTTGCTAAGCATTGGGCGTAATTATATGTAGCTATATTCTTAGTATTCAAACAGGGATCAAAGCTTCAACAATGATTTGTGAAATAATGTTTGGAAAGACATTGTTACTTTATTTGTATTTTGGGAATATGCTCTGCTCTATCAGTTAATAGAGTGAGAGCTACCATTTGTTTTGCAGTCACAAGTTTATGACGCAGCAATTTTTATTGCATTTTATATGTGTTCTTTAATTAATTGATGTATAGTTTTAAACAATTAGTAGTTTCTTTGTAACTGTAGTACCAAGCGATGGCGACTTTGAGAATATTTAAAAAAAAAAATTTCTATTATAATACATTCCTAGTTAACTTTAACGAAACACTTCATATGATCTATTGACCATTAAATAGAGAAGGAACTTTTTAAATAATGTTTAATAGTAGTATCTGTATATTAATACGTGAAGCAAAAGGTTTGTAACCCTTTTTACGAAAATTGCGCGGACGAAGGAGTATGAAATTTGGCACAGTTAAAGTTTATATGGAGGAGGAGGGGCGAATCCTAATATTTTTATAAAATATGCATTAAAAATACATTAAATTAATGAAAAAACACTACACGCACACAACCATGCATTTGATACACGCAGTCGAATCGCGTTCGTAGTATTTCGGCATTTGTCGTATGACGTCGTACAATTCTTTGTAACTATGGTTACCTATAGGTAACTATAGTTACAAGTTTTCTTTATTACAATAAATAAGGTATACCTTATTTATATGTAATAAAGAAAAAAGAAAAAGTAGCACGCTTAGGAATTATGGTCGAATTTTGACCACTAGGCGACCGCTAGTAATAACTAATACCTCCAACTAAGTAAACCACTTGTCCTAAAAGTTACGCCAATATTGAAATTGGTAGGATCTGAACCTGCTATCTTTAATACATAATCTCTAAGCATCTCAATTTTGATTATTAGATGAAATACAATGTAGATAATTATTTGAGTTTATCTCAACGTAAGTTCATATCAGTATGAGAAGTAAATAATAAAAATCTAAGGCCCAGCAATAACTACTTCCTTAAACATTTAGATACTTCAACTTGCCTATAAGGCAAGTTTCAATCGATATGTAGTTACAAAATATAGCATAAAACAGAAAGATAATCGTGTATTGGTCGCCGATTAAGCGCCATTTATTAACACGTTAAAAGTTAAACGCGGCATTAGTCTGCGCCTGCGCATTCTTAGAAGCTGTATCAATGCAGTGAAATACATCGACAGCGATAACTGGTATTCGATATTACACTTAAATTTTAATGTTGTGGGAATATTATCGAATGCGACACTTTAGTCTAAAGAAAAGTTAGTGTAAGTTTTAATCTATTACTTCTACTGTGTACTTAAAACAGTTTCTTGTCCAGTTTAGTAGGCCTCTCAGAGCCATACCTACATACATGTGCCTACTGAGTCGAGCTCAAATTATTTGTAACTTATGCTAAATCTGTCAAGTCTTAGAATACCCGAAATAATTTAAAGCCTATTGTTTCTGGCCACCAGTGTGCCGCTGATTACGCAGTCGCCATTACCTTTTTTGCTAGTATTTCCGATAAATTTCACGTAAGTACTTGCATTGCTAAACGTCACAACAGAAAAATAATATGATTTCACTCTTTCTCTCTTCTTTTTCTCTTTCTAGGTGTTAATTTGTGACCTAAATGCATAACTATAAATATGCATAATGTTCAACATTTAAAAAAATCCTGATCACTAGAAGTTTTTTATATACCTATTTTATAAGTTGTATATAATTGAAAACCCATTTAATTCTGTCCATGATCTCAACCTTTCTTTATTTAAGAATGTTGACTCTATAACCGTTTAAATAACAAAAACTTTCATCACAAGGGGAAAAGAACTACTCAATTAAATAATGACTCGGAAACTCTATTCAAATATGTGTAAGAATCAATTACTGGTACGTACAAAACATAATTGTTTCCACGAGTAAACAAACGTACTTAAACGTAAAGCCTGTCAATCTAGTAAATCGCCTACATCTGCTTAGGGCATCTTACCGATCAAGTGTTTCACAATACACGCCAGCCGCATTGGCACATCACTTCCAATTCAATTTTATGTTTCACAACCTTGTGCAAGAACTTTTACACATTCGCGTAAAATGATTTATTAGTATTTAATACGAATGTGCATTAAAACGATCATGTTAGGTTTTATGTGTTAGTTGATAGATGTTTCGAAATAAAAAACGTCATTTTCTAGGATGATTGCATTGGACGGGAGGTAATTAAAAACTACGGGTAGGTAACGTATCCTTGCGGTTTTCAGCGGCTTATTGGACATTACACACCTAAAAATTATGTTTTTTAAGTGTGTAAATGTGTCGTTTCACACAATTCGTGCGACCAATAATATACAATCGATATAATCCGATCAGTGACAAGTTCTATCGATCATTGTTAAGCAAGCCGTTTTGTAGATCTATGTAATGACACCTCAATGAATCTTGTACCTATTAATTAAGCATTTATTACTGTCTTAACTGAGACGTAAAACATTTTGCCTTGAAATTAATTGTTAGCTACAAATCTGAGAGCACGGTATATCACCCGCCAAATGACTACTCCAATAACATTTATAAAGCCGATAATTTCTCAACGTGTCATTAACAATAGATATAATCCTCATTTTGTTTCCTCAAAAGGAAGATTAATAACATTAAATTTTGAGAATCGCAATTTCATTTTCGTTTTGTGTTTGTTAGTGTTGTTTCACATGTAGTGTGTCCGTTTAAATGAAATGTTTGTGTAAATCAGTTATCAATACACTGTAACTTTCTGTTAATAAATTTGTATGAAATGAAAGAAACAAAATATTAATAAAAATGTTAGTAAATAAAAAGACAAAATAATATATTCAAACATTAAAGAAAGAGAAAATGTATATCATACAAGCAACAGGTGAGAAATGTTCAAGATAGGCATAAATTTTAAACTTTTGCAGTCTTCTAAAAAAAATCCATTCAGTTACGCAAAGTAAATATTAGATTATATTCAGCCCTATTCCATGCCTATTTAAACCTATCAATAAGGCATGTTGACACTGGCTTATCGTTGCCGATACAGACAGGTGTTAACGTTTTGTGAGCGTTTTATATGTAAATTATAGTTCGCAAAACGGGTTTATTTATGTTAGTTTTAGTATACTGTGACTATAGACTAAGTGTTTTCAATGAATTAATTAGTTTGTTGCAGTACACTGCTGGATATCTTGTTTTTTACTGTTCATAACAAAATAATTCGATTTAGATAGCGAATAAAAATTATAAGGTATATTTTAAGTTATAACGAGCTTTTTCCCTATTTTCTCGTTATCAAAATCAATGATTATTTATTATTTTGCTTCATATTTTATAATAAATGCCATCTCTTCATGAACAATATCTCGAACAACTTGGCTTGCGAATAAACAAAAACTTTTGTGATAAGATATTTATTACCTTATTGAAATGCAATCAAATCATTATTAAAACAACTGTGTTGCAGCGTATTCATGTTTATAAAAGTTATAAATGTACCATAAGAAAGATGGAAAATGAAAGCTAAGAAATGATAACATGTCCTGTAAGTTATTCTCAACATGAACGATAATAGATAAATATATAATTTTAAAGATAGTATAGAAGAAATAACTGAATTAATTTAGTATTTTATAAGCTTCAATAAACTAGAAGATCTTAGCAATTGTTACAAATATTATAAATCTTACAGAATCGATGACAGGAGATTTAACCTTTTTAAAAAATATATAAATTGTTTAACCGAAATAAACAGCAATAGAAAAAAGATGAAGGTATTTCGTAATAAATAATAAAGTCATCATAATGTCATATTTCATGTTTCAAGCCAGTTCAATTCGCCAACCAAATTCATTTTAAATACCAGTAAATAATTGTTCATAATAAAATAATATTTAATACGCGCGTGCCATCAACATCATAACTATACACTTTTATTATTATTATAATCCTTGTACATGACGCAAGCTGGCGGAAGCTACATATGGAAGCTATGTACAAGATTCTCAGGTAGGTTAAACGTACGGATTTCTTGCGCGGGCGGCGTGCACAGGTGCGCCTCTTTTAACTACATAACTCGCGCAAGTGTCTTAACTTGCGCATGTAACCCGCATCGCATGTAAAGAATAATTATCTATGTATGATAGAAAATTCTGACTGTGATTATAGATTTGATTTCGATGGCGATGAATTTCTATTAGTAGACGATAATTAAATATCGAAACAACAGCTGAAGCGACGACAAAAGTCTATTTCTTAAAGAAACATTACTCTTTTATAACTATCAAATACATTTTATAGACTCCCTTTTCTTATTTTATTAGACAAAGAGCTTGCCTGCTTTTTCCAATTACGTCTTTCGTTTTAATTATATGACAATGACAGTGTAGCTTAACTATAGTTAGCCGAGAGCGAGTGTTATGTGTCCGACTGCCGACAGACAAACAGCCGCCTGCGCATGCGCAACTGAACATGTTCTAGATAAATCGCTTTAAAGAGAGATGTATTTTCCTTGCTCCTTGCAGTCAGGCAGTCAATTCAAATACTGTTTTATTTAGAATAGTTTTAAGTATTTTGTATTGTGGCAAGATTAACGTTTTTGTGAATTTCTATGGTTGTAGGCAAATAGGAACCTATTAGATACGTTTGTGTGAATAATAATCACATTTGCGGCAGTATCAATTATTTGCAATGATTTACACATTTACAGAGTATACTTTTTGTATTATTAGCATATGGAGACAATAAAATATTTTGAATAATTATGTATTTTGTATACTTATCGATATTATTGACTTAATCATATCGTCGCTTAAGCTGTCAAGTTAATAAAAGAATATCCTACATGTATGTGGTACTCTGAAAAATATTTATGGTCCATTCAACCTTGTGAGGGACAAGTAGGTGTCCATATGTGAAAGAAAGAAAACGTATAAGTTGTGGTAGTCACAGATATTTTCCAAAGTAAGTTACTCATGTATGTAATAAGATATATTTAGAAGTATATATTCGATTAGGGTCAGTTAGTAATAGTATCTACATGTAGATAATTCGCGAACTGTTATATTCATTTACACAGCAAGTGACAAACTTAATTCTAAATAAAATAACATAACATAATGAGAAAATAAAGAAATAAAAAGAAAATATAAACTAGAATCAAGAATGTCACTGTCCGTGTGTGTGTTAGCACGTTTGTGTTTTTGGGTAAAAACTATGTATTACTATTAAAGTCCGTACTGGCGTGTCGAGTTCCTTAATTCGTGACCGTCGAAGATGTTCAGATTGTGCTTCCTCGCGTACTCGTTGACGACTCTTTTTCCTGTGGACAAGAAGGCCGCGTAGTGTGGACGGTCGCTGGGCATATTATACATCAGGAAAAACTGCATTAAGTATCTATAATAACCGTCAAACAAAGGCATATAAACGATATACTTTTTTCGTCTGTGATAATGAAACGATTTCTTTTATGATATAATGAGCGCAAGATCTGAGAGCCATTCCAATAACAAAACTGTTGAAAATAGAGATCATTCTTTTCTAATGCAATTCCCGCTCTAGTAAGTAACAATTCTTCCTGTATAGCGGGAGACATTCAAACAACGGAGACAATGAACACCATAATAGAGTTCCAATATATATTTTTAATGCAATACCCACTCTAGCAATAATTCCAGTATCGCGGACACTTTATAGACATTCAAACAACGGACTCAAAAACACCCAGACTCTACTACTAGTGGTGTATCAAACAAATTTTGTCCCATGTTAATAGTTTATTTTAATGGGAGAATACTATTTGTGCCTCCGTGGCGCAGCGGTAGTGAATGCGACTGTTGTGCAAGAGGTCTCGGGTTCGAATCCCGGGTCGGGCCAACAAACAGTTATTGGGTTTTTCAGTTAAGAAATTGACGGTGTAAGACACCCCCGTGCCTCGGAAAACACGTAAAGCCGTTGGTCCTGCGCCTGATCTCTCTCCGGTCCTGTCATATTACCGTCCCATCGGATCATGAGAGTTAGGGAACAGAGAGTGCACTTGTGTTTGCGCACACACTTGTGCACTATAATATCTCCTGCGTAGTTGGCCAGTCTCCGTTAAGACTGGCCGCCGGAGGATGTTACATACATACATAGATTCACGCCTGTTTCCCAGAGGGGTAGGCAGAGACTACGGATTTCCATTTGGTACGATCCTGACACACTTCTGTGGCTTCATTCACTTTCATCACATTTCTCATACACGCCCGTCGGTTCAAGGAGCTCTTAACCTGGCCTTTGTCCAGAACGCCTCCGATCTGATCGAGAAACGTTCGTTTAGGTTTTCCTATTGCGACTGTTCCATTCACACTAGCCTTATACACTTTCTTAGTCAGTCTTTCCTCGTCCATTCTTTCTACATGTCCAAACCAGCTTAACATACCCTTTTCTATTCTTGTCACTATATCCACTATATTATTGTTATTATTATTCCGGAGGATATTATTATTACTATTTGTGATATTTATAACACTGAGACTAGATAGAAGCTCTATTTTGACAGTTTTCATTACGAGAATTGGCTGTCAGATCCATTGTCAAAATATATCAGACCTTGTCTTAGTTGAGGTTAATATGTACTTAGCTGACTAGATATAAAAGTTTTAATGAAAAAACAGAATTAATTTTATAATGCAGTTTTTTTATATAAATCTTTTGCTGTAATTTTTTATTTTATGTCAGTTTATGTTGCGATATCTGCTATATTATAATTTATAAGCAATATCATTGACTGTTATTAAAAGATCATTATTTTAACAAAAAAACAGCAAAAGATCACGTTGACAAGTATTCGCTAAGGCAGAACGTAAAAACAATCAACTTTACTCATATTTATAACTACTTAAGTCAATCGTTGAGAGTTTTTAGTTTGTATTATCTATCACGTCGTATTTATCATTATTGAATATTCTATAATTACCTAGGTATAAGAAAACTATAATCTATACTATAATTATTTATAATAAATACAAATGTCTGTATGTTTCGATTGTTTAGCACGATTTTGATGACATTTAGTATAAAGATAGCTAGAAATATTTTAAAAGAAATGCGACGTAACGACATGTAACTAGTATTAAAAGATACAAGTTTTTATAAAAATCAAAGAAACACGTCCGGTTTTTATTAATTATTTATTATTGCTAATTATAGACAGCAATTAGTTATCAATTCTTAAGATAAGTCTTGTTAACAATTTGATAGATATTATCATTATTTGCAGTTTTTTTATATAATACAGAAACTGCTTATAAATATTTATCACAAGCATATTTTCACGATTATAGCATTTACATTCAATTATGGTTTCATTTTGGTATGCCATATGCAGCAGTGATTTACTTTACCTTTATTTATAACGGATAATTTCAGTATCAATTGGTATTTTACCACAACCAGACCGTTGCGTCGCTTGAGAAGCTAATATTGCGACTCGACGCCATGTTTGTTTTCTAGCATTGTTATCTTTATACTACGATGTATCTTGTTTAACTAGGTATATAATTAAATATGGAATTCGATTTACTCTTAAATATATTATATTTAAATTTATTCAGTTTATTTTACTTATAAAATAATAATGCACAAACTCATTTGATAAATAGACGTGATAGACGATACGCAAACTTATTTTAGTAATATAGTGTCAATATTTCTTTATTTTAAATAAACTCTTTTTATCTTATTAAATGGGAAATATTGGCACTTCACTCAAAGTACTGGTAGGACCAACCAATGTGTAAAATTACAATAAACAATTATTATAATGTTCAATAAAATTGATTTTCATTGCTCTAGGTTTTTACTCCATAAATGGTGTATTTAATTAACAACATGGATACGCGATACTTTACGTAATTATACCGATAAGAATAACTCGTTCATTAATATACATTATTGGGATCGATCCCTCATCGAACCAATAGGAATTGAAAAAATATGATGCCACCTATTAATCGAGCATTCTGCTATTGAGAATTAGCACAATACCGAATAGATAATAAAAATGTCATATTATAGATTTTTATTTTAATATTATGGTCTTTAAAATTACTCAAATATATGTACCTACAGAGTTATAGATTGATATCTCAGACGCATTTATACTTACAAAATGTAAAAAATACATAATGCGTTAACGCATATATTAAATATGAAAGCATTTCTTATATTATATTTTAAATCAATAAATAGACAGCGAGATAGATCGTTTTAATAATATAAGCTGTAAATATATGTACGGACCTTAAGTATATGAGGTCCTTTAAACTATTTAACTGTCTTTATATTTATTAAAATGATACAATTATAAATTGTAATTTTAACATTGGTTAATCAATTGTATTTATAACTATCGCATCGCTAGTGCTCAGGTGACAAAATCGCAAAAGCCAGTTCATCATTAACGTCCTACCTTCGTCAATTTTCCGCGAGGCCTCGTCCACGTCGCTGCCTGCGTAATTCAGGATAACCAGCACCAGCGGCATCATCTCCCAGGAGTAATGGAACTTCTCCAAAATTTTGTGACAGTTTTCCACTAACGTTTCCAATGGCACCGCTGTTGACAAACGAGAAAATTATATTAGTTATCATTACTTCATATATTATATATACATACATTATATTTATATGTATATAGTCTCACGCTTCGATAACCAAAAGTGTTGGCTGAGATACAGGTATAGGTATCCACTTTTCGCCTACATTGTTTAATTTGTAAGAGGAGGCAAGTCTTGTTATTGACTTGACTCAGTGCTAATACTGAAACTTTCTTGACAGGAAATCAAATAAAAAAAAATTACTAGGTAATAGATTTCAAGGATTTTGCTGAAATTTCTAGAGATATCACAATATATCCGTATAAAACAATTCAGACGACAATTATTTTAAATTGACATAACATAATACGGTATAGGAATCATATCATTTGTTAGACGCTAAATATTTTTGTTTACATGGTCTATGAGGTTAACTATGATGACAGCCTAATGACAACAATTAAAGGGAAATGTCAGCTCTACAATTGGAAGTCCTATGCCTCAGCAACTTATAATTTCTATAATAAGATACTTTCGCATGTCCTATGATAATTGGTAAGCAAGACAAAATCACTGGCACAAGCCCACTTAAATAATAACAACTGGCATGACTCATTTTACTTAAACTACAATCATAGGCGCTGGTAACGCCATTACTGAACGGAAATACGGTCAAGTACATAATTCAATTATATTTTTATAATAACTCAACATTTTAAACATAGCCCAACAATACCCTATCAATGAGTACTAGAATTAGTAGCACTGCTGGTGATTTTTCATTGTCACATAGGTAATTATGGGTTTGGATAGAGTAATGACTGTATGGAACACATTAGCACGTATTACGTTGTCAGCGCTCATCGGCCGATGGTTGTTCCATGACGTCTTTGCCACCCCATTCATTAAATGATTTGTCGACAGTAGCCACTATAAGTATCGTTTAATTAACATATAAGGTGGTTAAATTTCCTCCAACGTATCTTTTACTGGACTCCCGTTCCCATTTGTATGATTAATACTATTATTACATCCTGATATTGGCTGTCTCTGTCTGTGTCCTCTGGTATTAATTGGCGCTTATGATTACGGCGTCGTGAGGTCCCGACGGGCAGTGCTATTAGATTTTGTTGCTAGGTTATTATCAATGTGGAAAGGTTATTAAATGGGACAGCATAGCTGGGGACTGATACGTGTAATGGGTCTATACATATCCATTCTGGAAATTTACAGGTGCCACCCTATAGGTATTTTTATCATTTATAATTTTGGGAATTTTTATGTCATTGGCATCAGTTTAAGTAACTGCACATATTCTACTATCATAGAACAAGAAGTAAAGCGACTACAACCCAATATTGATGGCATGATACTCCCGATGTTAGAGGTCGTAGATTCTATGTTCAACTTGGCATTCATTACTATTATGAGCGCTTAACATAAGCCATTGACCACCTCGCAGAGATAAAACAATAATACCGAATTAGATTTTTAATTAATAATATTGTATAGATGTTTATTGTATAATTATTACTGCCCGTGGACGACACGACAGCCGGAGTGTAGTCATATTTAAATGATAATATAAAAATCTTTGAATCCTCTAAGCACATGTATACTCACGCCATTTTTATTCTAAAAAGTGCTGGTAGGACAGAAATAACCGTATTTCACGAGTTATTATGTTAGGCTTCAAGTGATAAGGAGCGAGCCTATTTAGGTCTAACGGGCACGTTTTCAGACGCCGACTACGACTAGGAATGTATCAACAGCAAAATCCAATAACATTTAGCATCGTCTCATAAGCAAACTTATCTCCAAATCCGTAGAAACATGATTAAGTATTTCGGACAAATTTATTTCTTTGAAGAGTCAAATTTTAGCCCTGTATAAAAATAATATTAACACTGTCTCTCTACTGGGCACGAGCCTCTGCTCAATGTGAGAAGTGTAAGGCCATAGTCCACCACGCTGGCTCAGTGTGGGCTGACAGGCTTCCCATATCTTCGAGAACATTAGGACAACTCTCAGACATGCAGGTTTCTGACAATGCTTTCCTTCGCTGTTACAGCTAGATAACTATTTAATAAGCAAATAACTTTAAAGAGTCAGAAGAGCGTGGCTTGTGATCGATCTCCAGAACTTTGCGTGGCAGTGCAATGGTCGCCGACTAGGCTATCGCTGCTTATTATATTAGAAGTTACATTGAACATTAATAACTTTTAAACTTTCGCGTTGCATGATGTATATATAATACTAGCCTTTGCCCGCGGCTTCGCTCGCGTTAATTTAGAATTTGACAATCAATTCGGGTTGTACTCGGCTTGTAATAATATAATTCAATCATGATTCGAAAGAATCGTGGCGCCATCTATTATCATAAGAACGTTTTTGTTGTTTTCTTCGGGAACAATACTTTTTTTCAAGATGAAAAGTATCCTATGTCTGTTTCTGTATACCTAAAACGTATATGCAAAATTTCAGAATGATCGGTTCAGTGGTTTAGGCGTGAAAAGGTAACAAACAAACAAACTCATTTTCGCTTTTATAATATTAGTTAGGATGTAACGGGTATTAACACAATCATGCATAATGTTTACCTTTTTTAGTCTTGACGTTTCGACCAGGTTACACCGGTCGTGGTCACAAGCTGACTCAGTGCTTTGTTTACTAGAAATTATGCTCTGCTTTTAGATTAGACCACACACAATCTCAGCATTACAATAAGCCGAAACTATTTTAATTTATTTACTTTTATGATCGCCTGACACTTTCAAGTACCTAGAGACTAAGCTACCGACTTCTCGGTACTAAGATTTAAACAAAAGCGGCACTTTAGTGTTAAGTGACACCACGTTTGTAACAATAACAAATGTGACAAGATGTTATTGTTATATAACATAAATAAACTGCAGTTGATAACGAATGTTTATAAGTGTGTACTAAATAGTTCAGAGAACTTGGTTTTGAAATGAGTTACTCGGAATTTTGTAGTCCTAGTAACACTTCATTTAAATAAGTTATAGGTTTAAGTTATGTGGATTATTTTTATTATCTATAGATACTAATATTATTAAGACTATAGATTTGGTTTCCTGTTTGTTTGTTTGTAAGCATTTAATTCAAAAACTGTTTTACCAATTTGAAAAAATCTATCACCATTAGAAAGCTCTATTATCACAGAGTAACATGGGCTATATTTTATAAAAAAAAGTTCTATGACTAACATAACCTAATCTACTTTTACGCAAGCAAAGCCGCGGAGAAGGTCTAGTAGTCCATAGGTATAGCGATTTGGGTGTGATACAGTAACAAATACGCAAACTTTCGCATCGATTGTTTTAGAAAAAAAAAAAAAAAAAAAAGAGCAATTGCCAGCTTGCGTTTCTTTTAATCTAAGATTTTAAAATATGGATTGATAGATCTGATAACACTCAGTGCGCAGGCGTGGCCAATTATTTTCGTAACGGTACTAATGAGCTAGCTCGTCTGAGGAAGTATGTTGTCCAAAGAACTAATTATATTTTCTCTATTACACAATTATATAAGTAATACTAGTTTTCACCCGCGGCTTCGCTCGCGTAAATGTAGGTTAGGTTAGGTTAGGTTTGCAAAAGTTATTTTTTCCGGATGAAAGGTACCCTATGTTCTATTCTGTACCCCTGACAACGTGTATGCAAAATTTCATGTTGATCGGTTGAGTAGTTAAGACGTGAAAGCGTAACAAACAAACAAACTCATTTTCGCATTTATAATATTAGTAAGGATGTATTTGTTGGTGCTAAATTGTCTTGAATAGTGCCAACGTTGCAACGCCTGCGCATTTCACCATCTACAACTAAAGCATTAATAATGAAAACAAGTTTTTTTGTTTGACATTGTTGCACTAATTCAAAGTTTTAACTCTTTTTCAGTGTATAATATTAATTATTTTAACATCTACGAGACCGTTTGCACGTGTGGTGCAGGGAGCAGGCGTTCGCGCCGCCACGCTAGTCGTTGTGAATTCAATTCCCAAATGAAACAATTATTTCTGTGATACACAATATTGGGTTAAGTCTGGATTTAGGTGCTTTGTGTCCGTTAAGTGTGTGTTTGTACAGTGTCTCGCGATACTAGGTTTGACCTATAGTGCGGTAGTGTAAATGAGAAAGAGAAACAAAGAGATATGAGGACTACATTACTAAAACGGCTTTTATAAGAAGTATTGTAGCTGCCAGTTTTTTTTATGACTACCATCAAAGATAAATGCCATCATGAACTGTCGACACACATGTGTCAAAGGAAAGACTGAATATAGAAATACAAATAATACAAATACTTCGCCATTATTTAATTGTAAAGGGGATTAACGGCTTAATGCTTATAGTGCCAATCAAATTAAGAGATTATAATCTTCATTAAAAAATAAGACATCGCCCGCACTATTGAAATTAAACTACTTTATAGGGATTTGGTCGCGTTGTTTATTTTAAAACACTTTTATTACCCGGTTTGATCCCTGTGACCATGGCTGTTGTAAAGCAACCGAAACGTCAGAGAAAAGTGTAAATTTAAATATAGTTTTAATTAATTTAAATAGCTTAAATTGTAGTAATGTTTAATGCGTATTGGTTAGTGTAACCGATTGCCACGCCTGAGGTCGCGGGTTCGATTCCCGCACAAGTCAAACATTTGTGTGCATGAACATGGATGTTTGTCTTGGTCTGGGTGTTTCTATGTATAATAGGTATTATTTACAAAAAAAAATAGTATATATGTATGTATATCCATTGTCTAGTACCCATAGTCGAAGCTCTGCTTAGTTTGGGCTAGATGGTGTTGTGTGTATGTGGTAGAATATTATTATTATATTATTATAATAGTAGTATTAAAGTTCAAAATTATGTAATAAAAGTGCTTTTAAATAAACAACGCGACAAAATTTGTATAAGTAGTTTAATTTCAATGTATACCATTCGCGTGAACGTAAGACAATATTATGTAACTCCCGCACTAGGAATAAATAATGTGTGGGGACTTTACAAACATTCAAACAACGGACACAAAGAACACCTAGACTCGGAACAACCATTTGCGGATCACACAAAGTTTGTCCCGTGTGGGATTCGAACCCACAACACTCGGCGCAGTGGCAGTGATGAGGCAACCACTCGCCATCCGTGCAGAATAAAATAAAGAATATACATAATAACACATAGAATTACTAGGTAATGTAATAATATGTACGATTGCACGATATTGTTTTTGGCTTATGTTTAACTTATCACCAGATATAGTAAAATATAACAGTCAAAAATAGTAAATGATCACCAAATTGCACAGCAAAATATATTTAAAGAGATCAAAATAAGTCAACGGATGATGACTATTTTTGGGTGGGTTTAAGAAGGAACCTAACATAACCTAGCCCTAAGACGGAATGCAGTGATTTGAGGCGTATAGGTGCTCGTTATGATATATTTTAGTAAACATATTTTGCTGCGCAATTACTATTTTTGGTGGTCATTATATTTAATCCCATTGTTTTTTGTGGTGGTTTCGCCATTTTCACTGCGCCGACTGTTGTACGTTCGAAACCCATACGGGATAAAGAAAAATATTCCCACAAATGTGTGATCCATTAATAGTTGTGTAGTTAGTATTCTGGATGATCTTTGAGCCCGTTGTTTCAAAGAAAACTAGAGCAGGCGTTGTTTTTTTTTAAATGACTGAAATTTATTTATTAACTAATAACACTAAAACTAAAAGCAGTGTATGCGCTTTAATTAGGAAAGCCTTTGAATGTCTACTGGCAAGGTTTCGTTAAAATCAGGCCAATGTAAATCATAAAATGAGCAATAAAACACTCCGCCAAATGTTAAAATATCCGCATAGGTTCACGTGCCAAAAGACTAGAGCAACATTTATTATATATTTTATTTGATTCTCTATTTACTGCGTATAACATGTTAACTATTCATTTTAAATGTATTACTATAAATGAGAAGCCATAGCCTAGTAAAAACCGACGGCCACGCAAAGGTCTTGAATTAAATCAAATTACGCACCTCTTCTCCTTTTCGGAAGTTAAGTATGTATTCAATAATTTATTATTATTATTCGCTTTAACGATGGAGGGAAACGTAATGAGGAATACTGCATGTCTGGGAGGTGTGAGAAGTTTGCCAGTGTCGGTCAGTACCTACCCCTTGTCTCTTTTACTTACTATTACTTAGTATACCCGCGCTCAGTAGTGATACAGTTTATATATTATTGATACATAAATAAAGTACAGTAATTAAAAAAAATAAAAATGTAGTTAATAAGCAAATGGGTACAATCCTTTTATTTTATTTTTAAGCCTAGGTTACAGACTCGTCTTTCTAATGTAACGAAATATTAATTCTTCCATAAAACTTTCGTATCAGACCCCCGAACCTCATAAGGATGATGATAAACTCATATGGATGATGATATAGCTAAGATGATTTTGTCTACTTCGGTTGCATACAAACACACAGTCTAACGACTATATCCTCGAGGAGTGCCACAGTAGAAACCCAATAATACTTTGCACGACCCGGGAACTTGCATTTATTAAACTTGCGCTACCGAAGCATGCTTATCCAATTGGAACCCTTATCTAATATTGTCTTCTGTTTACGCGAATGTTATTCATTGAAATTAAACTACTATATACGGATTTTATTGCGTTGTTTATTTGACACTTTATTACAAAATTTTGAAAACTGTTACACTACTGAGACCATGGTCATGGTCTCCCCGTGACCATGGCTGCTGAAAAGCAACCGAAACGTCGGGGAAAGTGTAAATACAAATATAAATAGTATAATAGTATAGTAATAGTATAAATAGTTTTAATAGTTTCAATAATTTAATTAGCTTAAAATTAGTAAAGTTTAATAGTAAAAGTAGTGTAACAGTTTTCAAAATTTTGTAATAAAGTGTCAAATAAACAACGCGATAAAATCCGTATATAGTAGTTTAATTTCAATGGAACCCTTATCGTTTACTTTCCTTAGCACCGGCTGTTTTTGTAACAGTACAAGGCTTCATTATTTCCCTCCTCTTCAGTTTATCCAAGAACTTATAGTATTTCATATCTACAGATCATTCGTAAAGATAAATACCCAGACAATCTAATTTAAGTCTCGTAAACACAGCATGACAGCACGGTTTTGCTCACACAACTTTATTTATATTACCCTCAATTATATCGTCAAGCGAATAAAAACTTGTCGAAAACAAAGAAACAACAAAGTAACAGCCGCCACTATAAACGGCACCGTCACAAATCAGATACACGAAACAAAAGCCAACTAAATCGTCAATAGACATCAATGAAACACAATCGAGAGACCATAAACAAGGATTAAGAATCATAATCGAGGTAGCACATCACTAGTGCCATAAACTATAAGTCAGAAGGTCGTGCATCATGTGGACACTTCGTTTTTACGACTTTTACGTCTTTTACGGGGTTTACGGCTTCCCTTTGTGCTGACAGCTCCGTCGGTGATAAAAAACCTATTCAGAGGTGGTAGGGACACTTGGACATGGTTCGTCATGCCTCTAAACTCCGAGATAGTGTTGTTATACTCGTCCATGAGTTGAATAGCGACGGCTACTTACCGCGTATTGTTTGAAAGATTGCTCTTGTACGGCCCGAATGGATTTTAAGCTGATGTCATGTAAGGAAAATCTGTTTTGTTGGATCATAAACGAAACATTGGCAGGCTATAACAATGTTATGTTTTTAAATTTCCTGTTGCATGGTTTATATTAAATAGCACAAGAGAGAAACGTGATTTAGATGGATGATGATCTGATTGCTTTACGTTGGTAGTCACGAGTTGATTGTCGCCCTTAGATGACAGCACATTTTTAAATAGTTACATCATCTTGACTGAATATTATTTATCCCCCAACAACTTAGTACCTTAGTACTTTTCTGCATGAAAGGTACCCTATGTTCTTTTCTGTATCCCTGACATCGTGTATGCGGAATTCAATGATGAGCGGTCAAGAAGAAGGCGTTAAAGCGTAACAAAAAAAATTGGGGCAGTCTTTGGGGACTGCCGATAGAAGTGAAAACTTTAATCCTTGATCATAAACACTTCTTTATAAGCAAAAAAAAAACAAAAAAGGAAAATTTCATTATTTTTTGCGTAGGACACACCATTTCTGAGATATTGTTAATATTCTAAAATAATTCAAAAATGGAAAGCGTGGAAGCGTGACGATGACGAAGCGTGTCGATGACGCGAGTTCTATGATTTTGTTCACTCAAGAAGTGCTCAACGCGCCTAAAGAAGTTTCCACTTCAAAAATTAAACACTTATAATAAGTATTATAAATGCGTGTGGCATTTATAATACTTATTAGTTCGACTGCGATAACTGAGACAGGTTTTACACTATGAAAATACTACAAGACAATGCTATAAATACCAATCGGGCAATATTTTGTGCAAACGTCTCATTTTCTGAAAATGCAGTTTTTAAACGCACGGCTTTTAGGCCCTTTTGCCTTTAATTTAATCCGGCCTATGGTTGCTTACAACGCCAGAGGTATAACTGGCTTTAACTAGCCAGCAAAAGCGGATTCGCGGCGCTGTCAGAACAAAAGAAATTAAAAACTTTGCAACGATTTAAGACTGCCCCGAGTCGATATTTAAATCGGCGCGCGGCCGCCATAGTGAAATTGTATGGAGGATTTGAAATGCTTTTTTGATAAATATGTATTTTTATTGTCAACCAATAAATTAAATATTTGGGACGGACAAATTGTAATATAACTATTTATGTTTTGTTTAAGCGGTAAAATAGGACAGATTTCTACTGTTATAATCTAAAAATCACGTAACACGAGCTTACGTTTTTGCATTTTTCGTGCAAATTTACGTAATTTTGTAGGCGAAAATATTAATTATTTTAAGTTTTTTACACGGAGGAATTGACAACACATTAATTGTTATGGTAAATGTATATTTTATATTTGTATTAAACAAAAAGTGTTGATTTTATCAACTAAACTGTGACCGCCTGTTTTGGCACATTTCGCTCGGCGCAGTCTTAAAGGTATCTCTTCTCCACTAAACAGCTCTGGTTGTGGAACTACTATTAACTACTACTATAGTATATTTGTATTTATGTATACTCTGCTACTAGCATGGAATTCAATACGTACTTAGACAATACTTAAGTAGTTATTACATAGCTACAACGCTGTTTAGACACTTACCCCACAAATCGAGTGTTGTTTATGTCTAATATTAAATGTAATTTTCTATTTAGATTACACAACATGTTTATTTAAATTTTGCCGTTATCTTACAAAATCCGTGTATCTTTTCTCTCTCTGTGTGTTTGTATTATTATAAGTCAAGTTTTTATAAAAATCTTTTACTGATACCCTTAAAATGAAATTTGTTTAGCTTCCTTTTTGTGATCGACCTAGTAACATACGCAAGTTGTGGAACTTGAGCGGGTTGCATCGGCATCGTTTAAACAACTGACCACATTTGAGCAAGTAACCCATATGCCGTCGCGCATGTATCTCGCGCGGCCAGCTTGCACATGTATATTGCGCAAGATGCTTGCGCGTGTAGCCCGCGCTACTTGCATCGCTTACAAGCACCATTTAACAACAAATGAGCAATCGATTTAATTTTATATCCCAGATATTGTATATTCTTATTGTTTCGCTGATATTTACAAGGAAATGGCATTACTTTTATGAACAAAACGATAAAATAACTACTTGGCCTTCGAATATTATCACCGAACAAGTATGAATTTATTATTTTATCTTTAGAATTATTTATGTAAAAGCTAACTATTAAATTGTTTTTATCAATTAGTTTTAATGCATACATATGTAGTACTGATATAGTATAGATACTCACGACTATATACATATATGTATGTATGTATAGTACCTATAGATACTGATGACTTTTTCGCGGTGGGTAGGCAGTTTAGTGCTCATTACAGGTAGACTTAGGATATTTTAGTACTATCTTAAATTTATTCTCATCATATTCTGCAAGCAAGCTTTTGGTTTAATTGTTTAGCTAAACTTTAGCTAGGATCGAATATCCTTATATGGAATGGAGGGTTGGTAACCTGAGATACAGGAACCATCCTAGTTCAGGTATCAACCTCCCATAGTATATTTTTATGTGTATATTGTTTATCAATTTTCTTTGTTACTATGGCGAGAAAATAAACGTTATTATTATTATTATTTAATTGGGGACTATTTCGCTTAGGTCTGCGTCTTACAACTGGGGTTGGATGAGATGAGATTCGTAATTCATAAAATGTCGTAAAGATTACAAAGATTTGCCTATCTATACCTTCCTGGTCATCCCTTTTTGCCCATTTTTCCACATGGCCAAAACATTTCCGTATATCTTTCTAAATTCTTATTAGTACATCTTCTTTTACGCCAGCAGCGTATTACGCTGTTTAGAAGCTAAATCTTAATTCTGTCTTTTAAAGTACTGAGTATGAATCTCATATTTCGTTTTGAAATTAGTAATAGGTATGTCAAAAGCTTGGTAAAACAGTTGTCTGCTAAACCAAGATGTGTAATTTATTATTTTTAAACGAGCTCTAGTTACAAATCCTGAGTTGCAGGGCACTATACGTTTGTAAAATAATAATTAAAACAACGGACACAGAAAGTACCCAGACTCTGAAAAACTATATGTTGGCCGCACAAATTCTTGTCCCGTGTGGAGAACGAAAGCACTCGGCGTAATAGCATTACCCAGGCCAACGCTTAAACCATTACGCCATTTGTACAAATCAAACAAAGACACAATGGTAACCCAATGCAGAAGGCAATAGACTTCAATTGAGAACTTGCGAGTTCGATGCTCACTATGCACAACCAGCGTCTTTTTCTTCTTCGTGTCAATGGTTCTAGTTTGAACAATATATTATCTGCATAATATTCGGCCATTCTAATTGCGTTAGGAGTAGCCGCACAAAGCTCTGATAACGTGCAAGTGGGCGGGCAATAAGGGCACCAACAAATGTGCCATTGCCTGCTCCAGCTCACCACAGTCACACTGAGCAACGCCGGGGTCCCTGAACCTCCTCTTACACGAGTTCGTTCTACAGCGGCCAACCTGGATGCGAAGTCTATTTAGAGACTTCCATACATGGCAGGGTGTGACCAGGTGGTAGAGACTCCTCTGGTGTAATATAATGTGAGGGTGGAGGATTCTTTTTGGCCCACAGTCTACATCAACCAACGTAAACCCGCTCAAGGATTGAACAAGAAAACTAGTAACATGAAAAAAAAAAGAAAACCAGTCATTTTATAAAAACGAGCAATATGAACAAGCGTTAAGTTAACTGTGCATGACAACTTAGTTAATGTGTTCGATAGTTTATAAGGGTTGTTTCCCAGAGCAAATTAAAGATGGATCCTTCGGCCTCTTATTCCTAAGGATAGTCATGATGAGCTGACGACTGGATAACACATGGCAAGCTGCTATTATCTTGTCAGATACTGTTTGTTTATTTAGTATCAATTGTATTTTGTATTGCTGTAAGTGGCGCTTTACGACACAGTAATCCGCTTCTCGCTCGATTGATAACTGAGTTTAAAAAAGAGGTTTATTATTGGTATTGGAACTGCTATGGAATCAGTTGCCTTGTTATATGTTTGTGAGTATAATTGTTTCCGAGTACGATGGTAAGGTGTATGGCTTTGAATATTTCTGCTAGGGAATGCTTGCCCGCTATAACGCGTGCCAACTCTACTGTCACACATTTAAGAACAAGTTCGGTCTAGCAAGCCAGATTAGGGCCCATAAAAGAAAAGATCCATGTTATCCGAGGTTGCCATCATGAAAAAACTATGCGGACTATGTAAATATAGCTATAATAGATATTTACTTCATTTTCGGTATTATGAAAGCATGATTCCCATAATGTTCACTTGGTCCCATCGTATGTGCTTGTGCGGGAGATTCTTAGGTTCAGGATCGAACAAGGCTTTCCTGATAGGAAATGCTCGCACCTATTACGTGGTTCAATAGTAATTATGTTTTTCAGGCTGAATTTACGTCAAGGCGGCAAATCTTCACGGCAACTGACCACCTGAGCAATAGATATTAAGTATAGTTCACACGTGTGCTCTCAAACACAAGACTACTGTCTATTTTATTCAGGCTTGTTTCCCGAACTTTCTAACTACGGGCTGCTATTAAATATCTACGAAGGGGAAGGCAGACGTGTATATCATTTACATTTCGACAGATGGAATGGAATTGGAATGATCCCTGCCGCCTCCTTTCGCCATCGTCCTACGCGACAGCATTTTCACTCCCATCATTTAGATGGTTGGCAGTCCACAACTGTGCGTTTCTCCAGGAATTTTCTGCCTCGCACAACAAAACTGTGGAATGAGCTGTCGCCTACGGTATTGCCGGACCAATACGACCTTCAACACTTCAAGAAAAGAGCGTACTCCTTTTTAAAAGGCCGGCAACGCACTTGTAACTCCTCTGGTGTTGCGGGTGTCCATGGGTGGCGGTAATCGCTTACCATCAGGCGATCCGTCCGCTCGTTTGCCCCCTAATTCATAAAAAAAAAAGATATGGTTTTAGATGGGCGAGCCTATAGCTTAACGGGCACACATGCAGTCTCTACTGAGAATTTCGTAATAGAAACACATTTTATGATGTTATGTATGTATATTATACTAGCTCCTTGAAAACCCTTTATAAATCGATACAAATACACAGTAAAGCTGAACTATAAAGTATAAAATAGGAATCCAACATGCCGTGTGACGTAACAGTAGAACGGTAGCCGCACTGCGGACGAACGAAGTTTTATGTGCAAGTTTACGAGTCGACTTTATTGTACGATGGGTGTGCAGGCTCAAACGAATGATACTGCGTATGTAGCTTACTGTATGCTGATAACGAAACGTATCAAATTCTCTACTGCTTTCGCTTTGTGACGGTAAATATTAAGCTTTTTGGTATGACATAATAATGTAGGTATGTGGCATAAGCTTACGAGCTGAGTCGTGCTACGCAAATAAGCGACTCTTTGGAAAAGGAATTGGACATGCGTCTGAAAGGATAAGGTAGCAAACAAGCATATGGCCCACCTGATGGTAAGTGATCACTGTAGCCTATGGACGTCTGCGACACCAGAGGCATCACGCATTGCCGACCCTTTAGGAAAGGAAGTGGGAAGGAGAAGGAGCGGGATGGGGGAATGGGGGTGATTGGGCCTCCGGCGCTCTTACTCACCGAACGAAACACAACAGTAGGAATACTGCTATTTCACGTCGATATTCTGTGAGAGGGTAGTCCTTCCCCGATCGAGTCGGCCCATTCATGCTGAAATCAGCGAGGCTCTACTACTCATATTTTTGGTTCTTTTTTTTGGTTCGAATCTAACTCTACCGACCCATTCCTTACCGAGTTGAACCTATTCCTAACACAAGCGTATTAGCCACTGTTGGGTTACGTTATTGAGTCACGTTTAGCTGACGCTAGCATTTAAGCACTTTGTATCGGACGCGTATGTCGCGCGGTTCGAGTTAGTCGGTCTCTCACGTTTGTAACTATAACATGTAACAACTAAATAAACATTGTAATCTGCTAAACCATCTTTTACTTGAAGACTCCCACAAATCGTAACCCTAAACACGTATTGGTGGCAAGGATACAGCTCAGTAACTAGTAGGTATCCAACAGCCACCGGTCATCTTTATCACTTTCGCGCAACGACTTACTTGATAAACGGACGGAATGTTGAAATTTCTTGGAGTTGAAACTCTATATGCGATGGTGCATACCATCAGGCGACTGTTTGTTTAAAAGTACTTCAAATACATGTATTAGTAGTATTACCATAACTATGTTTATCACCTACGTAATAAAACTTATTGCTGTTTTCGGGGTAAAGCTTCAGATTGTTTTTGAAGCCTGCCAAAAAACAAAATGGCCTTCTGACCAAGCATGTTTATATTTCGAAAGCACTTAGAATATTTGTTGGTTTCGTGACAAAACATTACGCTAAACAATTTTGTGTCTTCGTTATGTACTACTCTCGGTTCCCAGTTCAATGTATGTACAATATATTTTCATGGCTCTTGATCTATGAAAATAAACTATTTGAGAACATTTAGGTACGCCTTGTGCCCTGTTCCGAGTCCCAATGTCGCAAATAAGTGACGTATTTTGAGGTTTCTAAATTAATGTAATTCATTTATTTGGGCTTTATTTTATAGATGTTTTAATACACTCTATATACTATAATAAAAGTGTTTCATAAATTGATATATAATGATATTTGTAGTTCTTCTACTATGTAAATAACTGATCGAAAATGTTTGATTTATGTGCCGCCTATGATACATGCCTACCTTATTCTGCCTGTGGAGTGTATTCAAATCATTTATTTCGGGCTGCATAGGCCCATAGATTAACCTAAATATACATATTATAAAATTTTATAATACATACACACAACACCATCTAGCCCAAACTAAGCAGAGCTTGTACTATGTGTACTAGACAGTGAATAAACATACATATATGTATACTTTTTTTTGTTTTATAAATACATACATATTATACCTACATAGAAACACCCAGACCAAGACAAACATCCATATTCATGCACACAAATGTTTGACTTGTGCGGGAATCGAACCCGCGACCTCAGGAGTGGCAGTCGGTTACATTAACCATTACGCCATCGAGGCCGATTTGATGTTAGTAAATACACCTCCATACTATGTTAGTAAAACTTCACATCGCACACTTAATACTAGTGCGCTCGGCTGGTACTTGTTCGCTTTTAAATTAATATTAAATACAGTAACCAAATACCATTATGTAAGCTGTTTAAATATTGTCGTAAGCTGTAGTATCTAAGGTAGGTATGCGACATGAGCTATAAAGCGATGATAGCCGACCCCGGATAGCCTGTGCCATCGCATTTTTATTTGACAAGCCATTGATGGCTGGCTATCTTCTGCTATCTAAATTATTTATTACTATACTTAATGTAACGTTTATAACGTCATTATAGACTTACTCTACCTCACGATTTCGTTGGCGTTAAACGACAGATTTGAGTCGTAATGCGATGTTATAGCCTATAACCTTGTTCAATAAACAGACAAAATGTGGACTAACTAATAACACTTGGTTGATCCGGGAATTAAAAGCGAGACATCATGATCGAATAAAATAGCACAAACGAAGGTAATTTTATTTTTCAAGTTATTATCGGAAATTGACTGCTTTTAGTTGTTTTAGTGGTCGAGTCGCCAACGACTGAGCCAAGTGTTATCGTGTCTTCTGGTCGTAGGTAGTAGAAATCTGTTCGCAGTACACTTTAATAACCGTTTAGTAGTATTTAACCATATAGGTATGTGTACTGTCCCACTGCTGGGAACAGGCCACTATCTCAGTGTGAAAAGGGTTAGGCCACAATTCAGCACGCTGGCCCAGTGCGGCTTGGTAGATTCTACATATATTCGGCTTGGTAGATTCTACAAATATTTATTTATAGTCGGCCGCAATGGCGTAGTTGTCAGTGTAACCGACTGCCACGCCTGAGGTCGCGGTTTCGATTTTCCGCAAAAGTCAATCATTTGTGTGCATGAACATGGATGTTTGTCTTGGTCAGGGTGTTTTATGTATAAATTTACAAAAAAAGAGAATATATGTATGTTCATCCATTGTCTAGTACCCATAGTACAAGCTCTGATTAGTTTGGGCTAGATGGTGTTGTGTGTATGTGATAGAATGTTATTATTAGATACATTCGAGAAAATTATGGAGTACTTTTAGACCTGCAGGTTTTCTAACGATGTTTTCCTTTACTGTTTAAGCACGCGATAACTATATAATACGCACATAACTTCGAAAAGTCGGAGGTTCTTAGGGTCAAACTGGAGACCTCTGTACAGCAGTCCAACGGTCTCTATACCTAGGATGAAGATCGAACCCGGAACTTTTCGAGGCAGTCCAACATAACGACAGCAATGAATTTGCCTGAAGACATACGACACTGAGGTGGGCAAAGCAACTTTAATGGCGTTACTTGTATTTTATAACTTTCATATAAATTAGATTTTATCGCCATCGTATATATATAATTATTTTAATGAACACGTAAAGTTTATTAGTTTCCTATATATTATGTGAATTGTCACTATGAATTACTTCCACCTTGTTATGTAAACGGAGACAGGCGCGGATGTTATACCTCTGCTTCTTTGGAAATATATAGAAGAAACCCTATGCGAATATTATTTATATATAAACAGACAACCTCGCTTGTATATTGTTGACTGCATGGAGCACGATTGCTTACCATCACGTGGAGTGTGGTCATTTTGAAGAGCAAAGAAGAGAATTAAAAAAAGAAAAAAAACTGTGTGCTCCAGAAATGGTTGTTTCGAGTCTGGATGTTTTTGTGTCCGTTATTTAAATGCTAGTAAAGTCCCCCGCGACACAGGAATTATTATCAGAGCTGTCTTTTAAAAAAATTGAAAAAGGTCTTGAAATTAACCTCGCTTGTACATATATTCTGGTAGGTATTAAGAGAAGCTGGCATTGGTATACTTCACCAGGTATTGTAACTCTCGGTATGTGCCAGTGCCGGCTTAAGTCCGATTCCTAAATTAAAAACAGGAGTCGTTTTAACTACAGTTACCTAAATTTTGTAATATTTTTTTACGACTTTTAGTACGACTCGTTTCTTGAATATAAGAATAGGGGCCTTAAAGTTCTAACTTAGGGCCTATTGGCGCCTACAGGCCCCTTTTTTAAACCCTGTGGTGTTTCTGAGAATTTCTTAACACAAGACTCAAGTAATCTTTGCCCGACACGAGAATCGAAACCGAGACGATTAGCCCCAGGCTGCAGAATATGTGAATACATACGTAGATGTTTTGTGTAAATCCTTAGGTACTTACAATAATAATAATAATAATGGTTTAATACCTAAGAGACTCGACCACCACCTGCAGAGGCTTGCGTTAGATGGCTGGATCAAGTCCTTGATCCAAAAGGCAGTACTGCTCGACACCGCGCGTATTGTGAAGAGATTCCTCTCTCTGGGGCCTAACCACCGGCAGCTTGGAACCTGTTCCCGATGTCGGTGGGTCATTTCAGTTTTTATATTTTTAAATATGTATAGTATTTATATTTATATTTAAAAATGTAATTATTAGAAAGAAAAATTTATAAAGAGCATAATAATATACGTTTATTTCGGACTAAGTCCATATCGTGTTAGTAACAATTTACTTAAATTGTAATGTTAGTAGACAATACAAGGATACCTAATATGCATGATTAAATCACAGCATGTATCTGTAGCTCAGTGGGGAGACCAACAGACTACAATGCAGAGGGTCCCGGGTTCGAACCCACGTCGCGCACCTCTGACTTTCGGAAGTTATGACTTTTTGAAATTATGTGCGTATTGATTGACAATTATCGCCTGCTCCGTGCCTCGGAAAGCACGTTAAGCCGTCGGTCCCGGCTGCCATGAACATCTATGACAGTCGTTATTGGGAAGTCAGTGCTCTCTAATATCCTGACACTGATCTAGCCTTAGGGTACCGTTAGCTTTCGAGTTGCGGAGGTCAGGTGGCAGCCGCTCCGTGTAAAAACTGATATCCAGTTAAATCCGGTTAGAGCAGAAAAGCCGACCCCAAGTGACTTGGGAATAATAAAGGCTAGGGAGAATAAGATGTAGCTGCATCCATCTCCGCAACATCTCGGGGGCTCCCACTGATCCGATCACTAAATTATAATTCAGTGACGTTAGTTTCAGCGTTCTGTTCAGTACTCAGTTAATAATTATTAGCCGAGAATATGATAGGTGTACCTATACATTTAAGATTTGACAAAGTGTGGCAAACTAACCTATACATCATTTTTGAGAAGACTCGGTATGCATCCTTGACTAGTTCCACTCTAATTTTATCTTAGGTAGGTATACGTTATTTTCTAACAAGAATATCTCTTCTTATAAGAAAATAATAAATAAGAGTTGTTTGTTATAAAGAAACATGATTTTGGCAATTGCAGGTTTCTTTTCAGTTATTCTTTCCTAAAATAAATTTAACTTGCCGTAAATCTTAGAGTTCGAAAAAATGGTTCAAGTAGTATGCAAAGGTCAGAGGTCAAATATCATAGTCATTTCAGGGGTATATCGACTATGCTGAGTCGAATGGTGGAAAGGATGAAATTCAGATTTTTCGTTTCGTGCCGACATATCGACGTCAATATGAATACACAATATTATCCATAGACTTAGAATATTTTCGCTACGCTCATGGTATTATCAGACATCATTTTTAATTAAGGTACCTACGTGCCTACTATTATTCGATTTTTAAAGTAAACTTTACTATAGTAGATATGTTTGAGTTTCATTTATAGCTAATAATTAATAAAAATAAAAATCTTATTTAGGAACGGTGCGTTCGATATTCTGGCAAAACGTTAGGAAACCATATATTAGCTAGGTAGATACTTAAAATTAGTAATCAGTAGATATACCTACTTAACGATAAGGAAATACATTTTCTTATAATTTTGTTAAGTGAAAATAATTAGGTACCTAAGTATAACCTAACGAACGAACAAAATGAAGCCTGTCTACGATGCTATTTGAAACTAATGGTTAACCATTCAATCCGCTTAATTTATACCTTTTTGATAATAACATTATTAAATAAATCAGAAGTGAATTGTATAATACCTTAAGAATAATTTCGATAATAATAAATCAATATTTATTTTATTTACTTATTGATGTTAAAATATTGCTTTCAATTTATTTATCATGGCAATGTAAAAATTTTTTTTTCTTGTCCTCTACAGTCACTAAAATGGATTTCAGACCCTATTTTTAAATACAAAATCATAAAGTGTTGAGTCCCCTACGCCTACCGCGAATACACCTGCGCGTAACATTAGAAGACCATCAACTAACGTTTAAACGCGTTCCATCGCGCTATGAGCGCCCGCCGCGCCTTCGACCAATCGTAGCCCGCCGCCCCGCCTACAACGCACGCGATTGGCTCGACCACCAACTTTGAATATAGAACCGGTTTTTTTCTTCTCTAACGCCTACGTAAGCTCGGCAAGTTGTAGATTTCGTTCACGTTGTATCGAATACAATAGTCGATTACTATTCCGATGTATTTTAATTTTTGGTTATGGTTCGTTGATGGCCATGTATTGATTTAATCTGTTGTTTATATAACTGAAGCGTCGCCGCGTCGCTCAGGCCTGTGGGATATGAAACTGTTTGTTTGCTTTAGAATAATTTATCTCTTTAAATTCTATAATAAATATAGCGATTCACACTTTTGAAAATTATGCTGAAAAGTATTTCTTTTTACGTCGTTTAAAATACCATAAAAATAATGTAAGACAAAGTCTTAGCTATCGTACCTATCTACTGTTACTTTTTAATTCGTCTCTTCATCAAATCAAATGAAATCGTATACTTACCTAACTATATTTTCTATTTTACAAGTAAAAGGTGTTGGCGTAACTAGGACAAATAGAAAAAGAACTAAAATTTATATCGTTGTCCTAAAAGCAACAAGAGATAACGAGTTAAAAAAGAAAATCTATGTAAAATACCACGACTAAATACTTAAAAAAAACTAAATTTAAAAAATCTTTATCCAGTCTATAAATCAGGTTCAGTATACGGCTAACGTGCTTACCCACCTAGGCACTATATAATACTTTAGATAGCTCGAAGGATAAAGACCATAAAGTAAGCACAGATTAAATTATTTTATAATACTTGTTGTCTGTGGAATAACTCCATATTCCCATGGCCGTTTCTCAACGTTGAACACATGTTTATACAATTTTGTACAGCACTTACATTTCATAGATTCACGTATTTATATCTGGGTAAGCAGAGATAATAAAGCCACATTGGAAAGTTACCAATTTTTAGGTCCCAAGTAGTTAAAGATGTGGGTATGTTGGCAAATAAGCCACATTGACAGACTCAACAGAAAATGTTAACACTATCCGCAAAAAAGCTAACTTTATCACGGGATGAACGAGGTAGTCATGGTTATATAGGTACGCAAATATAGGTACTAGGTGGTGGATTATACCGTAGGTAATTACCATTATACAGGAAGCCATCTTATTAAACCAAGATATGTAATAAACAAAAACATGGTTTGTCTGATGGTACACCATTACCGTAGCTTATCGTTAGAAAAGCAGATCACTGGTCTTGCTGAGAGCAAAGTGAAATAAGAACGCGCTGTTATCGAAATAGTTGCTAGAGTCGTATTTATGATAATTTTGAAATAGTAAGCTTGTTTCACTGAAGAATATTTGACGCAAATAATGGTGCATCAATTAGGTATATGTCTATGGTTTCACGAAAGTCAGACTATATACATTTTTTAATCTAAACACGGAATTAAATTTATAATTCACGATTATTTATTTTGAGTCTTGGTGGGGTTGCTTGCGTCAGTTCTTTCTGCTTTTATTTAAAATAAAATACTAGCGCAAGGAATTTCTTCTGTCGCAGGGTTTTGCCAAATATTACTATAATGCGTTGTTATAAGTTTTGTTAAGTTTTCCACAACAAAAAGTTGATCCTGTAGTAGTAATCGTCTTTTAATTTCAGGAAGATAAGGCCCCATATTAGATCTTCTTTAGTATGTATAAAATATGGTTAGCGTAGCGTAGGTGAAAGCTGTTTTAAACATTTTCTCCAGATGAATGTCTATCTAACAGTACGCTTATTTACAGTTAAGTTTATATGACCTATCTAAGCAATAATTTACTCGTAAAACACTCGACCTTGTATCCGCCATTTCCATTTTATTGTATTTTCATGGCGCACATAATTCAAGCACATAATTATTCTTACAATGTATCGTTACGGCTGACTGTACACGCTGCTAGGAAGTTTCCACGGACCAATCAAAAGGCCGCAGGTGAAAATCGTTGATTTCTAATTGGCCAATAAATATTTATGGTAACGTCGACCGGATAAATTCCTTCTAAGGCGAGCCACCATATTATATATACAATTAGTAGGACGATATAAATTGTTTTAATAGTAAACGGGTGATTGTATTGAATTTTCCTATATCTGACTTACATATAAGGGAGATACTTTATTATAAATATTTAAATTAAATAAATACAGTAGCATTGACAAGCTAGGGGTAATTCCGTTGGACGTTATTTTCAGAGGTCTCGGCTCACAGGCTACGGCTTGCATTGAAGGTCTTACAGTTTTCCTGTCCATGATAATGCTTATAAACGATTGCCTCTTATTGTTCTTGGACCTCTGAATACAGTAGTGAAACGGTTAATGAGTAAGGCTGATATAATTATGAATAAGTACAAAGTAATATGTATCTCGTAATGAGAAAAACTAAGAGGTCACACGACAAGAAATTACTCTATAAATTTATAACTTTGCTCTCAATTTGCTTAGTTTTTTATGAATGGGTCTTGCACTTTGCATTATCCTTGTGTCGCAGGTAACTTTAAGATTAGAACAGCGGACACAAGAAACACGAATTTAATAGTTTTGTATTAGAACGACTAAAGGTTCTTCAAATCTTCAATGTACCACCAGCTTGGGATCCAGTCATTCAAATAGTCAAACCCAAGAAGAAGCAAACCACAGCTAGACTTCATGATACTTTGAGCTCATTCTGCGTAAATAGAAACACCCATGATTAAATTATGTTCGGCTACTTTGAAATAACTACACTGGAACATTGAGACAACTGCCATCTTAGTCTCCCCGTGACCATGGCTGCTGAAAAGCAACCGAAACGTCGGGGAAAGTGTAAACACAAATATAAATAGTATAATAGTATAGCAATAGTTTAATAAATAGTTTTAATAGTTTCAATAATTTAATTAGCTTAAAAATTAGTAAAGTTTAATAGTAATAGTAGTGTAACAGTTTTCAAATATTTTGTAATAAAGTGTCAAATAAACAACGCGATAAAATCCGTATATAGTAGTTTAATTTCAATAAAATTAATATTATAAAATTCCTGGCCTGGCAACACTGACGGTTTGATGCTTAGCACAGCCTAAGCTCTGCACCCATTTTAAGAAATATATTATTCTTGGAATATTATTGCTCCAAAGAATGTTCTAGGGTATAAGTACAAAGGCTGATATACTATTGATATTTCGGTGCCATCACACAGAAATATCAACATTATATCAGCCTTTGTCTTTCTGCAAGGCACAGAGCTTTGCTATTACACAACCCTCTATTATGAGTTAGTTTGAACCAATCTTCCCTAGAGCTGTCTAAATCGTCCCGTCATCGTTTCATCGGTCTAACAAGGTACCCCTGAGCACCTTCTGAGAGCCAGTTTATACTGAATTCAGTCCAAAGCTCCTTTAGCATGCAGGGGAGGAGTCTGGCATATCCCATTCGAGTTAAGCGACTTTCAGAGTGCCTTCGTCACCTGCGATGTGCTTTAAAAGATTTCCAATAGGTATAGTTTTATTCAAGATGAAAAACAGAAGTAAAACGGTAAAACCCAAAGCTTCTTTACCAAGCAGCAAAAGTGACTGGCTCTATCCCATTTAAGTTTGGTAGCTTTAAAAGCGATACCTGCGATGTATTTTGAAGGAATTCCAATAAATAAGTACCTATAGTTATTGTTACAACAGAGGTAATATGTTAAAATCATTTAGGTTATTTTTATGTTATTACTTGTAATATGAGTAACCACACAATAATAATATGATGATTAGGTTTAGGTACGGATGTATATACTTACTTACCTACAATAGTTTACCGGATTTGGATATTTATACAGATATTAAATAATTGCGGATATCGGATAGTTCGAAATACTTAATAGTTACATTGATTATGTTCTAATGTATATCTATTTTAGTTAATTGTTGTTATTTAGGTATTGTAAGTTGAGTAATAAGTAAAACATGTTTTGATTTGAACGTCGACTTCTTCTAAGTAGGCACCAAGTTATTATTAAAATACTGCCTTCGTAACGTAACAGTAGTAAGTGCAAATGCTATGCATCAGGTCACGAATTTCTTTATGGGCCGAGGTAAGAGTCAAAAGAAGTTCTGTAACATCACGGTGGCTGGGTCTATGGCCAGTAGGTGGCAATAAAGTCGTGGCTCTTTATGTAGGATCTATAACCGCAGCTGCTAAAATGTACGTGTAATAGCTCTGCTTACCCCTTGCAAGTTGTATGGTTATTTATGTATGTGTATATTAGTGAAACAGTCTGTTTTGTTTCTTGGCACGTCATAATTCTCGTAATACAACCTGTCCAAAATTGAGTTTCAATCTAGTCTACGTCAAATGTGTACTGAAATCAAACTGAAATGCAATATGTATTCTCGTTTGACGTTTGTTTAAATTCAGAAGAACAGCATTTTAGATATTTATGACAGAATCTGAATCGGAACTTATTTTGAAATGGCTCTTATAACGAGAATTAACTCTTAACCGTAATATTTTATTTTTAAATAAAAATAACACTCTGGCTGGGGCCTCGTTTCGATCGTTGCCCAAGAGACTAAACAACCTATTTTTAAATAACGAATATTAACCTGTAGTACATTTTTCTTACTTGTCTTTTCTGATAAAGAAACAATTCATAATACCATAATTTAGTTACTGATTTCAGACTATATTCGTTCTCTAATAAATAGAGATAACAAGCAGCCAATATATGGAGATGGGTATGTACTTATTGTTTACAGCCACCAGTACGCCAAGCGCCATATGTGTCGATAATTCAAACGGTTAAGACAATATGGACTGCACTAAACATTTGTTATTTACATTAAACTATGTATTTTATTATTGAAGTGAAAACTTCTTTAGCGGCGTTGTGCACTTTTTGTGATGGGTAAAAATGTTAAACTCGCGTCAGGACACGTGACCTGATCGAAAATTCGTAAGACGGAGGGAGAATCGTCAAACTCGCGTCAGGACACGTGACCTGATCGAAAATTCTTAAGACGGAGGTAGAATTGCCATGTTTGTGTACGATAGCGCAATAAATGAATATTCTAATTTACCACATAAATGATAGTACTTTTATACTGATAATTAAAGCAATTTGTGCAAAATTATTCCCTAACCATTCCAAAATATCAAAAATGCACAACGTTAATATTCAAATTTTCATTTCTGCCGCCACTCCCGGAGTGCAACCCGTTGTTTTTTTTTTATGATTAAATTATATATTATGATGACGGGCCTTAGAGCTATATCCTTGTATAGCAAGGGAATAGACCTGGCTAGACATGGATACAGCTCTAGTCCTTGCTATGCATTGAAAACAAAGGGTGTAGTACCTTATGTTTAAATGTATTGTTTAATCTGCCGCCATAACAGACACCATAAAAAGGTTAAACTAAGCGATGATAAATGTTTAACCTGTTATACTAACAATTAAAACTGTTTAAATTATAGAAGATAGTTTAATCTACTTGTAAGATTAAGATCTTTTAAACATAATAGACGGTAATAAACGGTGCTTTGCTCAAGTTGCTGGAGTCATACTTGGAAAATAGGACATCGAAAGTGGTTGTCAATGGTTACTGTTCTTCCAACTATGTAGCAACGTCTGGTATTCCGCAGGGCTCGCATCTTGGGCCAATTTTGTTCAATGCCTTTATTAATGACATTGTCAAGTGTTTCAAAAACTCAAGTTTTTTCTTATTTGCCGACGACCTTAAGATTGTGATGCCTGTTCAAAGCGATGACGACCCAAGAAAATTACAGGATGATATACATAACTTAACGAATTGGTGCAAAGAAATTAAAATGATATTAAATGTAAATAAATGTTTCTATGTCCAATTTACACGAAATAAACGTGCAGCTAATAATGCTTACTACATTGAAGGCACTCAAGTACGAAACGTAACCGTGATTCGTGATTTAGGCGTCCAAATAGACTGTACACTAAAGTTCGATGTGCATATACTAGACATTGTTGCTCGAGGTATCAGAGTGCTGGGTTTTATTATTCGCAACTGTAGAGACTTTAAGAACTCCTCCACAAAGATAAGAATTTTTAATACCTTGGTTCGTCCGATACTGGAGTAGGTACGGTTCCATTATATGGAATCCACACTACGAGGTTTACAGAAAACGTCTAGAAAATGTTCAAAAGCGGTTCTTATATCACCTATGTTACGGAGACCATATAGCCAAAAAATGCATTAGCTACGCCGAAAGACTGAAACAATATAAAATTCAATCGCTTGCGAGCCGTAGGGAGAAACTAGACTGTCTTTTCCTCCACAAAATGTTTAACGGGTCTATAGACTGCAGTCAGCTATTGAGCACATTGCACATAAGAATCCCCGCTCGACTGCCTAGGAAGAATACATATAGTTTATTCGATGTACCAACTTCCCATACAAATCTAGGTCATTATGCTGCGGTACCAAGGCTCTGTAGGCAATATAACAATCTGTCAAAGGCAACAGAAATTGACATCTGTGATCCCTTAACCAAATTTAAGAAGTGTCTGGACAGAATATTTAATTATTAAATGTTAAGTTATCTGTAATTATTATATGTACTTTTGGGTTTTGTCATTGTTTCACATTGTTTATATTATTATATAACTTATATTTTATTGTATAGGTTTATAGTCTACAATTTATCTAAGATAAAATATCCAAATTCTCTTGTGTTTAAGTAACTATCCAATATGTTTCAATTAGGTAACTTAGTTTAAAAAATATATATATTTGCATGCTGTGGTTTCCTATAACTGAAGGATTACACTTGTCTTATAGTTAAGTGATTTTATCCGTGTAATCTGTAGTGTATATTCTTTGTTGGAAATCCTCAATAAATAAATAAATAAATAATCGTAATATAATCATATCTATATCTCATAACCCTATGAGAGAGAGATATTAAGCTCATACATGCTTTTCGAGGCATGGGGGTATACAACATTGCCAGCTGACTAACATCAGACCACTATTGAGAGTTTCTTGGCAGAAATCCCAATAACTGTTTGATGGTCCAACCCGTCCAACCTTGTACAACAGTGCATTTACTTGAATAGTTATTTACAAAAGTTGTAAACTTTTTTTACTTAATATGTTGATGATGATATTACGCTCCTTATTACTTAATAGAATTCAGTTCATCTGCATTTAAAAAAACATTCAGCAGTTCGACCGTGCATGACAAACATGCAGATAGTTAGATTGTTTATATTAGGCATGGTTGGATACAAGGAGCTGAGAGTTAGGCGTGAGTTCGCACTTGTCTTATATTTATTTAAATTAATTAGAGGCAAGATACATACGCCCAACATATTTGAGTTAGTGTACCTATTTGAGTGTGATGGACAGATATGTGTGGCGACGACGTCGGCCCCAGCTGCTGACGGTACCTCGTGGCCGCACTAATATGTTGAACTAGATGTTCCTGCGGTTTCACCCGCGTTTATCGTTACTGCGCCGCCCCCGTGGGTCGTAGCGTGACGTTATATAGTCTTCCTAGATAAATAGGCTATCCAAAACTAAAACAATTTTTCAAATCGAACCAGTAGTTCCTGAGATTAGCGCGTTTAAACAAACAAACAAACTCTTCAGCTTTATAATATTAGTATAGATGAGGCGCCCCTGACGCGAGCGCTTCGCACTCTTAAGGCGGCTGTACACATTGGGCCAAGGTAGTGGGCCAACGTGTAGAGATCAACATACCGCCAAGTAGATTTCTACACGTTGGTCTAACACGCTGGCCCACTACCTTGGCCCAGCGTGTTGGGCCAACGTGTAGAGATCTACTTGGCGGTATGTTGATCTCTACACGTTGGCCCAACCCCAACACGGTGGGCCAACACATTGGCCCAACGTGTACAGCCGCCTTTAACCTTGTAGCAAAGGACAATTTTTGCTTGTATACTAAGTGAATTCACAAGGATAACATTATGTAATAATAGATAGTTGTAGGTGATGATCACAAAAATAAATAAATAAATATTCAAAGAAAGTGTAAAAAGCGTTGACGTCAATATTTTTTACAGGCTATGTTTCAGTATGTGCTCTGCTACGATATAAGACTATTTCTAGTGCTGTGGTGAACAGGACGAGTCCATATCGCACGTACTGTGTGAATGCGATGCGTTGGCTGGACTTAGGATGGGTCTGATGGGATTGGCATATCCAAACCCTGAAGACTTCAGGCTTCTCCCTCTGAATTGTACATTGCGGCTAATGCAGTACATTCATAAGGAGATAGCTAAGGGATAAATCTTGGGGCTGACACAAAAGATCCCACTGGGTCGAAGTGTCGCCGGTCTGTACAGACTGGCCCCCACACACAAGATAAGATAAGATAAGACAAGATAAGATTTCTAGTGCTAGAGTTCTCTTTCAAAAGGAAACAGAAAAGACTGTCACATAGAACACTCAGACCTGGAGTAAATATTTGTGAATCTTTTCTCCGTGCACAGATATGATTTCGTTTTTTATCAGTAAGTATAGAAAGATGAAACTAATATGTATGAAACGTAGATGTAAGAGTAGGTAGAGTAGCTACTCTACTCTAAGTGAGAGCTTGTTAGCTACCAATGTCCCAAATTCAAACACAATGGTAAGCCATAACATTTCCTACCGGCTACAGAAAACACGACACGCGCACATAATCTCTACGAAAACATACCTTAATTAAAATTAGGATTAAATATAATGACCACCAAAAATACTAATTGCACAGCTAAATATGCTTACTAAAATATATCATAACGAGCACCTATACGTCGCAAATCACTGCATTCCGTCTCGGAAGGGTTAGGTTATGTAGGTTCCTTCTTAAACCCACCCAAAAATAGAAGCCACGCGAAGCGGGGCTCCGTCGATTTAGTTAGATCTCTTTAAAATATTTTAGTAAGCATATTTTGATGTGTAATTAGTATTTTTGGTGGAACAAAGGCAAAAAATTGAGGAAAAGTAAATACTACCCATTAAAATTTACGTCATGCACAGATAAAAACAATAATTACCTGTAATAATATTCCCACATCAGCAAACGAATAAATATAATTCTTACACGTTAATAAGATTACGCCGTCATATTTCATGATTTTAATCATAATATTTACAGGAATTTCAAAATGAAGGTTAACTTTGGATTGCCGGTCGAGTTTTATTGCGCGCCCTTTGAATTTTACGAAGCAATAAGAATAAATCATTGTTTCATTAAGGAGAAAAGCTTGATGCGGTAAATCAGCTGCTCTGGTTGGGAACAGATATAAATTGTAACAAACAGACATTTATTGGGCTCATCAGAACATTTGTAGGTACATAATTACATAGGCCTACATACATATGTAAACGGCTATATGCCCCGAAAGAATATGAGTTGTGTTATACTTACATTTTGTGTGATATGTTTTAGATCCCATCATAGAAGGCGAGCGTACTGCTAGCGGACACATTTTTAGAATTCATACTGTTATTCAAAATTACCTAACGAATCTGGGTCTTCCAGTTGCAAATGAATAAGTATTTTCTAGACCAAAGTGCCCCAGTGTTTGACTCCAATATCATTTGATGTTAAGGGAGGATCCCTTAACATCAAGTGATATTGAAGTCAGACACGGGCCTATACTTATAAAAAAAAAGTGCCCCAGTGTCTGACTCCAATATCACTTGATGTTAAGGGAGGATCCCTTAACATCAAGTGATATTGAAGTCAGACACGGGCCTATACTTATAAAAAAAAAGTGCCCCAGTGTCTGACTCCAATATCACTTGATGTTAAGGGAGGATCCCTTAACATCAAGTGATATTGAAGTCAGACACGGGCCTATACTTATAAAAAAAAAGTGCCCCAGTGTTTGACTCCAATATCATTTGATGTTAAGGGAGGATCCCTTAACATCAAAGATATTGGAGTCAGACACTGGCCTATACTTATAAAAAACCATTTATGAATGTGTATCCGTGTATGATTAACGCAAGATGGGGGAGAAAAATAAATAACCATCGAGTTCCCATTCAAATTTCTAGAAAATGACGATGATATTTTAAATTCACTAGGCAACGCAACACGGGCCCAGCTGAACCGAAATAAATCAACATAATCCATCAATAACAGTCCAGCAAATATAAACCAAGAAACAATAACGCTAATCGGTGACGTTGCGTCCGGTGCGATATCGAAACAACGGGCCATTGTAAAGCTGCGACTAAACGCTTTACATTGTCCCTTATGGGCGGGCTACGTGACTGCCGGCAGAACGCGGCAGGAAGTGGACTGTGTCGATAACGATAGCAACACTATGTGCCATTGTGGAAACAAAGACGCACAGCTGGAAGGTGATTTGGAACGGCCTGCTCCGAATAGGAAGTAGGGGAAATTCTGACTTGGCTCTAGCTAGTCTGCGGGTGTTGGAGTATCATGCTCAATGGTTGAAAGGTTTTGCATCGAAATGTTCAGTTTTCAAACCGTAATGCAAACTTGTAGCTCGTTTAGGAAATAATTTTCAGTTATCGGATAAAGTCTCAAATGAGGAATTATTTGGAAGCAGTTTAAAAGTTTTTGTTTTGGTAAGTTTTATCTCTAATCATTGGGCCCTTAAACGATTTAATTACATTGAGAAGCCTACAATGCCTAATAGAGAAATTCTTCAGGTGTTCTATTGTTTTTAATATCTTTAAAAAATACAACAGCAGTAAAGTTTTCTATAAATTGCAATTTCACACCACTCAGAATTGTTTGTCTGGAAATACAAGCTGATAAATAGAATTCCTATTTTGTTATAATTATTTATCGTGGCCTTTATTTATCATTTTACTGTTTTAAATTCCACTTCGAAAGTGTTTATAATTAAGGGATACATCCACATACTTGCCCAAGGAGACTTAACTTATAGGCTTTTCAACGGTCATTATTTCTAAATATGACTGTTTGCACGCCTGATGCATAACAGGACGTAGATGATCAACAATGTGTTTAAAATAACATCTTATATAAATAAGTTCTACAAATAAAGAATTTGACTCTGTCAAAATTTAATTTATATTAGGCAAACAAAAGATGTTATTCCTTACAGACATTAATCTAACAAAGAATCCCTTAATTATTATTTTATGTTATGGTATTTAGTATTGATACATTTTTTTATTATTTTGTGCTTAAAATATCTGTAAGAATTACCTAAGCAACGAATTATTTTATATTTTTAACATTAAGTTTAAAAACATAAAATAATTCGTATTCTATAAGTTCTGCGCACTTTAAGTAACAAATTCACTATGCACAAAAAAAATATTTTGATCTTGTGTATGCGAGTAAATAAGTCGTTCAAGAAACATAACAACAGATAAATAATAATTCAAAATACTTATATATTCTAAAAATAATTTCGTAATGAGCCTACGTGTTTTCTTCTTGTCACAGTGGAAAGCGAGCGGTCATAAGGTGTTTAACAATAACACGCTTTTCATATTGCACTAACTAAAGAACAAAAGCCTTTGAAACTTTCTACTTTCAACATGTTTAGATCTTACCTACAACAGAAAAGCTAGCTACATATAATTATACAAATCCAATCCAATAAAGGAGAGATTATTATTTTTAGATTTTATATCTTCTTCTACTTCGCTCACATTTATATATTATATGTTTTCTCTCTTAGTATAATATATCTTGTAGTAAATTTCAGTTATAATATAGTCAGTTATTTACTTAAACCGGGCAATTGCGTTTGTGAGGTCATACGAAAATATTTTAAGAATGTGGTACTTCTTAGTGAAACTACTATTAATAAAGTTTAGTTAATAATGTCGAGCCCAATATATTTAATAGACCGATTTCCGTCTATTGATATACTTATGCCTGTAAGCACTTTTGTCCTGGTTAACCAATGACCAATGCAGTGAGCTTTTATGAGAAGATCGTTGTAAAAACTTGCCAGTATTTTTTTTATTACAAATAAAATTATTGTTTATTTTAATGGGTTATTTTAGTTACTTGTAGCCTAAGTCAGAAGCTATAGAATCGCTTAAAGATGGCTAGCACTTGGTTAGCTACTAAACATAAGACAAATGAAGCTAGTACATACCTATAGTTATACATACATGTGTAGGTAGGTATATTGCAAACCTTTACCTACTTCATACGAATTTCATCAACGTCTCCTTTTTAAATATAATTTAAATGGTTTATAGGTTGCAAATAGTTAAATGAATTGTATATTAAAATAAACTGCTGTAACATTTGCGTAAGTCAATATTACCTACTCATGTGTAAATACGGCTCACCAATCATTGAACTATATAATATGTAAGTGCACCTTCATTTAGATTCTTTACAGCAAAAGCACGCATCAAATTTATCTTAGAATGAGACACGAAGATTAAACTTTGCTTAGTTAGAGACGAATGAAAACACGGTACATTAATCAGAAGTGATTGACGTAGGTGCTTTTCGCCTTCACTGGAAACATCATCCATCACTCCATGATAGATCGCAGCAGCAGTAATGACTGTTTAATGGATATGTAGCCACGCCCTGCCATTTACATTACTTGGCATATAGGTATACTGGAAGTGCAAGCTTTACTTACTTACTGTACCGGTTGGTTGGTTATTTGGATCCTTTATATGAAGGTACGTGAGTTCGTATCCGAGTACCTATAATAAGGCTTCAGAATAGGTCATTTGTATTTTGAAATTTGTTCTGGTGTTTGCGGACGTAAGCTACGGGGAATGCTTATCATCAGCAGGGTTATATGGCTGTTGAGCATCTTATTGGTATAAAAAGGGAAAGAATGTTAGTAAAAATAAAACTATATTTATATTGCCTGTCGATCTGGTTTTTCTTTTTTGCAGAAAAACTTATAATTTATCAAAACAAAGAATAAAACCTTTTACGTTTAAGAGGTCTTATATTTTTATATTACTTATCTGATAAATTAAATAATATCAACAATAAAGAGTACTTTTATTGACCTTCACGAGAAACTGCTATAGGCCTAGTAAAATTATATTTTCTGAGCTACAGCTTTATTTAATACAAATACCAACCCTCTACAAGATAAAACGTAGGTACTACTGAATTAGTAGAATCATAGTCTTTCCAAATTAAATATTGCATTACGTTGGCATTAGCAAATAAGTCATCTTAAAAATAAACAATGTCATGGATTCGATCTATGACAAAATACTTGTGAAACCTAGACAAAAGGATGTGCTGAATCTGCATTCTCAGTTTACCGATATCCATATCTTAAAAAAGACCACGCGTTGTAAGAATTGTACCCTAGACAGGACATGGGATTTTGATGACAAAATCCAGCCACCGTGATGTTTCTGAACTTCTTTTGACTGAAACATCCAGGAGATAACTCTTAGCGCGGCCCATAAAGAAATTCGTGACCTGATGCACAGCATCTGCACTTACTACTGTTACGCTACGAAGGCAGTATTTTAATAATAACTTGGTTCCTACTTAGCAGCTAATTCACCGTTCAAATCAAAACATGTTTTACTTATTACTCAACTTACAATACCTAAATAACAACAATTAACTAAAATAGATATACATTAGAACATAATCAATGTAACTATTAAGTATTTCGAACTATCCGATATCCGCAATTATTTAATATCTGTATAAATATCCAAATCCGGTAAACTATTGTAGGTAAGTAAGTATATACATCCGTACCTAAACCTAATTATCATATTATTATTGTGTGATTACTCATATTACAAGTTATAAAATAAAAAATAAGCTAAATGATTTTAACATATTACCTCTGTTATAACAATAACTATAGGTACTTATTTATTGGTATTCCTTCAAAATACATCGCAGGTATCGCTTTTAAAGCTACCAAACTTAAATGGGATAGAGCCAGTCACTTTTGCTGCTTGGCAAAGAAGCTTTGGGTTTTATCTTTTTTACTTATTTTTTCATCTTGAATAAAACTACATATACATATTGAAAATCCTTTAAAGCACATCGCAAGTGTCATTTTGAAAGTCGCTAAACTCAAATGGGATATGCCAGACTCTTCCCCTGCATGCTAAATGAGCTTTGGACTGAATTCAGTACAAACTGGCTCCCAGATGATGCTCAGGTGTACCTTATTAGACCGAGGAAACGACGACGGGACGATTTAGAGAGCTCTAGCGAAGACTGGGTCAAACTAACTCATAATAGATGGTTGTGGAATAGCAAAGCTCTGTGCCTTGAAGAGAGACAAAGGCTGATATAATATTGATATTTCTGTCACAAGACTATTCTAAGGATATATTTCCTAAAATGGATGCAGAGCTTAGGCTGTCCTAGGCATCAAACCGTCAGTGTTGCCGGGCAAGGAAAGCGTCCTCGTAGATGTCACCTGTTTTACGAGCTGATGTTTTACATCATGTTACTCATAATGGTTTTCCTCATATTTTTATGTGTCCTGCGGTCTCATATTCTTGGAAACTACATGTGTTTGTTAACAACTTATTCCTTTTGACAACAATATTTATTGCTTGACCATAAATAATGGAATTATATAAATAAATACGTTACTTCTACAGGTTTATGAATATTTTAGCGTGGACTTGACATGTATAAAAACTTTTTGGTATTTGATTTTCGCTAAATACTTAATGAGTAACTAATATTCTGAGAAGTACATTGATCCGAATCTATATTAATATTATAAAGCTGAAGAGTTTGTTTGTTTGTTTGGTTACTTGAACGCGCTAATCTCAGAAACTACTAGTCCGATTTGAAAAATTCTTTCAGTGTTAGATAGCCCATTTATCGAGGAAGGCTATAGGCTATATATCATCACGCTAAGATCAATAGGAGCTGAGCACCAATGAAGAATGTTTCAAAATCGGAGGGTATTTTTTCCTTTTGAGAGCTTCCGCTGCGTGCGCTGCGTAAACAATTAAAGTTTCGCAAAAATGATGTATGACAGAATTGTTCCCCTTTAAAAGTTCTAAAAAAAAGTCAGCGAAAGCATATGTCTATCTTTTAAGGTTGGCTCACTATAACCATTTTTATGCTAACCAAATTTATTCTAAAATAATGCAGTATTTGCGAAGGTATTATTATAAACATGATATTAATCCTTATCCAAATAAATACGTTATTCATCACAAGTATTTAATTTAAAACAAAATAGCACTTTACATCATTCGATTTCAATGAATATCTTAGGAGATATCGCACTTTTAAAATAACATTGCAGCAAAATAATTACCCATTACAGACATAGTACAAACGATGTTTCTCCTGGTTTATTCTGAGTGATTACTACTGGTTCGATTTGAAAAATTCTTTTAGTGTTGGATAGCCTATTTATCGAGGAAGGCTATAAGCTATATAACATCACGCTACGACCCACGGGGGCGGCGCAGTAACGATAAACGCGGGTGAAACCGCGGGAATATCTGGTAACAGATATTTTTTAAATTATTCTCAGATATCAGATTCGATCCCAGCATCAGTCAGTATTATTAGGTTTTATCTTCAGGTTACTTGTAGAAATATGGCCAGCGAGGGAGATAGGATACCTAATGCCATATCATTAGGCACCCCATCTCCTAGATTGCAAAAAATGTGTGTATAATATAATATCTGTCAAACAGAATTAAGTTACATCCATGCTCAGTACTTTTTAACTTACTTTATACAAAAAGCTAAAATAAAACATATTTTGTGTTACGCTGTAAACAACGGCGTAAAAAGCGTATAATTTATGTATCTTTTTTGCGCTATCACGTCAAAAGATGTATATGAGCGCATAAGCTAAATGTATAAAAATAGCTGTAAAAATGGGGGGCGTGACTAACGTGCAATATGGCCGCTGTAATTAAAAAATATTAAGTGAATATTAATTTCCCGTCACGATCCCCGTTTATACGGTAGTAAAATGCATAATGAGATTCCATGAAGAAATATTGCTTTACGTGCACATTTATCTACATCGTGTGAAATAAAAAAGTAAGAAAAAAAAATATAACATGGTCCATGATATCGTATTTAATCAGAGACAATAGTACAACTTTCCACCACGGGAGGCGTTGCAAGCGCAAGAAGTAAAAGAAAGTACTATGTATTTTATTGTTTGTATGTGTAATAGATGTGAGTGTGGTGGGGTTGACATGGCTTTCTAGTTTAATTATAGTATATAACATTACACTGTGAGCATATTGTTTTAAGAGACGGCATAATGGAGTTTATGAATAAATCCTGTTTAGAAACTGTCCCACCGCTGAGCGCCAGTCTATCCTTAGTGTGAAAAAGGTTTTGTCCACCAAGCCGACCCATTAGGTTCTACCTTATAAATAAATGATGCGGATTCCCCGCTAAAACCTGGAAACACCGGGCTGCCACAAATACCCTTAATTTACTGACTATCGCAGACAAATGAGCGTGTCATGTTTTTTGTAGTTAGTATTATGTTCAGAGCTGTCGAGTTTCTGCCCTACCCTATGTTGTAAGAGGACGGCTTTTTATTGGCAACGTGTTAATGATAGGTACATTTAGGGTTAGATATAACCGATCTACTGCTTACGACAAAAGCTTGTGTGATTATTTTGTCACCTATAAATATAAGGATTAGTCTGACAAGGCCATTATTTAGTATAATCATTACAACTCGAAAACCACGCAATTTAATGAGATATGTAAGAATATTTTAATTAAGTGCCAACGAAGCCATTTCACATGCTGTCTCACTTTAACATTTTCTGTCTACGGCTTAGACTCTTACAGGTTCAAAAACGACTCAATTTATTTGTGAATGAGGTCTCGGTCTCGATTCCCGAGTCGGGTATCGTGTGATTACATTTTCTATCTAGAAATACTCAGTAGCATCACGGAATCTGAACCTGTGCCTGGTATTCGGCAATATGCTCGCCTCCTATTAGGTGGGTCTTAAAACTATAGCTATGCTAGCTATATCGAAATGTACCTTTACCTACCCTACCCAGGCAGTAGGCGGAAGACTACGTATGTAATTTGTTTTTAAATTTATCATATATATAAAAAGTATTCCTATTTTCAAGTTGATAGCATAAGTAGTTGCTAAAATAAGCAGTTGTAAGGGACTAATTACACTTATTCAGCTCCATTCGCGTTTTGCTGAACAATTTTGGCCACACTTATGCAATTCTGCATCTATCAGCCGCGTACAGCGTCGTAAGAATGAGAAAAGCCGTCGGGAACCATCCGCGTACAGCGCTGTTCCGCCGCGTTCGGCGCTGAACGCGGACGTCCTCGTCGACAAGTTGCGACCACGTACAGAGCCGTACAGCCCTGAACGTGGCGGAACAGCAATGAACGCGCCGGAACAGCGCTGGACACGGCAGAACAGCGCTGAATCCTATCTATAGCATTCGTATGATAAAAACACATTTGTCCTCATTTTATGCCTATTTGCCGCGAAAGCTAAATAGACGCGGCAAATTGAACGGATGCGTACGCGTCTCCATACAAAATCGTGGTTTTCTATGTACAAAGAGCTGAATAAGTGTGTGTAGTCCCTATATCAGACAGTTGAAGTCTCACCTTAACGCACCCTTTAAAATTACGACTATATAATATACCTACAAGCCTAACGATGCCAACAAACACATAAGAAGACACCGAGCACGTTCGGAGCAAGCAATATATTCAACACATTGCGTTTGCAACTAGAAGTCATTAATACCTGTCAAGCCGCCGCGCTCCACCCGTTTGCGCGGATACATTAACAAAACAACTTTAATCCAACATCGAACCACTCAAATACAAACCTTATAACGAGGCAGTAAAGACTAAAAGCTGGTATCAACATATCTTTGTTTTTCGTTTCCCTGCATAATCGTCCATGATGCAAGGCACGCCTACCAGCGATAAATGAATATGTACTGACAATTTTTTTACAATATTTCTTGCTATGCGTATTTAGCGTGAGTGTACATGAGGCAAATGAATGAAATTGGGTATTACGTCGTCAGATGTGTAATCTCGAACGTAATAAAGAGACTTATATCAGTGTTTATTTTTGACTAGATGTTCCCACGGTTTCACCCGCGTTTATCGTTACTGCGCCGCCCTCGTGGGTCGTAGCGAGATGTTATATAGCCTATAGCCTTCCTCGATTTCTAGGCTATCCAACACTAAAATATTTTTCAAATCGAACCAGTAGTTCCTGAAATTAGCGCTTTCAAACAAACAAACTCTTTAGCTTTATAATATTAGTATAGATGAGCTACAATTTTAAACCGTACTTTTTTATACAGGTTGTTTGGCAGAACGTTGAATATACGAAAATGGTGGATAGGTGGGGTCATCTGCTGCTTACTCAGCCCTTATTTATTTGGACCTGGTCCCCTGGATATTTTAAAATGTTTTTTTGTTTTCGTCTAGTTTCACCACTTTCTTAACTTTAAAGTGAAATTTTTATTAAAATGGGTAAAACAGGCAATATTTTGTTTTTGAGATCTGCTCAATATGAGGATAAAGTACACAGCTTTTAAAAAATATATCCGTTACGAATTTTATAATCCCTGTACCTATTCTATTTTGTTCTTGTAATATACGAACATAAATCCTTATTCTAACTTCCTAATTATAATATTATAAAAGCGAAAATGAGTTGTTTGTTTGTTTGTTACCCTTTCACGGCTAAACCACTGAACCGATCATTCTGAAATTTTGCATATACGTTGTCAGGTGTACAGAAACGGACATAGGCTACCTTCATCCCGAAAAAAATTACTGTTCCCGAGGAAAACAATAATAAAGTTCTTATGATAATAAATGGCGCCACGTGTCTTTCGAATCATGATTGAATTATATTATTACAAGCAGAGTACAACCCGAGTTGATTGTCAAATTCTAAATTAACGCGTGCGAATCCGCGGGCAAAAGCTAGTTATAAATAAATGTAGAAGCGAACAACGCGATGCTATAATCAATTACAACAAATACTTCAGAAGTAAAACGTACATATGTATATTATTTATTTTAATAATATACCGAGAATACTCATTGTATCATAAAGAACTATTTACACACATATTTAATTTAACTAGCGATTACCTAGTACTCGAAATTCGACCAAAGTTTGCCTGAAAGATATTGCTGATATATTATGTCATTACATTGATATATGTAACCATAGTTACGCGCTTCGACTGAGTGTGTCAAATGCATGGTTGTATGTGTAGTGTTTTTTCATTAATTTAATGTATTTCTAATGCATATTTTATATAAATATTAGCATTCGTCACTTCTTCTCTGTATAAACTATAAGTGTGTGAAATTTCCTACTCCTCCGTCCGCCCAATTTTCGTAAAAAGGGATCCAAAGTTTTTGCTTCACGTATTAATATATAGATTACTCTTTCACACTTAGATTACAGTCTACTTGTCTTTGTTACTCTCTTCAAGATCTGATTACGTTTCTAATAATATGCAATTAAATATTACTAGGAACTTATAAACTGTAAGTTCGCCCACGAATTCGTTTACATGCATATAATCATCCTTACTTCCTTACTATCCTTACTAATATTATAAATGCGAAAGTAACTCTGTCTGTCTGTCGGTCTGTCTGTCTGTTACTTTTTCACGGTCAATCCGCTTAACCGATTTAGATGAAATTTGGAATGGAGATAACCTGAGACCCTAGGAAGGACATAGGCTATATAACATGATGCTACGGCTCACGGAAGCGGCGCAGTAACCCAAATACCACTGACGCGGGTGAGACCGCGGGCACAGCTAGTAATATTATAAATTCGAAAGTAACTCTGTCTGTCTATCTGTCTGTCTGTCTGTTACCTTTTCACGGCTAAACCACTCAACCGATTTAGATGAAATTTGGTACAGATATAGTTTAAAGCCTGGGGAAGGACATAGGCTGCTTTTTATTGATGTAGGTACCACGCGGGCGGAACCGCACGCAAAAGCTAGTAACTAATAAGTATGAATGTCAGTTTGTGCTAGTTTATTTGTTTGTTACGCTTGCACGCTTTAACTACTCGACCGATCATCATAGAATTTTGCATACACGTTGTCAGGGGTACAGAAACAAAGAAACAAAGGACATAGGGTCTTTCATTCAGAAAAACTTTAGTAACGTAACCTACACGCGAGCTAAGCCGCGGGCAAAATCTAGCATACCATATCTTCAGTGCTTATGCACGAAATAAGATAAAACGTGACTTAGAACTTTTAGTTGATGCCAAGCTGCCAATTTGAGAAAACCGCATCAAAATACATTTAGTGGTTTAACATGATGCCAGGATAAACAGACAGGGTATTAGAGATTTTGCTTCTCTGTTCGACAGGCAAAAATGGCATAAACCATTGTTCAGGATTTAAACCCAGCCAAATAGTCAATTTCAATTGTTTTCTTACACAGAATGTTTCTTTAATCTCGAAACCCTATACGAGACAACAATTTGTGTAATCCACAAATAGTTGTTCAAATTCTTGAGTGTTTCTTTGTTTTAAAGTAGGTATATATATAGTATACCACGACACATGTACTATTTAAGCGGAAAATAAAAATATTTAAAAGAAAACCTAGAATAAAACTAAATAAATTGTATTATATTTTATAAGTTTTAATAAATCTTAGCACGCAATAAAAGTGTAAATAAAATCCACCATGATACTACCTCGTACATTAGATGAAAAAGCCTGATAGTGAATTAACAGGCGCAATAAAAATAGTGTAAATTAACTATATTTCATATCTGATATTATTAGTCATTAAAATAAATAGTATTTAGCGTTATGGCCGTCTTAACACCGCAATACCAGGTAAGTACTAAAAATCTTGCAGAACATAATTTACGACTTATTTTAATTCTTTTGTCGAGGTAACTCCATAATAAATTCTTGAACATACAATATGTATATTTTTGCAAACATATGCTACGTAAACATATATTATTATGTGGAAATAACGTTGATGCGATTGCCGCGGTTATAAAGGTGATTCCTGGGACCAGCAAAAAAATTATTGAAGTGAAAACTTCTTTAGGCGTGTCATCGTCACGCTTCCAGGCTTTCCATTTTTGAATTATTTTAGAATATTAACAATATCTCAGAAATGGTTCGTCCTACGCAAAAAATAACGAAATTTTGACCCCTTAATAACTCCTAAGAGAGTATCAGGAATCCGACACGCATATTTTTTTTTGTTTTGTATAATTTTTCACTTCTATCGGCAGTCCCCAATTTTTATTTTTTTTCGAATATACCTAATTGCTGTTGCGATAAATAGCAACAGTCTCATCGTCTTTTACGTAGTCCTTAAAGCGAAATATGGGGGGCCGAGGTAATATTATATGAATTCTAAACGTCGTCAGTATTAAGGTCTGCCTCTGACTTGTGTTGTCGAACTACAAAACAATCCTACAGATTCCAATGTTGCTTAAGTTATTATTCATCACCCCAGATTTTATATGGTACCTACCAACAACGCTTTAAACATAACTAGCGGTCGCCTAGTGCTCGAAATTCGACCAAAGTTTGCCTGTAAGATATTGCTGATATAATAATATATACTAGCGGTCGCCTAAAGCTCGAAATTCGACCAAAGTTTGCCTGTAAGATATTGCTGATATATGTCATTATATATTGATATATGTAACCATAGTTACGCGCTTCCACTGCGTGTGTCAAATGCATGGTTGTGTGCGTGTAGTGTATTTTCATTAATTTAATGTATTTCTAATGCATATTTTATATAAATATTAGGATTCGTCACTCCTTCTCCATATACACTTTAACTGTGCCAAATTTCATACTCCTTCGTCCGCGCAATTTTCGTAAAAAGGGGTACAAAGTTTTTGCTTCATGTATTAATATATAGATTGACATCATTATGTCATATATGTAACCATAGTTACGCGCTTCGACTGCGTGTGTCAAATGCATGGTTGTGTGCGTGTAGGGGTTTTTCATTAATTTAATGTATTTCTAATGCATATTTTATATAAATATTAGCATTCGTCACTTCTTCTCTTTATAAACTATAAGAGTGCGAAATTTCATACTCCTCCTTCCGCCCAATTTTCGTAAAAAGGTATCCAAAGTTTTCGCTTCACATATTAACATATAGATAATATTATACGAAGTCATGCTTTGGTCATCATTATTTGCATATAGAGCTCATATAGTATTAATTAATATTTTATGCTCTGAGTCTAGGTGTGCCCGCTGTCATCACTTCAATGTAAACTCCATCGCCACGGAGGCATTGTATCTAGTAAAGCCGATATCCCTTTTAATTAAACAGCAATGAAGAGAGTCATTAAATACGTGAAAATAGCCCATTAGTATAAACTTATTGTACACGTTTCTGCAAGACCTGCATATATTTAAGACCCCTGCACCATAAAACTGAGATAAAATTCAACATAAGTTAAAGTTCCGGCAAAGTCGACTGGTCCAATGAAAACTTTTTATTACTGCTATGAAACTCGCAAACATCCCCTACTACTTGTCACGTTTATCTACCCATTTAAATATGTCTATAACAGAAAATACTTGAATAACTGGTATTAAGTTGGATCTTGTCATCGCTAACAGTTTTCTGTGTAATATAAACGTTTTTAATCGAAAGTACACACAAGGAGATCGTTTTAAACCGATATGAAATAAAAGACTTCAATTATTATTTATTAGCTGTTTAGCGTGCTATTTTCACATGGCAATAAATTTACATAACATGTTTTATTATTTTTATAATATTATAAGTACCGAGGTTTGGAGTTAACATTTAGATTATTAATGAATGGATTTTCATATATGGATATGTATGATTCGCCACATTAAAAGATTTTCTTTTACTCATTCAAATAGTAAATAAATTACCTACTTATTCATTTAAATTGTTCAATGCAAATAACTTATCACACGTATAAAGAATACTTTTAGTTACCTACTCATATGTTTATTTGTACATACATATATATAAATATACTATAAAGAATATAAAAAAGGATAGAATAGGGATATATTGTCTTATGTGTTTAATTTATTTAACACATTGAAATGAACGAAAAACGATATACGACACCATGAAATCATCTTGTTTTAAAATATTCGTTTAATCTATAATCTTTAGAAAATATTTTAAGATTAATGTTAATGTCGTAAATTTAAAGCATAGACTTCTTGAAGCTATTTGAAGTCAGCCAATAAGCACTGTCACAATCGGCAGCTTACTAGACTACCCTAACTCTTCTTATATTGAGACGAGGCACGTGACCAGCATTAAGACATTTTATATACAGGGCTGATATGATATAGGTAGGTACTACTATATTATAAGCATAGATATAATGTTATAGTAAATTAGCAACCCGCCCCAGCTTCGCACGGGTAGTACAAAACCTTAACAAATTATACACCTAAACCTTCCTCATGAATCACTCTGTCTAATGGTGAAAACCACATAAAAATCCGTTCAGTAGTTTTTGAGTTTATCGCGAACAGACGCGGCGGTGGCCTTTGTTTTATAATATGCAGTGACGTTATTATTATTTTAGCAACTATTCCGTATCCGAGATGGTTTAAAGTTATTATTGAATAAAACTATTTATTATTCGAGTTACATTCGTAAACCGGTAGTAGGTGACATCACGTAGAATATTGCGGTTAACCGTATGCGGAGGCCACAGATTGTCTCAGTTCCTGGTTACAGGAGCCAGTCGAGTACCTACTCCAGTCTATTAAACTACCACACTATTGTAAAGGGCAAGTCGAGGAGGGTTAAGGTGTGAGAATTTTAACCTTTTGCTGCAGAAAGTTTGTTAAACACTGAATAAGTTTATTGAAGTGAAAACTTCTTTAGGCGCGTTGAGCACTTCTTGGCTGAACAAAAATCACGGACCTCGCGTTATCGTCACCGAACACTTTCCATTTTTGAATTATTTTTGGTTTATAAAGAAGTGTTTATGGTCAAGGATTAAAGTTTTCACTTCTATCGGCAGTCCCAAATACTGCCCCAATTTTTTTAAATTGTATTGCCTCGGTAGTGTATTCAAGTGCTGTGTAAGGTGCCCCGTGCCGGGTTTGTTATTGAGCTTTGCCTTCAAGAAATTTTAGCAGCAGGACGAGATTTGGATCTATTCTTAGTAAACACAAATAGGCTCGCACCCTTACGTGGGACCAAAACGACAGTTGGCGAAATGTGGGTATATTATGCCTTTATCTACCCTCTCAGATATAAAGGCTTGAGACTATGAACATTTAATAGCGTGTGTTTCCTTGGTAACTAAGTAGTAACTAAGGATTTCCTCATGCTGTATTCTTGTTAATAGTTATTTTGCTTCATTCGCTCTAATCAGGTTCTTTATGCACGCTCGTTGGTCATCAAGTCACCTTTCTATTGAATGGCACTGACATTTGTCTAGGAGATATTTGGTCGGTTATAACGAAGAAAATAACGATCTACGAAGCTGGACTTCAATGTGCAACCGCGACAAGCCGTGTCGTCGCTTTACTCACTAAGCGATTCATGGTCATACGTCAAGGATTAAAAATTGCCAGTGTTTTGCATCTAAGTCGATGCTATCTATCGTATAGATATAGAACTTGGCAAAACGACGACATGTTTTGCCGAAGTTGCAGGTTCAAATCTTAAGGATCGTCCTTTACGGCGTCATGCAAAAACCACCAAAACATGTTAGTAGCTTGGAATTTAACTTTGAATATTAAGATTTATAACGCAGACGAAGTTACACGTAAATGCTAGCATATTATATAAGTAATTATAAATTAATTTATTTGCAAGTATTTAACTAATCAATTCCAAAGCCGGACCAGACAGAATGGAAAAAGCGTTATGTCGCCTCAGACCCCAGACTCAGACATAAACATTGACCAAAAGATCAAAAAGTAATAAAGTAGATAGCTTGCCTATTAAAAACTGCTCAAACAACTTTCTTAACGTTTGCAATACATACCTAATGTGTTGAATATATCTCATACAGTATAGTCTATCGAGTGGTAACAGACTTTATATATGATCCACATATACTTAAATTGCCGACTCGGAATGGTCTTTGTGTCTGGTGTTTGAACGTTTAAAGTCTCCAGTGACACCGGAATTCTAGAGAGGGAGTAGTCTCTACATATTAGAATATGCTAGACAAGTATGGAATCCTAGGTATATCACCTACATATCCCGCATTGAAAATGTTCAAAAGAAATTTATTAAATATTTGTGCTACCGATTAAGACTCGATTATAGTTCGGACAACTATCTGAAACTATGTGCTAAGTTTCACATGTTTCCTCTAGTTACACGTAGAGAAATAGCCGATATCACTTATATTTTAAACATACTGAATGACAGGGTTGACAGCCCGGATCTTTTGTCCAAAATTGCTTTCAATGCGCCTGGTAAAGTTACAAGACACTACAATCCGATTCATTTACCTCTAGTGTCAGCCAATTACCGGCAAAATGCGTTTATGTGGCGAGCGAGCAGTTCACTTAACAAAAAATGTAAAGAATGTAACGTTGATATATTCAACTGTAAACTGGAACCACTGAGACGGGTGCTTAGTCTTAATTTTTACTCTAAGCATAGCTTTTAATTGATGTTTAGTTTTAATATTATGTAATGTTAATATGTAATCTTAATGTTCACATGTCTGATTAATTATTTTATTACTTATTAGTGAAGACCTGTAATTGGCCTTTTGTGTCTTATTGTGTTCGTTTCGAAAGTTGTATGTGCTGTTGGTCTTCCAAAGATAAATAAATAAATAAAAACAAAAAGAAGACAGAAATAGTATATAAATAGATAACATTAGATAAATACGGTCATATCTTGAATAACAATAAAACTGTCCTCGGATCACTAATGGTGTGCGTCTTGAGTCAAAACACAACAAGAAACAATGGGTGTATTTAGACTATCCGTCCTAAGTCGTGCTGTATCATTAAAGGTAATCCTTCTCTAGATAACATTGCTTTTAATCCTATAATTTATACAAGAGTGGTGTCGCATAACCTATTTCGTTTGACAAGAAGTCTAAGCTGGGTTTAAACGTGCCATGGAATAGTGCTATCATACATAGTATAATCTGTATTCCAGAAGGGATAAGTAAAGGTTTATTTCACCCTCATTACGACAGCTATGGTATAAATACCCACGTAATAGAGACCGAGCACTTTTCTAGTCTCCACGCTGCTTCTGAAAATTCAATCAACTATTACCGAGCCAGGATTCTAACTCGATACTTCAAGCGTTCCAATCGCAATTTCCACCGCGGCAATAGAATATAGAACTAATTAATGTACTTTACTGTATATCATTAAAAAAATACTACTTAACTGTCATCAATTTGAAAGAAAATCCAAAGAAACAGATAGATTTTTGAAGTGAAAATTTCTTTAGGCACTTTGAGCTCTTCTTGGGTGAACAGAAATCATGGAACTCGCGTCATCGTCACCGAACGCTTTCTATTTATGAATTATTTTTGGTTTATAAAGAAGTGTTTATGATCAAGAATTAAAGTTTTCACTTCTATCGGCAGTCCCCAAAGACTGCCCAATTTCTTTTTCTTTTTTTTTTAAAGATAACTAGCTATTTGGGTTTCAAATTACTAGTATTCTTGATAACCCCTCCAGCTAAGCTGGTATGCTTGTGTTAGGAGTGGGTTCACGTCAGTAGTGCAATGGGTGGGATTCGAACCCGCGACCTCTCGTTCGCAAGTCCAATGCCTTATCCATTGGGCTACCGCCGCTTCAAGCATTATTTAGTACTAGCTTTTGCCCGCGGCTTCGCTCGCGTTAATTTAGAATTTGACAATCAATTGGGGTTGTACTCTACTTGTATCTAATAATATAATTCAATCATGATTCGAAAGACACGTGGCGCCATCTATTATCATAAGAACGTTATTATGGTTTTCCTCGGGCACAGTAATTTTTTTCGGGATGTAAGGTAGCCTATGTCCGTTTTTGTACACCTGTCAACGTGTATGCAAAATTTCAGGATGATCGGTTCAGTGGATTAGGCATGAAAAGCTAACAAACAAACAAACAAACTCATTTTCGCTTTTATAATATTAGTTAGGAAGTTAGGATTAGGATTAGGATTTCAGATTGTTTGTCATTGTAGATATATTCTGCATATTTCGTCTGGTCCTAATTTCGCATATACTAAATTTTTATGGTAAGCCTACTGGAATGGCTCTGGCCATTCCAGTAGGCTTAGTACAACAAGAAATGCTTCCACCTTTGTACTGTCCATATGTAAAAATAAACTTCCATTTTTCTCATCAATAGGCTAGCTATTTATTTAGTAGATAATCGGCAACACGTGAACAAACCTCCTAGTGTCGTAAGCGGTCATAAGCTACGGTAACTGTATCCCATAAAGCAGGACATTTTTTTCCGATGGACGATTTCATTTGCGTTCGCAAAATGAATATTATCTGAATACGTTAAGTGCTAAGAATATGAACAGCTAAATCGATCTAGTACTATAGCTACAATAGCAAGTCGTCTAACTATAGTAAATATTTACAAACAGACGTCCAACGATGCCTCAATACGTATTGTGATTTTGTTTTATATTGAAACAATCAGTGATGCAACGATTACCTAACCCCACACAAACTTAACAAAGGACATTATCATTTGAAATTACAGCAAAAAAAAATGGAAAATATAAATAGAATTATACATTTGTATAAAAACGCGGTTTTTGGTTCAAAATTTATGTTTTGTTTTATGAAAACTGACATAAGCTTTGTTATCAATGACACTTAACAAAATAATAATGAACAATACATAGCGTGTCACCGAAAGACGCGGTCATCTCCATGATTAGTAATATTCAAGACAAGTAGACATTACACTTAACACAACGTACATTTGAAAAAGTGAACACTTGTATCTACATTTGAAGTCTTTCTTGGAGACTGGAAAGTCTTTAAGATAGACTTATTAGATTAGACAAATGTATCTTAAAATGCGTTTATATCGTAAGATACATTTATTGAAGTGAAAACTACTTTAGCGGCGTTGTGCACTTTTTTGTGATGGGTACAAAATGTTAAACTCGCGTCATTACACGTGACCTGATCGAAAATTCGTAAGACGCAGGGAGAATTGTCATGTTTGTGTACGATAGCGCAATAAATGAATATTGTATTTTACAACATAAATGATAGTACTTTTATACTGATAATTAAAGCAATTCGTGCAAAATTATTCCCTAACCATTCCAAAATATCAAAAATGCACAACGTTAATATTGAAGTTTTCACTTCTGCCGGCACTCCCGGAGTGCAACCCGTTGTTTTTTATTTTTTGGCTATACCTTTTTACACGGATAAACTAATTCGGCCGTTTCATCAAAACCCCCATGTACTCTTTCTCTGTTTATTTTAATATGTGTGTGTTTATAATTAATCATAGGATCATATGATTAATTATAAGCACATTTTACTGTAACATTCTGTTTAAAATATGTGTTTTCTACAATAGATTGAATAAATAACTATGGTTGGAATGCCAGTATTGCCACATTGAACATTTCCAGTTGCTTTGTTCTATAAGATAGACTTGTCTTTCGTTGTCGATAGATGTAATGCACCGTTTCCAATGCGACCCCTAGTTTCAATAGGTAATACATAGTTTAAAAATACCAGGCTATTGTTCTAGTTCAACGTCATTAGTTTTGTATTTTGTTGTTATTTTTTATTTTATTGTATCATGGGATCAAGGTAAGTTCTTGTGGGATTGGTTCAATAGATGTGTAAAACATTCTAGTTGTTAAACAATGAAGGCATGCCATATGACTGCGCGGGGGAACTAGTGATATATATAGCTATTTTTGCATTATGAAGATAGCGAGAATGTTTGCTTTAGTGTATTTAGTTTGGTGTTTTTATTTCTATAGCTTCAATAGTTATAAATTTATTTGCAGAGAGGAGCCTTTCTATACAGTGTTTGTGCTTAGGGCAGAAGTTATTTAGCTATGACGTGATACGCTTATAGGAAAGTAGTTAAGCAGTCTTATGCTTTAACTAAATAGGTATTTTTTTTTTACTAACAACGAATTTTGTTTGATGGTGAAATTGAATTTCACACCTTCGCCAATGGTCCAACCATTGGCAAAGATTTTAGATTACAGCTAACTGATATATAACTAATTTTACACTACACGTATTTAAGGTTACTCAGCGCTTGCTTTTAAAATGTTTGTTAAACATCGTACATCGTGTCATATATTGGAGCAAGGAGATCTCCATAAAAATAGTGTCTTTAAAATTTGCTAACAAATTATGCCTACCGAGTGCTGCCGAACTTGCCCGAAGTCAGCGGCTCTTTCATCAAGCACTTGCTCACAAAGGACTTCTACAACGAACTGGGTCTCAACGGATAAAATTTTGCTACAAAATCTTTTTGTATGATTTCCACGTGGATCTTTGAAGTTTGCTAACAAATGATGCCTAGTACATACTGATATATTAACTGGGCAGGTCGGAAGGAGGCGCTGCGCTAACAAGCAAGAGATCAGTGTGATCGAGCAGATTGCGATGGCAGCACTTCTATTTTGAATAGTGGGCTACGCGCGGATAAAGTAGCTGGTATTGTAATGTATTTTTTAGTACTTTATGCTTGGCAAATACCCATCGGGAAAGATACATTATAATGGACTATAGAGCTCGTTAACGCTTTATCTTTCTTGTTAAAGATATTTTTTAATGGAGCTGTAGTACGCCTTATTTAAGAGGCATTGAGTATCCTTGCAGTTTTCGTGCGAGATGTGTCTTACATCATTATTCTAGGGCTGGTTGTATTACTAACTAGAGCCTAAATTGTACGCAGCATGGATCACAATAGATTATCATAGTAAACGAACAAGTTTACTACTCTATTTAAAATTCAACTAGTAGTGTTGTCAAAGTAAACATAAAATAATGAATTTGATCAAAATAAACAATTAGTGATGTAACTGCTTTTAACAATAGTTTACATTGGGCCTCTTTGTAACAATATAATACATATACCTACTAAAAGATGTACTACGTCGAATTACTAACTCATTCTAGCTAGCTTCTATTTTGTTATTATATTTACAGAAAGACGTAAGTCTTTTTGTCACAAATATGGTAGTAGTTACAATATAACAGAGGATTGACATAATACCGCGAAATACTATCAAGACTAAATGAAAATATCTCAAGAGCATAAAAAAAGGGTATCCTCATTTATGATGGGCTGTAAAGCAAGACCTGAAATCTCGCTCTAAACGGGTGCTACCCGGCTTGAAAAGTACGTCCAATCCTATAAAAGATCACACCCAAAAACCTTATGATGGGTAACAAAAATAGGTAGGATGTGTAGGCTACATAATCCCTGGGCTGGCACAATAGAATTAGTAATCGTTGTCACTAGTCTGATAGCATAGGAAACGAATCAGTGGTACTGGTGGTAATGCAAATACATTACTAATTCTCTCATCTCTCAGACAGTAAAATAGAATTAAGACATTCGTCTTCACTGCTCTCATGAACATATTTTATATCTCAATACTAATACATTCATATCAGCAATATGATCGCAACCTATAACAATATTTCAAACTATATTTCGCTCTATTAAGTGACAGCCCATTAAACTATCAACCAATACAAACAGTTTAATTCTAGCCGTAAATAATGTAATACGGTATAATAGCCTTTTGGTTCTATTGTAATAAAGGGCTGTTAAGAATACACATTGTACATTTAGTTACGGCGTTTGCCAATATTCATTTAATTGCCACCATATAAACACATAATTAAGGCACGTATTAGATGACTAGCTTTTGCTCGCGGCTTCGCTCGCGTTAATTTAGAATTTGACAATCAATTCGGGTTGTACTCTGCTTATAACAATATAATTCAAACAGTCCGTTTCTGTACACCTGTCAACGTATATGCAAAATTTCAGGATGATCGGTTCAGTAGTTTAGGCGTGAAAAGGTAACAAACAAACAAACAAACTCATTTTCGCTTTTATAATATTAGTTAGGAAGTTAGGATGACAAACGATCGTATTAAAATTGCTTACTTGTTTTTGTTTTTAACAAAAAGGTTAGGTTATTCCCACGTTTAAATTTGATAATTGTTAGACCACTTACAATATGATTTATTTAAACAGTAGAGCTTTGAGTCAAAATTACCCCAAAATGAAAGGGCTTCGTGACACGCCGAACTGAAACGTGAGACAAGTTTTACACTAATAGTTAAGATGGTTATAAGAAAAATCAAACCAATGAAAAAGAAGCCTTGTCAGTAAATACCCACAATGCTAAACATAAGATAACCTATATCACGGTAGCCAAGGACATCACATATCTCACCCACATCAGGCCAAGTTCAACGTAAAAAAAAGTTTCTAAGGCCAGATTTCACGTTCAATGCTGTTACTGAAACTCTTCGTACGGACAAAACTATTGTCTATTTTCAATTGTACATTAGCACCTTGAATCAATAAGTTCTATACGTAAGTAAATAAACATGTACTCCCGCCTGGAAAACATTTCTAAGGATATACATCCTTGAAAGGGTGAGATAAGGGTGGTAGATTTGTTTTTGAAGCTCATGTAATAAAGGACAAGCCGACTCTGTGCTATTACTGATATTTGTAACGGAAAACCTTATGATACGTAATCCGACTCGGGTATCAATTCTGATATCGTAAACTTATTTCAGGGATCCAATAAGGCTGTATAAATCTATGTATAATATAATAATAATTATATTCTGTCACATACACACAACACCATCTATACCAAACTAAGCAGAGCTTGTACTATGGGTACTAGACAATGGATAAACATTCTTTTTTTTTGTAAATACATACCCCTAGATGACCCAGACTAGGACAAACGTCCATGTTCATGCACACAAACGTTTAACTTGTGCGGGAATCGATCCCGCGACCTCAGGCGTGGCAGTCGGTTACACTAACCACTACGCCATATGCTATCTATCTACTTTCAGATATTAAGAAGGATAGCATTCTAATTATATTGGAGGCTTCACCAGCCCTGCCCCTGACACAAAACCGGGTGGTGGCAATCAACCTACCGCATTGAAACCCATATAAATTCCACCCGCAGAATTATTCTTATTCTGTGCATGCTCATCATGGCATATGTATGCATGCATGCGCCTCCATTACCATGCTAAACGATTCAGAGAAATTTTTCGCGAGTCACACCTGTCCAGTCGCATCGAATTGATTTAGCCCTTTGTTCTCAATAAATATATAAAATACGCTTGTAGAATAATCGGTGCCAATTATAAATAGCAAGGATTGTTCGTTGCTAGCAGACATTCAGACACAGCATAACACTCTTTTGTATAAATACCATTTTATGCAGTAATAGCTTTGAGTCACTATTTTCAATCGTGGTCTCCCATCCCACAGTAAAACCATGATAAGCCATTTTCGTGATAAAAAGCAACTCTTGTTACCCTGTATCCAATTACATATCCCATACAAACTATTAGTTCCGCCTAAAAACTAAACTAAATGTAACTTTACTTAACTTTGACGTTCATAAGTGTTACTTTCGGACATATACAAATAAATGTTTTTTGACGTTACAAATAATTAATGACGTTTCATTGCTATATTGCCGCCTGAAAGAAGTACGAAGATACAAAACATAAAAACACACTTTCTCATGTATGATATAATATCATTGATATTCGTAAGAATGAAAATAAAGAAGGGTCTACTATATCTAGGTATAGTCATTATAACTTTAGTAGCTGCTTACAATAACAATGTATTCGGAAGACGTCAATAGTAAAAATGAACTATTACCGTTTTCAATCCTTATGTTAGTCATGGATTGCATCTATATGAAATACTAGATGTTCCCGCGGTTTCACCCGCGTTTATCGTTACTGCGCGGCCCCCGTGGGTTGTAGCGTGATGTTATAGCCTCGATAAATAGTCTATCCAACACTAAAAACTTTTTTCAAATTGAATCAGTAGTTTCTGAGATTAGCGCGCTACAGGTGAACACAGTTTTGATGCAACTATGCACAATATGATTCATAAGCGTATCGCAATATTACCATTAGCACCTACATACACCTAGACAAACATCGACTACAAATAAAAATTCGCTCCAACTTATTTTTTTTAAAACATTGCTGTTGTCGAAAGACAATCTAAATTTCTCTAGTGTAGCCCAAGTCTGCCCGAGTATCATAATTTGGTATTTTCATAGGTCATCCACTGTTGAACTTGACAAGACAGATTTATAATAATATTTTTTTTGCATTCTACAGCCATCGTTTTTATTGTATCAATCCACTGATCATCCATTCCTATACCCCATATTACACCTAGCACGACCAGCACCTCGATAGATATCCCATTCCAATATAGACCAAAATCTTTACGGGCTCCAGCACGTTGGTCTCAATTATCACCGTGTAAGCCTCCCAACGAGTCGGTTTTTTTCCTAATGGTAGATGTTATGGAAGTATTCATGAAAGATGAAACGTAATCATTTATTTTTCAATTCAAATATCATTAAATGTTCAAAATGTTGTTTCAAGTCTAGCTGTTTTTTGTGTCCGTTGTTTGAATGTTTGCAAAGTCCCCCGCGACACTAGAATTAATCCTAGTGCGGGTATTTTTTTCTAAACAAAAAAAGAAACCAAAAGTTCCTGGATTTACAGTAAATACGAACCAGTTAAGAACATCGAAGCATACATAGGCAATCCATTGTATGTTCTAATAAAATCTATAATAAATTCACATCACGTATGGAACTACTACACCGGATATTAATTTCGCACAAGGATGCGAAAACCATTAGTTACCCACTTAGGCTCTTATTGAGGCATTGTCTAATATAAATATACTTAAACGACATATTATAAACAGTCTGTCCGTCCATCCGGTGTCAAATTTATGTAGGCAATCGTTTCTTAGAAGATCTAACTTTAATAAGGAGTATGTTCGCTTGGAATAAAGATGACCTTCATTAAGTAATATTGGTTCAATGAATTCTGCATTGTATCAGTCAGCTTTAGAATCTATAATTTGACCTGGATATGTTGTGAATAAACTGTCCTGATTAAGAACGCTGTTTGCTATGTATGATGACATACAAGATATGTTTTATTAGAAGACTTATGCTGACAACGTGACCAATATGCGCAAGTAACCTGTATGATTAACTTGTATACTACTTCTATACTAATATTATAAAGTTTCATCTAGTTCTAGTAGTTCTTTTAAATAAAAAAATTAAAGGGGCGGGTCGGATGCTAGTTCCTGATACTCTTTTGCGGGTCATTAAGGGAATCAAAATTTCGTTATTTTTTGTGTAGGACGCACCATTTCTGAGATATTGTTAATATTCTAAAATAATTCAAAAATGGAAAGCGTGGAAGCGTGACGATGACGCGAGTTCTATGATTTTTGTTCGCCCAATAAGTGCTCAACGCGCCTAAAGAAGTTTTCACTTAAATAAAGACTTCCTTTCGTGTCGCCACTAAGAATTTCTTTACAGACAAAAAGTAAATGCTAGTTTTTGAAACTTGAACCAGGCCGACAAAGTTAATAATAATACATTTTAGGGAAGATCAAACAAGAATCGGTGCGGTGTTGCAATTCTAGAAAAATAAAGTTTGTAGTACTCCTATAGGCAACGCTGCTCTGTCATCACTCATCAGAGAGACTAGTTGATACTGAATAGTAGCATGCAGAATGATCTTTACAATAACATGTTTTGCTCGTGAGGCCGATTCCACACGAGTGTCACATCTCATTTCGCAAGCATTCATAGGTCATTAGCAACTATTTAAGTATTTTCTGTAACAGCGAGCCGCAGGCTTCTTTGAAACAAGAATATGGTTGTTAAAGTTAGTATTACGTTACAAATTACTAATATTCTTATTAACTCTTGCTGCAGCTCAACACGTGTGTTAGAAGTTGATTCAATAAGTAGTGTGATAGAATCAAGTCATGCAACGTAAAACCCTAACATAGGGTTACTAACCCCGTGATCTCCCGCCTGCCAGCCTTTGAGTCGGTCCGACGCTCTATGTACTGCCGAGGCGTCGCCGAGCCTCTACCTTCACCAACCCTCTCACCTACCCTTGTGGCGAGAGGGTATGCAAAAGGCGCATTTCCCCACGTAAAAAGGGCTACTAACTCCGTATAAAAAAGACTACACGAGTCGGCAATCGGAATCGGCTCCACACGGCAGATGCGCAAGAGTTTACGAGTAGATCAATCACAGTCTACATACTGTCGAATAAACAATCGTGTAACATAGTTAGATACTGTAGATACACGGATAGTTATAAATATCGCGCAAGATTGATCGTTTCATTAAGTTTAGTTAGCCGGCACAGGGGGACATTCTTGACCATGTTTAGTTGAACATGTGCGGACATTCCTGCTCTGGTTTAGTACGTTTGTTGCACTTATTTATGTGGCGGATGGACTCAAAGGATGGGCTTCGAGACACACGGACAATCAACATGGTCATCTAGAAGTCTCTACTTATTGAAATGCTACAAATGCAGCCGATTTGCTTCTTCTGAACGAACAAGTATGAGTGCACGGATGGTATTGTGTTTAAGGTGGTCGCGTCACCAATACCACTGCGAAGAATGTTGCGGGTTCGATCCCTACATGGAACAAAAAATTGTGTGATGTGATCACAAATAATTGTACCGAGTCAAACATTCAAAGAATAGATTCGGATTTCTAGTGCGGAAGTTGCCTCTATAAGTTGTTTTGTTATGGTGCGTAGTTAGTTTTGCTGCCTTTGGATTATTTGTATAAAGCTTTACTTGCCTGAAATATCTAGTTTAACCTTAATACATCGTAATCTGTTTGTAGAGTTCAAATGGTATGTTTCTCTATAGTGCAGGTAGCTGGCGCCCGGTAAAAAGAATTCTGTTAAACTGGTTAGTCTACATATTATTATGTGTACATAGGTTACTGTATATATATATCATATACCTACATGTATACTACTACTGATACTATCAGAGAGGTAGAAGTGCCTTATACCAAAGTTTTGCTAACTACGTTTCAGGGACTGTGTAACATGAGACATTATTTTGGTACATTTCTATCAAAAGGCAATTAAATACGAATTTTAAATGTAAAACCTATTTGCTTCGTCTATAATGCTACTTGATAGACATGTTTGACAACGCGCCACTGCGTAGTCCTTACCAGGGTTTCTAATAATTGATTATTAAGAACAGTATACATTTATAAAATGATTTCCACAGTCGAACAGTCCGTATGTCTCGAGTCAGATGAAGGCATTCAAACTAATTACAAAGTTTACGAGATGATCCGCGGACGTACATTGAGTTGTCTTACATTGTGAGTGATACTCCCCGCGCCGGCTGCCGCCCTGACGGGTTTATCACATGACGCCATCACAAATCCTGCAGCCTAATGCACCTCCACCACTCGTTATAAAACCATGGGACTGAATAACGCAATTATATTGTTACAAGATCATTTTAATTTATGCTGCAAGTCTTTTTGATAACTGCTATTACTGGTCTAAGGGAAATTTCGTGCAATAAAACGTCTTCCGTTTGCAGAAATATTAAATTTAAGATGCTGTGTCTGGAAAGGCTTTGTCTTTATTATGGCCTGTCAAAATGACGATAAGCAGTCGTGTAGTCCACGAGCATAGCCACCACGTCCTCACGTGGAGTGGTTCTGAGATCTCTTCCAGAAAGGTGCTATGGTTGGATCACAACATACTCTTCCACTCTTACTTAAGCATTAAAAGCATGCTCTATCGGAGATGTAAGCCCTCTGTCCAGGTACATAGACATAATTGAATAATACTAGCGGTCGCCAAGTGGTCAAAATTCGACCATAATTGATTTAAATTTTAAGTTTGATCGTTATTAAGGTTTTATTGTCTATAACTTTTCCCTTATAATCACATTTCATTTAGATTTCGCCAAGGCTGTACAGGTTAATTTGTCTATCTTTTTCAAACAAATTATTATTTACATAACTATACACTTTCATTGACGATATTCCTAAGCTGGCTACAGTTTTTCTTTTTTCTTTATTACATATAAATAAGGTAGGTATGTAACCATAGTTCGAAGAATTGTACGACGTCAGACGAACAGTGCCCAAATTCTACGAACGCGATTTGACTGCGTGTGTAAATGCATGGTTGTGTGCGTGTCGTGTTTTTTCATTAATGTAATGTATTTCTAATGCATATTTTATAAAAATATTAGGGTTCGCCACTCCTTCTCCATATAAACTTTAACTGTGCCAAATTTCATACGCCCCCGGTCTGCGCAATTTTCGTAAAAAAGGGTTCAAAGTTTTTGCTTCACGTATTAATATATAGATTTAAGAATTTTAAATTGGACATATTTAAGAGAAATAAAGTTTTAAATCGTCCCGGGCGTGTATACCCGAAGGCTAGAGATAGAGATGTATAACATCCACATTTCTTGAACTATGTTTTAGATGTCACGTAATAGGAGGCCTGGCTATTGCCATCCACCGACTTTGACATGAAAACCCAATCACACTTTTTCCAACTAAGAAATCTTATTTTCACTTACAAAGGATTTATGCTGCTACGATGACAAACAAGCATACGGTCCACCTGATAGAAAGCGGTTACTGTAATCTATGGAAGCAGCACCAAGAATATCACTAGCACTAATCTCCATTCAACTATAGGAATTGCAATCCTTATTAATATTATAAATTCGAAAGTAACTCTGTCTGTCTATCTGTCTGTCTGTTACCTTTTCACGGCTAAACCACTCAACCGATTTAGATGAAATTTGGTACAGATATAGTTTAAAACCTGGCGAAGGACATAGGCTACTTTTTATTGATGTAGGTAGCACGTGGGCGGAGCCGCGCGCAAAAGCTAGTTTAATATAAAATTTAATTTTTATAACTGACTGTGTACCTATACAGGATTGGGAATACAATTACATTGCCTACTTCATCGAGGCAGCCAACTATGATCTATTGATCTATCAAATATCCATTCTGACTTTAAGTGTTCTTAGTATCCGATGTGTGTATGTACTTTTGTTAAGTCAGTAAGTAACATGTTCTTAAACAAAACGCCTCTAAAAATCCTTTTACGCATTTTACATGTATCGTAAACTCACATTCCATTGATTTTAAGTAGTGTTCGTAATCAAATCGTCGTTAAAATCATTTAGCCATATTGACGTAAGCTTCCCTGCTCAGCTCCCTTACTTATGTTCAAATCTGAGCTACTACTGAACCGCACAAATGGTTCAAGCCGCACCCCTCGGTTTAAAATGCAATAAAACAATTCAAACGGGGTTCGCAAACTACAATAGTTTAGTGGTTTTACTATTTCAAGTTTAAATACTCCGTTTCTGTTGATTTATGGTCGATCATGAGACCCCAAATCCTATGCCAGAGTCGGGTAGTGTTATTAGGATTTCCTGTTGGGGAATAGGTAGCCAAAATGTGCCCGGTAAACGGGAATAGATTCATGAATAAATACGTGTGGGACCGGGAGGGTATAGTGTAGTGGACGGTACTAGAGAAAAATACAGTTGGCGAAATGTAATGTAAGTTCTGCATAGCTCTGACTGATTTTTCAAACGTGATCTAAGTACGTTTTTTTTTAAATGATCCTTTCGCATGTATATCTACTAGCCGTGTTATTCTATATTTTTTACCTTAGACTCAAATGACACTTCACCAGTTATCATACTCATCATCTCTTATTAATTGATTGGTATAGTTACTATAGAAAACTCTTAAAAAACCTGCGAATACAGAATTGAAATAGTGAGATTTGACGTAATTGCACTGGAGATAAAGATTGGAAACAAAAATATCAGAAGTTATAAGTGCTATTTAAATAACTCATTAGCTTTTATGACTATAAATTTTGGTCAACATGGTGGCCTATTCTCTCAACTATCACTGGAATTGACGACGAATATTAAAACTATAATCACTTCGGCCAGTTTGCGTAGTAAGGAATAAAAAATACTAGTTCAAGTCGCCATCACCAATAATGTTAAATGTCCCGGCAACTTTTTTGCTCAAAGAGATTTTATTTCACGCGAATTTTATGATCAACAACAGTATTTTACGACTTATGACTGTATCTTATAGTTGCATCGGTTTTATAATACTTTAATTTCACCGCCAGAAAACCATAAAAATATGCAAATGCGACATTAAAATCGTTTGAGAGTCGGCAGTAAAGTGCGTTAATCTGAAAGGGAAGGGAGATAACTCGGCACTCTTATCAAATGGACACTGCGAATGTATTGACGTTTGTTTATATGAAAATAATACTATTGAGCATCGTGTAGTGGACAAAGAATACTTAGATTCGGTATCCTGTGGTAGATCTCGAAAAGATGAGGATGTAAGAATCTGCGAAGTTGGTCTTGAGACTTTGTTAATTGCCATTTTCATGCAAACAGTATTGGAAATTATATAAAGTGAGGATGATTATCCGTAAGATTCTCGAGATAAATGGTTTGTAAGCCAAGACACCATCGCTGATGATAAACAACCTTTCAAAAACAGTAAGCCAATTAATTAGAGATAGGTGAATCAATGTTTATAACTGCTTAATTTACAAAAAGCTATGTATTTGTTATTTTGGCAATATTTGAATGCCATCTCGTACTCAATAGGTACAACTTATTTAAGTATGACATAGGTATTGTATATACCTATGTCATAACAGTGGTTATATTTTTATATAGATTACTATTTTTATTAATCTAATAATCGATGTACAAATAAATAAAGTTACTTAGTTTACTTTAATGTGGAAAATACCAGCTGGACAATTTATTTCACATAAAACATGACACCTTATTAATTATAAATAGTTTTAAACTTAGATACAGATAATAAGTATTTTAACGAAAATTTATGGGCTCGTAAAAAGATAATGAAATCGCTTTGGTGGACCGATACGGTTTTTATACAGAGCTGGGACCACCGGAGATACGCGATTCCACCTTTACACTCGATTATGTGACAAACGATTAAAATGATCATTAAAAAGTTATAAATTAACAAGTCATATAAATAATATGTAAAAGTATTATACGAATTAGTCATTAGTTCTACGTAGTGTCATCGCCCATAGGTACCTACGTAATTAATAGACACCTTAGCATATTAATAAGAAAAAAGAATATAAATCTTGTTAATGTTTTTCTACAGTTGAACAGGTTTTTATTATACACTACTCTTTTAATATAAACATACATAAGTATCGAGTTACGACTGTTCCTTGTATAAATAAAGAATATAGATATCTACTATTCCATATCTCTCTTGCCGTACTAGGTTGACTTTGCAAATATTAAAAAGATGCATGTATCTGCAAAAAACGCCCGTTCGGTACTAGGTCGAACGTGCAAACATTTAAAGAACCTCTAGCCTCTGAAAATACATTAGTGTGTCTTACGAATGCTTCAAGTACGGTTTGAATTCCGTGCCATGGTAGTAATAATATATATTGAATACACGAGTAATACGCAACGTCCCGTGCATCTGCCCGTTTAGCCAGCGTAAATTAACATCAGCTTGCTTTATATCCCAGTGCGATTCGTGGATATAAAATCATCCAGCTAGCTGCAATCTGAATAGCATATATCTGATCTTTTGGAATACGAGAACTTCTTGCTTGCTTTATTATTATTATATGTACTAATCTTGTAAAGCGGCGTGTGAACTTTGCAATTTTATTGTGGTCGAAAAAGTTACTGCGTATAATCAAGGGGATCGCATGCTTGCATGCTTTTTAAGTGATTTACTACCGAGTGTAAAGTCCATGGTGACACAGCCAAATCTAGGAATCCTATAACCAGATCGGGCAGTATTATTTTCATCATCAGCACGGAGTCCGGTAATAATGCGCATAATTATAACATGTGTGACGGCAATATGAAATTCCTATGGGCCTGTGTGAAACATAGCTGGCATATAACAAAATCTGCCTCTAAGAGACTTCGCCTCCTTGTTCAGTGACATAGAAGTATATATGTGTAGTTTGTAAAATCACGATAAAATCTATGCAAAGTAAAATAAATAAGGATTCGGTCTATCTTTAACTCAAGATTTTCCGTGGCTGCTAAAGTTGCCGTTTACTCAAGTCTGACCGTACAATATAAAAATAATATTTTAAAACAAAAGCAAGGTTGCTGTTGAAAGTCTAGTTAGCATGTTGGATATTTTGCACAAAACCCGGGCAAACATGTACGTGAGAAAAGATAAGTTTCATAACAAGAGTAAAAATATGTGTGCATACTTGGACTTATACCTTGACAGTCTCAATGCAGAATGTTTGTGAGCACTATGTTTTACAAAAGTCTTGACATAAACAAAAATAAAGCCTACTACTTTTTGAAGCTGGTAAAAATTTTATCAATCTTTAAATAATGTAATACAATTTTTATTGCTGGGCAGTCACCTCCGCGCAGATACAGGACGTGCGTTTGAGTTACATTCACATTACAAGAAAGGTTGTCCTGTAGGAATCAACTAAATTACTATACTCACATAAATAAACCGTTTTCCAAATGCGCTTCCACATTACACTACCTCAAATCACTTTACTTTATTCTTATGCCGACTAACCTTAACCAGAAAGATTTTGTGACTGACAAAGCAATCGATCGATGCGTAGATTGTCTACGCCTCAGGAATCCGAACGCGAACCTATTTATATGCCATCAGTGGTGTTAACTGGAAATATTTAGAATAGCATTCATTGAGGATGGTGTGGATTAGCATAATTACGAGCTGAAGTATTTCGGAGAAACGTCCTCTCAAGAAACAGTGTTACAAGATTGGGTTTGGCTGTTAAATTAGTTAACACATGCGAGCTTCCAACATTAATTAAAAACATTATTGATCCTCATGCTACTTTTAATGATGTAACCTTATTATATGTGTTATATACTTACTGTTTTCTTTTTGTAAGTATTTACAAAAAGAAGTATATAATTATGTATATTTATCTTTTGTCTAGTAGATACCCATAGTACAAGCTCTGCTAAGTTTGGGCTAGATGGTGTTGTGTGTATGTGATAGAATATTATTATTATTATTATATATAACATAACTTTTTTACTTTCATCAATTATTTGTCTTAATAGTTATTACAGCTAGAGGTTTTGGACCATAACAGATCTGGAATCCTACTACTGTAGCAACTAATGTCATGCCGCTTTTAGTCTTACAGCGAAACATTTTCATATCCACCTTTACCCTGAAAAGCATTTAAAAACGAACTGAACCTTCCTGAAGTATTTACGTAAAAGCATCTCTAAGTGTCATGTCAACAAATCGTTAGTGATGGACACATTATGCAATTATACCGTCCATATCACGTAAAGTTTCAACAACTGCCGTCAAAATAACTACGAACGACTTATTACGTCCATTTTTAACTTGGTAATACGAAAACCAACCACCGGTAGACACGACCATTATACAGAATATCTCATTGCAGATATCATTCGTCCTTGACCGATAAAACTTGAACTCAAAATGCACCGTAATGCCTTCAATATAAGCTTGAATTTCAGTTGTTTTTTATGGAGAGTGCAATGGGATTTGCATGGGCAGTCCCACCACAATTATATCCACGGCACTGACCCAATGTCGCCAGTAACCTATTTGGTGGCAAATTGAGTTTGTCGAATTCCATCAAAATTCGATGGTACTCTTGCATTGTAAAACAGCTGCGGGCGTATTTGTTTGCTCGATGTTTGAGACACGAGATTATTGTAGCTGAGTGCATTGAACCAAGGCTTATTAATCGAAGTGTATAATGTACATGTAATATTAATATCTAAAATAATGTTTAAATTATGACTGCATTCTAGAAAGAAAAAATATTAAACTGGCTATGCCAAATTTCAACTTTTAGGGTTGATTACACAAAATATTTCGTAACATGAGCTTAGAGAAGAATTCTGCCTACCGTGATATTAAAATATCAAGGGTAGACATCAGCTTAGGTGTGTTTAACAATTGACAGACACTCAAGTGCAAGAGCGGCGGGTTATCATTGAATATCAAGTGGGCGCCTAACTCGTCAGACACAAGAAAATGAAAATACTTTTATTTGACAACTTTGCAGCTCTTACTTTTCCAACCAACGTATTTTAAAAGATGTATTTAAATCAGTCGCACTTAAATTTTTACATAAAATACACGCTAGGTTTTAAAGGATATTTAGATTTTAGATTTTTTCGAATTGTGGTTGTGTCAAACGGATTCCGCACGGAAAAATACGGTAAGAGGTCGAGCAATGTGTTCAACTGGATATTAAAATTTCAATTCACTAATCTATTTTAGAGTTTCTAAGGAGTCATACTGAAAACTCGATCACAGGATGACATCGGAATACTTATATGTATACAACATATAAGTATTCCGATATTATAAATAGGAGTGTATTTATTAGTCCTGTCTTAGAAACTACTGTTACAACGGTTTAATTAGTTGGATACATATTGCTTTTGGAATAGATTGGAAATATCTTCATCATAATATTTGTGACATGCCGAGCGGCATGCGAAATAATTACCACCTGGTATACCTACATAAAATCTTTTAAAACTGAATACTGCTGTCATGTCATTGTGCACTGGTAATTGCTCGCTGACCGTAAATCAACCATATTGCTTACCTTATTTTGGACACCATATGTTCCAAAAACATATTCATAATAACAATGGTACAAAAAGATTACCTTAACCATATTACGTATAAATGGAAAACGTATTATGTTAGACTTCACGTCAGCTGCCTGCGCGTGCGCACTCATTGTGTATAGTTTCTACAAGATGACTGTTGTTCCTATGCCGTAGGGGTTGCCAGAGTTAGGCCACCTTAAGCGAATATAACAATAAATTATTATGAATTTAACCATCAATTAAATAACAACAATTACATTGTTACTTAGCTTATTGAGTTAACTCATAACAATCATCAACATCTGGCAATATTACACGCAATATAAGGTTACCATGCATCGATTTTCTGCCTGAAATCTCGAGACTTTTCCGAACTCCCGAGTGCCAACAGAATACAAAATTGAATAATGATTAATTAATCTGACTTTTTTATACAACCCTAGTATAACCTGCCTAACGGTATGCTTTTACAGTAATTCTAGGAATACACTAGTTTTGCTGAACCTAAGGAAATAAAATAAAAGATTAGAAGAAAGGAATGGGGATGACGGCTCGAAGCTCTTACTGTTCGGGCGAAACAGCCACAGACTAACTCCTACAAAATAGGTTTGTAAGTCTTTGTCACTATAAAAAAACAACGGGTTCCACTCCGGGAGTGCCGGCAGAAGTGAAAACTTGAATATTAACGTTGTGCATTTTTGATATTTTGGAATGGTTAGGGAATAATTTTGCACGAATTGCTTTAATTATCACTACAAAAGTACTATCATATATGTGGTAAAATACAATATTAATTTATTGCGCTATCGTACACAAACATGACAATTCTCCCTCCGTCTTATGAATTTTCGATCAGGTCACGTGTCCTGACGCGAGTTTAACATTTTTACCCATCACAAAAAAGTGCACAACGCCGCTAAAGAAGTTTTCACTTCAAAAATACCTTCTATACGATTTTTAACGTACTAATATTAAGTAGTAGATTTTGCCCGCGGCTTCGCTCGCGTAAATGTAGGTTAGGTTATGTTAGTAACAGTACCTTTTTCTGGATAAAAAGTAGATCGGGCGAAAAAGCCACAGACTTACTCCTACAGAGTAGGTTTGTAAGTCTTCGTGTCACTATAAAACAATACCTGCCTTTTTTTTCAATTATGGTGGCAAACAAGCATAGCTGATGGTAAGTGGTCATCGTAGCTTATGGATACCTGCAACACTAGAGGCATCACTTGCGCGTTGTCGACCCTTTAGGAAAGGAATTGGGAAGGAGAAGGAGCGGGAAGGGAGAAAGAGGGTGATTGGGCCTCCGGCACTCTCACTCACCGAACGAAACACACTAATATTAAGTACTAGATTGTGCCCGCGGCTTCGCTCGCGTAAATGTAGGTTAGGATGGGTTATGTCAGTAACAGTACTTTCTTCGGCGGCGAGAGATCGTGGCAGGCGGTGGTCTCCTTCTGCGAGGCTGTCATGGCGCAGAAGGAGGCCGCGGAGAGGGTCAGGGAGAACAATCCCCTCGCTGACCCTCTCCGGCGCAGACGGACGGGAGCGAGGAGGAGGCGATTTGCCCGCCTTCTCGCTCCTGTATAGTGGGGTCACTGGTACAGAGTCGGGGTACTCTGTACCGGCTTGGTAAGCAAGGCCACCCCTCCACAGGTGCTGAGGCCCGGTTACCATCAGCCGGGCCAACCGCCGGGGCGGGATGGTGATTGCTAACGCGACCCCATCCCGCCCCACCCCGTCGGCGGAAGGACTGCTCACCCCAGGTTTTTAGTGTGTATACCGACCCCCTTCAGGGGCGGAGAGTCTCACATAACCACCCTTCCCCCCCCCCGGGGGGAGGGGGTATCCATAAAGGATTTTCCTGGGTCAAAAAAAAAATATTAACAGTACTTTCTCCTGGATAAAAGGTACACTATGTCCTTTTCTATTTCCCCTGAAGACGAGCATGCGAAATTTTATGGTCATCGGTCGAGTAGTTAAGGCGTGAAAGCATAACAAACAAACTCACATTCGCATTTATAATATTAGTTAGGTTGGTTCCTAAATTGATTCTTATCGCTCAAAGTTTACCTTAGCAGCCGATATATCGGTAATCGAGCAATAGATGAAGATAATATAGTTCAAGTAGATAAGTGCTGTTAACAAGTGACCCGCTATTAATGTTGGGCCTATTTATAAGTCCTTGCTAAGATAGAAGTATTATTTATTTACAATTACATTGTTTAAACTAGGTTACCTATCTTGTCGCTAGGCACCGCGCCGGTGCCGGTTACTTCACAACTAATCAAATATGTGTGTCAATTAATTATTACAAAAGATGACTATTTAAGGATTAAAAAAGTACTATTATCTAGCAAAATAAATTCAACCTATCAAATGGCAGCGGCACACCAGCGGCCAGGCAGAACAAATTTTAATGACGTCTTGTTTTTAAAAAAATTACAGATTATTAATAACTCTTTAAAATACAAAAACGAGAGAAAGAAGACCTACATACATTCTGAAAAACTATCAGTGTACCAGACAAATATATCTATATACATACAGTGTAGGGATCGAATAAATTACTTCTAGTTCATAAATTGTGTTAAAAGGTATGTTGTGAGGTGACCATGTAAACCATTTTCATATCAAGCCATTTGTCTATTATTTTCTGTCGTTTATACCAAACAAGCATACTATTTCATAATAAACGATTTCAGTAAGCTGTCTATCTACGCCTGGGTTTTCAACTTCACTTTAATGAAGGATTCCTTGTGCTACCAGAGCAAAGTATAAAACCACAGGTCCCCTTTGGGCAACAAAATGCCTTGTTAAGGACCTCGACCTCTGGATTGAATGTCGAATTTGATATTATATCAATAAAAACATTTGCATTTTAATAAATAAAACACATAGTATAAAAAAGTCGGAAGAGCATATCTTATCAAAAATGACATTCAATATGTGCATTCTTTGAGACGAGTATTTTCCTTAGTAATTAATTAATAAAATGAGATAATTATATGACCCTGGTGTCGTTCGCAACTTAGTAGCCGGTATTAAGTTCAATTTAATAATAAAGGAATATAAGGTGTGGTTTAAAGGTTACACTGATTGCAACAGCTCGATTGTAATATTGATGACTCGGACATACGACCTAGGCATCTAGACATGGATTTCACGCACCCTGTCCTATCCGCAGTATTAGAATCCTGTTAATTCACTTCCCTGACTATATTATTCTGGATGTTCCTCTTATTTCTGATTGCACGCGGTTTGGTAGAACTATTCTGTGATACGAGAATTGGGTTTCGATTTAAGAACCGATTCTGGTCCACCATTACGACAGGCAGCGTCTTACAAAAGCCAAGGGAACAGCCATGTCCATACGTGACAGTTACCATTTACCATTAGGTCTACTGGCCTGTCTACCACCAAAAGCCATATGAAGCCTATGCGAGCGTGACTCTATATACGTAAGCATTAAAGAACCTTTACTTAACATTGTAAATCTAAAACAAAGATACAATTATGACGTACAAGTTGATAACAGTTTTTTATCTTTGCCTTAATGTGGACGACATTATCGGTAGGTCAAGAATTAGTGCTCAAACGCTTTATCTCTGCAATTCTGTTGTTATGCGGTGCTTATCCAAGTATTAATTAATTATTGAAAAGCCTATTTCAGCTACTATAAACATTGAGACCGATTCTTTTGTATTAAAACTGTTGTCTATTACAGGTTCCACGTTGTCAAATTACTTGGTTTTGAGAATGGTATTGAGGTCACCATGAAATACCCCGATATCATTTTTTCCAATGTTATAATAAAAATACAGTTTATTGAAAATTGTTTCGCTCTTTCGTTAATAATTCTCAAGAGGGGTGCGTAGCATCTCCACTTCATTTTTCTTCAAACAGTACCCGAATTTTTCTAAACAGACCCCGTAAAATATTGCAATCAAATAACCCTTGGCTGTGTTCTTGCCGTGAGGAGTGGTACACTAGCTACTTGACCTACACTATGCTGTCAGCAATTTGTCTTGCTATCTTTATTTGTTGACAAAGTCCTAACTCTTTTGTGCTTATCTTCGCTTGATATGTGGCGGGGTGAGCAACGGTCCTATTAGTGACAGACAGCATGTCCTTTTAAGGCTTGATAAACTCTTCGTAAGAACATCACACCAGGTTATTTGTGTAGTGTTCTTGCAGAACGCAGAAGATTGGTCAAATGCGATCTTCTGCAAGGTGAAATATCGATCTGTTCCAGTATAAGCAAAATCCCAAACTAATGTGGAAATCCGGCAGTGTTCTATCTCTCTTAATTGGTGAAGGGAAATTTAACTATGTTCTACCTTACTATAAAAGGGTATATAGGTAGGTACTGGTATAATGTAAACAAAGCTAAGTCATAGTTTAATCAAAGTATAACATTTTGTTGCTTCACGCATAATTTGTGTCGATTGTAAACGTTGAATGTCGATCACCGTGTCGCACGCTAATTGCGAACACGATCGTAAAAAATTAATTAGTATAGCCTTATCGTAAGTAAGCCTTAATGTTGCAAATGTGACGGAAGGCTAGTTAATTAAATCTCGGACGTCGATATGCCAATGAGAAATACTGCAGTTTCATCAGCAACGTTTAGAATGTATCCACAAAAATATATCGGTTATATATTTGTTGTTATAATTGGCAGAACATGCTGTTACAAAACATTAGTTAGCATCTGTAAATAAGGATTTTCAAAATAAAGTACATATATATTCTACTCCATTCTAAGATCGATATTATTTTTGGTGTGTATATCGGTCCCGTGAGTTCGCATTTACGCTTGGGACTGATCGCTAGAGCCCATTATGTTACCTTGTGCGGATTGAACTGTCACTCAACACATTGGCAGCTGCGAAGTACCATTTACTACATCTCTGTAAATGGCACAAATTATACTACTACCGAAAACAAGGTGCATAGTAAAGAGTTCAGCTTTTCTCTGGAGGATGTTCTTAAGCATGAAGTGCAGTGTGCTGTACTAGATGCAAAACATTATACACTTAAAGCACAATTCGCCAAAACTGGATGTCGGGATGTCAAATTAGGAAATTGTTCGACGCTTTTATAGAGCTACATATTTTCAAAGGCGGGCCTGCAGCTTGGTTTATTATACCCAAAGGAAGAACTGGCTGAAAATAATACCCAACTTCTTAAGGTTTTCAATAATAATAATCATTTGCATTGGTACAAAATGTTATATTACATGTAAACATACTAAAGTTATATTTAGGTAGGTTCTGTCCTATAAAATTATAATTTGTTTTCTGTGTTCGCCTTCTGGCAAATAATCGAAACTTTTATAGGAAAACGTATTTCACAGATGTCATAAAATAAAATGTGTAACATAATGATACCGCACGCTCACACAACGATTACGATCTGTTTCTACCGCCAACATCAAATGGGACAATTATTTATATCAAATTGACAGTTAATAAACATATATCATAATAAAATACGAGTTTTAAGTAATATTAGTGCACACTTGTCACACAATACTCATTTAAAAAGCAAACAAAAATATATTGAGTGCACGAAACATAATATCGAAGGTTCTCAAGAGGCTTTGTGCGTGCGCGGAGGTTAGGTGCGTCGGCGGCGTGCGAGCAAGACGGCGAACGGCGCGGGCGCAGATTCCGCGAACAGCCAAGTTATGGCCCTACAAAACGTCAGGCGAATCATCAATGTTTAAATCGTAATATATTGAAGAATTTCGCAATTATCATATTTCATACTTATTTACGACGTCTAGCCTCCCTACTGACGTCTATCCAATGCGATCCTGGGAGGTCATAAAACGAATAAACCACACAGTAATAAACGTACGTTTTATTTCTTGTATAATTATATATGAAGCTATTTGTTTTTGGATTTTTTGGCGTCGTATCTAGAAGGGGTTTATGATCCAGCCGCGGATTTATAGGGTTAAGTTTTCTTGTGAAACGCATAGACTTTATTAGGCAGGGTTAACTTAAACTCGGCGATATAAGTTTCAGTGCGGACTTGCGAGTCTTGAAGTGACTTTTAGTGTTCTAGTGAGTGGTGGCGATGAATTTAATGGATGGAAACTAACACGTACGAAAGGGGAATGCGAGCGTTAAAATGTTCTCATTTCATCGTAAGATAAGTCACATTTATGCGACGTGCTCGTAACTCATAAACGCACGCGGACATATAATTGCGAGCAGCGATCCTCCATTGTTGTGGCGGGGAAAACAAATGAAACACCGCAACACTGCTTTTTATTCGGTCACGGATACAATCATTTGCTGTTAATTTCAGTTTAAAAATGGAAGGCAGTAAATAATTTAGTAAAGTAAGTAAGTATCTACTCAGTAGTTACTCGTACTTGTGCGATGTGTGTGGTCCGCGCCCTGTGTTCGGTAATGCGTGAAACAATTTACTTATTAAGTTTCTTTTAACTTAAACTATTCAATAATTAACTTTTATATTATACTTATACATAGCTTTTAGATATGCGAAAGGTACATTGTAGATTCTATGATACAACTAAATAAATCACCAGTAATATTTAACGATCGAAATTACCAATGAATGTATTTGCAAATCTAGATTAAAGATTAAATTGCTTCAGGCACAATCTAAAGAATTTGAAATGCGTTGAGTATCAATATAAAGCATGCAGTGAAGTGTTTCAAGGTTTTTTGCCATGTGAAGGGATAATTATGGGTTATTACTAGCGATGATAAACCGCTAACGCGATGGCTTAGCGCGAGTGTAGACATAATGTCTAAATAGAAGCTCACGCACAGAAATATGATGATTACCGTTTAGCGGGACGGCTGTGTTACGCATGACTAGAGCTTATTAAAATCCTTTGCATGGCTGACAGATGATGTCTGTCAGGAATAACAATAGCAATGCAGCAAAACAACATGTCTATCGTATTATTCCTTTCGATATGACAGTCTAACTAAAGGTAATCGATAGTCTGAAAACGACCGGACTAAAACAATAATGTGGTGTTCTAGACTAAGAGGGACGAGAAATGTACCTGCTATGTACGTTGTAGAGGAACGAGGTCTGATGTTCCTCCAACAGAAAGGGAGAATAAGCCTACCAAACTAGGTATTCTTCCGTGATACGATGAGTCCATGATCAAGGCTTATATCATTAGTACTCAAAGTGGTCCAGGTGGACCCCCAGGGGTCCACGGGAGACTCGACGGGGGTCTACGTTGTCGTGACAAAACATGGGGGTTCACAATTCGTAAGCGGGGGTCCACGACTGTTACTTGTAAAAACTTGCATATTCCATATTCAGTACCAGTGGTTTTTCGATTTTTTCAAGAGAATCACCAAAAGATCAGCCCGCCTACCCTAGTAGGTTCAGTCCCGAGATTTTCTAAATAAAAGATCAGCCTGTAGAGATTTCATAAAATTTTTAATTGCATGAACTGGTTTATCTGCAGGGGGTCCACCGGAACCAGCTAAATTTTGAAAGTGGTCTATGAGAAAAAACGTTTGGTAACCTCTGGCTTATATAGTTAGTACCTACTGCAAACTTCGATAGCGCGATTAAGGCGTCAGTAAAAGTTGTATAGAGTATTGTGAAGTTGAGCACAGCGCCATCTGTTTTCGCATTTCGTATTTGTGGGATCCGCCATATTGTGTTTAATCGATACTTCCTGTCACCTTTCAACGATCATCGACGGTTAATAACAGGCTAATTATATGTATACCGTGCTATGTACAAGGTGGTTTAAACATTAACACATTCGTTTGTCATATATTGTTATAAAGAATACCTTGAGTAGTTCTACTACTTACTCAGTTAAATAATAATATATCAAAAGTCCTTATTAATATTATTAAGTTTGTTTGTAAGATATTAATTCAAAAACGACTCAACCGATTTTAATAATCTTTTAAAAGGTTATATTTTTTTTTAATGACAGTTCTGTTACTAACATAACCTAACCTACTTCTATGCGAGCAAAGCGGTAGGCGTTTTAATTGTAAGTACCTATTTATGAACGATGGGCAAGACTAAGCAAAAGATATCAGTGAAAAGTTTGAAGCAGACCTTTGCTCTACAAATACAGTGTGGCAGAATAGGTAAGGAAACAACACTCAAACTTAACATTAGCCAAAAACAACAGTTTCAAGTACAAGACTTGAAGCTAACTCTATAATTATATTATGGTCGTGCCACTATTAAAGTGAGGACAGGGCGCTAGCATCTTTATCTGTTTGTCTGTGCGTTTATGCACGCTTACCTCCTCAACGTCTGAACCGGAGTTGGATGTGGTTTTTATTTTCAGTCATCTATTGTGATAAACTTGGAACAAGCATACAATTTTAATTTTAATTGACTGACTAATAAAAAAGATAAGTCATATTTGAAGACGTGGTTTAGGACACGTAGACAAAGCTTGCGCGTTATCGGAGGCTCTACAACTGTTTATGAATTTTTACATATGGGGTTCTTCAAAAAGGGCGTTAAAAGGTTTTTACAATGTCGGTAACGCGCAAGTGATACCTCTCGTGTCGCAGGCGTCCATAGGCTAAGGTGACCACTTACCATCAGGTGGGCCGTATGATGTTTGCCACTATAGCAGTATAAAATCAATAAAAAAACGTAGTCTCTCGTCTGTTTCTCGGAGGGTAGAGGCTTTAATTATAACAAGAACTTCAGTAGCACCGGGTATTAAAATGGGATTAAATATAATGACCACCAAAAATAGTAATTGCACACCAAAATATGCTTACTAAAATATATCATAACGAGCACCTATACGCCTCAAATCACTGCATTCCGTCTCGGAAGGGTTAGGTTATGTTAGGTTCCTTCTTAAAGCCACCCAAAAAATAGGAGCCCCGCTTGGCGGGGCTCCGTCATCTTATTTTGATCTCTTTAGTGTGCAATTAATATTTTTGGTGTGTAAAATGCGGTTTTAATTTTGTGTACTATATCTGGTGATAAGTTAAACATAAGCCTATTAAAATGCACGTTAGGCAACAACAGATCCTATATATTACTCCTCCCATACTTAGAATACTGCATGTATGTATGTGCTTAACAAACATTCAAGCAAGGGACACAGAGAACACCCGTTGAAGTTAACCTATGAAATACTAGCTCATTAGATATGGGACATGTTAGTGAGTTATTACAGATGTCGAGCCTCACAGAACTTTGAATCTTTGGTTATAGTTCAAGGACTTTAGTTAGTGTAAGTTTAAATAATTTAGTCGTTACTACGCTTAAGGACACAAAGACTCGGAAAACATATTATAAGTGGATTACAAAATATTTGACCTCCTTTGGCGCACTAGCAGAGGCGATGTGTATAACAAGCACTGCAAGTGGCAACATACTCCGGAACTTGCTACATGGAACTTTTAAGATTAATCTGTTTCTTTTAATGCGATCGTAAGCAGAATCGTATAAATTAGTTTTTCTTTTAAAGATTACTAGCAATTTGGGTTTCAATTTCATGTTAACCCCTCCAGCTAAGTTAGGAGTGGGTTCACGTCAGTGGTACAATAGGTGGGGTTCGAACCCGCGACCTCTCGATCGCAAGGTCAATACCCTATCCATTGGGCTACCGCATACATATAGTTACAGCTACACTGTGATAAATAGCTCGATGGCGCGGCAGTAGTCAATGCGATTGACGAGCCTGAGGTCTCGGGTTCGAGTACCGTGGCGGGAATAGTGTTTGTCTTCAGCGTCAGCATAAAATCTATACTAATATTATGATGGTTTGGTTGAACGCACTAATCTCAGGCACTACTGGTTCAAATTGAAAAATATGTTTGTGTTGGATAGCCTATTTATCGACGAAGGCTATATGCTATATAACATCACGCCAACGGGGCGGCGCAGTTACCATAAACGCGGGTGAAACCGCGGGCATAGCTAGTCTAGAAATACGCGGCAGACGGCAATAAGCTCACTCCCAATTACATGGGACATCTCTACCTGCCCCTTCGGTAATAAAGACGTAAGACTACATATATTTTATCAGAACTATAAATACACTAAATATAAAACTAAAATAAATGCCATATATAGACAACTATCGTTAAATTACATCAAATATCTTTAACTAAACATTGAAAACGTAAAAACACAATCCACCACGAATGAACACAGCGAAAGTTACTAAACCTATATTTGCCGGCAGACATTTTTAATTACCACGGTATATATATAAGTTCGTATATCTATAAGTTTCGAAGCCAAAACCCTTTTAGCCGGATGGGTATTATCCTGGCAGTCGTAAAAACCTTTTATAGTCTATAAAACCAAGTGGAATACATATACAGGGTGTGTACTTGGTATACTTGTTGCATTTTTATAACCAATATATTCTGTTTGATTTGTAACTTCTGGACGGTATAAATGGCTGCTATTTTTTGCATGGACTACAGTGTTTTGTGTGTGAATCTTTAAACATAAGTGGCACGGTTTTGTGTGTGATGGCCGTGAACGAAGTCCAAGTTTGACATCTCGGTTCAGGTTAAGCGGTGAAATGGTACACACAGCGACACATCAACCTAGACTGTTTGGACTTTGAACTATTAGAAGTTGAACGCTGCGAATCGTGCGAGAGAATGCGTTATATTTTTGTTATTTTGTCTCATTCACGCTGAACGGAACGCGACGCTCTATCCTCACCATTACATAGACACCACGATGCACGGTCCCTTTCCGACAATTCTCTATTTTGTACGTAGCGTAGTTATGCGTATATAGGGTGTTTAACTTGATGTGTAGCCGTGTGTACAGTATTATTGTTCTTCTTTTTTTTGCAAAGATCACATCTCATTAGACTATTTGTGGCTTACACAAATTTTAATGTTTGGAGATCGACCCCACTACACACGGGCAGTGGCAGCGGCGAGGCGACCACTTTAACCACTACGCCATCCGAGCAGTTTTTTTTTTTTTTTTTAATTTTGCTCTCAGTATTACCACACTCCACCTGATAGCAGTAGATAAGCAGTAGTAGTAAATAATTATAATCACAAAATATTATCGGCGTAATCATATTTTTTTTAAATATTTATTAATTAACTCACAATACTTTAAAATAACAACTACATTTACAACGGTGAGCTATCTACAGTCTTGCGCAAAATAATTGTGGCATCCAATTTTAATCTTCGGTAAAATACGAATTGTGTAAAATAATGGTTTTAATTTATGCAATCATATTTTTTATGATTCTATAAAACTGCAATAGTCTCCGACAAAGAAAACAACACTGTATAATTCCACAAGAAAGATTAATTTAAAACGAAATCTGCACAGATGACATAGTGATCTATGTGGTCGTGTCATCGCTGCCACCGCGTCAAGTGGTGTGGGTTTGATCCCCACGGGAGACAAAAATTTGTGTGATCCACAAATGGTTGTTTCGAATCTGTGTGTGCTTTGTGTCCGTTGTTAGAATGTTTGCCAAGTATTTTTCCTTGCCAAGAATTATTCCTGCACTAGGCTGAATTCATTTGTGTTACTAAAGAAAAATAAATAAAATACCAAAAATTACTATTCTTAATCCCCTTAATAACAAGTATTCTATTAAATATAGAGTCATTTTACAAGCTTTTATATTGACAACGTTGTTAGCGAATATATAGAAAGAGTAAAGTTGTTACAATTTTACTGCTCTGTTTTGTTTGCTTATATAATCAGGTAAACAAAATAATAACTTTAATAGATGAAATTTTACATACATACATAGATTCACGCCTGTTTCCCAGAGGGGTAGGTAGAGACTACAGATTTCCATTTGCTACGATGCGATCCTGACGCATTTCTCTGGCTTCATTCACTTTCATCACATTCACCATACACGCTCGCTGGTGCCTTGACTTTTTACATATTTAAACATACATCTATATCCCCAAAGGGGTCGGCAGAGCTGTATTACAGTTATATTTCGCTAGCTATGCTTTTAGGTACCATGAATAGGCGGCCAGCCGATTTGTCTTTTACCCAAAATTCGAACTCAAAATACAATTTGAAAAAAAAAACCTATAACACTTGACACACACAAGCCGGGCACGACTTGAGAATCGAACACGAGACCTTGTACACCGGCCATTTACCATTACCACTGCACCACCAAAGCAGCCAACAGCGACTATTTAATTTGGCCTTCCTCGATAAATAGGCTATCTAACACTAAAATATTTTTTCAAATCGAATCAGTAGTTCCTGAGATTAGCGCGATCAATCAAACAAACAAACTCTTCAGCTTTATAATATTATGCTATAGATAAGTACCTGATTATATTACCATAAGTGCAAGCTTGTTTAAATTTAATAAAAAGAGTTTAGAAGATTGCATCTGAATAAAAACTAACACCAATAAAATCGTCTTCATATCATTAGTTTTGTAATAATGTATAGTGTATTGTTATCACTGAGATAGTTAATTAATTTATTATATGTTTACTACATTTTCTCATTATTATTATTTTTCTTTTTGTTTTTTGAAGTGAAAACTTCTCTAGGCACGTTGAGCACTTGTTGGGCGAACAAAAATCATAGAACTCGAGTCATCGTCACGCTTCCACGCTTTCCATTTTTGAATTATTTTAGAATATTAACAATATCTCAAAAATGGTGCGTCTTACGCAAAAAATAACGAAATTTTGACCCCCTTAATAACTCCTAAGAGAGAATCAGGAATTCAGAAACCCGATCCGCCCTTTTCTTTTTTTTAAAGATAACTAGCAATTTGGATTTCAAATTACTAGTATTCTTGATAACCCCTCCAGCTAAGCTGGTATGCTTGTGTTAGGAGTGGGTTCACGTCGGCGTCGGTTGTGCAATGGGTGGGATACGAACCCGCGACCTCTCCATCGCAAGTCCAATGCCTTTAAATGAACTATATTGTTATTTTTGAGAGATTAAATATATTTAAACCGATATACCGTAAATATAGCAGCCGCAAGTAGAAACTGGTAACAAAAATGTCTTTCGAAGTACCCAACAACTGGGCTACCAGGTGTTACGCAGACAAAGTAACAAAAGTTGCAATATCTTTTATTAGCCGTTTTATTACATTTGCATTTAAAAAGATATCCTTTTAATTATCGTAAGTAATTAAATTTTAAACAGTCTTGTTAAGCTTATAGGATAAATAATAAAAACTTATCTTTAATATGAAGTGGGTAACAGATAGATAAAGAAATATGTAGAAGTTTAAATACATGGACAGGCCTGTACTTCTCTTTGTTTTTTAATGTAGTAGTGTATTACATATTGAGCTTATAGCCGTACTACCAGGTATTGCCAGACACCATGCTGCAACTGAAAATGTTTACGAAAATTTGAATGACTCTCTTCACGACTCAGGACTCAAGCCCGGGACTCTTAAACGTAATACGTATAACTAAGAAACGTATACGTAGCGACTTTCAAGAAAGGATCTAGTCGTTTTATGTATCACCCCTTACAATATAATATACAAACATATTTTACCTCTTCATCATATTATCGAAACTTAGTGTTGAATAAAATTTGAATAAAAAGATGACAAATTTTAAATAATTATATGTTCTTATAACAGCTGATACTGTGTTTTCATTAATTAGTAAAATAAATTAACCTTAATCAAAATTTTATGTTGAAAACTATAGAAGAATTTGAATATGTTAGTGCGTTATTAGAAGGAGAACATTAATGTCTATGATATATTATTATAGATATAGATCTCGATTTAGAAAGAAAGAAGAAAGAAAATACATTTATTTGCAGCAGATTATGCACTACATAGTTACATATTTCAGACACAGTTAATTACAAAAAAAATAAAAGAACAAATATCTTACTGCAAATTGGTCGCAACTCAGCAAAATGCTAGTTTTGAAAAAACTAGCGCTGGTCTTCCGCTGCGACCATGTTTGTAAATAATATACTTAACACAACACAAAGATGACAAACGATATAAAATAATAATAATAATAGCGTCCACGGTACCAATATGACAACAATACAATTTTTTTTTTTTTTTTCATATTAGCGCATAATCTATGCCTGATCTACAAACTGTATTAATATAATAACTACTGCTTTACAAAATAAAGAAAATGTGCTTAAATCTGTTTCAAAGTAGTTAAGCATACCCACAAACTAACTAAGTATCATATTGCAAGATCAGACATAATCATTTGCATATACATAATTGTATTTTTAATTACAATACTTTATAAATGAAAAAGTTTTACAATATATAATTGTTATTACACTGTTTATATATACATATATATATATATTAAAACTAGTACTTGTTTACGTATGTACCAGGTATGTGGTAAACAAAGTAGTAACTTTATTATCGGCTACTTGTATCTTGTATTGAGTCGTAAAATGTACTTTTTTGCTATTAGTGGGTGTGCAAGGTGGAATGTCAATTGATATTATCTATTTAAAATCTTGTTACTATATTACTCGTTTTTGTTATATACAAGCGGATCCCGGCCAGGTGGACTTAACTTGTGAGGAAAGTGCGATGAGCTATGGTTCTTTGATGCACCTTCATTACATGTCTTACTATATATTTTGTGAAAGCGCCAGAATTGTCGACAGTCTAATCAAAATGAGAGGTATGCCGAGGGCGAGATGTGTCAAAGTATCAAAGTACGTCAAAAGTTATGAAAACTCATGGCAGACCTAATTAGATCGCCATTGAGGCAAATTAAGAAAATCCAAAAATGTAAAGTGCAAATATGATTAATTGATTCAAGATCTATAATTCTGAGAAATACTTCTACCTTTATGGATATACACATATATGGGATAGAATGTATGAAAAAGTTAGTCATACTGGCCCTAGTCCCTTCTCTAAACGTCACATATCATACTTTTTGGAAACTTCAAATATCAAAACTTTTTGGAATCCTTACGAAGCCTCGCTACATTTACCATCACTTTTAAAACAAGTTAATTTTTAATCTGTACAAGAATTTGGGAAGCGCGTATTCTAACACGGCATTACATTTGGATAGATTTTTTGCAGTGAAGTTAAAACAGCTCTAAAGCGCAAGAGCGACCCGCGACGAGGTAAGTACGTGCGGCAAACTAACTCGACCAAAACAAAAGTTTAGTTGTATGTATACAACTAATAGCGTGTTAGTTTGTTGACTTTAACGTAAGCGTTTATTCAAAAGACAACGACTGTTTCCTTCACTCGCAATCGACTAAATGAGTTACTGAGAATTGACCGTAACTAAATACCGCAAAGCCGTTCTAGTTATTTAAGTCTTTAGTAAAACGCTACAATTGTGTTAAAATAATAAGCCTTAGACTTTAAATCTACATCGTCAGTTTCTAAACGAGCAGTATGGGGCAATGGGCGCCTTAAAGATATTCGCTTTAATTTGCCCGCGCTGTAAAAGAATATTCCCATCATGCAATCGTATGAGATGTCTTATCATAAAATCCATATTAATCTAATAATAACAGCACTATTGTACAATTAGCATTCATAATGGCGGCGAGTGTGGTTTAGTAGAGTTGAAAATAGTGGGCTTTGCTTCTACTTTTGAAAGTCTCTACTAACAAAGTCGAATTACATCAAAATCAGTTAAGTTGTTAAGCCGCGAAAATGTAAAAAATGGACAGACATTTAATTTAGCTGCATTTTAAATATCGTAACAAAACTAATTTAGACGACTTTATGCCACATTATGTTTTAAGGATTAAGCAGAGATGTAAGACACTACTATATAAATTAACACCTCAGTTAGCAAAACGACTTAAGCACCAGTGCAGACAAAAACACAACCTAACCTCATCGTTTTAAAGTACAAATTGGATAAACTATTAGTTATCTTAATTGATTCTTAGTAGGAATTTAGTTGGCAAGGTAACATTTTTCATGGACCGTCCTCTGGCTCGAGTCCAGTTTCAGTTCTGAGTACGTATATATTACAGGAAGTAAAAGCTAACAAGGAGTTTTTATAACTTGCCTGAGTGAATTTCCGCCCGTTTTTATTGAGGCGCTGAGGAGGCAAATTGTATTGATCCGCTTGAACTATTTCTTCACGAAAGTCTTGTATTAAATTCAGAATATGTTCTGAGTGAAAAGTTCTGCATTTGTCTGTGTTGCCATGAATAAAGAATGTTACTGAATAATAATCGTAATAAACCTTGCGCTATTTTACTCTAAATTCTTTCAAATGTACTTAAAAAAGCTTAAGCGCTGATTTAATGGTAGGACAATGGCTGTTTCGCCAAACCGCTATTTCTTTAAAACTATCTATTCATAGTTAAATATACTGACCGCAGATAAAACCACACAAATGTCTTTTAAATAACATTAGTTATGTGTCTATCATGTCTCGGGATCAATTCTCTGGTCTAATAGAGTGATATTGGAAGTTATTTGAATGAATTTCAACTTTTTAGCACGGATTCGGCAATATGTCTATTAGAGGGCAACAGACCCTTTCGTAAAACCTAAAGAATATCTGGCGAAATATGAATGGAATACATCTTTGGTTTTACATAAGTCACAAAATGTTATAGAATGTAAGTTACCTTTATAAAAGAAAAAATAAAATATTATATTATATATTATTACCCCTTTAATACCTTTAATAAAATTACATGCACACAAACTTGCGTGTGTAGTACACGCAAGTTTCTGTGCATGTAATTTTAGTTTTCCATTGTTTGGAAATGTTTCTATGGCGAGAGGGTACTACTTTATTCACTGTCGTAACTGTGAAGTTTCATACAATTTTATATAAATATGGAACCGATTACTCGAAAAAATAAACAGCTGTAATAGACAGACAGACAGCCGAACAGAGGGATTCCGTTTTTTTATTATTTTGGTTTGGATTCCTAAAAAACAGTGACAGAAAGAACCAAATTTTATACTTTTTTCAAATAAACTAAAACTTGTATTATCCTATTCTAGTCTTATAAAAAATAATAATTCATAATATTATTTTTGTTTAACAAGACACAATGGTGGCGATTTGAAGGACAATTGCTTATTTACTTGTTTGTTTGTCCTTGTTCCAAGTGAGCGATTGAAATCTAGTTTCAATTTCAAGTTGATGTCATAAACGAAAGGTACAAGACTCACAAATGTTGATAGAAAACTATAACTTTTGAAACATGACTATATTTTATAGTTTTATGCTACGTAATCCAAGACAAATAGCTAGCTATTTTCCCTGTCTTGGATTGCGACTTTTTTAAGTAATAACAATTTTATGGAAATTGGTGCGTGATAACACTGATAACGGAAGAAAGAAACACACAGTTACGTTTTTATAATATTTTAATAAACATAATTCTACTTTTATCAAATATAATAAACATATAAAACATCATAAAGTAGATTCAAGCCTCTACCCGTTCTCGAGTCAACGTTAATTATAATTCAGCTACAAAATGGCATGCAATAAAGATTGTAATCATTGATTCGCCGAAACAATAATCAATACAAACGATTATTCTTTTTATTGCACAATAATTACAACTTCTCCCTTTTAAAAAGTTTTGTTATTTGCCCATCCCAATACGAGTCCCTGATCAAGCAAAATGTTACCGAGGTTTTCTATTGTCTGTGTCTTAAAAGTCTCAGTTGCAGCACGGAGTCTGAACTGTGCCTAATAGAGAGATCTGAGACCTACAACATAGGTAATCAAACGTGGGTGCTCAGCACCTGTTCTTTCCATTCGGAGAAACATGTATATTTTTTACTGTTACGTGTGAAAATATAGTTATATTTTATCTCATAAATCGGTTTCGTATCTTGACACTATTTTTAATAGATAAACAGTTAGACCTACTACCGAATGGCGCTGAGACCGACTGACAGCCAGGTGCGGTCAGGGTCACGGATACAACTCCCGTTTGTAACAATAACTTACTACTGTTATACGAATGTTCTAGAACACTGCTTCTCAAATTTTTAGGTTCTCTAACTCGTGTACCACTAATGTTGGATCGAATTTTTGCCTAATTTTTTCAGAAAAAGGTTTGCAATGTTTAGTTGTAATGTGTTTTTCTTAAGCTCTATAAACAAAACAGCTGCTAATATTAATAAATAAAGTATCGAAAATAATCACATAGCTATTACCGTAGAATTCATTATTAGTGGCATTATAAACTATATGTGTATGGCAAAATCAATATGGTGAACACTGCAGCATTAATGAACGCTCGTCTTAAAAGACAAGCGTTCAGGCAGGCTAAATCCTGCATAGGTTGCGCAGCGGTGGTAAATGTGACTATTTTGCATAAGGTCTCAGGTTCGATTCCCGGATTAATGAAATTCTTAATAGCTTTTCTAAAAATAAATTCTTAGTAGAAGCACAGTATCTGGAACCAGTGTTAATAAACTGACAGATGTCAATAAACTCGGCTCCTACCTAGGGGGACATATGTAAAAGCTAGGACATTTTTCTTTCTCAAATTATGGCCGCGCTTACCCCATTGAGGAACGACACGATCCCCTAGGGAAAACATGTAACACAGATTGAGAAACACTGCTCTAAAACAATAATTTCAGAGTGTGGGACATTAATAATTAGCTTGTTATCCTCCAAGTTTATTATGCTTGGTTTATTGAACCTCGCTTGTCTTTTAGACTGCCTTTTTAGCTCAGCTTATGTTGGCTCAGCGAAAAATGCTTCTAGTGTTCAAGAGTTTTACCAATAAATTATAACTAGCGTGACTTCGACCAATAGCAGCGGCGCATCAATGTCGATAAATGTCGATAAAAGGGGGCTATCCACCACGAAAATTATTTTTGAATTCGCACCAGTAGTTCCTGAGATTATCGCGTTCAACCAAACAAACAAACTCTTCAGCTTTATAATATTAGTATAGATTTTCTTTTTTTCATTTATTTAGAAACAGCAATAAGTTGCATATACAGATATTGCAGACAATATTGTAGAACATATATAATGTAGAATTAATCTAATACATGCAATCTGGTACAATCGAACATTGTGGATGCCTACGCTAGGAAAACCTGTGTTGTAGGTCATCCACCATTTTGTATTGCAATTACAGAGACGTGTACACTTTTATGGTAGCCGGTTAACAAAATATATGGCATATTCGCAACTGATTACAAGAGATTACTTAGATTAGTTTATTTACTAAATACTTAAGAAATGGGGAAAAATTAAGTTATGATTACTGATAGATTATTATGTACGCGTACATAAGTGTGTGTATGTGTTTGCGTGTGTATGTTTGTGTATATGTGTATGAGTGTGTGAGTGTATGTGTGTGTGTGTGTGTTTGTGTATATGTATGTGGTATGTATTAATTTACAATTAAGAGCAGTTTTTCGGTTCCTGTATAATTTAGAGCCATTATTAGCCAGTCGGTAATATTAGATTTGAAAGTAAAGTGATTAAGTGCGTACATGGCTTTGAATTGGAGCGCGCCTGTCGAGTCTGTCATCCAATATTACACCAAGGTATTGCAGTGTTGATGTTTGTTTTAATTGCATTGGCATGCTAAAAGATTGCAATTGGTATGAGCACGAATTGACAGATTCGTTTTCGGCAATGATAATTTTGATGAAGCGAATGTAATAAATTTAGTTTCTGACACATTTAAAGAAAGGAGATTTTCCTGGAGCCAATTTGTTACATACCCAAGTCCTGTTTCAGGAAGACGTCGAGTCCCTTCCCAGTCATTGCCACAGAAAACCAACGCAGAATCATCAGCGAAGGTGGTTATTTGACCACCCTTTAAAGTGAGTTTGCATAAGTCATTGATGTAGACAAGGAAGAGAGAGAGAGAGAGAGAGATATTGGTTAGCAATAAGGCTATCGCTAACTAATATTTAGTTATAATTTATTGGTAAAACTAAGTAGTCGTATACCATTGGACTGCCACACAGAGATCTTAAGTTCAACCCCAAGGCCATCTTTGACTTTTCGAAGTTATGTGCGTAATAAATAGTTCAATATCGCTAGCATTGACGGTGAAGGAAAACATCGTGAGGAAACCTGCATGTCTAAGTTCTTCATAATGTTCTCGAAGATAAGTAAAGTTTGCCAACCCGCGCTGGGTCAGCGTGGTGGATTAATGGCGCAATTACACTTGGTCGTTAGCCCGTATTCGGGTGCACGAAAGATGTTACTCGAATTCGGGCACCCGATGCATTAATTACATTGATTTACTCATGTTCGGTTACTGCAACACGGGCAAACGTTTGACAATCGAAAGGAAAGCTGTTCGAGCGTACTCGACTCCGTTCATTTACACTTAGTCGTTTGTCCGAATTCCATAGCGACTACGAGCTAACGACCAAGTGTAATTGCGCCATAAGACCTAACCCTGAGACTAAGACTGAGAAGAGGCCCGTGCCCAACAGTGGGACAGTTTAATATAGGTCTGATTTTATTAAGTACATGACATTAACGAATTTTATCAGCAATGTTATATTTTGTTTCCAATGTATGAGATAAAATTTTAGTTTTTACATTTACTGTAGTATGTATGTATTCGTTTTCAATTATGCATGTCATTGTTATGACAAATTGTGCTGAACCTATTATATTTTAGCATGTTATTGTACCACAGTTTCCGACAAAATAATTCTTTCTTTTTTTCACAACTCCCCCGCACATGATTTAATTCTTGCGTCGCGGGGGACTTTACAAACATTCTAACAACGGACACAAACTTTAACACCTAGACACATTTGTGGATCACGCAAAGCTTTGTCTCGTGTGGGATTCGAACCCACAGCACTTGGCGCAGTGGTAGTGGCGAGGCAAACACTTAAACAACTAGGCCATCCGCGCATCTTAACCTTGATCCAAGAGTTCTCAGTTTTCCGATATGTAAGCGATGTCGGCACGATGCATAACAGTCTTATGGCGGCTGTACACACTCGTCGAGAATGTCTCGTCGAGAGTCTCGGGCAATGAGACTCTCGACGAGAGCATACCTGTACACACTCGTTTTTTCATTCGTACTGAAGATTTCCGCAGTAATGGACGTAGAAATTGCTGCTGCTGTTTGTCTTTGTGCTGTGAGCTATTATAATTTCTTACAAATTTACTACAGAAAGAAAATTCTTAACACATGGCGAAGAAGAAGATGGTGGATGGTTACTATGCACCGCAATAGAAACAGCTAGATATATATTATTTAAAACTTAAGACCAAACATGGTAAGTTAATGTGTGTATACCTATATTATTAGTAATTGTATATATTTATATTTCAGAAACACCATGGAAAATGGTTCCATTTGATAGTCCTCCAATGAGATCCTTTGACTCGGGCGCAAAAAACCGACAAGCAACCGAGGCCGACCGAGGCGAGGCGCGAGAGAGCGAGACAAGACGAGAGCTCCATGTAAGTACATTCTCGCTCTCGGCCTGTCTTGGGGTGTCTCGGCGAGTGTGTACAGCCGCCATTACATCGTTTTAATTTCGTGTTATATAGATGTTGATACTTTCGGACTAAGCGCTGAAAATGATTCCAATTTTCGGCAACTATCTTTAAGCTCATATTGTAAAAAAGAAAGATTTGATTTTTTGTTTGTTTCTAATAATTTAACTCAAAAACTACTCTAACGATTTTAAAAATTCTTTTACCAACAGAAAGCTATATTATCACCGAGTAACATAGGCTATATTTTATATTTTTAAAAGTACTGTTTCACCTTATCTAACCTCCTTTAACCGAGCGAAGTCGCGAGCAAAAGCTAATGTTATATAACACTAATAAAGATCATTAGAGCATGCTAGTTATACTTTAAGACTTAACCGCTATCTAAGAGAAACATAAGGACCTAAATCAGCTACTGAAACGTCGGTCGGTGTAAAATACCCAATCAACTTACAGACACAACATTAAAACATACACTATAGTCTGACACCTATATCCTTGAAACAGGCGTATGACACTCAAAACACGCTTAATAATACATAATAACATTTATTTGTCCAAATATTATCAGATTGGTTGGAGTTACATAATATATAGCACATAATATTCTACTGAATTCTTCTTCTCCCTAGCCTTTATTATTCCCAAGTCACTTGGGGTCGACTTTCTAGTCTAACCGGATTTGACTGGATATCAGTCTTTACACGGAGCGGCTGCCACCTGACCTCCGCAACCCGAAGACTAACGATACCCTAAGGCTAGACCAGTGTCAGGATATTAGAGGGTGCTGATTTCCCAATAACGACTGTCAAAGAACAGTGTAAAAATTACGTAACAAAAATAAATTTACATCAAATGGACAGGAATATAAGTGCTAGATGTCCTTCAAATTAAAAAAAGCGGTTGTCATTTTCAAAAAGGGAAGTTTCCCATCGTGCGTCAGATACCATAAAGTATAATTCATAGACAAACAAAGAGCCAGACAACACGAGGTTACACGAGTTTTGCTTATCAATGCACTTATTCGTATAACTGTTATATAATATAACGTTATATATTATAGTTGTTACATCTGTTGATAGCAGATAATATGCAGCTATGGTACCTCCTCGATAGCACATGTTATCCCTATGCTAAATAACGTTCGGTGAAGTGAATGAATACTATGGTTAAGTGTCTGGGATAAAAGATGTAAAAAAACATAATTTGGAAAGACGATAATTTAAAAATGTATTTTTGTCGCTAATTATTAAGAAAATAAAGAGGTATATTGCGTAAGTATATTAATTTCAAAAACCACTGATGAAAACACGGTTGCTCTGCCAAAACGTGCATTTATACTTAATATTATAAAGCTGAAGAGTTTGTTTGTTTGAACGCGCTAATCTCAGGAACTACTGGTTCGAATTGAAAAATTATTTTTGTGTTGGATAGCCTATTTACCGAGGAAGGCTATAGGATACATAACATCATGCTACGACCCACGGCGGCAGTGCAGTAACCATAAACGCAGGTGAAACCGCGGGCACAGCTAATCTTTTTATATAATGTTAATCTTTTAATCAGGACTTTGAGTTTACCATGACATCACAACAAGCTCTTATTACATTGCTATAGCTTGTATAATATATGTCAAATATATGAATGAGGCATACCTCTCTTATTCACAAGCTTTAAGAAATTTGCTATATGTATTTAAATAACTTTGTTTTCCTATATTGAAATGTGCTCGCAGCTGCTGACCAGTGAGATCGTTGCTCCCTGCAGTACGTCGACTCCTTTTTTAAAGGTCTGGACTTGTCTGTTTAGCACCAGACAAACTGTAGCATGACAACGAAAATAAAAAATACCACTTAGTCTACCAATACCAAGTTGTTGTACAATTTATACTATATTCATTTACAAATGACACAGCTACTAAACTTGCGAATCACCTCTAAAACAACATGGAACCCGGTAACCCGGTATCTCAAACTTTCATGATATAATTAAAGTAGATAGAACACAAAAGAAGACGTTAGGTAGCGCACACAATGCTAGCTATGCTATACGTAAGCTACCCCCGACCTTGCCCGAAAGCGCTACTGCCCGAAATACGGGAGCACGTAAAATTTTAACCCTTACGGAGCTAGGGTTGCCTGGATAGAACTTTTAAAAAGTCTAGATTTTAGAAACAACAGGTTACAGATACTTTTATCTACAAATAGTACCTACTTGGGGTCTTGTTTTCCTCAAGCGCATATAAGTGAATGCGTTTGTTGTGCATGAGGTCTAAGTTCGATTCCCGTGTCACGCAGTGTTATGGTTTTTCTGCCAATAAATTCTACTTAGCAGCACTGAGCTTAGATGTGATATGGATGTATGTAGAAGCCTTCAAGACTAAGGAGATCCATCGTTACGTACATATTGACCCATACATACACATAAAAACTCAGTCCTGTTTCGTGCAGGGGTAGGCAGAAACTACAGATTTCTACTCACTGCCATCCTTGCATATTAACCTTGATGATAAAAAAGAGGAAAAATAAAAACCTATATTACGGATTCCATCAAAAACTGTTGATGAAATTGACAATTTAACCTGTAGCTATTGTAATATCTTATCAATTTGTAGATAGCCATTTAGCATTTTCCGTTCGCATAGCTATGCATAACTAGTTTTATACTAGTGATATCAAAACTACAAAGTGAAGCAATCCTGACACATAATGCTGCAAAGGAAACAGTTATACAGAATATTTTAAGTATCATGCCACCCTTGTTTCCGTCGCGACAACCCTACACTATTCATCCGAAATAGGGAAGTTTAATGACGAGCGGTGCGATCGTAAAACATCAAACGGCTACGCCAGGGCTGTCAACTACTCTTTTTGCTAACTTTATTGCATACAAAAATAAATTAAATAGTAACTAGTTACTCAGAAATGGACGACGAATATAACTTAAGTTATTGTCGTTTATCATTGTAAAGATGAAAGTAGATGTAACATAAATGTTTGTATTCCAATATTGTCATACTGTATTGACAGTTAAATATTTTAGAGTTGCCATCTAAGATAAGCAATGGAAACGGCAGTAATTATTTTACAAGTGTTTACAAAATAGCAACACTTGAACGTATATAACCTACAAATAAACTCTCTCGAAGCATTGTTGTGTATTAACAATATACTGTATTTTACATTTACTATATTAACATCCGCATATCTTTCTAAATTGTATACCATTTGACTGTTCACGTTGCCACAAATTAATTAAAGATAGATGGATGACCAACTTTGAAAAAGAACATGAAAAAAAATATTCAAACAAGCCAAGATCTTTCATACACCCTTAATAAAACAGCGACTTAACTCGAAATTTGGAAGGTAGGCAATTTGAACTCTAATTGTGTGCCTATAAATTTTAATATTATATTTGTTTTGAGTAATTGCAACAGAGCTTAAATTTGTTTAATCCAAAATACTCAGATAAGTCTGTTTTATTAAGAGTGCGATATGCCATCATCATATCAAAAACGTCTGTTTCATGTAAATAAGGTTTTTACTGGCCTGAATATACTATTTCATTATTTTTTTAATTGAAATAGACTATTTCATTATTTGTTTAATACCTGATGCACTATCAAGTGAGAAAAATGGTTTCTTGGGTGGTGATTACTGAGCGAGAAAAGTGCGTTTATTCACGGTGTTTCAACAAAGTGATGAGCAGACCATAAAAGCTCTTAGCTTAGCAATGTGTTTGCTTTTAGCATCACTTACACTAGTTGTTTGAAATATGGAGTTCTCTCAAGATGATGAGCCTGAGACAACAGCGAGTGAAAATAATTATTGCAACAGCTTTGATATAATTGAAATATAGAGTAAACTCTTGGCTACGTTTACAAAGGTGGTTGGTAAATGAGACAAATCTGTAAAGCCTGTCTTCAAACCCACGGAACTGCAAACAGACTTCTGTCCAGAGGCTATTCCCGTAGCTGCGTGACTGTGTCTTTCTTGTAACTATGAAAATTGGTATTTTATCAAACTACTAACGTGATACACTGTTTGTCTTATCACAAACAATTTCTTAAATAACGCTATCATGGTGCACGGCAGAAGTCTAACACAAGGCTGCCAAGGTTTGTTGTGGTGTTCAGAACGGCGAAGCCAGCCGGATTGCATTTTGAGCAAAATTCCAGATATAAATAATGATCAAGTTATGGCTAATCTCTCTTAAATGTTTAAAAAAATACACCCAATCATTGTATAGTGTATACAAAACTTGCTGTTATAAAAATGTTAAATGCGGCAAAATGGATGAATGCATCTTTGTTAGTCAACTACGTTTAACATTAGAGATAAATATTATAACATATGTTATGTATTTCTATAGGTATATCAATGTACGAATGAAGAAAGACAACTCAAATATTTAACAAACCTGCAATCTAGACAGTGTTCAAGATAATATATTTTAGTCTCCTTATTCTCTCAATTCACCTATAAAAATTATATAGAGCTAGCTATACGCCGTGACTTTGCTCGCCTAAATACTTCAGACACGCATAACTTAATAAAAATATATGTACATTCTGTGTTTATCCAGGATATTGTCTATCTACGTGTCAAGTAACATGCAAATCCGTTCAATGCTGACACATGATTGAGAAACAAATATCTAAACACACACTTTACATCCTAACTAATATTATAAATACGAATGTGAGTTTGTTAGTTATGCTTGAACGCCTTACCTACTCGACTAAACATTATGAAATTTCGCATACAAGTTGTCAGGGGTACAGAAAAAGACATAGGGTACCCTAAAATCTAGAATAACGCAAGCGAAGGCGCGGGCTAAGTCTAGTTTATAATACTACTACTACCTGCCCGGTTCACGCGTGTGAATCGAACGGGAATGCTTATTGGGATAAAATTATCCGATGTCTTATCCAGAATATTGTCTATATTTGTGTACCAAATTACATGCAAATCTGTTTAACCGTTTACAGTGATTGAATAACTAACATCCAAACTCACATCTATACCTAATATTACTAGTATAATAACGTCACCAAACCTTTTAAAATATGCTACAATACCTTATCTTGTTCATTCATTCATGACTGAACCTATATTAATCAAACATGGACGATAATGTGTTCGACTATTATACATCCGGTGGTCTCGGGTTCGATTGCCGAGTCGGGCAGAGAATTATTAGACTTTTCCGTCAAGATATTCTCATTAGAAGCATGGCATCTGGAACTATGCCTAGTAAATGGCCATACGCGACTCCTAAAGCGATATCTGGCGAAATGTGGATGTAATACAGGTCTACCTAACCATTCGAAGATATACACTATGTATGTAATACATACTATGTATGAAGCCATATTCTGGCATATAAAAGTTATCTATTCTACACAATGTTACTCTTCGAGAATCTACAAATCTATACAGGTAAATAAAATTGTTTGTAATGTCAAAATAACAGCTTTTTACTAAATGCATAAATGCAAAGTATATTCGGAAACAAAATAAAAAAAATTTTTTTGTCTCTCTTTCTGTTTGTTTGTGCCGGCTAATATCTGAAAAGGCTGAAGCGATTTTGACGTGCCTTTCATTGGCCGATAGCTGATGTTATAAGGAGTAACTTAGGCTACTTTTATTACAGAAAAAATCTCTGCAAACTAAACAAAAAGTTTTTGGTTAAATTCCACGCGGACGATGTCACGGGTAACAGCTAGTATGTCCTATGTAATATTAAAATGGTCCAAGCTATCTCAGCTGATACAACTTTACGTAACTTATAGTTTACTTGAAGCATAGTTCACACAGTTTTAGAGTAGTACAGCCTCGCTGATTTCAGCATGAATGGGCCGCCGACTCGATCGCGGAAGGACTACCCCCTCACACAATATCGACGTGAAATAGCAGTATTCCTACTGTTATGTTTCGTTCGGTGAGTGAGAGTACCGGAGGCCCAATCATCCCCTTACCCCCTTACCGCTCCTTCTTCTTACCACTTCCTTTCCTAAAGGGTCGGCAACGCGCAAGTGATGCCTCTGGTGCTGCAGGCGTCCATAGACTACGGTGACCACTTACCATCATGCTTGTTTGCCAACTTAGTAGTATAAAAAAAAACAAGATACCATTGTTCGCAATGTTAATAACAAACATGTAGAAAGATCTCGTAATTTTTGGAATATTCTTCCGTCGTCTGAATGTCAAGGCGTTTTAGCAACCCTATGCAATGACCTACACCCCTTGTGCCCGAACAAAACACCGCTAGGTATATTCACCCAGAGACTCATATTGACGGAAACGCAACCTTGTTTTCCGCAAGTTTGCCCCTCAAATCCAAGAACGCTCATTTTAAACTCTCACTGTTTAAGAATGGGACTTTCTAGAACGAAGTTTCACAAATCTAAGTTCAGGGTATTGATTGAGCTTTTTGCATTGCGTCATATTGCGTCCTTGGCTTTCGAAATTCGTTGGTAAAGCGCTTTAGTATATTGGCAGGTCAACTTATAAACTAGACGGCTATGTGATATCCTAACTTCAATTAATACACTACAGGGAGTATGGTAGAGGAAATATTTGTTCGGCAATAGGACAATATAGGCTGGAAAAATGAACAAAGGTCAGACAGCCGCGATTTGAAATTCGAAAATTATATTGAAAATATATTTAACTGAAACAATGCAAGTCTAAATAATATTACAAATGTGAGTTTGTTTGTCTGTTTCTTACACTTTCACGCCTTAACTACTCAACCGATCATCATAAAATTTTGCTTACACGTTGTCAGGAGTACAGAAAAGGACATACAGTAATTTTCATCCAGAAAAAAGTACTGTTCCCGAGGGATAGAAATTTATTGACAAAATCTAGACAAATGCGAGCGACGTCGCAGGCAAAATCTAGTCGTACATAAATTGAAGATTGATAAAATGGGAGTGGATTTGGTATTGTGATATTTCTTCCAATCAGAAAATGTTAAATATCGGTGGTATTGCCATCTAGAACACATTTGGAACATCGTGTCCGAAATTGTGGCTGTATCAGGTTTTCACTTGCCTTCATATTATGAGCTTGTTGCCGAGTTTATTTCCCTTTCTTCTTGTCATTAAGCTTTTGTTGGAAACAAATTCGTCACCTTGTTTAAATATAGAGCATGGTAGTAGCCTCACTAAGCCCGTACCATAAAGTTTGCTAAGGACCACGCTTCGGTTTTTGAATATATGATTTTTCTGCGGTTTTTTATAGCTGCACGGAGTTCGGCAATGTTCCTAGTAAACAGCAATAAGGTTGTCCTCTTTGCCGTGGATTTAGCTAGGTCATAGCTGGGGTATTGTACATTTCATACATCTCTACCATCGGTAGGCTACACAAGCGTGAATCAATAAATGGATATTTTCCGTCACAGGAAGTATAGTCTGCTCAATATGACGCATCTCATTTAAACAGTGACCGCTTTTGTTTTTGCATCCAACAGTTCGTCGATATTTTCATTAAATCGTTGAGAGGTTAAGCTGCCTATGCGTCTGTGCAAACTAATCTACGTAAGGGCTAAACTAATTTGGATATGGTACAGAGTGATGTAATGAAATAAGCTTGAGCTAACATTGTTCCGTCATTCATTTATATCCACTAATAAATGAAAAAGATTCTTGTGGATACATAGGTGACATGTTCGCGCGTATCAATGTACTGGCACTGGTAAAACCAAATTAAATTAAAATAATTGTATAAGTTAGTAAGTAAGTTATTTAAGCTTTGATATTATAACTACAAAATTCATAATTCTAAACTGTATGATAAAAACTATTAAATATTCCTTTTTTACTCAAAGCCAGGTCAACATTTTACAACAACTATAACATAACTATTAATAATTAAAACAAAAAGAGGGACATGTACCTATGTATTATCCAATATTAAAAATACTTCTATATCCATTAACTCAAGTTGAAAGTAGGTCAACAAATTTTCACTTTATAATGAGGACATGGTTGTAATGCACCGATATAAAAACTTTTTGTTGAATATATCATAAAAGTGACAGGTGCGCTCGGCCGGCCACATAGCCAATAACATATAGATGTTTATTTAAAACATATAGACGTAGGCCAGCCCCGCCCATAGGCTTAAGTTTTTATCGCTACGCCAACCACCCTTGCTTCCACGACCTATCGGAATTCTTCACCCCTCGCAGCCCCCGCTAACAAGAGCGAAAGAGATAGCCGCATAATGCGCCGTTAAGACGACGAGAATAATAGGAATGGGCGGCGCGGCGACTCGTTTTTTTTTTCACTTCTACATATTTATAGCGAGAATCACAACTTTTTTTTTAATTTATGATGATATGTATTTTTTTGTTTACACATTATTGTAATGATAGGTAGAATAATTAATATTGTATTCGACACTTCCAACTATATGGCATGAACCAAGAAATAAATTTAGTCGTTATGGTTTAGAAAAAAAAAATATCATCGACTTAAAAGAAACGAAACGTAAACATATGTATAAAACAAGTTTAATGTGTTTCCAAGTGGCATTTATGCTTTAATGTGATATGACTTTGAAATAAAAAAACGTATTACATTTGAATATATATCAAGGAAACAAGAAAAAGGTGACAATCCTTAATCATTTGACATTTATATAGACATTTATCATTGACTATTTAATGACAAATGTCTGTGTCAATGCCAAAGGATTCAGAGAATGTAAAAACGACATAACTTGTCTATGGAGGTTAATATTTTTACGTTACTGTTTTAAGTTTGAATTCAAACGTGGAATGTTGTTACCCTAGCAGTTTTTTTATTCGGAATTTTGGCTACCATTTTATATTTCTATTGCAATTCTACTACAGTTAATAGAAAGCCATAAGCAATATTTAACGTGCTCGCCCGTTTTCGAAATTCCAAGACATGTTGTTTTTTTTTAATTGTCATTATTTAAGTATCGATCTAAATGTCTCCCATAAAAGTAAACATATAAAATGTATCCTTCTATTATTCTATCTTTCTATTCTGTCCTCCCATAATATCCAAAATCATTCGTTTTAATATAAGAGAATAACCTATATATACGAATAGGCGGTTTTGCCCGAAGTTTTATATCACGATAGTTAAATCTACCAATGTTTAAACTTACCAATAACATTGTCCTTAAACTTGTGTAATGTTGCTACATCAATATATTTAAGTATCTACAATAGCAAGTTGTATATAAGTAGATTATAATGTTCAATTTATTACAACCTAAAATAATTAAAACATTTTGATTTTAACAACAACGATTTCTTCGTTAATACTACATACTGTCCATTTCGCTCGCATTGTAAAACATTTAAAAGTAGCCTATATGATTCACAGATGGCACATTACTATCAGTAAAAATCTTTTGAATCGGTTTAGTAGTTCCCGATATTACTCCTACATAGAAACAAATCTTCTCTTTATTTATAAGTATCTACCTATAGATTTCGGCAATTACTTTTAAATTTTTAATAGGGTGAAGAAACTTTTAATAGGGGGAAGACACTGGCTCCTGCAACACAGTTTTTACTAGTGCAGGGATCAGAGAATTCTAAATTATAGTAGCTTAATTTGTGTCAATAAAGAATTATAATTATTATTATAAAAAAATATATTTCCGCACACAGTGATTAATTAATTATATTTTAAATCATACTAGATTGTACAGCTTAATAACAATAATCTACATTATTTAATTATCGTGAGTGATTAAAATATGAGAAGTGAACAGTTGTGGTTATCTTTACCTACGGGTCACCTACCTATAATATGTTATAAATTGAGTTTACGATGCACTTCGGAACATACAAATATACTGACAATTTAACAACATCACAATGAATAATAATAAATATAACATATGTATAAACAACGATCTGACTCCATGTTCTGAGGAGTAATTCTCCAAGTATACTGTTCAAAATAGAGGTCCGATCTAGTCTTAATATCTATACTAATATTATAAAGCTGAAGAGTTTGTTTGTTTGAACGCGCTAATCTCAGGAACTACTAGTCCGAATTGAAAAATTATTTTAGTGTTGGATAGCCCATTTATCGAGGAAGGCTATAGGCTATATAACATAACGCTATAACCCACGGGGGCCGCGCAGTAACGATAAACGCGGGTTCAAACTGAGATTAGCGCGTTCAAACAAACAAACAAACTCTACAGCTTTATAATATTAGTATAGATGAGACGATAATAACATGATGTATGTATATAGAAACCTAAAATGCCCACCTTAGATGTATGTAAAATTAAATTTAAAGATCAATTACAATCAAGTTCTCCAGCAGCTTTTAGTCCGGAAATGTATCGAATTTAATAACACCAGCCTAGAAATCTGACTCGTAAACAACACGCTCGTCCCGTATTACATAGGTCTAAATCATTAGTTCCCAAAGTGGTCCAGGTGGACCCCAGGGGTCTACAGGAGACTCGACAGGGGTCTACGTCGGCGTGACAAAAAAATAGGAGTGCACAATTCGTAAGCGAGGGTCGACGACAACTTATTTGTAGCTCAGCGACTGTTAGATACTTGTAAAAGCTTATATTGCATATTCCATATTCAGTACTAGTGGTTTTTTGATTTTTCGGTACAGAATTACAAAAAAATGGTCAGGATTTCTAAAAAAATAGGTCATCCCCGTACAGATTTGATCAAATTTTTTACTTGCAAGAACTTGTTTATAGCTGCAGGGGGTCCACCGGAACCAGCTGAATTTTGAAAGTGGTCTATGAGAAAAAAGTCTGGGAACCTCTGGCTAAATCGTAAGGAGTGAAATTTAATTCAATTCGTTTATTGCACTCCTGAATACCCGATGTATTCAGGTATCTTATAAATGTAGAAATAAATAATGTAAACATAATACATCTCTGGCTAACCAAGGATACATAAACATCATGCTATGTTTAAAATCCTCAATGTACTACGTTGACGCTAGCTAGTACCGAAAAAATCGTAGTACATTTCGGAATTTATAATGATATAAACTTGCACTGTTATCTCGATTACCTCTGTTGACACGCAACCGTTATCAAATGCAACTTTGATTACTGTTGTAATAATATGTAAGTAGATAATATTTTAATTATAATACATTTCAGCTGTGAATTTCGATCATGCCCTATTGATCTTAATTACGTACATTTTAAAGGCAGATTAGTTTAAACTGATTCTTAGTCCTTACTAATATTATAAATTCGAAAGTAACTCTGTCTGTCTGTCTGTCTATCTGTCTGTCTGTTACCTTTTCACGGCTAAACCACTCCACCGATTTATATGAAATTTGGTACAGATATAGTTTAAAACCTGGGAAAGGACATAGGCTACTTTTTATTGATGTAGGTACCACGCGGGCGGAGCCGCGCGCAAAAGCTAGTAATATTATAAATGCGAATGTGAGTTTATTTGTTACGCTTTTACGCCTTAACTACTCGACCGATCAACATGAAATTTTGCGTACACGTTGCCGGGAGCACAGAATAGGACATAGGCTATTTTCATCCCGAAAAAGTACCGTTACAAACCTAACCTAATCTACATTTACGCGAGCGAAGCCGCGGGCGAAAGCTAGTATTATAATAATAATCTTTAGTGTTATAAAACAAACGTATATATTGTAACGTATGCATTCCTATACTATTAATTCGATTGCGTTGTTATATTGGCGAAGTATTGATTGACAATTATTGCCTGCTCCGTGCCTCGGAGAGCACGTTAAGCCGTCGGTCCCAGCTACCATGAACATCTATGGCAGTCGTTATTGGGAGAGTGTCGACACAAAAGATCCCACTGGGTCGAAGTGTCGCCGGTCTACACTGACTGGCCCCCACAAAAGATAAGATATATTGGCGAATGGATGTGCAAGACCTTAAAGGATCCTGACAAAAATCATGATAAAGGGGCATTGTAAATGTCAGGCATTGGCTACAATAACAATAATAACACCAAAACACCCCACATCACAACTTGTACACCATACCACTCCTCACATCTCACCCCTTGTTACTAATTCTCACTAACCATACTTCACGAATTACATAACATAATATTATTTTTTTACTAGCTGTTACCTGCGACTTCGTCCGCGTAGATTTTAACTAAAAAGTGTTTGTCGCCGCGGAACCCAACTATATTTCTCTGCCCAAGTTACTTAAATGGCGTAGTTTTTATAGTGTAAAGCTAGATAATAGCATGGCTTACTCAAAAACAACATTTAAATATGCGTCGTTAGATTACACGCTGTCACAGAATGCGTAACAAAAATAAAGATTCACAGCTCCTCCCCCGTAGGTGATAGCGTGATAATATATAGGCTATATGTTGACCCGACCTGTTAGTAATATTCATGCAAAATATGAAGTAAATCCATGCAGTACTTTTTGAGCCCGGACATACATACAGACAAACAGACAAAAATTCTAAAAACTATATTTTTGGCTTCGATATAATTTGTATGTAGATCACGACCCAAGTATACTTTTAAAAAAATATTCAATGTACAGTTTTGACTTTCCTACGATTTTATTATATGTATAGATTTTTGTACTTTCATTTCATTTTATTCTATTGTCGAATTATTGTAACTGAATGAAAGAGACTAGATCCCACAACACAGGGAATCCAAGCGTGGGTCTAGGGACTCAATCCGTGTATTGCTTGTTTTTATGAGACAATAAAACTATTATTATTATTTACTAAATGTTCCTGCGGATTCACCCGCGTTTATCATTACTGCGTCGCCCCCGTGGGTCGTAGCGTAATGTTATAGGCTATATAACATTACGCTACGACCCACGGGGGCCTTCCTCGATAAATAGGCTATCCAACACTAAAATAATTTATCAAATGGAACCAGTAGTTCCTGAGATTAGCGCGTTCAAACAAACAAACAAACTCTTCGGCTTTATAATATTAGTATAAATAATATTTTATATTGTATTTTTAGGTGATTTTATATATACGTATCCGTAGTTCGTATATCCTATTGTGCCTTATCCACTAAAACACACATACTACAGACTATGACTCAAAAGGCTTATTGATTACATTTATCTTCACTTATTATCTGGTTTTCAGTTCTTAAATTAGAATAATATATTCAGTCAAACATCACACATTTCATACATTCGCATCCGCAGTAATCAACACGGATGTTAATGCGGATCCAGATACAACGCAGGTTGCGACATGAAAGAAAATGGGTGGGCCAATGATTCTTCAAGTTAGTATGAGAATCAAGAAACAGTAGAAAATGGTATAGCTAAATTTATGAACCTTTGCAAAACAGGCTTGAACTTGGGTGATATTAGATACTATTTATTAAATAAGATGGACAATTTTCATCAACATCTGCATCCGCAATTGCGGAGCTGCCGCATCGATTTGGTCATCCGCATTTGCGGATGTGAGCCTTTAAATATACGTATCCGCATGCGCGGATGTCAAAAAATCTGCATCCGCAATATCCCTGGTTATAATCCATCAGTAAATACTGTACAACCTTAAAATTGTTTCGTAGTAATTGATAAATTGTTGTTTTTAAAATATACTAGTATCGTTTGGACACCAGAAATGATATGCTACAGTTATACTAAAATCTGAACGGTTTCATTTAATTTAAAGTGTACAATAGTAGTTTATATGTATACCTTTGTAATGCAAATAGCACACCACGCCGTCGGTCCCGATTTATATAATAATAATAATATTCTATCACAATCACGCAACACCATCTAGCCCCAACTAAGCAGAGCTTGTACTATGGGTACTAGACAATGGATAAAGGTACATATATACTTTATTTTTATATACCTACATATTATACATAGAAACACCCAGACCAAGATATAAAATTACATAATAATACATAAGATAAGATAAAACTTTATTCATAGATAAATTTCTCCTAGGTTTACAATGTGTTCCATTTTAATATACGTACACAGCATGTTTAAAACAGATACAATCAGTACAGTTAAACATATTTACACTATTAAACATATTTGACTACACTAGCTGTTACCTGCGACTTCGTCCGCGTAGATTTTAACTAAAAAGTGTTTGTCTCCGCGGATCCCTATTTTTTTTCTAAAAGCAAAGTAGCCTATGTTACTCCCTATAACATCAGCTATCTGCCAGTGAAAGTGCCGTCAAAATCGGTTCAGCCGTTTCGGAGATTACCCGGAACAAACAGACAGACAGACAGACAAAAATTAAAAAAATATATGTTTTCGTATAGGTACCTTATATACTTTCATATGCATTAGATAAAAAGCTGTTATTTTGACATTACAAACAGACACTTCAATTTTAATTTATTTGTATAGATTAACTTAGAACATTAGCAAATTAATGTATAAATAATAAATAAAAAGAAATAAATATATGAATAAGTATATGAATGTCAATATTGTTAAACGCTGATATCCTTTTTCTTAAAACAAAATGGTTAAATCAGGTTAAACTAATAGCTCGTCGTAACATTAAGGAATAGTACGGCCTCGAATCGATTCAAAATTTCATAATACAAATCCCTGACTTAAATGACAAGCAAGAAGCATAATAAGTACACAGAAGAGAGAAAAAGAGAACAGATCTTTTTAACGCCGTATACCAAATATTCCTCACGCGCTGCCACATGCGTCGTATGTTAAAACTCTGCATGTAGACCTGCGTTTATATTTCGGATGCACTCAAAAAATCGACGCCTAACCAAAGTCGTGTTCCTATGACGTCAAAAGGGTTCCAAACAACCTGCAGGACTATTTCTATCCCGTTTATTCTTACACACTTGTCTCTTTTTATTGTGATATGATCTGTCATTAATATACAATCTCAGTTCGTATATTCAACGCCTACGGCGATCGTTAATAAGCAATCTTCCACAAATACATTGTGTGAGGCTCTTTAGACTTGCACGACTATGGTTACCTCGTAGAATAGTATTATTTCTGTTACTTTGACAGCTTTAAAATAAATAGTAAATAGGTGCATTTAACAGCTCCGTTGACCACTTGAGCTTGGACTACATTCTTTTCGCATAATGTTTTTCCCTAATATTCTTTGGCATAATTTTTCTTGGCCTAATACTACTTTGCCATAATTGTCTTTGGCGTCCAGTTTCTGTTGACTAATTATCTTAGCGGCAACCCGAAAGATAGGTTCAGGTTGCCGCGTGGCTCTTGAGCCACCCTAAGCGGCCAGTTGTGATATACAATTCAATATTATGATTTTACTTAAAAACATTATGCGTAAGCTGCTGGAACCCTTGAGCTTATGTTTCTGTTATTCTATGTAAGAAAATTCTGAGTAGCAGCATGGCGACTGTAAGTTTGGAAGGAATACGGCGAGACTCGTCCCTATCACTTAAAATGCTCTACAATATAGTTGCCGAAATCTTTGTGTAATTTACCCCTTTGCAGATAATGGTGCCAATTCTGTTGTCACAAGATTCTCTAAACTTAACTAAAAATCACAAAAATTTAGTTTAGTCCTGTCACTTTTAACGATTTCATAATACGAAATGTCGTTTGACAGAACTAAACAAAATTTTAGTGATTTTTAGTTAAGTTTAGAGAATTTTGTGACAACAGAATTGGCACTAATAGCATCAGTCTAAATATTTAGATTTGGAGTTTATTATACGGTAAGCAAATACGTTAAAATTATAGAGGTAAGATAGTAGCTTTAAATCAAAGGTAGACACGACATTTTCTCTCATAGACCACTTTCAAAATTTAACTGGTGCCGGTGGACCCTCTGCAGCTACATTTCTACCATATTCCTTGGCATTCGTATTTATATTGGTGAAGAATCTCGGGACTGAACCTACCAAGGTAGGCGGGCTGACCTTTTTTTAGCAAAAAGTTGGTAGGTTCGAGATCACTGGTACTGAATATAGAATATGCAAGGTTTTACAAGTAACAGTCGCTGAGCTTCTCAAAATATTATCTGCCTACTGAAGCAAATTTTCGTGGAAATGCGCTTACGAATTGTGAACCCCTATTATGTTGTCACGCCAACGTAGACTCCCGTCGAGTCTCCCGTGGGGGTCTACCTGGACCACTTTAGGAACTAAGGCTTTAAATTATTCGTACCACTTGTTATATCTTTCTTTAATATAAAAATGTAACACGCATTACAAGAATTAGTGCCACAAGGTGTCCTTTTTTTAAAAATAAATATGTAGAGTTAGCGCACTTATTTAGATAAGCCGCAGCCAGTATGCCTTAAAAGTATTGTAATTGGTTTTAGTAAATCTATCCGTGGTTAGAGTAAGTATCTACTGTTAAATAACCCTAATAACATCGCATCAGATATATAACTCATTGGCAAGTTCGAATTGTTAAAACAACGATCATAAAATAATTATACTTTATAACAATAATTTGTATCAATCCCTCGTAGAAATATATTTTATAACTACTGTAGTTTTTCTGTGACTATGGCTGCTGAAAATTATTTCCATTCGCTGTCCCGTGATAGACACAATAGAAAATCTATTGTTATGTATCATATGTGATTCATCGGACAGGGCCTGTTAAAGGAAACGTCGGCAAAAGTGTAAACTTATAATAAACAAAATGGTCCGCGATAAAATGCCTATTTAATATCAATGTATACTTATTTAATTTCAATGTGTAAAATTCGCGTAAACGAGAAATAAAAATTACTATTGAAGGCGAAAACATTTCAGTTATTTTTATTATTTTAATGCATGAGTGGATTGTGCAATGGCTGTAACACCGCACTAGGAGACATTATTTGTAAAATACCGCGAAAATTTAATTATTCAATATAGAATGTTGTTTGCTACCAAAACGATTCTTTTAGTTAGGGAGATCACGCAAGCCATAGGCTATGTTAAAAACGTTTATTCTGCTATCGAACAGAATTTATGCAAAACATAAGCGAGTATTACTTTAGTATAAAACTAGGGTAAAATTTAGAGACCGAGTTAAGATTAATCTCAAAAAAAAAACATGTGTTGTTTTTAAATTTTGTGAATTGAGAAATATTTTTTCTAAATTTAACGTATTAAGTTATGAATTAGCCGTATCGAAACGTTCAATAAATGGTGATTCAAAGACTCGATCTAAATTTCAGTTCACACCATAAACCTAAGCTTTAGCTGTCTTTATATGTTATCTAAATGATACGATAAACCGGAGATCAATAACCATAAAAACATGCTAAAAGTACGAACATTTCTCCAACAATGATTCAATAATATGTTTAAAAAGTTTAGAAAAATTATTTAATACGCGCAGTAAGCCAGTCACTAGTAGACTTTAACTGTATGGAAAATTATCGAGATGTGATATGCATATCTAGTAATAAATTCGAAATTAAGTATATTTTTGGTTAAAGGTCAACAATTATCTCAGACTTAAATACCTAATATATATTTATTTACGTACACTTCACATGTGGCAGACTATTATTCAAAGTAATATAAGATTGTAATCAATGCATCGATAAATTACTGAAGTTTCGATAAGGTAGGTAACTTTGACCTATGGCTTAATAAATTTATTAAAATCGATAAGTTTCTTTAATCGATTCTACTCATTCTACGTATCAGTAATTCAATGCTTATTATTACAAATTACTTTACATGCTCAGATGAATATATTTAAATATTTCTTTTAATGAATGCATGATAAATGTATGCAAAATGTTGATACGCATATTCAATATACGAATAAAATAAAATAAAGTGAAACGGGATTCTTCACTTCACTTTTAATAAGATTTACCCGCGCTGTATTAATTATTATTAAACTATAATAATTAAATGTATACTTTAGTATGTATGTATTGTATACTAGTGATGATCATCATCACTGTTTTATGATCAAATCTATAAAATAATATTAATATTGAGAAACAAAAGCCCAAGTTTATTTTTAAAACGAATTTACAGAGATTCGATTTTAGTCAATTTGTAGTAAATATAAACAATTGATACACCTAGTAGACAATAAATATATGATTTTACTTATTACTTCGAATGCAAAAGTAACTTACAACAAATAATAAATTAATGTTTCCTCTAAAATGTGGTGATTTACTCTAATCTACCCATATTGGGCACGTTATCCGAGTGTACACTGGTAGAGTTAAACTTTTTACTATTTATTAAAGCTAACTAATAAATTGTTTATTATTTCTTTAATTGTTGAAATTAAATTGACAATATCACTTTACTTGGCAACTTGCCGAACAACCAGCAAATTAACCTAAACAAATGAATATATTCGTTAAGAACAGTCATGTTTTTAAAAACAGTTGCAAAAATTACACTACTACATATGCTTGTAAAGTATTTAAAAAAGAATATTCATGTCGATAGGTAAATATTGTCATTAGAATCTAACGTAGTATTATTTTAATTAAGATTCGGTTGATTAGCCTTCGATTTTTGAACTATATACATATGCATTGGAAACATAAAAACATCGGATCTGGAACCCGATGCGTTATGGAAACAAAATGTTATATATAACATTCTGTGGCCCAGCTAAGCTTCCAACCAAGTTAAGACATGTTTTTGAAATATAATTTTAAGAAGATAATAAAGATATACGCAAATTTTTATTTATTAAGCGCCAAAGTATGTATTGATGAACAAATGACATAATGTTTATTCTGACGTGCCGCTTTTCAGGAGGGTAGATGTGTGTCGTCTGAGCACGTTGTTACAATCAATCTTAGTCGTAGTAGCGACTACATATAAAGTGAAGGATCAATTTGTCTATACTCCGACCTCGTCTCCGTGCCTTACTTTGCCGCCCTATTTATTATAAGGACTTTTAACACATGAATTGTACTTATAACATTTATAACGTTTTAAATGAAATAATTTCGGTTATCGATATGCGCAATGGGCCAAAGAAAGTCGGTAGAGCCTTTTTATAGTATTTTATCCTACATAATTATCTATTAATTGTTTTAATAAATATTACCTCTTTCACATATCTCATTCAATAGTATCTTTATCTTATCTTATGTGGGGGCCAGTCAGTGCAGACCGGCGACACTTCGACCCAGTGGGATCTTTTGTGTCGACACTCTCTCAATAACGACTGCCATAGATGTTCATGGCAGCCGGGACCAACGGCTTAACGTGCTCTCCGAGGCACGAAGCAGACGATAATTATCAATCAATACGCACATAATTTCGAAAAGTCATATAACTTCCGAAAGTTAGAGGTGAGCGACGTGGGTTCGAACCCGAGACCCTCTGTTTTGCAGTCTGTTGGTCTCCCCACTGAGCTACCGCTGCTGACCATTCAATAGTAAGTGGATCTAGTTCGTATAGCAAACTATTACATGTATTATATTTTATTCTAATTATAAATTATCAATTCATTGTAATTATGATTAATACCATGGCCCTTGCTCTAAAACAGGTTGCTTTACAAATCAGCTAGGACAACACAGTTACACTTCATTTTGACTTTATTTTCCTAGCGAAACCTATGCGTAAATAGATGCTTATTTTAAACCTATTATGATAAAGATATTTATTTATTGTGTAGGTAGATTCACACCAAGCTCATTATAATATTAAAACTGAAATAGCGCTCTGGTATAGTAACGTATTAAAACAATATATTTATAGAATAAATAGGGTATATTATTCATACTATATAATCTTTGTTATTTAATTACATTTTAAATTATATAGTATAAATTATAGGCTTGCTAAAAAGAAATATGCGAAAATATTTTTTTCTATAAAATATCTAACTGATTAGATTGAACAAAAGGAGAATCCAAAGAGTTGTAATATACATTATAAAATTTGTTACATTATTTTATTCAAGAAGGCATGAGAATAAGCTACCTATTTAATGCATGTAATGAGTAAATAGGCCTAATAGAAATTATGAAATGAATAAGTGGTATTTTTTAATAACGTATAAAATTCAATTGCAGTTTAAGAAAGTATGTAAGATATATTATTGTTACTATCGAGATCTAAATATGGTGTGCAAAGTGGATATTAACTAATGTCGATTTCTAATCGTCTGAAGTAGTGCGAGTATAAATAATGGATGTAAGACACTACACTTACTCTTATCTATGTATGTAGAGTTTAATTGTCTGTGGCACTCCGCGATCTCATTACAGGTCGTTTAACGTATTTCAGTTGTAAACAGGAACCCATTTTTTTACTGAGTAAATAAAATAGAATTTAAAGACTTTGAAAACCCGTTTTTCCATAATACACTATATTTTGTACATTCACAAATAAATAATTACTGTTTTAAGAAAATTAATTGAGGGATATAAATTGGGTCTTGATATTCGGAAGCCCATAATTTGTACATAATTGCTAAAAATAATTATTTTTGTAAGCGCTACGACATTTTGACACTGACTAATTTGAGTCCTATAATTATGAATGATCGTGACTGTCGACGCTACGTTATGGAAATAATTTTGTTTTGGTCCGCGGGCGATCCTAAGGATTTGCGGTGATTTTTTATTAATATCATTGTGTAGTTATGCATAATTGTATGCCTGGCTATTTAAATATATGATGAGAGACCTGTGACCTGTGACTAGACCTGTGAGACATCCGTCGGCAGTTATATTTCCTAAACCTTTTCGGTATTTGGGCATAAGCTTCGCTAATCACTGAACACCTGGTCTACATGGATCACTTTAACAAATCGAGCACTAACCGGGTTGTTGCGGTGGCAGCAACTGCGGCATCGCTGGCTGCGGCGGAGCGGACGGCGGTGGCGCCGCGTAAGGAGACACCCCCGGCGACCCCGGCACTGAGTCGCAGCTGGCCGAGCCCAGCGAGCGCGGCGGCGCCGGGGGCACCAGCGGGCTCCGGGGTGCCTTCACTTGCGGCGGCTCTGGGTGATCGAGCTCCACGCCAGGCGGCTGCAGCCCCGCAACCAGGGCACGCGCACGCGCCTCATCCTGCGCCTGGGCACGCCGCAACGCTGTCTGCAGTGCCATCACGCGCTGCCTGTCTGCAGTGAGGCGGCACTTCTCGCAGTGGCAGTTGCGGTACTTGCAGTACCGCTTGTGGCCCTTCAGCTCTATCTTCAGCCTGTGGTTGCGGCATCGCGCACAGTTCGGCGGCGCGCGCGGCACCGCCGAGCTAGAAGCTCCCGGCTCTGAGCGCTCCTCGCAGTCGTCGGGCGTGCGGCGCCTCCACGCACCCACGGACACCATGGCTTGGCCCTCGTTTTCGGCCGTGTTCGCGGCGAATTCGATGGGCGCGAAACGAACGCACACGCGGTGCGACGCGCGGTTACGATGCGACTGCTTGCCCCCGCCGCCGGCACGATGTGCCCCGCCCCGCGCCCCACCCCACCGCGCTACTGCATTTATTGCTGTGCACCTATGCAACTGCAATTCTTTACACATAATTACTAGATTTTCGCAAGACATTCTATTGCTTAGGCATTCGAGCACTCTGAAGTACAATTAAAACCTTCATTACAAATAATTTCGCACTTATTATGTGTAGGAATTTCATTAATAACGTATCCACAACTGATGTTACTTTCATTAATGACAGTTAGAATGCTTTAGAATTTTATATATACATATGTTTTCTGCTAATATTAAGTGTATTAATATAATACCTACTATTAATCATATACTTAACTATTTAGTTCATATTAACAATAGCAATAAATTGGTAAGTACCTTAAATATATGTACTTACCTACATTGGTTACAGAGGTAGCAGTGTATGTATGCATTTGCTTAGCGGTTCCTGTTTCTTTTGAGTAATGGTCACCAGTCTAGATGGACAAGAATCTACTTGCATGATAATAAGCAACAAATTTTATATAAATTATAAACGAAGGAAATTTAACGTGGATCTATTGATTTAAAAGTTGTCTCAAGCAACTGTAAATAATACATAAAACACTTGCATAGAATATATTATTATATCATAAAAATAAAGTCCAAATTCTTATCTTTGCTGATGTATCATAATTCCATATAAGTCTAATTAAGTGCTATGAAGTGCCTTGTTAACAGATTTGCATGACAAGAACAACTAATATACAGGTATGTAGTATGAAATAAAAGAAATATTAATATTGTAGGAACACTTGTGTGGCTACAAATATTAACATCTAAATGTTATTTATATACAATAGTGTCGTCCTCTTTTAGAAATATGTTAGTATTATACACCTCTGCCTACCTTTAGTGAATATACAAGCGGGAATCTACGTTTCTATAATATAACTGCCTGATAAGAATTATCACAGATTTATTATGCAAATGTGCACACGAATAAATGCCCCAGACTGCGTGTGGCTGCACTGGCTGCACTTCCATACGATCGCGTGCAACCGTGTAGTCACACGCCGAATGTGTGAATGTGTGCGTCACGGCCTTACGTCTGTGTGCGTTACTCGCAATTTTTACAAGTGAAATTTTCTTAGTGTGCGTGACTGGGCTCGCTTTACGTCACAGAAGTTTGGATGATGCGTTAAAAAGTAATAGGTATTTCGTACAAATTAATGCAAATTAGAGATTTTTGCATAATGAATGAGGCATAAAAATTATAACGTAATGGAAAGCTGTTTTTTAATGCTGGATGTTAAGCTCATCATGTAATTAAGCCTTTGACGTTCACGTTTTAAACTTAAAATCTATGACAAGTTAGTGACGTACCTAGAAGTTTCCTAGGACCGATATTTTTTCGGATACATAAATTCTTAACTAACATTTTTTATAGAATCTTAATCTAATAATTATGTTCTTTACTAATATCTTACTTTACTAAAGTCTTACTGTAACCTTGTTGTATATGAGTACAACAAGTTACAGTTGAATTTTAATCTGTGGACACACCCGTCAAGGTTGTTGCACAGTTGTAGAAAAGTGAGAGTAGGTACTTATAGTCCAGAACTGGCCACGTTTGACGTGTGTCGTGTTAATTTAGCCCAAGCCGATTTGATTACCTATATTCCACGCGGCGATGGCTAATTGGATAAGACTTGTGATCATGAGGTCGCTGGTTTTAATCCCATCAATAGTAACGGAGCTGGAGGGATTAAATTTTAAACTAAACTGCTAGTAAATCTAGAAAAAATACTTAATGCCATTTCAAACTATAATGGGGTCTCGGTTTCGATTGCTACATCGAGCAAATAGATATTAAGATAAGTTTGTGGCTGTTTTCAGTAACACCACAGAGTTTTGATTACCTACCAGTAACCCAGATTGGATTCCCGATCAAAGGTCAAGCAAAAAGGTCGTAATTTACATAATACGTTTTATTATTTTTATAATACCGAGGTTTGGAGTTAACATTTAGATTATTAACAAATGGATTTTCGTATATGGATAGGTATGGATGATTCGCCACATTAAGAGATTTTCATTTACTCATTCAAATAGTAAATAAATTACCTACTTATTAATTTAAATTGTTCAATGCTAATAACTTATCAAACGTACAGAGGATACTTTTAGTTACCTACTCATATGTTTATTTGTACATGTATATATAAGTACTGTAAATAATATAAAAAAAGGATAGAATAGGAATATATTGTCTTATTGTTTGTGTTTAATTTATTTAACACATTAAAATGGACGAAAAACGATATACGACACCATGAAATCATCTTGTTTTAAAATATTCGTTTAATCTATAATCTTTAGAAAATATTTTAAGATTAATGTTAATGTCGTAAATTTAAAGCATAGACTTCTTGAAGCTATTTGAAGTCAGCCAATAAGCACTGTCACAATCGGCAGCTTACTAGACTACCCTAACTCTTCTTATATTGAGACGAAGCACGTGACCAGCATTAAGACATTTTATATACAGGGCTGATATGATATCAAGCAAAAAGGTCGAAATTTCGATCCTACCTATTACGATATGTAGGCTGACTCTATCCTATTCCTACACAAACATTTATCGAGAGGCCCGAACAAAATTTATATTTGAACTATTCTTCCTTTTTTAGAATTACTACTCTTGCACGAGGTCCCGTATAAAGACTCTCGCGATACAAAAATTATTATTAGTCCTTATAAAAACTCAAACATCGAAAACAAAGAACCCCAAACACAGCATATTTTTTTGTGGATCACACAAAATTAAATGTTTGCCTCGTATGGGGTTCGAACTTACAACACTCGGCGCGGCGACAATGGTGAGGTGACCGTTTAAACAACCACGCCATCCGTGCAGTTTCAAACCTATTGCTTCTTTATGTTTATATAGCTTTAGCCCGCAACTTAGCTTATGTCATCTTTCTACAGGTAATTTTGAAAAGCCGGGAATTTTGAGGACTATTAGTGCCTACACTTATGCATAGAAGTGAAAGTTGGGAATGGCAAAAAAAGCATGAGAGCAGAATAAACACTGTAAAAAAGAGACCGCTGAGAAACATATGTGGTGTGACTCTAAAAGATAGAATAAGGAATAGTGTGATTAGAGAGAGATGCGGCATGAAAGTGAATATAGTGACAAGAATAGAAAAGGGTATGTTAAGCTGGTTTGGGCATGTAGAAAGAATGGATGAGAAAAGACTGACTAAGAAAGTTTATAAAGCTTCTGTGAATGGAACAGTCGCAAGGGGACGACCTAGGCGAACGTTTGTCAATCAGATCGAAGACGTTCTAGACAAAGGCCAGGTTAAGAGCACCTTAAACCGGCGAGCGTGTATGAGGAATGTGATGAAAGTGAATCACGCCAGAGAAGTGTGTCAGGATCGTAGCAAACGGAAATCCGTAGTCTCTGCCTACCCTCTAGGAAACAGGCGTGAATCTATGTATGTATGTAAAAGACTATAATAAGGAATCTTTTTGCGTGTAACACAAATGTCTCCTCATAGTTTAACACACTGACTTCCTGTAATACAGGTTTCGTACCTAGCACAGGAATCAGGGCTTCATAGGAAATGTGTAAACAATTTTATGTTAATAAATACATTATTATTAATTATTATATAGTTATTTACGCATGACAACTAAAAACATAATTATATACACTTACGCTTGTCCTTTAAGTACTTTAGACCCATATTGCACCAGCCCTGTTGTTTTCCGGGCGATATAGGGCAGGCTTACAGTAGGCCTGCAGGTTATAGGCTGTATATTGCGACATTAACGACATTCGAAACACGCTTAAGAAAACCTTTTGCGTCGGTATAGAAATGTTTGATGATAATTATGCAAGAATTTTAATATGCCATGACAATAAAAACATACATACACTTATACTTTTGACCCTAAAGTGCATTACACCAACATATCAGATCAGCTATATTGCAATCCCCGCGTAATATAGGGCAGGCCAATTATTAAACACATCCTCAGACTCGGTAGATGCTTTTCCAATAAAAAATTAACATAAAGACTTAAAACATTCTTGGCTGAGTCGGGAAAGCAACATGAGACCTTATAATCAGTTGCAAATGTAGGTGCAAGCTTATTCCACAGACCCATCTCAATCCCATCATAATCTGACTTTTACAGAGTTTAAGAATCATATATTAATAAAAATACAAAGGAGACCGACCACCTTGTATGAGACCCTGGCCTGGGCGTGAACAGTTTTATATTGTTATAACAATATTAATTTTGAATAGCCTAAACTAAGTAGATAACATTATTCTTTGAAGTTTAGTATCAAGTTCATTAAATAAAATAAAACACATTGTTTAAAAAATTTTCATGTGTCACCATCACCTTCATAAGTTATTAAAATATTTTCCAAAAACTGGGCTGGTGAAGTGACATTTTCATATCTTACCCAGCTTAGATACCATATTACAGACATTATATGAGCACAGCAACCAACAGTCCTTCGGCCGACTATGCCGTTGCAGTAATACTGCCTTATTGCTTCAATGCTATGTGTATTATTTTGATATAGGTAATATAGAAATAAAATACGTCAATTTCATACTATTGGATGGTAACCAATATTTATAACATATTTAAACAAAGCTTTTAATATTTGACTTTTTTTCTAAAACGATTGTCCACGTGCAAGCCGAATATGGACGGTCTCCTTTAGTGTCCAATGAAAAAGTTAACCATAAAAATGCATCACAATTTATAACAAATGCATGCATGTTTATGGCCGTATATCCTGAGACCTCGGGTTTGTATCCCGGGTCGGGTATTACTACTAATAAATTGTACTTTTAGTTTACACAATATAAACAAAGAGCATACTTAAATGTCTCTGGACTAGCCACCATGCTAAGTTCTCTAGAAACAACTTGTATAAGAGTACCTTTAAAATAATCAATTATGAGACTACAAAAAAATTACTAATGTAGACTAAACGAAATCGAAGATGTAAATTATAATTCAGCATGAATGGGCCGGCTCGACCGGGGCAGGACTACCCTCTCACAGAATATCGACGTGAAATAGCATTATTCCTACTGCAGTGTTTCGTTCAGTGAGTGAGAGTGCCGGAAGCCCAATCACCCTCTTTCCCCCTTCCCGCTCCTTCTCCTTCCCATTTCCTTTCCTAAAGGGTCGGCAACGCGCAAGTGATGCCTCTGGTGTTGCAGGCGTCCATAGGCTACGGTGACCACTTACCATCAGGTGGGCCGTATGCTTGTTTGCCACCGTAGCAGTATAAAAGAAATAAAAAACATCCTTTATAGGGAATAATTAGGCTGTGTGAATCCACTCAATGAACACGAAAATATAACAACTATCTATCAGTCATCGCGGTGTGCTGGATCTAGAACATATCAGATATATTAATACGTGAAGCGAAATTTTGGATCCCTTTTTACGAAAATTGGACGGACGGAGGAGTATGAAATTTCGCACACTTATCTATACTAATATTATAAAGCTGAAGAGTTTGTTTGTTTGTTTACTAGAACGCGCTAATCTCAGGAACTACTGGCCCGATTTGAAAAATTCTTTCAGTGTTAGATAGCCTATTTATCGAGGAAGGCTATAGGCTATATATCATCACGCTAAGATCAATAGAAGCGGAGCACCAATGAAGAATGTTTCAAAATCGGAGAGTTTTTTTTCCTTTTGAGAGCTTCTGCTGCGTGCGCTGCGTAAACAGTTAAAGTTTCGCAAAAATCATGTATTGCAGAATTGTTCCCCTTTAAAAGTTCTAAAAAAAAGTCCGCGACAGCATATGTCTATCTTTTAAGGTTGGCTCACTATAACCATTTTTATGCTAACGAAATTTGTTCTAAAATAATGCATTATTTGCGAAGGTATTTTTATAAACATGATATTAATCCTTATCCAAATAAATACGTTATTCATCACAAGTATTTAATTTAAAACGAAATTGCGCTTTACATCATTCGATTTCAATGAATATCTTAGGAGATATAGCAGTTTTAAAATAACATCGCAGCGAAATAATTACCCATTACAGACATAGTACAAACGATGTTTCTCCTGGTTTATTCTGCGTGATTACTACTGGTTCGATTTGAAAAATTTTTTTAGTGTTGGATAGCCTATTTATCGAGGAAGGCTATAGGCTATATAACATCACGCTACGACCCACGGGGGCGGCGCAGTAACGATAAACGCGGGTGAAACCGCGGGAACATCTAGTAGTTTATAAAGAGAAGAAGTGACGAATGCTAATATTTTTTTTAAATTATGCGTAAAAATACATTAAATTAATGAAAAAAACACTACACGCACACAACCATGCATTTGACACACGCAGTCGAAGCGCGTAACTATGGTTACATATGTCAATATAATAATGACATTATAGACAAACATTGGTCGAATTTCGAGCACTAGGCGACCGCTAGTAATAGTTTATTATATCCTATTTAGCACTATCATATTTTCAATAAGCTTAACAGAACTAATTTGCTAGATGCAAGTGAAATAAAATAGTAGAGAGAAAATAACATAGAATTCACTTAATTTACTATATCAAAGAAATATCGAATTCGTCTTATATTGAAACTCACGCCACTGCCCTGAATAAACAGGCAGATTCTACATACATTTCCAAACAAATTTTCAGGCCAATCACATATTTAAATTGCATTCTACTACTGAAAATGTCCTAGCAGAAATACCTAATAACACTTGGACTGACCCAGCAATCTAACCCGAGGCTTAACGATGGCACATAAACCAAAGCGCTAACTATTAATACAGAAAATAAAAGCATCACGGAGTCAAAACAAGGATCACACTGGTCCCCAGCTGACAACATAGAAGACCTTTTTAAGAAGGTTAACCTACGTACTGACCATAGGAATAATAATATAATAATAATATTCTATCACATACACACAACACCATCTAGCCCAAACTAAGCAGAGCTTGAACTATGGGTACTAGACAATGGATAAACATACATATATACTTTCTTTTTGTAAATACATACATATTATACATAGAAATACCCAGACCAAGACAAACATCCATGTTCATGCACAAATGTTTGACTTGTGCGGGAATCGAACCCGCGACCTCACGCGTGGCAGTCGGTTACACCAACCACTACGCCATCCAGGCCGAATGCAACACTAGGTTGGCGTAGTGGTTGAAGTGGTCACCTCGCCACAGGCACTGAGGACAAACTCTATTTCCTAACTTTCATGATTCGATGCGACGGCAATCCGCCACAACTGGCAGGAGATCAGGCGCAAGACCAACGGGTTTACGTACCACGAGGTGTCTAACACCGCCACCTTCCTAACTCTGGGCTCCTATTGAGATTTGTTAGCACTTAATAACTTTTTGTTGGTCTGAACCGGGAGTCGAACTCCGAGACCTTATTCACAGCAGTCGCATTCACTACCACTGTACCACGGAGTCAGTGTTGTATGTTTATAAAGTACTCCGCAAGACTACCGAGAGAAGTAGAACGAAGGTCTGTCCGAGTTGTGTTTGTCCCTACATAGACCACTCTGCTGTAGCATTCATTTTGTACCTATCATCGTTTGCAAGTGTACGATAGTGCCCTCGTCTCCCGTAACCACTTAGAATAGGCGATTATCACACGGCACCGTGCACCGTCGCGGAGGGCAGTGGCGGTAAAGCGGATTTCGTAGCGGTGCTCCGCGCGGTAAGGCGGCTTACGCGCCTGTCCGCGCGGATGGATTTAACGCGGCTTTGACCAGTTTGATAATTTTTAAATTGCAACCCGTCCTGCACCAACGATGATCCGCGCGGTTATGCGACGTGCCGTGCCGTGTGTCATGTGTGAGGCATCAACGGTTTGAGTAAAGGCCAATGCGACATAATATCCGCTTCATCGCCTACCGCGGCGGTGCGCGGTGCCGTGTGTTAATCGCCTTAATTAGATCGTACTCGACTTCAACTTTGAAAATTTGATTATCAACAAGAACAATCTATTCTCTAGCCCTAGAACTTTAAAACATATTAAAACCATCTACTTATGTCGATGACGTATTAATATCTTGTTGTGGGCCATTGATTGTTACCAACATCAATGTATTGCATTTCATTTTTCTTGCATATTAGTTTTACCTTCATCGTGAGGAAACCTACATGTCGAGGAGAGAAAAGAGAAAGAAGAGTTTTCAATAATGTTCTCGTTGATATGTGAAGTCTGCCAACCCGCACTGGGCCAGCGTGGTGGACTATGGCCTAACCCTTCTCACACTGAGAAAAGGTTACTACCCAGCAGTGGGACAGTGCTGTTATTATTATTAGTTTTTAACTGTATCGTTGGAACCGTGGCACAATTTTGTGGCGGTTCATGAAGTCACTAGTCTAATTCGTTGGAAGGTTCTCAGCAGCACTGCACGGATGACGTAGTGGTTTAAGTGGTCGCCTCACCACTGCCATTACGCCGAGTGTTGTAACCGCGGGTTCGATTCCCGCATAAGTCAAACATTTGTGTGCATGAACATGGATGTTTTTCTTGGTCTGGGTGTTTCTATGTATAATATGTACATATATATTTACAACAAAAAGAAAACAGTATATATACGTATGTTTATCCATTGTCTAGTACCCATAGTACAAGCTCTGCTTAGTTTGGGCTAGATGGTGTTGTGTGTAGATAGAATATTATTATAGTCTACACCGGACAAAACTTCGTGTGATCCACAAATAGTTGTGCCAAGTCTGGGTTTTCTTTGTGTTATGTTTATGCGTATGTTTGAATGTTTGTAAAGTGCCCCGCAACTAAAGGTACTAGGCGACAAAAGACTAAAGGTATTAGAATTAGTGCATGCGTACAAATTAAAAAAAAAAGAGTGGCAATGTGTCTAAATACGGATATAACATAGGTCCTATGTAGCTCAAAATTGAGGATTTAATAGGGCTAACTATGTTTGATTATGTAAATTATATTACACACAAGAGCAAATGACAATCAAAAGAAATCTTTTTGTGCAAACGGTATCAAAGTTGCTTGCAAAATAAGGGACTGTTTAGGTAATCTATATATTAATACGTGAAGCAAAAACTTTGTACTCCTTTTTACGAAAATTGCGTGGACGGTGGAGTTTGAAATTTGGCACAGTTAAAGTTTATATGGAGAGTTTATATATCCTATTATTTTTATAAAATATGCATTAGAAATATAATAAATAAATGAAAAAACACTAAACGCACACAACCATGCATTTGACACAAACAGTCGAATCGCGTTCGTAGTATTTCGGCATTATTCAGCTGATGTCGTAGAATTCTTCGTAACTATGGTTACAAATGTAAGTGGAGTAGGTGACTAAATGAAATGTGATTACAAGGGTATACTTAGTTATAGACAATAAAACCTTAATAACGATCAAACTTAAATTTAAATTTATTAATGGGTGAATTTCGACCACTTAGCGACCGCTGGTATTTTTAATTTGGCTACAAGAAAAAGTGGGTTCGTAGTGGGGATATCTCGCTATCTCCCTCAGACAGTCGCGTTTAAATGGCGGTTACGTCATAGCTTCTATCATACTGACAGCAAAAGTGCCTTACAACATGTGACTCGATGCGCCTCTCCTCAGAGGCACACCGATAGACTACAATGTTTTAAAATTGATATACGAATTAGATGCAATAAACAATATAAATCTGCGGTTGCAATGGGTCCCATCATACATAGGGTTAAAAGGGAACGAGGAGACTGACAGGTTAGCAAAATTAGCAGCAACGGGTTCAATTTTTTTTATTTGCCGCATTACACGGAAGTTTTATCCAAATTTACGTATAATTGTTACGTTAATTTAAAGCATATTTTGATGAGCGAAGTAAGGAAAAAGGTTAAATAAAATATGGTTTAAAACAATTCAGTGACAGCAACCTCGAATACCTTGGTTTTATTATGGGAAATTAAGTAGAGGTTATACAGTTACAATGTATAGATTACGTTCTGGCAAGTATCCATTGCAAAAATTTGCTTTCTGAAATGATGAAGACGGCTATTTCACCTAATTACGATGTATGTGGCGCAATAGAAGATGTTCAACACATACTTGTTTTACTTTTAATATTAACAAGTATCATCAAGGCATTTCTGAGCATAAGCAGAACCGATTTCTGAAACTACAAAATCCTTACTTCCTTACTAATATTATAAATTCGAATGTAAGTCTGTCTGTCTGTCTATTGCCTTTTCACGGCTAAACCACTCAACCGGTTTAGATGAAATTTGGCACATATATAGTTTAAAACCTGGGGAAGGACAAAGGCTACTTTTTATTGATGTAGGTACTACGCGGGCGGAGCCGCGTGCAAAAGCTAGTTTATTATAAAAAAGATTAGATATTTGATTATTAGATGATTCTTTAACTTTTATAACTTAATAAAAAATGAGTATCTTTTTGTAGCATAGTATATATAGGAAACGTTGGGGCGCCTATCGCTGAGGGACCTATTCTTGATGGACATGCACCTGAATAAATAAAGAGAAAAAATAAAAAAGTTGCCAATAATCTACACGTTTCAAATCTGGTAGTAGGGGTTATTTTTTAAATGAAGGAAAAAGGATTCACGATACAACCCCTACTACCAGATTTGAAACGCGTAGATTTTAAATTTCTCTATTAATTATTTGAATTTGGTTAAAGTAACTATTAAAACTAAATAATAAAAAAACCCGCACTGGGCCAGCGTGGTGGACTATGGCCTAACCCTTCCCACACTGAGAAGAGGCCCGTGCCCAGCAGTGGGGCAGTTTAATACAGGACTGATATTATTATATTTATATGTATAATAAAAAAATGCGAATCAACTACCCTTTTGTAATACACTTCTGCCATTTTGACGCAAACGCACGGTCAACCGTTTCGCTAAGTTATAAAAACCAATCTGCACACCGATCAACAACAATATCCTTTCATAAATTATTTTTATCCATTTTTAAATTCATCACTCGTCGCCATTTTATCCAATGTGTTAACCGGAGCCCTATTGCGTCCCACGTAAGGGACGTAAAAATACCTACATATTCACAATTGAATAGTAAAAAAATATGTATCGTACAATGCAAAGCGGAGGCCATTCAAATTTTACGATCGCAGTGGATGTTTTAATATTGTCAGTGTATGCGCATCCCACGTACCCTTTTAACACGCTTTTGGAGGGTGACGCATACAATCACCGTCCTTGACTATGTTTTCTTTAAGTATTTTCCGTAACAGGTAAAAATGTAAACATACAACATGTCACAGATATAACGCACAACCTCCAACACCACAATTAGATTATTAAATCGTAATAATAATATAATCATTAAAATGTTACTTTTATGTACTTAAATATTTTAATTTAACGAATTAGTTCTCCTTATTGTGCGCGGATAGTATGGGTATATTACAATAAATCTAACACAAATATTGCCTTTTTTGCATCAATAACCTTATTGCCTTGAATTATGATACATTTTCATTTATTTCAGCTGTTTAATAAATGGGTGACTATAATTTAATTTGTTTTAATTATTTTAAAGATAAGAAATTACCTATATTAAAAATTGCTGGAATTGATTCAGTAGCTGATTTTGAACAAACTACTTTCAGGATGTGCGTTTATTATGTTACATGAATATGCCTATTGCCTCAGTGGCGCTGGCGTAGCAGTAGTGAATACGACTGCTGTGCATGTCTCGGGTTAGAGTCCAGGTTTGGGTGTTATTGGACAAATCCAATCGTTCCAATGAGAATTTCTTGATAGACAAACCTGTATGAAATTCTTATTAGAACGATTTAAGCTTTAGCGAAATAGTCTACTTAAAAAGCAACGAGTAATACGTCTTGAGTTGCAGCCAGTTTGATACAGAATGAAGTCCTAAAGTACACAGCTATTAGCATCGATTGATATTAAGCTGAATGGTTTTAGATACACTGATTAAGTCAAAGGCAGCAATACGTCTATCTTTGTATTTTAATAGTCTTTGCGACAGCTGCTGAAAGCAACTGAAAGCCACGGCTTTTCAGCAGCTGCTTTATGACGCTATTGTATGTTATAAGTGTTATAATAATAATAATATTTATTTTCTCATCACAATATCACAGCAATTACAATGAATAAAACAGTTACAACAATGGAATTTATACTGTGGGAGACTGGTGGCTAAGCTAGGCCTTTGGCCTGTACTTCAGGTCACCAGGTCTTACCCTCTTTAAAAACATGTGATTGGAACATTGTATCTCAATAGACTAATAAGTCAATTTTATGTTCTATGCGAGTTTTGGGAATTGTATTATTGTGTTGAATATTATTCATTGAAATTAAACTACTATATACGGATTTTATCGCGTTTTTTATTTGACACTTTATTACATAATTTAGAAACTGTTACATTACTACCATTAAACTTTACTAACTTTTAAGCTAATTAAATTATTAAAACTATTTATATGTTTATTTAGTTTATACTTTCCCCGACGTTTCGGTTGCTTTTCAGCAGCCATGGTCACGGGGAAACTAAGATAGTAGTTGTCTCAATGTACCAGTGTAGTTATTTCAAAGTACCCGAACATAATTTAATCATTGGTGAGCTTAAAGTATCATGAGGTCTAACTGTGGTTTGCTTCTTCTTGGGTTTGACTATTTGAATTACTGGATCCCAAGCTGGTGGTACATTCCAACCATCTTCTCTATTGAAATTTGGATGATTTTTGAATTCAATAGCCTCGCGAAGCATCCTTGGTAGGAGTCGGTGTTCTTTAGCGAGAATCTGTGGTTTGTCAAATCTCAGGTAGTGGTTGGTCCCCTGTTGCACGTGTTCACACACAATTATTGTTCGAAGCCACACGTAAATACCTTATCCCATGTATTGTCACTAAAAACCAAAACGGTATCATCAGCAAAAGTTATAATTGTGCCATTTTGTAAAGTGAGCCTACCCAGTTCGTTAATGTAGATAAGGAAAACCGTGGGGCCGATCAGATTGCAATCCGAAAAAGAATATTATTATTAGTAACACACTGAAGTTGTCATCTGTATACGTATGTATAGTAGACAGGTCAATAGTAATAATGTCTCTTCTAGAAGAAGATATATTATCACTATCGAACAAACAAAAGCAACAAAACCGTGACCCCTGCCTTACCCACCTCTCGATTGCCAATCAATAATATACTGAACGGATGGCGTAGTGGTTTAAGTGGTTGCCTCGCCACTTGCCACTCACCACAGTGTTGTGGCTTTGAATCCCACATGAGACTAAAATTTGTGTGATCCACAAATGGTTCTTCCAAGTCTGGATGTTCCTTATATGCATTGTTTCAATGTTTGTAAAAGTCCCTCGCAATACAAGAATTATTCTAATATCGGGCTTTTCTTTTAAGAAAATAACGGAAAAATTAAGTTCGTCTATCTGCATTTGCAGCTCATAAGCTGCATTAAGCTGATTAAGCATCCGATCGCAATCGGCCGTCCATATGTTAAAGGTTGTAAGCATCTTTTGACATGTTAATCGTGTTCTACACTTATACGCTTTTAAAATATAAGTTGAATCGATACGGCAATGAAATAATGATGTACGCATCTTCATACATATAAAACAGATTTTTCTTAAGTAAATGTGATTAACACGTTCGGCGCCAAGCATGATTTCCAAGCTTTTTTTCTTTTTTTAGCTTTTTTGGTGTGTGTATCAAAAATGATACACTTGGCCTACCAAATACTTTTGTGTGTTCTCATATCTCCAGGGCCATTCTAGCTTTGGTGGTGGTGGTGTTTTCATTTTGTTTTAGATACATTTCAATGGGCATGGTGTGTCATTTTTGATAGACATTGTATAAACAAGTGTGTGCAAAAATGATACTGGCGCCGAAGGTGTTAAGCGAACGGGATTCCCATGTCTTGCAGAGGGAAAATACAGGCTGATAGTTTATTTGTTTGCTTGTTACGTTTTTACGCCTTAACGGTTCAACAGATCATCGTGAAATTTCATATACACGTTGTCAGGGGATCAAAAAAGGACATAGGGTACCTTTCATCCAGAAAAAAAAACTGTTACTAACATAACCTTACCTACTTTTATGCGAGCTAATAGATAAAATGTAAATCTGTGCTAACAGATGAGATTCACATCTTAACTTTTACATAAGTTGGTGTACCATTGATTGGACGATTTACCTCTTGTTGAGTGTCCGATATTCAAATCCGTGACTATTGTGTCGATAAGGCTATGATTTTGCATAATCAACCACCGATCCGTCAGGCGTCAACCGATGTGTCAATGGAGTCTCGGGCCTCCCAGCCGCGACGCGCTTGGAAAAAAACGAAAGTTGTCTGTAGACTACATAATTATAATTTGTTATTTACACTTTTCGCATATTAATAAGGAGAACCCGGACAATAAATATTGTAGAAGTTGTTTGTCATTGGAATAAACTTTTGTAGTAGTTTGTAGCGCCCTCTATCCATAGGTATTAAAAGTATACTAGCCAAAATGCAAGAGTTACCTTTTATAAAGAATAAGAAATGCCTGTTATCCCCTTCTATAACTGGCCTTGCCAATACCATAACCAGTCATTGCTCAAGGGCTCTTTTAGGTCTTGCAGGAGATCAGACTCGCTCATATCCAAGCGACAAGACTATCTTAAATACACTCTCGGTTCTTGCAAGTTATTACTAGTTTCCAGCTCAATCCGCTAAGTATCGTCAATGGTACAGCTACCTTAAAACCACTAATTGAAACTCATTTTCAATCAACTTACTAATAATTTACGATCCATATATTATATTACAAAGCATACTAAGTTATGAAGACAATGATTAAACGGACAAAATATTATATATCATATATTTGTAAATGCAACATAAGGCTGTGCTCCGACTTAAGAACAAGAGTTCCGTTAATACTTTATATAAATCTTACAATATTTTATTATTTCCTAAAGCTTTTGTGAGATATAAAGTTGAAGCAGCCGCCACTTGGAAAATGACCTAGAGTAGTAATTTTTTTTTTATAATGTCTACGGTAATCGATCCTGGTATACATCTGGTTTTACAAACATCTATAGGTGACAGTTTTTAGTCTGTTTTTGTATCTTAGTTGTATAATACTAATATTCACTAAACATTGAAACGTTACGTCATTTGTCATACTCACCCAAACATAATTATACAAGTATATATTCACGGCCATATTCATTTAATTACGAGGAAGAAGTGTATTGTAATACGCACATTTCACGAACTGTGATTTCGGTTTCAAGTAGATAAGAAAGTTTATTATTTGCTTCGTGCTGCTACATAGCATTTCTTCTTAAATTTTTCTAAAACATTTTACCTAGTCCGGGAGACGACTCCTGGTTTTACAGCCAGTTGCAAACTTATGCTGAAAAACTGTCGTACAGGCAGACAAGTTGTTTTTGCGGAAACTACGAACATTCAAAAGAAGAACACCCAAGACTAGGAACAATTATATGTGCAATACCTAGTCTTTTTTTTTTATTGCCAGCCTCGATGGCGTAGTGGTTAGTGTAACCGACTGCCACGCCTGAGGTCGCAGGTTCGATTCCCGCACAAGTCAAACATTTGTGTGCATGAACATGGATGTTTGTCTTGGTCTGGGTGTTTCTATGTATAATATGTATGTATTTACAAAAAAAAAGTATATAAGTATGTTTATCCATTGTCGAGTACCCATAGTACAAGCTCTGGTTAGTTTGGGTTAGATGGTGTTGTGTGTATGTGGTAGAATATTATATTATTTTTATCCCATGTAAACATCAAACACACATAATAATTGGCAGGATGACCACATCAACAACTGCACCACCCGTGCAGACAATTAACAGTGACTTAAAGTTAAATAGCACGAGCAATTTTAATATCTGGCACCGGCATTATAAATGGTCTTCGCGGGCAAAAGTCTATTGCAGGCATAGACAAATTAGTTGGTTAACTTGTAAATGTCACGCAACTAAAGTTAGCGCGAAATAGGTATATTGACAACATATTAAAGGCTATGTCTAAAAGCTGCTACAATGCATTGATAGAAATAAGTGATACCAAGTACTCAATAGTAGCACACGGTTGTGACGTATTATATTGTTTTGTTATGTTATAATTGCATATTTACATTTGATTATTTCTATAATTAATAATTATCATTGTTATTTGTTACTGTACTAATTTTACACCTTAAAATGTAATTAATCGATATTTAACTTTCCATTTGATACATTGATAAAAATATATAAATAAGGTAGGAGATTAACAAATATTCATTCTCGTTACAACTGTCAGTTAGAACGTTACTCTGCTGAAATATATACTGGTTGTGTAAAAAGTATCTCGGCGTTTCATTGTGCAAAAACCATGACTGCGTAATATAAGCTTTGTACTGCACATTGTTTTGTCACTTTCTTTAATATGCAATCGTAGATGGAACAGAAGAAAACAAAACACTGTTTAGTAGTTCTGTTGGACAACTAATAATCGAAAATTCTCGACTAATGATTCTAAGTTTAAATTGATTTATCCGTTTAAAAGCTAGCACTTACGATACAAAGCTGTAATATTAATGAAGAGATGGCCTAGCGCCAGGTCGCAGAACTTACGTGTATGATATAGAGTTCTATAAAATATGTTTTTAAGGCGATTGCTTAGTGGGAAAATCTATAAACTACTAGGCAGGGGCAGATAGCAAACCCAAGAATGTTTGCTATCTGCCCCTTACGCAAGAAATTATTGTGGCAAGTACCTATAGGCTATTGCATCAAGGAGGCGGCGGAGCGGGAGAGGGAGCGCTTAAACCTCACCGGGAAGCCCGGGGAGAACCGGGCGCCGGAGGCCGCGAGATGACCCCCCAGCCACCCTGAGGTTTGACCTGGGGGTGGTGGGCTGCGTGGGCCTGCTCGCCACCCGATCAGCACCAGGTCCGAGAGGCGGCGTGCGTGTTTCCACGTGCGCCTCTATATAGTGTCTTTGTCCCCCCCCAGGGGGCCGGTGGAGGAAGTATTTTTGTGTCGTGGCCTGCCGTTTCACACGGCCAGGCCGAAACCACGGCGGGGTCGCGATTGCATGCGAAAGCGATTCGCGCGGCCTCGCCGTTTATGGTTATGTCGAGGAACACCGTGGTAGGTTTAGTCGGTATTACCGGGGTATCTTTTCCCCGGTGAGCCCGACATAACCTCTCCGTCGCCCCGCGGAGAGGTATGCGTCAAAGCATACGCCAAGTAAAAAAAAAAAAAGTACCTATAGGCTATAGTCCATACTCTATAGTATAAGAGTCCTATGAAGCGTGCCATAAGCTTATTTGACATATTGTATTATTTTTAGTATTTACATAAATATAAACCTATATTATTAAAAACACATTGACTGGCAACATTTTGGTGGCACAATCTCAATTACGTCAGTTATGTTTTAAATTCCATGGGACAAGCCTATACTCTACCGGGCACATTTCTAGACTAAGCGTTGCAATATGAATTGCCTCAATGAAAAATCAAGGCACTGGACCATCGAGTGTTTACGAAATTACACTTTCATGTTGATGTACACATGGCGTGTTGTTCGAAAATGTAAATTTTATCCGATCAAAGCCAAGCGAAGTTGCTAATTAAACATAATACCTATCAAGCCGCTATGGAATCGCTCCCATTCAATTAAACACGTGTACTCGTAAGTAATATATATGTGTATATTAACCATAGATATATTTTTTATATTTCTATCATATTAACTGTTTAATCAATAGTGACTGCTGAATGGTTCATCTTTTAGATATTAGCATTTATAATAATACTAGCCTTTGCCCGCGGCTTCGCTCGCGTTAATTTAGAATTTGATAATCAATTCGGGTTGTACTCTGCTTGTAATAATATAATTCAATCATGATTCGAAAGACACGTGGCGCCATCTATTACCATAAGAAGGTTATTGTTGTTTTTCTCGGGAACAGTAATTTTTCTCGGGATGAAAGGTAGCCTATGTCCGTTTCTGTACACTTGACAACGTATATGCAAAATTTCAGGATGATCGGTTCAGTGGTTTAGGCGTGAAAAGGTAACAAACAAACAAACAAAAAAACTCATTTTCGCTTTTATAATATTGGTTAGGATTAGGATGATTCTATTTATTTTAAGCCCATAGAAAGTACGCCAACAACAAAAACCGTTCACATATTTGCAACATAAGTCCAACTGGTATATTGACTTTTTATTCAATTTGCGAGTCGATAAATCGAATTGTACACGATCGTCACTTGATTAACATCGAAAACAATCGATGTATCGATAAAAACTGATCGACAATTTTGCACCGGGCGAGTTCACGTCAAAGACTGCCGATGTTTCTTGTGGCATACAATTTATAAAACAATTTCAGTAAAATACCAAAATGGTGACAAGATCTCGCGTTGAGAGTTACTCGCACAAAAAAATCATGTAAGCATCATTCAACTTGTAGGATGCCTACGTTTCTACGACAATCATTCACAGTATCTGCTTAGATAAAGTATAAGAATTTATTAATATCACTACGCGTTGAATACAAAATACTTAGGTTAAATTCTCAATACAAGTTTTGTAATATATTTATTTGATGCCGTAACATCTCATTCTGCCAATTAGCAAATCGAAATTTGAAAACCATATATCTGTGATTGCTAATTTATTCGATAGATAATTAAAATTAGTTTCTATCGACAGGTTTTCATAATTTTATTCATATTATCCTACGAAGTACAACTTTGTAAACTACATTAGTACCTACATATATTAGTCGATTGATAGTATATAAGGCATGGCAAGTTTGGTTAGACTGGAAAACCGACTTCAATGGTATTGCCGCTTAAGAATTAATAAGATTAGGATAATAATAAATAAATTTGATTAACGTATCATGTTATCCTTACTAATATTATAAATTCGAAAGTAACTCTGTCTGTCTATCTGTGTCTATCTGTCTGTTACCTTTTCACGGCTACACCGCTCAACCGATTTAGGTACATGACATTTGGTACATATATAGTTTAAAACCTGGTGAAGGGCATAGGCTATTATTTATTGATGTAGGTACCACGCGGGCGGAGCCGCGCGCAAAAGCTAGTTTTAAATAATTCGCTTGACGCTGCGCCTAGATTGCATAGCTTATAGACAAATTACCAGCAGTTATTTTGTTATTGTTGCTGTTCGTTGTTGGGCACTAAAGGAACAAGGTAGAGCAAATTAGAAATAAATTTAAATAAGTACATACATACAATTGCTTTACATTAAACTAGGTAATAATTTCCAAAGTAGTAGTTTAAGTGGGTTAAGTTTGTAGGTATATTTGCAATCTTATCCTATTCTATTCTAACGTAGAGCTCGCCTAACCGACGATCGTTCTAAATAATATATTAGAAAGTTGTATAATAAAAAAACGTGAACCTTAAAACAAAGTGAAGTATAAAAATATTGCTTACATGAATGATGGTGACCACAGCGCTGATTATTTTATTCATCGTTCGGAATAGGGGTGTTTGTCTGTTCGTGAAGCAAAAACCATAATTCCCATATTGACAAATTTATTGAAGAAATACAAAATAAAAATCAATATTGTTTGTGACATGGTGGAATTTTTACTAACCGTATATTTTTGGTGTGGTATTTTATGGGTTACTTGCGACGCTTGAGGAATGTATTTCGGTAGAGTCAGAAGGTTCATGTATACATTCACGACAACTTATGTCTACTTCCCTAGTATATGTTATTTAAGGGTATTCCTAACTAATATTATAAAAGCGAAAATGAGTTTGTTTGTTTGTTACCTTTTCAGGCCTAAACCACTGAACCGATCATTCTGAAATTTTGCATGTACATTGTCAGGTGTACAGAAACGGACATAGGCTATCTTTCATCCCGAAAAAAATTACTGTTCCCGAGGAAAACAACAATAACGTTCTTATGATAATAGGTGGCGCCACGTGTCTTTCGTATCATGATTGAATTATATTATTACAAGCAGAGTACAACCCGAATTAATTGTCAAAATCTAAATTAAAGCGAGCTAAGCCGCGGGCAAAAGCTAGTAGGAAATAAAGGCTTTTTATTTTATTTTATACTAGTTTTTGCCCTCGGCTTCGCTCGCGTTAATTTAGAATTTAACAATAAATTCAGGTTGTACTCTGCTTGTAATAATAATATAATTCAATCATGATTCGGAAGACACGTGGCGCCATCTATTATCATAAGAACTTTATTATTGTTTACCTCGGCAAAGTTTTATGAAAGTTAGCCTATGTCCGTTTCTGTACACCTGACAACGTATAATAATATGCAAAATTTCAGGATGATCGGTTAAGTGGTTTAGGCGTGAAAAGGTAACAAACTAACAAACTAATTTTCGCTTTTATAATATTAGTTAGGAAGTTAGGATTAGGATGTATACTTCCATATTATTAAACCGAAGGCAGGTTCTGTCTGTATATTTACAACTTTTAAGAGACGTGTGGGCTCAAAGGAGAATTTATATATAATAGTAATATTAGATAATAATAATTTATTCAGTCAGACACAATCCATTATACATTTGTTATAATAAATATGGACGTTAAAAAGATAGGTAGGTATACGACACAATAAAATACAGTTAATTCAAACGCAATAAAAAAAAATTTAAATTAAGTTACTATAAAATAAGTTACAAAAAACTATTACGAGTAGATGTATAAACCTCTGCCATTGATGTATAAAAAGTTTTTATATACCAATGACCTCTGCACAGATTTTGACACAATTTCAACAGCTTGGTAGCTCAGGGTTCATCCTAAAATCTAAACCACGTTTCATCTTTATCTGTCTTGTATAACTGGTAATAAAGTGCAGTGTTAAATTAAATTACGTCCCTAGCAAACTAATCACGCGAACAAAGTCATGGACAAAGGCTAGTAGTAAGTAATGAACTAATGACTAATTAAATGTAATAATGCCACTTACAATCAATTTCACGTCAGATCCCTAGATAAGAATACAATATTGTACTAGCTTGCTAATTATCGCCGTGTTAAATATTTATTTCATTGAAATCGCTCGTTGACATGCAAAAGTAGTGTTGTTACTACGACGACAGAAAAAAAAAGTGATGAATTTAATTGTAAGAATCATAATGATTTGCGTCATCTATTTGTTCCAGGTTCTAATGCTTGTAAGTGATAATGGTATAATGATTGTTTGTACGCCCTTGATTTGCAGAATGCGGCAATAAGTAAATGTAAATTCATTGTATAGTTCAGTATATTATGTAACTTTGACATTTATAAGTGTTACTTTGTGACCTAAATAAATAAAGATAATTAGATTTTATTTTCTTTTAGAAACCGCTTCCGCAATAATTTCTGTGTCATAAAGGATTTTACAAACATTCAAACGACGGACACAAAGTACACTCATGCCCGTTTTCACCAACATCCCCTAAGTTGGTGAAAACGGGCATCAGTGTATTACATCTTTTCAGCGTGGGCGTTCAATGGCTGAAAAGATGCGCCCGTCGCTCGTTGGCGATAAGCCATGGTGTGTTAAAATCTGTCAAGATAACCGCACCGGCTCCGCCTATTTAATGTGGTGTTAGTTTTACGTGCTGTTTTGTGGAGATTTACTACTATAAATAAGCGTATTAAAAAAAAAAAAAAAAAGTTTAAGGGATCCCCTAAGCATGGTTAGGGGGCCATTAGGAGATGGTTTTTGTTTCACCAACACTTAGGGGTCTTCTAAACGTTAAAAGGTCCTTTAAATTTAGGAGGTCGGCATTTGGACCCATAAACCGGCACATACGTAAGTGATCTCTCACATAACCAAGATGGAGTGTGATTTAAATGAACTTTTTGAAAACATAGAAACTGTTTCTACTATATTATATATCAGACTCGGCACAAATTCGGAGGTTAGGAGGTTAGTAGAAGAAAGGGAACCAAGGCCAGTCGAGGTTGCGAGAGACCGAAGAGATTCAAAGGAGGGGGATAGAGGGAAACCGGGAGCAGCTGAAGGAGACCAATGACCAATGGCGCGAGTGATGCCGAGGGAGTGATTAGACTGCTGGTATTTTCAGTCACTGAATACACCGCAATAGTAAACGTAAACTAAAATCGATATAATTCAGGAGACTGTTACATCCACGTTCGAGCCGGCTAACACCAGCAAGACACTGCTACCAAACCGAGTAATTATATAATATTAGTAATTGTACCTGGTAACAATAATATGCGCACAGACCGTTGTTTTAATATTTGTAAACCTTCTCGAAATAGGCATCCCTAACTTACTTATTTTATTTTATTAACACTGGATTTTCAAGTAAATCTAGAAATAAAATAATATATTAGTTTGACCTTTGAAATATTTGTGCCTAAAAGCAGTAAACTCAAATCTATATTAATATTATAAAGTTGAAGAGTTTGTTTGTTTGTTTTAGGAAGTTCGAATTGATTAATTCTTTTAGTGTTAGATATTCCATTTATCGAGGAAGGCTATAAGCTACATACGACCAATAGCAGCGGAGAATCAATGAAAAATTCTCTTTTATGACGCAAGGGAAGTTGCGCGAGTCAGCTAGTACCTACTTTATATATTTGAGTTTAAAAATGTGTGAAACCCTAGGTGAAAACAGACTACAAAAAATTGCATTCTTCAATATTTAACCATATTACAGGAAACACCAAGTATGAACCTCTCCAACTGTATACACAGGAACAATATTAAGGCCTTATAATTATATGGCTATTTTTTTATTTCTGAGGGCGAATTCTCGTATTAAAACATTTAAAGTCAAAATACTTTAGAGTTTATACTATTTTTACTCCAAATTTGACATAGATTATCGCCTGTTTCCCAGAGGGGTAGGCAGAGACTACAGATTTCCATTTGCTACGATCCTGACACATTTCTCTGGCTGGCCAGAACGTCTCTGATATGACCAAGAAACGTTCGCCTAGGTCTTCCCCTTGCGACTGTTTCATTCACACTAGCCTTATAAACTTTCTTAGTCAGTCTTTTCTCGTCCATTCTTGCTCGTCACTATATCCACTTTCATGCCGCATCTCTCTCTAATCATACTATTCCTTAATCTATCTTTCAGAGTCACCCCACATATGTTTCTCAGCGCTCTCATTTCTATAGCCATTATTTTGCTCTCATGCTTCTTTTGCCATACCCAACTTTCACTTCCATGCATAAGTGAAGGCATTAATAGTCCTCTATGAACAGCCAAACGCGCCGTTTCGGATACATTTCGACTGTTCATAAAAACGTGTAGAGCGAAGTTCCAGAAGTACAAGTTTGAATCTTGTATGTATTAGCATTTGTATATATAGGTATTATATAAAAATATGTGTTTGTAAACATAAAATAGTCCATAACTTTTTTAACCATATCCATATTTTTTTGTACACATCTTATTTGAATATTTCATCCAGATGTCTATTTTTATTTAACAATCAGAGCCCCCCGGCCCCGTTGTCGTTCTTTAGGTACGGACCCCAAAACATATTATTGACAGATTTGATAATTCTGTCTTCAGTAAGTAGTTACTGGTTGGCCACTGCTAAGTTGTAATTTGATATTACTAAAACAATACTTAAAAGCTTTTTCCTGTTAGAAACTTTCAAATGGATTTTAATTTTACCGTATTCATAGTGATAGGACGCTGTGCCATCCTTTTGCAAGTACCTGGTTTTGGTGTGTTATTACTTAACCTATTGAGTCACAGCGCACACCGGTGGCCAGCTCAATTGATTTCTCATTATGTCTAAGAGTTGACAAATTAATATTTATAATAATAACCCTTTTTACATTAGAACGGCTGGAATATTATTGCTAGTGAAAAATAAATATAGGTAAGACCAGATGATTCTGCTTCATCGTTAACATGCCAAAACTTGTTATTGTGGTAACTTATGCCAGGTTTTAGGGATCAAATTATAGTTGTATTTTTATTTACGCCGTCGATACCTACCTATTTCGGGTTAGACATATTGGTGTGGGTGTACGCACATTTTCGCGAGTTGTTAATCTTTTTTTTCAAAGGCAACTCCGCATGAGCAATCATTCCTGTATCGCGGCGGACTTTATTCAAACAACGGACACAATGAACATCAACAAAGGGGAATGCCTATTCTCCATAGTGTCTCAGGCCAAAGATTACAATAAAATTAAAAATTACAATAAAATTGAGAGTTTTAAGATCTTAACAGTATTACATAGGTATATCTAAAAACTATGTATATTCAAATTGACGCTACTATTTTAGAAATACCTATAAAAACAAAATGTATTGAGGTTATTTTGCTATACGAAAATGTGTCTGGCTGTGAGATAATTCAAAATCATCTCTTTTCTCAATGTTCTATTATTTAATTATGATAGGAGGTGTGTTTGTAATATATTTTTGTCCAGTTATACTTAATAGGGTATGAAAAAACACACATTTGTTATTTTCAACGTCTATATTCTCTTCATCGTCATATACTATTAACAAATCATCTAGAAAATGCGCAGGAGGGTATATATTGGACTCATATCTTGCCCAATAGACTTACTCTATTTAACTATTTTTTGTAAATTGCAGTGGCGTCAATTTGAATGAAAGTAAATACATATCTTTTTACGATAAAATCAACTGGAAAGTATTTTTTCTCTAGCCTCTTGTCCACTCGTTCCCTCAGATAGGCGTTCCCCTTTTTGTACCGTGTGAGATTCGAAACCTCAACACTCAGCGTAGTTGCACTGGCGAGACGATCACTTAAACCACTACGCCAATTATGAAATCATTACATATTATGTAGTTATTGCCATCCTCAATAACGAGAGACATCACACAATAATATAATACAACTTTTCGTCACGTAATATACCTACTCATACTTAGCCAAAAGATTGCCCGTTTGCCAGATGAGACTGCTTTTTGTATTCTTCAAGTACGTAAATATTTATGTACGTAAAAAGTATACAATAGAAAATGACTATGTAGGTATATAATAACCTATCTCCTACAAAATTCAAGATATACATATAACTATAATACCTGGTAGGTATTTCTCCAAAATACATTTTGAATGACAACTTACTTATATAGAAAAAAGTAACAAAATTACTTTATCGACATATTGGCACTGTGCAACTGCTACTACAAACTAAGCATTATTTATTAATAAAATTAAACTAACGCTATAACCTTGAACATAAATATTCTAATTACTGACACCAACATTTCACCCAGTATCACATTTGCTATTCTAAAAACAACAGGCGTCAAGCCGTTTTAAAATCGAATCATGAAAAATAAAGCTCCGTGGTGGTATAATTACAGAAGGCAGTTTTATAAAAAGCGAAATCATCTAACTATGGAAATGGTTGTAAGAAAAAGTTTTGTAGAGACTTTTAAGGAATATTTATCAACGAGTTCCGTTGGTGGAATTAAGCAGATACTTGATCCTAATAACACAAAATTTGAACGGTAAGTAACAAACAGTTTTGTTAAAAATAGTAACGTAAAGAAGTAGCTTGATCGTCATTGCTGCATTATAGTTTGTCGGCCTCGATGGCGTAGTGGTTAGTGTAACCGACTGCCACGCATGAGGTCGCGGGTTCGATTCCCGCACAAGTCAAACATTTGTGTGCATGAACATGGATGTTTGTCTTGGTCTGGGTGTTTCTATGTATAATAAGTATGTATTTACAAAAAAAAAGTATATAATATGTATGTTTATCCATTGTCTAGTACCCATAGTACAAGCTCTGCTTAGTTTGGGCTAGATGGTGTTGTGTGTATGTGATAGCATATTATTATTATTATTATAGTAAAACAAAGGAATAGTTTTATCGTTAAACATAACAACACTAATTGAAATTAAACTACTTACTTTATACAAAAGCATACGAATTTATCGCTGACTAGATGTTCCCGCGGTTTCACCCGCGTTTATCGTTACTGCGCCACCCCCGTGGGTCGTAGCGTGATGTTATATAGCCTATAGCCTGCCTCGATAAATAGGCTATCCAACACTAAAAGAATTTTTCAAATCGAACCTGTAGTTCCTGAGATTAGTGCGTTCAAACCAACAAACAAACAAACAAACTCTTCAGCTTTATAATATTAGTATAGATAGCTGACCCGCGCAACTTCGCCTGCGTCACATAAGAGAGAGAGTGGGTCGTAGCCGTCGTAGGCACCTATAATACAATTTTAATGGAGCTGAAACTTTCTTTTTAAATCCACGAACCACATAAGAACTATTCAACAACATTTTATAAATATACCTACAGTGCTAATTTAAAATCACGCAGAATAAACCAGGAGAAACATCGTTTGTATGTCTGTAATGGGTAATTATTTTGCTTCATTGAAATCGAATGATGTAAAGGGCAATTTTGTTTTAAATTAAATATGTACTTGTGATGAATAACGTATTTATTTGGATAAGGATTAATATCATGTTTATAAAAATACCTAAATAATGCATTATCTTAGAACAACTTTGGTTAGCATAAAAATGGTTATAGTGAGCCAACCTTAAAACTTTGGTTAGCATAAAAATGGTTATAGTGAGCCAACCTTATGCTGTCGCGGACTTTTTTTAGAACTTTTAAAGGGGAACAATTCTGTCATACATGATTTTTGCGAAACTTTAACTGTTTACGCAGCGCACGCAGCGGAAGCTCTAAAAAGGAAAAAAAACCCTCCTATTTTGAAACATTCTTCATTGGTGCTCCGCTCCTATTGATCTTAGCGTGATGATATATAGCCTATAGCCTTCCTCCGATAAATGGGCTATCTAACACTGAAATATTTTTTCAAATCAGACCAGTAGTTCCTGAGATTAGCGCGTTCAAGTAAACAAACAAACAAACTCTTCAGCTTTATAATATTAGTATAGATTTTATCGCTGTTTATCTACTACTACTTTACCTACTACATAAATTTGAAACTGTTACACTACTACTATTAAACCTGACTACTTTTTAAGCTAATTAAATTATAAAACGATTAAATCTAATTATATATTTTAAGTTTATACCTTCCCCGACGTTTTGGTTGCTTTTCAGCAGCCATGGTCACGGAGAGACTAAGATGGTAGTTATCTCAATGTTCTGAAGTGTAGATATTTCAATTAAAGTACCCGAACATAATTTAATCATTGGTGTTTCTATTTACGCACAATGAGCTCAAAGTATCATGAAGTCTAGCTGTGTTTTGCTTCTTCTTGGGTTTGACAATTTGAATTACTGGATCCCAAGCTGGTGGTACATTCCAACCATATTTCTTATTGAAAATAGGATGCTTTTTGATATCAATAGCCTCGCGAAGCATCCTTAGTAGGAATCGGTGTTCTTTAGCGAGGTATCTATAGTTTGAAATCTCAGGTAGTGGTTGGTCCCCTGTTGCACATGTTCAGACACAGCAGACTTCATCGAGCGTTGGTCTTTTACATCAGCTGTGTTCTTTTATGCGTCGAGAGTTCACAATCACAATGTATTTTATATGTATGTCACGGTATCAATATAAGCCGGATTATTTGTAAAATACCACAATTATAAATCTTGACAAATTTCTTTGTTTTACTTCGCTGATATCTAAGCGGTCGAACATAGTAATTGACAGTCATACTTTTGACCAAGGCTTGATTATCCAATGAATCAATAGTTACGTAAAGGATATAAAGTACAACATAAATAAATAAAAATACAATTGTCTGAATAAAACTGTTTAATTGTTGTTCTATACTCAATGAATATTATTTAATTAAAGTATAACTTTTATTAAATAATATTCATTGAGTACCAGCGTGGTGGACTATGGCCTAACCCTTCTCACAGTGAGAAGAGGCCCGTGCCCAGCAGTGGGACAGTTTAATACAGGGCTTATATTATTATTATTATTTATAACTTTTATCGAATGATTTCAAAATCAGACCTTTAATGAATACATTTTATGCTGATCTCATTTGTGTCATTATTTGGTTAAAAATCGTCAAAAGTATAAAATCAGATAATTAAAAATTCGGTTTTCATCCTACAGATGTTTCTGGATAGTAATTTTCTGCATGGCTCTGGCGTTCGTATGTTTTTTCCTTCAATCCACATGGGAGACAACGTTTACGATGCCTTTTATGATTTCTGGCGAATCTCATACTTACCCAATATCGGAAATAGACTTTCCCGCCGTGTCTGTGTGTAATTTCAACAGGATCAGCCAAAAAGCTAGCATGGCGTATGCGTTGGAAGCGTAAGTAGAACTTATTTTAAGTCAGAGGTTACTGGAAAATCCCTACAATCAATGTACATCATGTAACAATGAGAAGTAGGCACTTAGCCATATCTTATGATCGAATAGTGGATCCTGTGCCTTATGTAAAACTATTTTATTTGCTTTCATCGCGGTTTATTTTAAAACATTATTTCTATGCTATTTTAGAACTGTTGAAATTATTTTCCATACCTTGAGCTGGCAGCTCGACTGTCTTTTAAAGGATGGGCAATGTGTGATACCCGGGTTATGCAAGGGCTAATAGGTTATACGGCAACCAGTTACCATCAGTTTCCTTGTTTGCCACCATGATAGCAGATTTTACCAAAAAAATATTTTAGCAGATATTTATCTAGAGATTTTCCTTACCATTTACGTCACTCTATTGATTGATAGCTGGATAGAGAGTTCGTCCATTAGTTTATCTTCTACACAAGTAAGAATTGCGACTCCTAACTACAGTATCTATCAACTTATTCCGAACCAGTTCACTTATAAGGTCTGGAATAAAAAGCTTCTCATGTTCCAGATTGCGTAGTCAAGGTCTCATACAAGTAAACATGACCTACTTCGAGATCTTCAGAAATTTGGGCAGGCTCATAGATTACCGGTACGACGAGGAAATACAGAAAATAATTGATGGATTGCCTAGAGGCACGCATTACGATTTTGTTAAAATGATGAGAGAGGTTTGTATAATACCTACCTATTATTTTTAATTAGCTCCGGTTTCGCCCATGTTAAAATCACTGCTCCGCGCCCGTCGCTCGTAATGTGATGTTATATTGACTATATTACTGTTAAATACAGTAGCTATCTAAGGGTGAAGAATTTTTAAAATCGGTTCAGTCGTTTTGGAGTTTAGTCATAAAAAACAAGTACAAATGAATATTAGTATTGAAATATAAACCACAGGACCAGCTCACAAAATGTTCCGTGCTCTCTCTGTTTCTGTACGTTTTTCATTGGCATGTTTCTGTACAATTTGTATGAAAATACATTGATTCACGTTATCGTGTTCGTATCACCTTTCTACCGCAATACAAAGAATAACATCCTCTGGAGCAGATATCGGTACTCTTCACACTAAAAAAATGTTTATTAGGCAGAGTTCCTTTGCTTCATCTTCTTGATTGTTTTGTACAGTTGGCGCCAAAATGCGACGAAATGCTGATCAAATGCAGATGGGCAGGAGAGGATGTAAGCTGTATGAACATCTTTCGAGTACGAAGAACTGGTCTGGGACACTGCTGCGCTTTCAACTACGTGCTGAAACTGAATTCCGCTGATAAGTACTGAATAAATTGTTTTAAATATTTCTACTAGTTTAAGAATCTGCAATGCCGGACATTAATTCTATATTCATATTTGGGATTATAGACTTACATACGTCTGTATATTGTTCCTAAAGTGGCAGAGATATCGTCCACATTTTCACAACTACGTTTTCAGTTCTCACGTTATAGGGGTGGTGATTAATATAAAGATAATATTATACTTACGTATAATCTCGTGTTTTTTATTTTAATAGTAAGCTTTTTATATAAAGTGAAATATAACAAAAGCGTTTTTGGTTTTGCCCAGCCCCAATGGAGTCATCGGAACAGTGAAGAGGCAAAAGGTACCCGGTGCGAACAATGGTCTCATGGTAGTTCTTGACCCGCTGGTTGAAGACTACGCGTACCATTTAGCAGTCAAAGACGGTTTTCAAGTAAGACTGATTTTTTACTTATATGGTAGTGGGCTCTAAGTACATTCAGACAACGAACATAAAGATTTTCTCTGTATTATATATCGCCTGTCCCTTTCCATTCATTCCATAACTATCCCTTTCCATTAATTCCACATTTATTTCTTTTCTCTCAAGACTGACCCACGAGCACACTTTGCTCATCTGGAATTAAAAGCTATTAGGTACAGGCTATACTACAAAACTCTGACTATTACTTATACGCTCATGACGTTAAAATCTTAAGATCGATTAAAACTAACCTTGCTCGAGTTTACTACAGGAGGACTTAGACAGACTGCTGAGTCAGTCAGATAGACAGGACTTAGATACTGTGTGTGACACAGTGTGCTACAAACAAAATTAATCTTAACATCGAAAAAGGTTCATAAACGAGGAAGTTATCCGCGAACACACATAAAAAATATATAATATATACGGTCGAATTGAGATAATGCCATCATATACAGTTTTCTCGTAAAAAATTCACATCACAAAATCAATATAACATAAACGGCAAAGCTTAACCCGCGTTGCCAATATACAAGACTTAGGTATTAATAGTTCGACGACAAGCTAAAATTTGACAAACATATAATTGATAAGGCAAACAAAGGACTTAAGATGGTTGGCTTCATAATAAGAAACAGTAAAAGACTTTAAGCAGCCATCTACATGGGAAAGACTTTTCAACGCATTAGTTCTTCCTATATTAGAATATATAATAGTGTTATTTGGAGCCCCAACTATGACATATGTACTTATATATAAAATTACTGGAACGAGTGCAAAAGCGATTTCTTTACCATCTATCATACACCGACCGCAAATTAAAACGATTGACATCCTATAAAGCAAGACTCGATCCACATGTGTTCACTTGCCAACCGATGAAAGTATCTAGATCTCACTTTGTTGCACAAATTATTTAACGGGAATGTAAACAATAATGAAATCACATCTAAACTTCAAATCAACACACTATCTCGCCTGTCAGGTGTACCTAAATGCTTATAACTTATTTCATATACCAACATCAAAAACTAACCTCGGTCACTTCGCTGCGATGCCCAGACTATGTAGACAATACAACTCACTATCTAAGACATTCTTTACCTTTGTTCAAAAAACACCTGCATTGTTACCTGACTGATACCATTGATTAAGCCTATATTTCATTTTATAATTTAATATTTAATAATAATTATTTGTAATTGGATTATTTGTATTTCATTATTTATATTTAATTATTAGTATTTTATTATTTGTTTTTCGTTACCTATTTGTAATTCATTATTTTTAATTAATTATTAGTATTTATTAGTAACTAGCTTTTGCGTGCGGCTCCGCCCGCGTGGTACCTACATCGATAAAAAGTAGCCTATGTCCTTTCCCAGGTTTTAAACTATATCTGTACCAAAGGACATGGACAGATTCTGCCTAGCTTGTCAGTGGGATACATGTACATGTACATTAATGGACGCCTAATTATATATCAATAAAAATAAAAATTACAATTACAATTCTATTTATATTTTTGTACAACTTCAGAATAAATATTTAAACATAAATAGCTGTTCTGCGTTTCCGACGTATCGAGATAGCGCACCCATTTTGAAGAAACGTTCCATTCCCTGTAAAGCTATAATAATAAAGCTATAATAAATGTTCCATCAGAGTTAAATTAAAAATTATTTGGACCGTAAAATGATTATAGTTATTAATTATGGTAATCTTAATAAAAAACACACTCGAATGCTATGAAATATTATTGTTTTAAATAACTTTTTTCTTGTAACAACGAAACGGAACGACATTACAGGCTTGACCAGATTTCATCTAAATCGGTTGAGTGGTTTAGCCGTGAAAAGGTAACAGACAGACAGACAGATAGACAGACAGAATTACTTTCGAATTTATAATATTAGTAAGGAAGTAAGGATTGTAGCAAGTACATATGTTTGTACTTTGCATGCTGTGGCCTACTTTAAGTGAGGGTGCACACTTAATCTATTGACCTAACACTTTTATATTTAGCTTTAAGTTGTGTGTATCTTTGTAGATGGTCCAATAAAATAAATAAATAAATACTTACAAAACAATTACCATAAGACGGACCGTATAATATGCCTGATTGCCATTTTTGTTGTATATAATATGATTATCCATCATGTTCACAGATGGATAAATAACCGTTAACTAATAGCCACATCCTACCGGGTTCCTCTTAGGGCATACAAAGCCGCCAGGGCAAGCAAGCAGAAATTTATATCTTAATCCTTATGGGGAGCCAGTATCCACAAATAACGTGGCATTTGGTCTAAAATTAAAATAAATGCCATTATCATTGGTTGGGCTGCGAGATTAGATGCGATTGCAAATTGACATTTACCCTAATTTGGTTTTAAAGCTAAGTCGAAAACATTTAGGTATAATAAGACTAATTAGGTATCTTTACCTACGTCTTGCACTGGCTGCAAAACGAAAACTTTTTTGCAGTGGTGTAGAGACCGTCAATTAGGTAGGTAATCATACTAAAAAGCCTTGAAACGTAGGACCGACTTGTGTAAGGCCCATAGCATTTGTATGGGTTCATTACATTATTATATGTAGTGTTCTTTTGTAAGTACCAAATATGTTATATCATATATTGGTTGTAGGTTTTGCTGCATGATGCCGAGCAGTTTCCAGATGCGGGTAGTGGCAGAGTCATGTACCGCATGGCGCAACCTAACGACGCGTTGTTCCTAAAGATCGAATCTATTAAACAATACGCAACTTCTGAGGTCCATAAATACTCTCCTCGAACGGTAAAGTATCTTAAATTGTTGGCCAAAACAAAGAACCAGCAATGATGATCTCTGCTTAATATGGAACTTCACGCTAAAAAAGGTAAAGCTACAACTTTACCCGCGAGAGACATCTTGGCAATGTAAATGTATTGGTGTATCTTGGCTTATTTTCCAGGAAGGGCCTTTCTCCTAAACACCGATGGTTTACATTACATATAGCATTACAATTTTGACTTGAAACCTAGCATCCTGAGATGGGCATATCACCTCAGCAGCCAGCAGTCCTTTTTATACGCCAATATACCTATAGATATTAAAGCACGTGCAGACAGTCTTGACCAGAGATTTCATATAAACAGGATATACTCGCACATTCAGCGTCTATGTGTAATTCAAGAATAAACTATTGATCAGCGTACCTTCGATAGCCACAGATGACTATAAAGAGGTGTATACTTATGATGAATAAGTATCAATTACTTACTATATTTATGCTATAAGGATAGGCCACGCGTAGGGACCCCTATTGCCGCCTACCGCATTGTCAGACTTCGTGCTGCGACTGAGTATAGCGACAGAACTACCCTTTAACGCTTTGCAAGACCCAGGAACCAATATCCAGAAATAACATTTTATGCCATGTTATTGTATATTTCTATATATGCTATGTGTATATTTCTTTATATATATAAAGAAATATACACATAGCATTAGGAATGGGTATATACCCATTCCTAACGTTTTCAGAGACGATGTCTGTTCCGCGACGAAGTGAAGAATTTATTCGGTAACATGTACTCGTTAAACGCTTGTCTGGTCAGATGCCGGATCGAAACAATTCACTCACTCTGCAAGTGTATACCGTTCTACTATCCCAGCGGGATTTACAAGGACAATACTACATGTACTCTAAGAAATTTGTGGTGCCTCAATAAATATAAAGGTTTGTACTATTACGTAATGTACTAGCAAAGCAAAAAAAAAGAAAGTGAAGAATAGCACTTCGGATATGATACAAACGATGGATTATTTTAAAGTGAACATTACTGGCAGCGCATAAAGTAAAAATATTTGTTTTGCTTTTAATAGCATTGATAAAGGCAAACCAGCATACGATCCTCCTAATAGTATGCTGTAACCTAGAATATGATTGCTCGAAAATGAAATATTAACAATATTTTCTTTCTTTCAATGTTGTTACTTCATATTATTTTACATGGTATGGAAACAATCGGGCTGATACTTTGGCATTTACATTTTACAGCGGCCTCTTTACTAGGAGAAATAATTTAAACATGCTATGAATGGGTTGAATTTGGCGAGGTAGGTGTGCGAGCCTCCAGAAATTTTACCTACCAGGCGAAACGCAGTAGCATTGTTATTACTTCTGTTTGTGGTTTCAAGAGAGTGGGACTTCCACGAGTGATTCCATTTATCATACTGTCACTAAATATTGACAACGTCAAGCTACATCGCAAATCTTTGTTCGCCCACGTCCCGCAAACGCCCCGATACCTTCAAGTTGCTCCAATTGTTTCAAGACGTCTATTATAACATTTCTGTTTGGCGCCATTAATTTATTACGTAAGACGATTTAAAAGACATCTTATTTTTACTTACAAGGAGGTTGGAGGGAGTCTTGGTAGTTCATACGTAAGATCACAAAAATGCGTGACGTTAAGATTTTACATTGAAAAAGCGCGGGCAATCGCGCGAATGCCAAGGTGCACTCGGATGTGTATAGGTAATGATGAATGATTAAAACCAAAGTTTACTACTACCAAAAATACAAATTACTAGTACACAAAGGTACTAGTAATTTGTACACAAACAAATAAACATTCCTAAGAATTGTTACTTTGTAAAATAATTAATACAAACCAAACGACTATTCCAAAATAGTCTCATGTAATTAATGAATGGTGCTAATCCGACAAGTCTTTTTATAGTCTATTTTCTCCAAGAACTTTTTTAACAAAATGACGTATTATTACCACTATTTACCTGATTTAAAGGAAAAATTTCTAAGCGAAAATATCTTTCCTCAGTCCTATCCTAACCCTTATTCAACAGAACTTGGCGAACAAAATATAAACAGTACCACTATACCCTACAGTCTTATACTAAGTCAAAGTTAAAAATCTTGATTACTATAAAAACACGCCAATAAACTAGTATAATAATAACAATTAAGAGAAACAATTAATAATAAAAGGAAATAAAAATTTTGCATTGACAAAAGCCTTATCGAGGAGAAGAGTTCTTATGAGAAGAAGCACGTAAGAAACTTTAAGAATCTAACTGAGAATGATCTATGTATTTCAGAGAAACTTCTGTATATATACCCATGGGACGTCAAAGACACGTCCGGCTTGGAGGTGGAGTTTGCTGATTCCTTGCACTGCCCGGATTGTCTACCAGAATGTGAAATGACGCAGCATTTTATCAGGAGTTTCATAGTGTCACTGCTGAAAATAACACGCACAGGATTCGAAAGCGATTTCCTGTAATTTTATTTTTGTTAACTGTACCTAGTAACATGCGGCTATTTTACACTGCTCTGACGACTGCCTCTTTTCTCTAGTGCCATAAGTTGAGTTCGACACCTAGTTCGGAAAAACTATTATTGGACATTTCTATTGACTTTCCAATTAACAACACAGTATGAACTGAAAATGTTTGCGATAGACAACGTAGGGCCTAAAACAAACAGGTCCATTTTAGGCCTTAAGTCTAAAAAGTGGGTATCAAATACTTTTGTTAATCCCTTTATGGATAAAGATCTTTATTTATATAATGTACTGCATAGTTATCCGGATGTTTCGATAGAATACTAGGTATAGTTTTAGGTTGCGGTCTACAAAATATGGTGATAGTCACCTAAGCTTTCCGTAAATAATTAACGATCACCACTGTTGTGATTATCCTGGGACCTTACCACCCTCATTATAATTACGTATGAGAAATCGAATGGAATCGAAGAAAGAGCAATACAGCTTGTACTCTTGTCTCGTTTACGAACGTGTAATCGTTACGGATAAGCCTTCGTTTCACTGCTTACACCGCGATAAGTGTGTTTCGAATTCTCCACAGGACAATTTTATTATTGGTGTAATTTGTACACACATAATAATATAAGTTTGGGTGTAATTTGTGTCTCTTCCTAGTAAATTTGTAAAGATGCTCGCGACAAAGGACTTTATCACTAAAGGTGGAATTATCTTGAAAATAATAAAAGGTTTAGTTTGGTTCAGTAATTATATAGTCGTAGATGCCAACGGAATAAACAGCCAGAGTAACTTAGGTACCTACACATTTACAAAATTAATATGAATTTTCGTTTTCAGCGTTGGTGTGAATATAACCAATAAGTGTGTCCTGAATATATTTCATCCCTCGTCTGTCGGTGTTCTATATAGACTTGATGTGGTGTCGTACTGGTATGAAATAATAAGTGAGTATTTTCGTAACAAAATCAAGCCTTAATGTCTTCTACTGACCCAAACTCCGTAATATTAGCGGTCTATGTTTTTCGATTTATCTTTTCAGCATCGTTGTAACTTACCCTGAAGATTTATACCTACACCATTTTTGTTAACATTATTAGCTTAAACCATAGGCCTTGGTCTAATTTCAGGTAACATTGGTGGTTTTGCCGGCATGATGATGGGAATTGGTTACTTTACATTTGTTGAAATGGTTTATTTTATTGCTATACGACTTGTTCGATCAATTTATATTAATTACCAAGAATATCACTAAGTATAAATGACATCATTTTTATTTGATTCCTGAAAAGTGCTCAATGAGAACCGCACATATAAAATTAATTAAAAATAACCAAAAACCGACTTCAAAATTATACCTAGGTATATGTAATTAGTTTTTACTTTTTAAAAAGTAAAAGCTAATATTTTTATTACTTCAAAGCAAGAGCAATATAGGGCAATCAACAGAATTATTGATACTTATATAGCTATTTACAATTTACGATCAGTCATTTTTGGAGTCGAATACAAAATCAGTTCATAATTGGCGAAATGGTCTCCTTTTTTGAAGTCGGTTGAATCGTTACCTACCTTAATTTTTTTAGCTTTGATTCATCATAATCATCATGTACCTACATATTATGAACAGTTATGTCATAATAAATTGATCATCAAGCTTCATCAAGAAATCGTAGTCACCATTTATACATAAAACTAGATCATCGTAAAATTCGTAAAAGCCCGTAAAAGTTAATATTCATCAAATGAATAAGTACCACTGACCTCTACAATACTTAGTAGTATGGATGAGGCCAGTGATACTTGAACTGGCTATCATATGACTTAGATTGATTATTGCCATTTTGGCTCTACGAATGGTAGTGACGTAGTGAGTAGTGTTGGGAATTTGGCTTTTGATATCGATAAAACATTAAAGATAAAGAATCATGGCAATTTTTTACCTAAATGTTTTAGAAGGCTTCTTAGATTCCGAAATAAACAAAACTCAATCATTTTATTTGTTCTTTATTTTTGCGATTTTAATTTAAGCTGTGAAAGCCATAAAAAATAGTTTTAGTTAAGAAGCTCTTAATTGCTTCCGGTTTTGTTCCATGTAAAGCATGCCATAAAAGTGTTGCAACTTTAAAAAAATACAATAAGATGATTTATTTAACTAAATATACATTATTAAAAGTGGCAAAAATAATAATGCATTCCATTATTATTCTTCAAAATAATCAATTAGTAATGACATAATAAATTATATCTACGTTAGCTGTATATGACAGGCTGCAAGCATGTAAATATACGGTAATTATAAGAATAGCAATGACAACACGATAGGTGACAGTATGCTTGACATATTTTAACGTAAATGAATTAATGCGTTAATTAATAATAATAATGGCTTGCCTTCACTGTCTAGCTGGAGTGGAAACCAAAGAGTAAAGTAATACATAGGGAAAACCTAAGAGCGCTCTCGGTATGAGTCCTGAGGGCGCTCTTGGGTCCGGCTCAACGCAAGCCAAAGTTAGGACTGGTTTGCGTTGGTCGGCCGGCCAGAAGTGCCGAGACTAACCAAGGATCGACGGTGCATTCAGGGATAATCGTCGGTGGACAACATTATCATACAAAATAAAAATAGACTAGGTAGACACAGCGAATATCTATTTCTCATCTAATTGCTAGTATCCAGTAAGTATTATTTAGAATCCAAGTTATGACACGATTGCTATACAATAAAACAGACAACATTTATATAAAATGGGCAGAATATTTATAATTTTGAATAATTTTCTGCGTTAGCGTCGAACTCAACGTAGCATACTGGTTTAAGTGCGCAGTGCAGTGCACAGTGCGCGGTAAAACGCAACATAACGAATATATTATTATTGCGTATACTCGCGTCGTCTCGCGTTCGCCACTAACGCGGCACCACCGCCGCGCCGTCCTGTGTGAAAGATGTTCCCTATATATTACTTTACTCTTTAGAAAGATGCCACAACTTTGTTCACAACCAATAGACATTAGCAATATAATGTCAAAAATGACAATGTAGTTTTACTGTACCCTCACTCACGACACTTCAATTAGGGTGTGTACCTAATGGCTACACATCAAGTCGACACCATAATTCACCATATAAACGCATAACTACGCTACATACAAAATAGTGAATTGTCGGAAAGGAACAGTGTGATGTAATGGTAAGAATAGAGCGTAACAAATTACTCTCTTGCACGATTCGCAGCGTTCGACTTCTAATAGTTCAAAGTCCAAACAGTCTAGGTTGATGTGTCGCTGTGTGTACACACGGCTACACATCAAGTTAGACACCCTATATATGCATAACTACGCTACATACACAAAATAGAGAATTGTCGGAAAGGAACAGTGCATAGTGGTGTCGATGTAATGGTAAGGATAGAGCGTAACAAAATGACAAAAATATAACGCACGAGAACGATTCGCAGTGTTCAACTTCTAATAGTTCAAAGTCCAAAGTCCAGGTTGAGTTGAGGTAGGTTGTACACACAGCTGTGTAGCTGTGTGTAGAAAAAAATTTTGTCCTTTGGTACGGAATATTTAAATAGAAGGTTGGTAAAAAATTGCCATTGACGAAGCTAGTATTAGATCAAAAACCCTTGTTAAATCCACAAATTTCACAAGATTATTTTAACAATACGTAAATGGCAACTCAGTTATATTTTTGTAAGATATTTTATCATATTAATTTCCAAATCATCTGATTAGAAATGCACATCGGGCAAAGTACATTATAAAAATAACTCTGCATATAAATAAACCGACCCCTTCCATTTCTAAACTGACTGTATTCGAGAATGCGCGCACTCTTCCTGTCAAAGTTGTCAAATACGAAGCCGTGGCAAAGGTGCACAAAGATTCCGAGTCGTAATACCATATATTTACGAAAAATGTCTGCAAATTCACCGCCCGGAAAAAGTGATGGTGAGCTATAATTGCTATTGAAATAATGTGCTATGGATTTAACATATATATATTAGAATATTTGGATATGATTTTAGGTGATGACCCTGTAGGTAGGCCTGTGCCGAGCGTCCCGCCAAATCCTATAGAGAGCTTAGGTGCCCGGATTCGAGACCTAGACGTAGATTCAATTCGTCGGTATTTGGCTCAAAAGCTGGGATTTTATGAGCATATTGACCCGCCGGCGGCAAACGAGAAAGTACTAGACGAAGTTAACTTGGATGGTATCGTGAAATGGATTAAAAGCGAGAGATGCAAAAACATAATTACTTTGGCCGGCGCTGGTATTTCTACATGTAAGTATTGTTGATATGATTCCTTGTTACATTATATTACATTAGTTCTAAAAATTAAGTAGTTTTATCATTGTTGTTATCATGTTATGTTGGGGTTATCCAATGTTTATTTACACTAATATATTATGACATAAGCAAAAAAATAAACAAATGTACCAAATAACATTGATATTTTAAATCTATAAGTATGGTAACTTTATTCATCTGACATGGTTGAATATGTTTATAAATATATTATGTATTATTAAATGATTGCAGGTACATTTTCTTAAAAATGCTGTCCCTATGAAGCATTCTGGACTGGTTTCCCCTGTATTAGAAAACGGAGCATGAGCAGCTGCAATGTTTTTTTTAAATACTTTGCATGGGGGACAATTTTAATGTTCCGTCCACAATTAATTTTAAATTAAAAAGTATAAACATCACCAGGGATACCCTATTTATGCTGCGATAATTCACACACCAAATTTATTCCAAATACCATAATAGAACTCTATCATAACAGTCAATTTAAGGGTAATATAAACACCATGTTAGTTTCAAACATTATATTTACGGTGGAAAATTAATATGTCATTGTGTGGACAATCAAGGTCAAACACATCCAATATAATTTGATGGAAACTTTTGTCTGTTAAGTTTAGTCATAGGTTTGATAACTATACTTTGTCCAAATAGGATATGTGTCGACCTTGAGTTTAATTATTTGTCTTCCTTTCCATAGTTTAATCTGTTTATTGATAATATTTTAATGATATTGTAGTAGCAGTATTACGTTATGTTGTTTAGTGGAAACATTTTTCCATCAAACTCATTAGGTTTAATTGCTGTTAATCGTCTTATCTCTATAATAACTTGACTATTTCGTCCAGTGGTTAAGTGGCTCACTTACATAGAAAAATGGTAGTGCTGGGTTTTATTGCTACCTGACCATATTTTTGTTCAGGAAATATTGAGTATCTTTTAGTAAAGTCTACTTAACCATGCTTGGTTGTTCATAGGTTTAATTATCAAAAAGTCAAATGGTTAAGAGTTCTAGTTTTAGCGTAAAAGTGAGATAGTTTTATCATCTAAATTAATATTATATTTTAATCATAATAATCATTGTGAGAAGCATATGTATTGCATCTCATGTCAAAGCCGATGTGCCTATGGCCATTTATTGCAGATGTTTAGCTGCTGCTGTGATTACTCACTAAAATACCAAATACCAATTCGCCCCCTTCCATCACCTACAAACATAAACCCACAACATAGTCAAATTACACAAAACAAATTATTCTATTGTTTGCTAAGCAGAAAATGATTAAACCTGTTATTATAGAAAACTGGTTACATGTACATGTTAAGCAAATTCATTTTCATTAATTTCATCCCAAAAAGTACTTTTAATTATACACAATGTTTATTTTTAATGATTTGTTTAGTGAAGTTCCTTGAAAGTTTTATATTTCTTGTTTTAGCTGCTGGAATCCCTGATTTTCGAAGCCCTGAAACTGGTCTGTACCACAATCTGCAAAAGTATGACCTACCTGAACCACAAGCAATATTTGAAATCAATTTCTTCAGGCAAAATCCAAAACCATTCTTCATGCTGGCAAAAGAACTGTATCCAGGCAGTTTCAAGCCCACTATTTCACATTATTTCATCAGACTTTTACATGAAAAAGGTAAGCTGATACTTGGGTATTTTATAATTTTGGTTGTAAACTAATTAAATCCATAACTTACAGACATGATAAAATATATTATCATAAATTTGTGGATGTATATAAAAGGAAAGAATTTTATTTTCTGGATTTATTATTATGGAAACAATTCAAGTTAGTTGTTAAATTCTTCTCAAAATAACACACCATGTATAGTCATGCTCCGTGTAATAAAACTACAGGCTAGCTATAGGTAAATGTGAATTCACATTAATCAGTGTAACATCAACAATCATAAATGTCCTTGTGATCTAAAGTAGTGCTAATTTATGACCAAAATAAAAATATTTTCGTTTTGCAGGATTGTTGCTTCGCCACTACACACAAAACATTGACACTTTAGAGCGGTGTGCTGGCATTCCTGAAGAGAAGCTAGTGGAAGCTCATGGCACTTTCTACACCTCACACTGTCTGGATTGCCGCAAAGAATACCCGCTTGAGTTTGTAAAAGGTAAATCCATACAACATACTTATACATATGTATTATAAAAATATTTTTAGGCTACCCAGCAGGGTACAAGTTAGTGGTAAAAAGAAAGCTTGAACCTATAGGTACACTGATGATTGTGGTTGTTTTGGGCAGTGTAAAATATTAGTCTTTCTTTTCTTCTTTCTAGAAATCTAAGACTATTTTCAGTGACTATATGTAGTTTGCAATCTGGCATAAGATACAGTGTAATATAGTAAAGCTCTGCGTAAACCTAAACTAATCAAAATGCCTGTACATTTTAATTAGTTTAGTTTAGGATGTGTAATGGCGATGATTTAATGTGTCAGAGTGCCACCTAATTATATTTTAAAGAATCTATTTAACATAAGCAAGATATGGGCATTATGTTATCCATTAAACTCCACAAACATATCTTTCAAAACCTTCTCATGGTGAAAAAGTTCAGTCTTGTAGTTCTCTAATGAAATTAATACACGATCTTCTAATTAATATATTACAATATATCGTTGGTATAATGGAAGAACTAAATAACTACGATTTTGTCCAAATTGACCTTTTACCATTTTCGTGAATCCCAAAATGTGCCACATCTTTTGGTCTAACAAACATTCCCATATCTTAACACAATCCAAAAATAAAGCCATTTTCGTGTTTCAATTGTAGAAATAGATATGTTTAAATGAACACTAAATATTATTAGAAAAAAATGACTAACTCTATAAATAAATGAACAACTGTGACTTCTGGTCACTTGAGTATGAAATGAATTAGCTAAATTGAGTTATTTAGTTCTTCCACGAACGAAAATATTCTAATCAAACTAGTCAAGTTGAAGGAAAACTAAACAACTTGAGTTATTTAATTCGGGCATTTATGAGCGTTCTTTCGTTTTTAAATAATTATTTTTATTTATTTCTCCTTCGAGAACATGTTTGCAATATCTTGGTGTGGCAAAATTGGATAACTTGGTTTTTGATTTTATAATTTTTTTGGTTCATGAAAGATATTAGTTTGATTAAGCATAGAATCGACAGCAAACATGCTTAAAGCATATAAAATTGCTGACTGTAAAATTGTTCTCCATTTGTTAATGATGTCAAAAAAACAGTAAATCGCGATTATCTCGAAACTTGAAATGTTGAGTTATTCAGTTCTTCCATTATACCGACGATATCTTTATGTTATATAATTTTAACAAAATATATTATTTTCAGAGCGTATATTCGCGGATCAAATCCCGATATGTACTGAATGCCCAGGAGTTGTGAAGCCAGATATTGTGTTCTTCGGCGAGAGTCTGCCGGATCGGTTCCAACGTTGTCTGCAAGAAGACTTCCAGCAGTGTGACATGCTTATCATTATGGGTTCCTCGCTTGAAGTACAACCGTTCGCCTCTCTTATTGATATGTAAGTTTATTCAATGCCCAAAATACTGACCATGCTTTAACCAAGACGTGCCTGTTACAATATAAGATTGCCTAATTTCTTTTAATTTTTGTGGTTCGAGATAAAAGATCTTAATCATTGTAGTAGCGTTTTACTTGGAACGGCGTTAGACCATGCACCTGCGTATCTATCACGTCTTTTTATACAACACACACAAAGCAAACGATCATGCGGCCCACCTCTGTGCAACGAAAGTGAAAACCAGTATAAGTGCTAGGATTTGACAAGATGTTTAAGGGGTTACGATAGCTTTCGCTTACGATACAAGAAGTATCCCTAACGTTTCGCAGACCGCATGTAAAATGATAAAAGAAAGAAGCTGGCTGTAGTGGCTATGGAGAGAGTAGGAGAAAAGACTTATTTATTTTTGTATTTTTATTGAAATGTTTTTGCAAACATTCACACCTGTAATAAAAACACGTAACAGGGGTCTTAGTTCAAATATGTGTGTTTTTAGGGTACCCGAGTGGTGTCCACGTCTGCTCATTAACCGCGAGAAGGCCGGCATGAGGTCGCCATTGCTGAGGCTGTGGGGGGTGATGGGCGGGGGTCTACAACTGGACGAAGAAGCGGTCCGCGATGTGGCGCGACTCGGCGACTGTGATGATGGCTGCCAGGATCTAGCTGATAGACTTGGTTGGGGAGTAAGTATGGCTACAATCATAACTTTTAAACTTTCGCATTGCATGATCCTAACTTATATTATAAATGTGAATGGGAGTTTGTTTGTTTGTTACGCTTTCACACCTTAACTGCTCAACGGATTATCATGAAATTTCGCATACACGTTGTCCAGGGTCTAGAACTGGGAGTGGTAATATTTTTCAGAGAACTGTTATAAATATCTTGCTTGCTTGCTTAATTAAAAATACTTACGGCCAGACCTACAACTTACAAGTCAAATTTATCCGAAAGATAAATTGCATGCTGTCTCACTCTTGTTAGGTTAAAGAAGAGAGATGATGACACTTTTATTTTATAGATAAATTCTGTCTGGAGGTGGTAGGACAAGCCCTTAATCTATCAATTTCAAATAAGAATACACCATAGGCTACACCTATACTAATATTATAAAGAGGAAAGATTTGATTTTTTGTTTGTTCATAAAGATTTAACTCAAAAACGACTAGCGAGACTAGAGCGATTAGAGTTCTAAATCTAATAATATTCTTGAATAATGGTGAAGGGTGATACTAAAAAAATAATAATTTTCCCCAGGACGAGTTACGTGCATTACTAGCCGCTGAGCACGAACGTTTGGACCTCGAGGGCGGAGTCCCCGCGACTGTCGCACCCATCGTGCCCACACCCCTAACCCCTACCGAGCCCAAGCTATGAGTATGTGATACAATCACACATATTTATTTATGTCATTATATTATAGTTCTTATAAAAAAGGCCTGCCTCACTTCCTGACAATGGATGTATACTTATGTAACTGGCTATTGATTTGCAAATTATAAAACAAAAATAGTACAGTCAGCAACATAATTATGAAATGAAATAATATTTATTTGTCCGAATATGGGTATACAAAGTTGTTAAAGTAGTCTAATTTCAGCCGTATTCTGCTATTGTCTGGCGTACATAATAATAATTATTGGTTAAATTTATTATAATTTTACATGTAAATAAATGAAAAAATATAGAGATCTTTTTCAAAACTTTCTTTTTAAAAGTAATAATCATCTTTATTTTGTATGTGATTAATAATTAAAGACTATGCATAAAACAGTCCATTATATGACAATTTAAAAAAAGATAATATGGTTATGTCGCTGACTGTACTCAGTTTTCTCTCTATATCTGTGCCGAATTGCATTAGAATTGGCTTACTAGATTTCCTATTAACAAGCAATAAAAGTATATACAATTATACAGTCATACTTTAAGCTTCTTCATTCAAGCGCAGATAGTCTGATGTTCAGTAGGTCTTTAGTATTAGAAAATATTTAGTAAGAATTTGTCTAACATGTCGTTTCGTTGTTTGGTGATGCAGGCCTTATAGCTGCTGCACACTCGTCCGCGAGCAAACTGTCTAAAGAAACATATTTTAGTTGCATCCAAATTAATATTTAATTTAATATTGATGAACCAATAAGTTATCTGATCTCATGAATGACAGAATGTTCGTTATAGAATTATTGAAATACAGTAGGTAGACAATGGAGAGTAATAAATAAAAAAGACAGCCAGAATATGATTATTGTACGTTCGAACTACATCAGAAAAGGGTTATTATTATTCGAATCATATTTTTAATACATATAATGTAAAGTACAATGTCGATCCAAATCTTGTCATAACAGCTAAATAATGGCTCAATGGCTTAACGAAAATATTCACGAGAAGTACACGATAGTAATAATATTTTAATAATTACCAAATTTAAATAGTCATTGACGTCCATATAATAATAACTTATGTGAACGTACATTTTAATTATTTTTTTCGTTAACCATTTTCGTTTGTCTAGTTACTTTAAAGTTAAATATGTATGTCGTAATTTATTTGACAGCATTTAAAAGCGATACTTTGAGATTGTGCATAAAGTTTTGTGTAAGTTTTCACACATTAGCGTTAGCTACCTGTTATGTAAATTGAAGTGCTCGAAATATGTTCTCTAAAATGCCAGTCCAGAATAAATATTTGGATATGAGTGTGCGGCTGCTACTAATGGGTATCTGGATTGTAGTGATAAATCAATTACTCTGGTGATTAATATCGTTTTGTGTAGTCATAATGTTTGAGCTTCATATAGTCAAACTGTTCCCTGCATAATTTAAATATAAACTACATATAATAATAGATTTAGAAATAATCTTGTTAGGAAAGGTCCCGTCACGTAAATAGAACGCTGAGCAACTGAAGAACAGTGTGCGACTGCATTTTGGGAGCGAAAGAAGCGTGATCTCAGCGCGGGAAGCGTGGCTCAACTGAGGAACCTATAGCGTGCGCGCATAGACATACTGCCGCACCGTCCCCCCGTCCCGCGCCATCATACCGCCAATTTGATCGATAAATCGCTCAGTGCGCAGGTAAACGGCCAGCGTTCTTTTTACGTGACGGTCACTATATGTGGAAACACCATAGTAAGCAATATATGGAACTGTCAAAATATCTGCTCAAGTTTTAAGAAGAGTAAAACCTCATTTTGTTATAATTTAAAAATGCATGTGTTTATTCTATTCACTACTTAACCTATTATTCTTAGATATACAACAGGAAGGTGTAAACTTGTTAAGAGAATCATACTAAGGCTTTTTATTTTATTAAACTAAATTGTGTTAATGTCAACCCCTGGGCACGAGATTTATTAAAATTAAATGAAAAATTTATTGTTTGTCAAACAATAAATTTTTCATTGATAAATCTTAACACCTGTATCTATATACAGGTGTTAAGATTTATCATGTTTCACTGCAACATACCTATAAGGTGTACAATAATAAAAAACGTTAAATACATGATAATTAAGTTAAATGCACATACAATAACAGTTTATCAATATTCTTTACATGTCAGATAACATAGACAATTAAATTAAATATATTATTAATAAACAAAATCAATTACAATTATAAAAACAAACAAAGAAGAATATTATTATTCATTTGTTAAAAAATCCGAGATACTGTAAATACATTTCTCAGCTAAATAACATTTCAATCGCTTTTTGAAAAGAGTGACATTTAAATCTCGGATAGCTTTTGGTATTTTATTATATATTATTGAAGCTTAAATCATGTCAGATCTCTAGGATGAGCAAGCCTGCACATAACAACAAATTGTATTTATTGTTGAAATTAAACGAACTTTATACGGATTTTATCGCATTCTTTATTTTTTATAAAACACTATTATTACATAATTTTGAAACTTAAAACTACTATTGTTAAACATTTTTACTTGTTAATGTTTACTTATATTTAAGTTATTTAAATGATACAACTATTTATATTTATGTTTACACTTTCCCCAATGATTCGGTTGCTTTTCAGCAGCCATGGTCACGGGGAGACTAAGATGATAGTTGTCTCAATGTTCCAGTGTAGTTATTTCAAAGTACCCGAACATAATATTATAATAAAATTTAATCATTGGTGTTTCTATTTATATGTATAAAGTTTGTTTCATTTCAATGTATAACATTCTCGTAAACATAAGACAATATTATGTATTTATTATTATTAATTATATGAAAAATTTGAGCAGACATTTTTCAACATTTTAATTTATTACATTTAGATCCAGAATATTTACGGTACTTACAAAACAATGTGATTGAAATTGATAAAGCATTTGACATCATTTAATTTATTCACTTTATCATATTCCAAATCAATAGCATTTTAGTTAATAGTGAACAAGAAATATGGAATAGGTAGAACTTATGCCTCGTAACATAATTTTAATGAATTTTTAATTATTTATTTTTATTTATTGTGGTAATGCTGGGAGAATGTAATTTATGGTTTAAAGTTTTTTTTTCATGAAATACGTTTTTGTTATTTGCGCGTTGTCTAGTTACGACAAACGAGTTACCAGATGGAATGAGACTTAAACAAGATAATGTACTTACTTTTCTATATTATTTTACGTCAAAATATTGTAATAATTCAATTTAAAAAACTAAGTTACTTTTTTACGAAAATAAGCTAATTTCACTGTTCGTTTTACAATTATGACAATGTAAAACTATAATGAAGAGTTTCGTAAACAGTTCATAAAGTCAGCTACTACTTATATTCTACAATCAATATCATAAAAGTTATAGTGCTTAAAATTCTTATTAAAAAAAGCATAACATTATCAAAGTTTTCATATCAATGAAATAAAGAACTGTTTTAGAAATTACGGCAACTAAGTCATTGCTGGCTATTTTTGCTTAAAATTAACACACCTTTCGCTCATGCCGGATACAGACCAGATAAATCGCCGCATGTACATGAATCATCTTCTTTCATACATTAATGAAGGGAGCGATATACACAATTGTATTCGAATATTCGAGAACACTATATTACGTCATTTAGCATGCATAGTAGCTGCCTCGTTGTTAGCAATTGTATTCGAACATCATTCGGATTGCCACCAGCGAAAGCCACTTATTTGTCTTCGCTTCTTTCTTGGTCTGTATTTGGCATTAGAGATAAAATAAATGGAAACCTTTGTATCAATTTTGTTCTTATACTATACATATTATTATGTTATCTTGTACTAATAAGACGCGGGTATATGTAATAATATTTTGTCTGGTCCCTATATTAGAAAAGCAATCTCCGTATGGGCTCCTATTAACGCTCATGATACAACAGGTCAAGCTTGAGGCACAGAGGACCCCGGCTCAGGCAAATTGTTATTAAGTTATCCTGTAAACAAATAAAATGATGTATCAGTCGCAATATAAAGTCTGGGAATGTGTCTGGTAGGCGATAATAGACTCATCAAGCGGGATCTAAAAGTATAGAAACAAAAATGTTATTGTGAGACAAGTCTGCTTAATTTTTAGAGGATACAAGGTACAAGTGGGGTCCATGTTTGTCTACCAATGTGGGAGTATAGGAACCAGGCATCTATAGGGCGTCGGCTAGTCATAGTAGCGCATTAGTAATTCATATGTTAGAGTTAACAAAAGCAATCTTATATAGTTTAGACATTGCATGACCAATATTTAAGTTATATTTCAGTACATTTAAGCCTTTTATAATTTTAGTTATATAAAAGCAATCGTTTATTGTATCAGGTGTATGCATTTTAATTTTATGTGTTTTATACCAATATGCTTCCATTTTGAATAGTAGAATTTGATTCCTATAGTAAATAGTAACAACCAAATTTCTTATGATACAGATATGTTACAATTATATAAAAGCATGCTAAAATCAGTATATAAATTCTCTTAGTGATATACAATTATTTTTGTAAGTGTGTAGAGAATAAATTAATTATTATCGACTCACAAGAAACAATCACTATTTATACTAACTAGTCTGAAAAAAAATATTTTTCTGGTGAATGTTTCAGGCATCACAACATCCACTCCTTTGGTAAAAAAAATATAAAGATGACATGTGTTTGACCGTTTAGGCGTAAACTGAGAAAAATGAAGGTGTATCAAACTTACTTATCGTTAGTTACAATATATGAGTGTTAACCCATTCAATGCGGCGGACACCGATCGGCGTCTTATTTTTTCATACTCAGATTCGGAGGACGCCGATCGGCGTCATGTATAGTTGTTTTATATTTTACCCAAATTTAAAGATATTATATTAATAAAACAACAAATGTGTTTGGAATTTACTAATGAAATGCCTGATATGAGTAGTTTTTAGATATTTTGGTTTTTTTATTTCATCAAGTGCGGCTGACGCCGATCGGCGTTTACGTTAAATATGAGCCGATTCTGGCTAGTGAAAGCAAAATTTGATGCCGCATTGAATGGGTTAATACTTCTGGAGAATCAGAGGTCCTTTTAGGGTATGACGTAATCCTATGTTTGTATAGTTAGCGACTGTTTCTTGTGAATATGTTATATAGCTATAGATATTCCTGACACTACCCGCAAGAGCAATAATTGTTTACCCACAAGAGTGATACTTATTAAAATATGTAAATAGCTGTATTAATTATATACGACATTGTTGTGTATATCATAATAAAGCCAGCTTGGTATATGAAAACATTTTCTCTTGTTTTACTATTTAACCCATTCAATGCGGCGGACGCCGATCGGCGTCTTATTTTTTCATACTCAGATTCAGATCGGCGTCATGTATAGTTGTTTTATATTTTACCCAAAGGAGACCGTCCATATTCGGCTTGCACGTGGACAATCGTTTTATAAACAAAGTAATATATTAAAAGTTTTGTTTTAATATATAAAAAATATTGGTTACCATCCAGTAGTATGAAATTTATTTATTTTATTTATATATTATATCAAAATAAAGCACACAGCCTGGAAGCACTAAGGCAGTATTACTGCAACTGCATAGTCGGCCGAAGGACTGTTGGTCTCCCCGTGACCATGGCTGCTGAAAAGCAACCGAAACGTCGGGGAAAGTGTAAACACAAATATAAATAGTATAATAGTATAAATAGTTTTAATAATTTAATAAGCTTAAAAATTAGTAAAGTTTAATAGTAATAGTAGTGTAAGTTTTCAAAAATTTTGTAATAAAGTGTCAAATAAATAACGCGATAAAATCCGTATATAGTAGTTTAATTTCAATGAATATTGTTCACGCCCAGGCCAGGGTCCCATACAAGGTGTTCGGTCTCCTTTAAAAGATATTATATTAATAAAACAATAAAATGTTTTTGGAATTTACTAATGAAATGCCTGATATGAGTAGTTTTTTGATATTTTGTTTATTTTTATTTCATCAAGTGCGGCTGACGCCGATCGGCGTTTACGTTAAATATGAGCCAATTCTGGCTAGTGAAAGCAAAATTTGTTGCCGCATTGAATGGGTTAAATGTTCCCTATTCCTATTCGCATCCTTACCTTGATTACTTCATATTTGGTTATTGACATTAATCACTTCCCAACACAAAAGTATACTCTTTGCCGATGATATATCGATTATACAAATATCTCTTCTCCCTAGCCTTTATTATTCCCAAGTCACTTGGGTTCGGCTTTCTAGTCTAACCGGATTTAACTGATACAAATTTTTACACGGAGCGGCTGCCACCTGACCTCCGCAACCCGAAAGCTAACGATACTGTTATCAAGTACTCAATAGTAGCACACGGTTGTGACGTATTATATTGTTTTAATTGTTATAATTGCATATTTACATTTGATTATTCCTATAATTAATAATTATCATTGTTATCTGTTACTGTACTAATTTTACACCTTAAAATGTAATTAATCGATATTTAACTTTCCATTTAATACATCGATGAAAATATATAAATAAGGTAGGAGATTAACAAATATTCATTCTCGTTACAACTGTCAGTTAGAACTTTACTCTGCTGAAATATATACTGGTTGAGTAAAAAGTATCTCGGCGTTTCATTGTGCAAGAACCACGACTGGGTAATAATACCCTAAGGCTAGACCAGTGTTAGGATATTAGAGGACACTGACTTTCCAATAACGACTGCCATAGATGTTCATGGCAGTTCGAAGCACGGAGAAGGCGATAATTGTCAATCAATTATACAGACATCTAATAAAAAAATATACAATTAATAGACTATTGAATTTGCTCGAAATAAATAATTTGAAAATTCATTTCGATAAATCCGTTTACATACAGTTTAATAAATCTTTGAACAATAAACATAACATCCTCGTTCTCGATGGCGTAGTGGTTAGTGTAACCGATTACCACGCCTGAGGTCGTGGGTTCGATTACCGCACAAGTCAAACGTTTGTGTGCATGGACATGGATATTTGTCTTGGTCTGGGTGTTTCTATGTGTACTATGTATGCAGGTATTTACAAAAAAAGTTTAAATGTATGTTTATCCATTGTCTAGTACCTATAGTACACACAGCGACACATCAATTCAATTTAACCTAGACTGTTTGGACTTTGAACTATTAAAGGTTGAACGCTGCGAGAAAGTGCGTTATATTTTTGTTACGCTCTATCCTTACCATTACATCGACACAACTATGCACTGTCCCTTTCCGACAATTCTCTATTTTGTATGTAGCGTAGTTATGCGTATATAGGGTGTCTAACTTGATGTGTAGCCGTGTGTACAAGTTCTTCTTAGTTTGGGCTTGATGGTGTGTGTATGTGATAGAATATTATTACTATCCATCTTAACATAACACATATAGTAATGATAGACGAAGACATTACCTGGTAATCACATTTGTGAGAAATATCTCACTTCAATAGAGGTGGCTGCGCCAAGATGAGCGGTCATCTTGACACAGTCGCCAATACCCCCTTGTAGCTTTAAATCGGCGAACCGACCAATTCTGCTACTTTACGACAAATTTTGACAAATTCACTATGTAAAGAGATTTCCAGTTTCCGATGATGGCTGTGCCAAGATGAGCCATATAATGTTACTAAGATAATAAAAACGAATTAACAGATAGAGACTGATGTTACATTAGAGTGCCTAGTGCGAGTTTTACGTCAACGCAATAGACACGTTTATGACGTCAGGCGCTCCGATTGGCCCGCTCCAAACTCTTAATCAATCAGAGCCAAACGCGGTAAACGTTTCGATCGCGGTAATGTAAAACAACTCTCACTAGGCTCTCTGATTCTGGTTACCGCGATACAAGCCTCGAGCTTTGTTCGGAAGAAGCTGCTAATTATAAAATGTTATTAATTATAAATAAATTTTCAAATAAATATACTTATATTTTTAATGGAATAGAAATAAGTATAAACACTTTAAACTATTTAAAAATGTTTAATTTATTATTAATGTAACACAGATGATTTATTTACAAATAAGAGTATTTTAAGATCGACATCAAACTTATTTTATGTATTTTATTACGATCTATTTTGTTCACAACGTATTATCTACACTTTCTCTTTATTTTGGATACTTATCAGCACCAAAGTTCTCAGAAAAACTTGACATGTTGTAGCCATATTTATTTACATTTATTCTCGCAATAAAATACGTAACGGTAGCTTAATTTTCATATTTAATCTAAACTTAAGACAGTACATTACAGAAAAGTTCGTACAATCAAAGAAGTAGAATAAATACCACAAAATTATATGTAAATGGATAAATATCTTTCAATTCATGTTTAAAATTAAGTTCATCTTATAAATCTTGTTTTCAGCGACAATGATTTAAAATACGCTTTGTAATGCGAAAAAGTGTACTCGGCAGGCGGCAATAGGTAAAGTAAAACTAGTCGATGTCTACGTTATCAAAGCGGGATTTTGTTTAATACCAAAAAAACAAAAGTAAGCAATTTGAAAGAAACTACAACTCCGCCAACTAATGTCCGAGATATTAAATATTTATATACAGCGTGAAGGGACGGCGGCGGGCTGCCGAAAACTTTATAACAAGCCGTCATAAAATTGTTAATTGTTGGAATGCCAGACATAATTGTCTTACATGCGACTATAACCATATTTTAAACATAGACAGATTAACCCTTAATAAGGCAACAGGAACATTATTCCCACATTGAATTTCACAGTTTAAACGGTCAATGGGACGCATTTTCCCATGAACTGTCACTGTCATTTCGTAGTTGAATATATTATCTATGGTTTATAGGCCTGTGATCGTGTTTTCGAACGAAAGAAAAAATAAAAACGAGATGTCAATGTCATTGTCACAATAATTACTCACCGGTTATTGTATTTTTATGCAGTTTTGTTAATGAAATAGATAATATGTCGAGAAAAAATCCGGTAAGTGTTCATTTTTGGTTATTTTGCATAGATGTAATGTTTATTCAGTTGTTGATGTGTTTTATTTTTCCAAATAACAAAAAATGACTTGGTTTGATGGATTCAAAGTATGTGGGAAATATTTGCTTGTTGCCCGTTTAGGTTTTCTACGTAACGATTTATGTGGGAAAACTGTTTCCTTAGGAAGCATGCAGGATTTCTATTTATTTCATAAGCACTGTTTTACGTTTCAGAAACTACTTCGCGATTCTGAAATTGAGTTCCAGCTGTCACAGCTACTTTGTTCATCGGAAGAAGAAGACCTTGATGATGAAGCAGTTGACTCTTATGCCACCAGTAGTTTTTGGCAGAATTGGCACAGACTTTTGGTTCTTGTTGGAGGCAGCTGTCATCAATTCTTATATTGTTTATATGACGTCACATTCAGAAAGGAGAAACACCCATAAAGAATTCCGGTTGCGATTGGGCAGAGGACTCATCAACAATTTTTCGTCAAGAAAAATCCTCGCGCCCGTATTCAAAAACAAAAAAGGAGGTACCATTTCAGTACCGGAAGAGATTCGAAAATCGGACGTAGGATCCCACATGCCCGAATTGACCAAATTTCGAAGATGCAGAATGTGTAGTACACGTGACAAGGAGCAACGCAGCAAATATATGTGTAAAGTTTGCAAGATTTCTTTATGTGCTGCCCCTTGTTTTGGAATGTTTCACAAATAAAATAAATTAAGATATTATCTTTTAATTTAGTGTTTTTATTTACTTCAATTATCTTAGTCTGACTAACTGTTCCTAATATGTAATGTAAGTATGAAATATATTTCCCACTAGTTGGGAAATAATTTCCCAGGAATCACCAAAGGTTACAATGTAATCGGTCAACAGGAATTATTTTCCCACATAATTTCCTGAAAAACTGAAAATACGTCAAAAAATACTGATATGAAATCCTAAATCTGTATGTACCACTAATTACATACTAGCTTTGAAACTTTTGAAAACATCCACAGTTTAGCCATGCCCTATTAAGGGTTAAATCAACATCAATCCTTACTAATATTATAAATGCGAAAGTAACTCTGTCTGTCTGTCTGTCTGTTACCTTTTCACACTCAAACCGCTGAACTGATTTTGATGAAATTTGGAATGGAGCTAGCCTGAGACCCTGGGAAGGACATAGGCTATATAACATCACGCTACGGCTCACGGGAGCGGCGCAATAACCACAAATACCACTGACGCGAGTGAGACCGCGGGCATAGCTAGTTTATAATAATTTTCGTACTTACATACCTACTAAAACTCGCTTAGATATGTAGTCGCCCAACAACAATAGCATCTAATAGCAATGACAGTTTTCCTTTCTTTAGTAGTAACACACGTTTTTCTCCCTGCCCGCTTTGGGCCCTTCCCCTAAATAACGTTCGATAACATTATAATTAAGTCAAGTCCTCATTAGCCGTACGATAAGCTTTGTCGGTTTGATCTACAATCGAAAGTAAATCTGAGTGTATTTCAACTATCTAGGAGTTCCGAGCATATGTGTGTTAGTCAATATTTATAACGCAGAGTACACATACCTACACACAGACCTCATCATAGTGCAGGTGAATAATTGTAAAGATTAAACCTTACCTTACGATCTCTCTGGTATTATAAGACTCATAATGGCCACGCTGTCACACACAAGTATGGCACAAACCACAACAACAGACTGATCACTCACGAATACATATTTACTTATACAAAATTCACTCGCGATTACTTCTGATTTCCGAGGGTAGTCCAAACCAACTGAACTGACAACTGACAGTACCAAAGTCGAACTGAACTACTTGCTACTAGGCACACACAAACCAGATAGAGATGAGATAATTTAGGCAAATTTGTAGGGTATCAACGATTTCCATACACTTAGTTATATTATTACGCTTGTAGTTGAATGACTAACCAGCGATGTACTACTACCCACATTCCATCACATAGTTAAATATTCCGTCATAAGTACATTCACCTACATTCGTTTGAAAATAACTAGAAATCGATAATTTTGTTTACTAACAAACTTAATATGTATATTACTTTTTATTTAAAGTGATAAAAGTAAGGCTTGTTGAAGTGAAAACTTCTTTAGCGGCGTTGTGCACTTTTTTGTGATGGGTAAAAAATGTTAAACGTTAACGCGTCAGGACACGTGACCTGATCGAAAATTCGTAAGACGAAGAGAGAATTGTCATATTTGTGTACGATAGCGCAATAAAATATGAATATTGTATTTTACCACATAAATGATAGTACTTTTATACTGATAATTAAAGCAATTTGTGCAAAATTATTCCCGAACCATTCCAAAATATCAAAAATGCACAACATTAATATTCAAATTTTCACTTCTGCCGGCGCTCCCGGAGTGCAACCCGTTGATTTTTTTTAAATATGCAATGAGTTATGAAAATACGTAATAATCAAACACTATCGAATTAAAACGGCAACCTGTAAATTCGTTATAATATTTATTAAACCTAAATTATTGATAACAATATTGAGGCTATCAGTGTTTTAGCTAGCTATTTATACACTCGCATTAGGCATTTTTGAAGTAAAAGGCAATTGTTACTATTTCATTATCATATTCCGGTTATGATCAATTATGCAAAAAAAAAAATGAAGGGTGCCTGAATTCCAACTTTTTTAACTAATATTGACCTAAATCTATTATTTCAGTTTCGGTACGCTTTCCCTTACACGCTGTATATGTTCTACAAAAACAAATGAAATGTTGAATAGTATATTTTACAATATTTTTACAAATATAAGAGATGCAAGTATTACATTATCGTATTCATTAAATAATAATAAAAATTTGTCGTAGGTTCTTCACATCTGCCACTGGACTATTATGATATATTTACATTATGTAGCCATTCGCATTTAGATTTTTAAATAAAACCTGAAAATAGTTATAGAAATTTAACCCCAGACCAGTAGATTAGGGAATCTCAGTTATGATATTCAACACTAATTGAATTAAATGAATAAGCAATTACTTAGCAAAGGTCTTACTAAAACTATATTTATAAAATAAAACCAGCTTATTATTCTTTACTCTCATTCCTTCATAGTAATGGCGACTGTATGACGTCATTGTACATGTCATGCTATCCTATTCTTTAGCATCAGTGATTCCCTCCGTGCTGATAGCGAACATAGCTTCTGTTTCAGGTAAACAAGGACTATCATATATCTTGCACACTCTGTTGTCGCCTCTGCCCTTTTTCAAGTACAGTCGTGTGGTCGAGGCGTGGGCAATTATATGTCCACCGATGGGCTTCTTAGTGTCCGCGTTGAACACTCCCACTGAGTCCACTTGGGCAACTACTTGGTTTGTTATTATTACTGCTACGCCAAACTGTGATAAATAACAAAAATTTTAGTAAGCACGAAAGAATATTCTGAGGATACCACTACTGAAGGGCGAAATAGGGTACAATGAGAGCTCATAAAAATAACGGCGAGATTGAATTCCTCGATCAGGCATGATAGAATTGTATCTATAGTCTCCTCTTCCCACAACACAGCCAATCGACCTTGTGATATTTAATTATTCTTGTAATGAGTAGATTTTTCTGTGTTCCTTAAGATAGCACGATTCTGTCAACTGTAGACTTTGACAACGTAGTAAGAAAAAGAAGGAGCAGCAATAGCTCAGTGGGGAGACCAACAGACTGCAATGCAGAGGATCTCGGGTTCGAACCCACGTCGCGCACCTTTGACTTTCGGAAGTTATATGACTTGTCGAAATTATGTGCGTATTGATTGACAATTATCGCCTGCTCCGTGCCTCGGAGAACACGTTAAGCCGCTGGTCCCGGCTGCCATGAACATCTATGGCAGTCGTTATTGGCAGAGTGTCGACACAAAAGATCCCACTGGGTCGAAGTGTCGCTGGTCTGCACTGACCGGCCCCCACATAAGATAAGATAAGAAAAAGAAGACCTTGTCTCCATTGACTACTGTAACTTTGGACGACCCAGCAGGCTATATGCATTATACCTTAGTAGTATAAATAAATGTATTGCCGTAGTTCGCAAATCGTAAGGGTACATTTTTACGAAACGACTGTCAAGAAACAACCAGTAGCAGCATGTTCGATATCTGTAATTGTATCTGTATATAGACAAAATAGTTTCTGTATTAAATGTGATGCCAACAGAATTATTGAAATGTGGGATTTAATACATTTTAGCCAATTTGCAAAACATGAAATAAAATATTAAAAACCTGACTAAAATCAACTACTAAGAAGTAGAAAATTTATTTAAAATTGTCAAATAAATAATTAAAACTCACTCATTAGTTAATTTAACATTCAAATACAAAAATAAAAACATATATTTAATGACATAACTTATACTTTACCTACCTCAATTACACAAACTACTACATAGGTACTTACCCAATATGAAATCAAAGAAAAGAAGTTAAAAAAAAAAAAGCATATTGCCTTAGTTCACGTACACAGTAATTTTATTTCATCAATGTTGTTGTAGGTACGACACTAATTATTCTATTTCCTAAGCTTATTTCAAAATATTATATGAGTTATACCTACCTACTTTACTTTATATTATATTATAGTTTACCCTCATTTTTATTCTGTACCTTTAGTTTTAATATTAATAGTACACATGTATGTTAAATGTATAATTGAACGGAACGAAACTAACATCTAAGACACAGGCTAGTTTAGACGTTAGGGTTAATTGAATATTGTATACATCCAGTTATTGTATTATAGGTTAATAAGTTGTATGTATTATCATATATTTGGTATCAATAAAGAAAAATGATATAGTAGAAGTACTTAGCAAATAAAATATTTGAATAATAGAAATCTGATACTCTTGGAAATAATATAATATTCTATCACATACACACAACACCATCTAGCCCAAACTAAGCAAAGCTTGTACTATGGGTACTAGACAATGGATAAACAGACATATATATATATTTTTTTTGTAAATACGTACATATTATACATAGAAACACCCAGACCAAGACAAACATCCATGTTCATGCACACAAATGCAGGATATACAAGCGTATTATTACTAAAACGACAATGATACCTCATCAGCGAGCCTCAGCAACATTCTCATAAAACGCCCAAGATGTAGTTGTCGTGAATTCAGTTCCCCGCGACCGGAGTAGTCCGTTCTGTACAGAGCTGTTGCACTGTCCACTATGATTAGAGAATATCTGAAAGTACATACATTGTTATGAATAATGCAAAATAAGAAATCACTCTCCACCTCCCAGTTACCACACTTATCTACTAAAGGAGCATGGTAACTTCTACAAGTTAAAAATATTTAAAAATAGAACACTACCACCTAGGTGCAGGATGGTAGCCTTTCAATATAATATATAAAAATAAGTCTAAGAGAGTAAACGCACTAGCGGTTAACCGCAGAGGCGTTTCGTTTGAGCGGTCCAACCGCTTTACACGGTTTCATCCCGGTTGGCCGCTGCCGCCGTAGCGGTCAACAGCTATGGCAACCACGTCAGGCGGCTGGCCGCTCAAACGAACCGCCCCCGCGGTTAACGACTAATGTGTTTTCTCTCTAAGACCTAAATAGCAAGATTGACTTGAGATTCTCCAATTTTAATATGCAACCGCTTGTGATTGTACGCACTTACCCGCCACGAAATCACAAGCGGTTGCATATTAAAACTGGAAAAGCGGCCAGCCGCCCACCGCGGTTAGCCGCTAGTGCGTTTGAGCGCTTAATCTCGAATTTGATTTGCAGAACTGGCAAACTATTATTGTTTTCTGTGTGGACATTCTTATTAGCAGCATGGAGTCTGAAAGCATGTTTCAAACTTACATCATCATCCTAAATGTCATGAACACCTACTACAGTCAATCTAAAGACTTGGTACCCTCCTAGTCTGGCTTTGAAAAGTTGCAGGTTGAGGTTACAATCATTTACCAAATAATAAAGATAGCAAATCAAACTTAACAATGAACCTACCTTGATTCAGCCATCATGGCACACGCCTGCACCAACAGCTGTGTCTGATGGTCTGTATTGTAAGCTCTAGCATATGCAACATTGTCCAATACTGCAGCACCGTCCATGCCATATCTTTGTGCTACAGCTAGCAATCTTTCTGGACGAAATGTCCCTTCTGTGTCAATGTACATGCATTTTCCTTCACCACCTGATTGCTCAATGGGCAACTGGAACATTGTAAGGTCATTCAGGATAAAAACAAAATTATAATAATAGCCTTTTATTCAGGTGAAAATTGAATACATGCTTTTTAGCTTAAAAATATTATGTTGTTTTTCAATAATTATAATTAATGAAAAACAACATAATATTTTTTGCCTCCGTAGTTCCTATTTACATACATACATAGATTCACGCCTGTTTCCCAGAGGGGTAGGCAGACACTACGGATTTCCATTTGCTACGATCCTGACACACTTCTCTGGCTTCATTCACTTTCATCACATTCCTCATACACGCCCGTCAGTTCAAGGAGCTCTTAATCTGGCCTTTGTCCAGGACGCCTCCGATCTGGTCGAGAAACGTTCGCCTAGGTTTTCCTCTTGCGACTGTTCCATTCACACTAGCCTTATAAACTTTCTTAGTCAGTCTTTCCTCGTCCATTCTTTCTACATGTCCAAACCAGCTTAACATACCCTTTTCTATTCTTGTAACTATATCCACTTTCATGCCGCATCTCTCTCTAATCACACTATTTTTTATTCTATCTTTCAGAGTCACACCACATATGCTTCTCAACGCTCTCATTTCTACAGCATTTATTCTGCTCTCATGCTTCTTTTGCCATACCCAACTTTCACTTCCGTACATAAGTGTGGGCACTAATAGTCCTTTGCCTTTAATGGCACTAATAGTTCCTATTTATGTGCCATTAAAGGCAAAGGCCTCCACAACTCACTGTCCAAGGCTGTTCTAGTCCAAGTAAAAGAAGAGTTTGAAACCCTGTTTTATTACATAATAAAAACCAGGTTTCAAACCAATAACACTTGGTGCAGTAGCAATGGCTCCACTACCACTTAAACCACTATGCCATTCTACTAGTATTAACCCTTAACTGTAGTGGTGAAAAATTGTTACGTTTCTATAGTGATGGGTCCACTGGACCCAGGCATGTGATAATACTGAGCTTAGGAGTAGCACGCAAAACCAGTCTGTCTTACTGTGCATACTTAGGCTTACTGTAGGAAGGTACTGAGAAGCTACAGAGGCTGAAGCAACTGTGATGGTTTTTATAAACATTCAAAGATTGAACATGGCTTAATAAAAAAACATCCAATTCTGTTACTCAAAAACTCGAGTAAAAGCAAATGGTTTTAATCAACAGGAAGCAAAATGCTTTTGACAGGTTTATAAAAATACTTATTATTTGTAGCATTTCATTGTTACCTGGCATGTAACAGCTAAAGTATGGCACAGCTGAGTCTTGCCAGTTCTAAATTCTCCAAATATCTCTGTAATGGAGCCAGTCTCTATACCACCTCCCAGCAATCTATCCAGCTCCTTGGAGCCTGTTGTTAACTGGATTATCTCCGATCTGAAATAAAAGTAAAACAGTAAAGTGAATAACTACTTAGCCATGTGTTCTACAGTTGTTTATAATTAATAACCTATACTCACATACCTGTGTTCTATCTCTATGGCAAATCCCATTAGAGAAAGACATGTAAATAGAATAACAGGGTCTTAATAATATTAACACTTTGAATATAATAACATTTCTGATAAGGCTGACACTCTTGCAAAGTTAGTAATTTAAGAAGGAGAAGAATTGCAAATAAAACCAAATTATTCAGAACAATTGAATAGATGTAGAAGAATTTGTAACAAAGAATATTTTGATGAAAGGAGTAAATCGAAAGGCATTTGGTACAGAACAATAAAGTGTCAGCCTACTCAAATACCATGATTTATTGAAACGAGAATGAAAAGATCTCAAATTGTCATAATTCATAGATTGCGCTCTGGCGACTATCCTTCTAGAAAATTTGGATTCTTGATGCGAAAAGTGGATTCGCCAAATTGTACCACATGAGGAATGGTAGAAGATGTTTACTATTTACTTCTAGAGTGTGCGAAAAATAAGGAGAGTCATTGATGGTTAAGTATATAGCAAATAAATTTGATATAGCACCATATATTTTAATCATTCTGGCTCAACCTACTATAGAAATAGCTGATTTACTTATGAAAATGTTTAGCTATCAATGATTATTGTTAGTTAATTTTAATTGTGTGTAACTTAGGTTAAGGTGTGATGAGGCTGGCATGCCAATTTGGATAAAAGCCTCAATAAATAAAATAAAAAACTGATTTCAGCATAAAATGCAGCTTGACAAGTAGAGTATTACACTTTCACAGCAGTATTCATAATTTTGTGTTTCATTCAGTGCCACAGAGTCAACCATTTACCTCAGAATGGTTATCATAATGGGTGTACTATGCGAAATCGAATGACAAATAATCGAATATCAATTGATCGACCACTATAAATCGAACGTCTAAATACTCGAACGTTCATAATATCGAATGGTTATTAAATCGAACATTTAATACCTCGCACACTCGATGTATTCATCGAGTGTTCAAAATATCGAATGTTTGTTTGATCGAGCGTTCAACGCATCGCATATTCATTCTATCGAAAGATCAATATATTTTTTAAGAATACAAGAAAAACACAAAATTTTCTAATAAATCACATTTTAATCTTTAATTATTATCTGTTTTAATGTTCGATTTAATAACCATTCGATATTATGAACGTTCGAGTATTTGGACGTTCGATTTATAGTGGTCGATCAATTGATATTCGATTATTTGTCATTCGATTTGGCATAGTACACCCTATCATAATAGTAGTAATATATGATCAAATAAAATCAAAAATAAATTTATTCAAGTTAGGTTACAAGATAACACTTATGAATGTCAAAGTTACACTAAAGTTTTTCTGTGAATTTACATTTACTGCCACATTCAGCAAAGCAAGGATGTAGGGCTCATGAGAAGAACAGGCAAGAAACTCATGGCCACTCTTTTTAATCGCCAATTTTACAATAAAATGTTGTTTACAAATCATAACTGTAAGTTGCTGCAACCATTTCTCCATGAATTACTACTGTACATACTCAAGCATTTAATAAAATTTGATGGTAGCCTCTAAAGCAGCAGTATGGTAAATGTTAAGCAATGACTTGGATGCATATTCTCGGAATCAGTAATTTCACTACCACCCAGTTGGGGCAGAGGATTGTCATCAATAGAAAAGAAGTAAAGTTGTGTCTGCCCATACCTTTCTTAGGCTTTTCCACCTAAATCAGATGATTAAGAGAGCACATGTCTAACAATATACTTAAATAAATGGCATTGACATTTAAACTGTTGAACATGGTGTAATTGCAAAAGCAGTTACATACTAAAAGCTATGAAAGTGCCTATTATGAATTCCTGTGTTTCATTTCTGTTCAATTCAGTCCAGAATTCAGAGCCAGTATATATCAAAACCATCATGCTTCTTTATGTATGCATGTATCATAAGAAGAGTAGGTTGAAGTAGTCACATAAATACATCAACATGTTTCTGTGTGAATTACCAACACAAGAAATTCATTTAAAAGATTGTGAAATATAACCTGGATGTAACATGGAAATCTCTTTCAGCACAGTCCAGTATGATTCTGATTGTGATTTACAATAATTTTCACATAATATGAGTGACTTAATTACCATCATCACAATTTTCTATATCTATTCTATACAGCTATACAAATAAATAAAATTGAAGTGTCTGTTTGTAATGTCAAAATAACAGATTTTTATCTAATGCATATGAAAGTATATAAGGTACATAGGTACCTTATATACTTTCATATCATTACCTTATATAGGTACCTTATATACTTTCATCTTCATTCTATATGAAAACATCTATTTTTAAAATTTTTGTCTATCTGTGTTTGTTCTGGATAATCTCCGAAATGGCTGAACCGATTTGGACGGGACTTTCACTGGTAAATAGCTATTGTTATAAGGAGTAACTTAGGCTACATTGATTTTAGAAAAAAAATAGGGTTCCGTGGTTCAAATCTACGCGGACGAAGTCGCAGGTAACAGCTACTATATTTTAAATAATAAAATATTATGTAAATTATAACAAAGGAAAAAGGCTATCCATGCAGCAGGTTTGGAACTTGCAACCTCAACAAACCATGTATCATAGTCACTTTGCCTACTAAACAATTCATGGTTCTATATCAAGGATTAAAAGATTTTAATCTAAAGTATATTGTACTATGGAATAACAAAATACTTCACATATTACCTTTTTTGATGAAATTCTGTAGCTGTAGTGAAGCCCATTGGCACCAGCTTAGATGCCTCTGTCAATATTTTATCTGCTTTAGCTTCTGATATACCTTTTATTGTGATCAGCCATTTCTTAGGAGCATATGCAACAGATTCCACTGTGTGGTAGCCTGCTTCTTCCAACTTTTTGATATCTCCTGGTGTAATTCCATTGCCCTATATTACAAGACACAAAAATGAGCAAGGACACATTAAAGATTGGTTAAGTATTATATAAAGTATATAATGAATATAATAACTTTAAAATTCAAAGGCAATTTGACTCCCTACAATAGCAGCTGATATTGTTTATAGAAATCTAGCATGCTGCTATGAACATGAAATAAGACATGTTATAACATGTCTGTTTACCTCTAACTTATTGATAAGTTGTGGCCCGCACTCGTCTAAATCTTCGTCAGCAGTAGCCGTAACAGCCGAAGCAGTGGCCGTCATTTTTTGTATTTCCTGTTCCTCACTCCACTAGAACAATTCACTATTACCGAAACATTGATATTCAAATGTGTTCCAAAACCAATAAATTCAGTCTAACAAAATTATGATTTTGTGACGAGTTTTAATTACACCTTGCTTCGTAGAGTAAGAGAGTAGAAGTTTAGAAATATTTACTGCAAGATGTACTTTAGTAAAAATATTAAATTTTACGCAAAATCCAGCTACTAAATTTCAAAATATCCTAAAATCACACTGTCGCTATTGATATTGTTGATTGGTTAGTGCCGTTAGTGGTTGTCAAACTTTTCCAGCAATTCCAATTTCCAGCTTTCCCTCCATTCGTTCACAGATAACAGGTATACTAATCTATGTTCATAGAAGATCACACAAAATGTCAAACTTCGGCTATAGTAGCCTAGAGAAAACACGATTTCTAAACGAAATACTGAAATTCTTTTTGTCAAAAGTTATTTGTCGCGCATCCGTAGCATAGACTAGTATATATTATCAGTAGTCCTAGTCTTTGATCAATTTTGAAAACGTTATATTAACTTGTACGGGCCCGAACAACAAACAAAAAGTTGTACCTGACTTAATTGTTTTAAATTTCATCTGATACTAATATTCTATCACATACACACAACAGCGTATATTTATACTCTTTGCACAACACCATCTAGCCCAAACTAAGCAGATCTTGTACAATGGAGTATAATAATAATATATTTACGACAGATAGAGCTACCTACCAACCTTTACATCACTATGCAGAAGGCCACTATACTCAATACTTGCCGTATAGTTCGTAAGTTTTTGCAGGACGAGCCCCTTTTAATAAATAATGCCCCAAATTAACCCCACTTGGTCTAGACCCGTGGTTTTCATTAAATACCGAATTTTATTTCGAGAAAAAGCAAATTAAACCAACCAAAATAATAATAATCTTTATTGTTCAGAAAAAATATACATTACTAAAACAGATAAATCACTGGTCTCCATACTAGGATCCCTGTGTCGTGGAGGCCAGTCTCTTTCATCGTGGTTCAAAAAATGTGTATGGAGTACTATGAGTAATGGATTACTATGGGTACTAGATTATGGATAAACATACATATTATACTACAATACTAGCTCAGTACCATTACTGAGCTAGTATTGTAGTATATATTTGAGTTCATTCTATAAACATTTATTGAATGAACTCGCAGACATAATATAAAAAATAAACCATGTCTTGAACTACATCCAAGCTGCCTCATAAGATTTCTAGCATTAACCAATGAGAGCTGAGGATTAGGATAAAAACGATAGAAGCTTATGTTTTTATAGATTTTGTAGTTAAAAATACTTAATTATTTTTTTAGTAGTCTTATAGCAACGTGAATAGAACGAGCCAAACGCATTTAATTTTTAATTAGGGACCTTCAAAATTATGCCACAGGTCACAGTTCCCTATGTATTACTTTACTCTTTGGATCACAGGTTAGAGGTTAGAGGCTATGATATTGTTTTTGGATATAGCAACATATGTACCTACCTAGGGTGCGTTCCACTTAGCGTTCACAACGCCTAAGATGCTTTCTTTCAGCCGTTACACATGACAACTACGACTGTTGTGGTCGCGGCGAAAACGTCACTAATGATGTCATTTACCGATAATATACACTAGTCTATGGTCATTACTCACACTCACGACGACCCATAGGTGGGACGTCGTGAGCGTTGAGAAATTTCGTGCCATATTTAAAAATATGAAGTAACTAAGATGGCGACTACGAAAATATAACTTTATTTGATGCTATTTTGATGAAACGTTAAATACTTAAATAAGTAAAAAATGATATAATCTACAGTGTTTTAGTTGTCAGTCTTTTGAATTCTTCATCAGAGTAACGATTGATTACATTATGTAAATCGTAAAAACGTGATCTAAGTTTAAGTTTTTCATGATCATGATTTTGTAGAATTATTCATCTGAACTGGATGAACTGGTACTTTTGGAGTATTATTGCGACGCTCTAGCAAATATCCTACTGTAGCCGTAAAATAAATTTTGATTATATTTGAATGTAAATTAATTAAATACTCCACAAAATTATTGCCACGGCCTCGCTCGTGTTAATGTAGATGTATGTTAAAATAGAATTTTAGTAGCCTATATTATGTTATTCCGATGAATAAACAATAATAAGTACTGTAAAGTTTCATCAAAATCCGTTCAGTAGTTTTTGCGTGAAACAGTAACAAACATCTATCGATCCTCACAAACTTTCACATTTATAATATTAGTAGGATATTAATATTAAACAATTTTTTTAATAGAAGTCCAGTTAACCAATAACTATAAGAGTTTATTGGTCAGACTTACAGATTGTAACCGAACCTTTTTAAGGTTTAGTTTTTTTATAATTTGCCATTTGTATTATTTATATTAATGCTCAAAACACTCCATTATCCGTTCCACTTGAGTTTACAATAATTGTAACGCTCTGAAACAAGTGGAACGGGAAAAACCGTGGTTGTGAGCGTGAGCGCTTAGTGGAATGGTATTACTTTACTCTTTGAATGCAATGCACCCCTAACGATTTATTGATTAATTGACAGCATTTACGCCTCCTCCTGAGTCCTGTACATAGCTGTACTCCTGTCACTGATAGACATCTGCTGAGATCTGTCATCTACTTCAGAATTCAGATAAATGTCTAAGTGCCGCCAAGTACTTTACTGAAAGTTATTTGTATATTTGTGATTTTATACAACTCCATTAATCATGGCAAAATCATCAATTGCAAAATCAGGAGAGATTTCATTACTTATAGAAGGTCAAGTTTTCAAAGTAAATAAGGATGTACTTTGTGAGCACAGTGATTATTTTCGAGCGATGTTTAGCGGGAATTTTAGCGAACAAGAAAAACAAGAAATATCTATAGATGTACGTATAGTTTCAGTCTATAATGTATTTTATTTTATAAAGATTGCGACAGGCATGAATTAAGTCGTATAAATAAAAGATATGTAAAGTTGAGTAGGTAGGTACTTATTGCTTGATAGATAGCCATATTATTAACAGAATTATTTGAATTTAAAGTAAACATTAGATTACTAGCATTTATTTTAATTTACTTTAAACACTCCTCTTATTAAATTAAGAAGTATTTTCTTAAAGTTGGTGTCATATAAAATTGTATTGCTACAGTTGGAATAGTTTTTAGTTGTTTATTAGATTATGTTCATTACAAACACAAATTAATTGTGTTGTTGTTAATAGCTGGTCAACTCAAACACAATGCTTTTTCACTGTGTTTGGACCCCGGTGTCTAACTGTTGTGTATATTCCTAGTCTCACATCTATATACCAAAGAACTAGTTTAGGTCCTACATAATAGGTGACAAGTCAATAAAATTTTTAAATTAAACTTCTGTTATTAGGATATGTATAGAACTTACTTTAATTATTTTAATTATAATTGTACTTAATTTTTCCCAGCTGGTAGATGCCAATTCTATGCACATCATTACAAAATATATGAGACTCGGATTAGTAGATCTCTTTGATTATTCTCTATCTACAATTGGGGAATTGGCTGTATCAGCCAATTTTCTGCAGATCACAGAACTGATAAAACAAATAGAATACTGTTTAGATATAAATCTGTCAATGGCCAACTGGTTGGATACTATGTCTATTGCAGAAAGCGCATCTTATAGAAAATTGGAAGAGCGAGCAGCTGCTTACGGACTTTATGGTTTTAAGCACATGAAGCCAGAATTTATTGCATCAGTTCATAAGTTGGTGTGGTATCTTTCACACAGTTTTTTAAATTGTGAATCTGAATTACAAGTCTTTGAATTTGGTGCTGAGTGGATTACACTTAAAGAGACTGGTGCAGATGCTTTGCTGTTAATTCTTGGTTGTTTAGACATGACCAAACTCTCAAAAGAAGAACTAAGTAAAATGAAAGATCTCACAGCCGAGTATGTTAACAGTCTGGCTGAGAAAGTAATTGATTGCCTACATAAACTAGCAACAGACTTTGAGATATCTGTTGATGAGATTAAGAATAACAAAGCTGCATTATGTGAAATGTTTACCGAAAGAGTTTACACAGAAGTCATAAGTCTGGTCACAGATAGTAACAAAAGAGAGATTCAATTTCAGCCATGTGTAGCCTTGTGGGCTAAAGACCGAGATAAAACAAATCCCATTGCATCAAATTACTTATATAGATTTAAAGAGGATAAGCTTGTGGCCTGGTTAGAAGTTGCAGAGAAGGATCTGTGGGGATGGAATGTTATAGGATGGGGACCAACGAGGATTGTAATTGCTTGCGGTGAACATGGAAGAGGTACTGGGATATTTTGGAGAGCTTTAAAAGTTTACGATATCCTCAAAAAAGAATGGACTGAACATAATACAGGCATGCCAGTACGGAGGCATGGTGGCATTGCGATTATTGAAGATGACTTGTATATCATAGGAGGTGTAGGTGGGTATAGGTTAGTTTTGTTTTGACAACCTTAAGAAAGTAGGATAAATGTAATAAATGTTCTAATGAAATTCACTTGGATGTTGGTGAGATGGTATTTGATATTTAATATATTTGCGCAGCTCATATTTCAGAAACTTCATGCATTCTTACTTTTAATAAGCAATATGCAACAATGTTTGGCTTTAGCATAATTCAAAGAATATTCCATATATAACTTTGCAAGTAAATAATAATTATTATTATAATATACATAATTATAATATAATATTGTCTTCTGTTTACGCGAATGTTATTCATTGAAATTAAACTACTATATACGGATTTTATCGCGTTGTTTATTTGACACTGTTCAGTCTCCCCGTGACCATGGCTGCTGAAAAGCAACCGAAACGTCGGGGAAAGTGTAAAAATAAATCTAAATAGTATAATAGTATAGTAATAGTATAAATAGTTTTAATAGTTTCAATAATTTAAATAGCTTAAAAAAATTTGTAAAGTTTAATAGTGATTATCGTAGTGTAACAGTTTTTCAAAAAATTTTGTAACAGTGTCAAATAAACAACGCGATAAAATCCGTATATAGTAGTTTAATTTCAATAATTATAATAATTGTAAAAATGTGTGTAAATGAGTAAGCAATTCAAACTTACTCATTTCACACTTACATCATTTGTTTATGTATAAGTAGTCAATTAGTCTTGGGCTCATAGCACTTGCCAGATCTTCACACTTATTATTTAGACATGCTTAATAATACATACCCATACCGATTAACCTATTAACCGCTTACGTCGGATTATTCCAACAAATATTTTCGTGTCCATTTCGCCAGCGTCGTATATTTCCGACCAGATACCACAGCTCGTTTAATCTGCTTTTTTATTTAATTACGGTGTTTTCTATCAAAAAATGTTTATATTGTGTAAATGGATAATTAAGTAATCATTTACAATTTAATACACTTTAGTCTCATAATTAGAAGCCATAAAAATAAGTATTTATTTTTGTAAGTAATTATTTTCGATTCACTGTGCCGGGCGCTGGGGGCACGACAACTGTTATGAAGTGGGGCGGTTAAAATGTTAAAGAAAGATAAAAGTCTCTTGAATATTCTCTGAAGCAATTAAGAAGACATAATTTATTTTAATTTATTGTAGTTATTTTTTGTTTTCTTTGTGTCATAGCTCCCACAGTAGTTGTATTATTTGGATGGTGTTCAAATATTAATATTATAGCATTTATTCCTAATGCATACTACCTATTATATTCCAGGGTACTTTTGGACATAGTGGTTGTTTACAACTTGAAACAACATACCCATCGAGAAGTGGCCCCATTTCCTGATGCGATACAAACGCCCTGTATTTGCGTACATAACAACCAAGTGATGGCTGCTGGCCACAAGAACATATATGTTTATGACAGCATCGGCAGCAGCGACAGGTGGATAAAAGTGCTAGAAACGAATATAAAACCTGCTTGTATGGTGTCATACAAAGGATATGTTTACTGCACACAAAATTACTTTGCAAATCTTTATAGATTCAAACCGGGTGTGGATACACAGTTGGAGATAATTACATGTTTTTCTAATCCCCTAGCAACTTTATGCCTTTTAGGTAAGTTCTTATATAGTTGTATATTGTCCTCTTGTTTTAGTATATAAACTAGCTAGTTTGAACAGGGGAATACATACGTACATACATACATAGATACATAGATTCACGCCTGTTTCCCAGAGGGGTAGGCAGAGACTACGGATTTCCATTTGCTACGATCCTGACACACTTCTCTGGCTTCATTCACTTTCATCACATTCCTCATACACGCCCGTCGGTTCAAGGAGCTCTTAACCTGGCCTTTGTCCAGAACGCCTCCGATCTGGTCGAGAAACGTTCGCCTAGGTTTTCCTCTTGCGACTGTTCCATTCACACTAGCCTTATAAACTTTCTTAGACAGTCTTTCCTCGTCCATTCTTTCTACATGTCCAAACCAGCTTAACATACCCTTTTCTATTCTTGTAACTATATCCACTTTCATGCCGCATCTCTCTCTAATCACACTATTTCTTATTCTATCTTTCAGAGTCACACCACATATGCTTCTCAACGCTCTCATTTCTACAGCATTTATTCTGCTCTCATGCTTCTTTTGCCATACCCAACTTTCACTTCCATACATAAGTGTGGGCACTAATAGTCCTCTATGAACAGCCAAACGTGCCTTTTCGGATACATTTCGACTGTTCATAAAAGCGCGTAGGGCTCCATTCACTTTGTTGCCAGCAATCGTTCTCCTTTTAATATCTCCGTCATGTTTACCATCCCTTGTAAACAAAGTACCCAAATATACAAACTCTCACTTGCTCCACTTTTTCTCCATCAATCATAATATTACACATCGTCACGCACTCTTCCTTTTCAAATACCATTACTTTTGTCTTGCTTACATTTATTTTCATTCCTTTACTCTCAAAAGCACCATGCATAATAGTTACCATCGCCTGCAACTCTTCAGCCGATGACGCAAGTATTACTTGGTCATCGGCATAAAGAAGGCATTTGACAAGTAACTCATTCATTCTTAATCCCCATTCACAATCTTTTAAATCTTTCAAACAATTGTCCATGTATAGGTTAAACAGCCAAGGTGACGCTACACATCCTTGTCTAACACCTTTATCGATGCTAAACCACTCTGTGTAGGTCCAGGGGAAATAGTCAAATATTTTACCTATCACATCACCTATTCTTACTATGGATTATTTAAAAAGTATTCATAGGATTGGGAAATAATTGTTGCCTGGCTCTCACTTTAATCTTAGTACCTACATGTTTGGTCAGCTCAAGTATTTGTGATTATAACGATTCTCGATTTCTGTGTTATGTAAAATTTTATTTAGTAATTTGAATTTATTTTTATAGGAGATTCATTACTGGCATTCACAAGTACAAATAGTTCTCAAGGATATATGATCACTATTGAAGAATATAAGGAGACAACTAAAAACGAGTCGCCAAAGGTCATATGGTCCAGGGATAACTGCATTTTCACTATCAATGACGTTGCCGGATCATGCGCAATAATCGATACTATGCCACCAATCAAAAATGAATTTTCCCCTTATTTAAAACGTACACTCGCGAATTATGAAGCTTGTTACCCCAATTAAAAACTGGATGTAATGTATATGTATAAGTGTTAAGAATATTAAATATTCTTTGTTTTTGAAATGCATTTCTATATCATTCCACTATAACGTAACTTATTTCGATGTGATGATGTTTAGTGATACAAACAAATGAAAATATTTGCGTTTTATTAAAATTGGATTTGGATATTGGATTACAAATAGAAAAAGATGCCAATTTTGTGCCGAAGTGCGTTGGGATCATGGATTTAATGTTCTTACTAATTCCATGGTCGAGCAGCGATGGCTCAGTGGGGAGACCAACAGACTGCAATGCAGAGGGTCTCGGGTTCGAACCCACGTCGCGCACCTGACTTTCGGAAGTTATAATGACTTTTCGAAATTATGTGCGTATTGATTGACAATTATCGCCTGCTCCGTGCCTCAGAGAGCACGTTAAGCCGTTGGTCCCGGCTGCCATGAACATCTATGGCAGTCGTTATTGGGAGAGTGTCGACACAAAAGATCCCACTGAGTCGAAGTGTCGCCGGTCTGCACTGACTGGCCCCCACAGAAGATAAGATAATTCCATGGTCAGTCTATATAGATGAAATGTAGGGTTTTTATAAAAATATAACAATCAAATTGTTATTAATTAACATTTATTCATCATTCATTTACAAACATACTCATTTAAAGTGTACATACAATTTGTACAATGTCTCCACGATAAAATAAGGCAGATAATGTTAATACTCATAATAAAACTATACTAATCCATACTTAAATAAAAGTGACAGCATCATATGCGATCTCGATGAGACTAGTAGTCAACAATAACAAAATAATCTTTGCAATTAATAGGTATACATCATGAAGCAAATTTTAATCTAAAATTGTCACTGGTTAAAAATAACTTAAAGACTCCTATCCAATGTTATTTACAATGAATAAAAAAAAATATGATAATCTCTAAATGTTAAGGCCACTCGATATAATAGAATAAGTAATAAAACCTGTGTAAGCACCAAACGGATTGCAGTCGAACATTCGAGGCGTTATTACAAGTTATTAATGGCACTTCTTAGAGGATCTGTCGTTACAGTATGTTATCAATATTAAAAATTACTCTTATACTATCAAAAAGCTCATTATCCATGTATCCTTATTGCTAATATTGAATAAAGTGATGTAAAATGTATGGAAGCTTTTTATTTCTCAAGATGCTGCGTCCCACTCTTATTTGGCATTCACAATCGCTACTTACGAAGTTATTGGAAGCACTACATATAAACTCTTAAGTATGTTTCAAATAGTAATAGAACATTACGAATGCATTTTCTCGGTACAAAAATATTAACTATCGTTCATTGTTACGTTTCTTCTTGTTCAATTTCATTCTCACACATCTCCAAGGCACAATTTGCAAGGCCCCATTCTTGCCATAACATAAAACAATAGACTTAACAACATTGAAGATAAATTATAAAATACCGGCCCTTGGCATTAAATATAAAAGAAACTAGTTGATTAAATTATAGAATTCATCAAGTTATATAAGGCTTAAAATATAATGCTAAACTACAAGAATTGGATAAACGAAATTACAAATGTCTATGTTGATTGAGTTATCTTACATAGAACATAGATACGATGTCCTTAGGTATATCAATATACATATGTATATCCTTCACATCAAATTTCCTAAGCGTTCCTGCACACGATGCCGTCACCGCGCCGTCGCCGCGCCGACGCCGCACAATTACACTGTAGATACGAGTCGCGCGAAGCCCGCCACCGCGCCGCCTCTGTTTGATTCATTCCATTACCGGCCGCGTATGAACGTGCATGTGCGTAACGGCCGGTAATGGAATTAATCAAACAGACAGGGAGGGGAACGCGCGCGGTGGCGGGCTTCGCGCGACTCGTATCTGCAGTGTAATTGCGCGGCGTCGGCGCGGTGACGGCATCGTGTGCAGGAACGCTAAAGGACAGACATATTATAAAAAATCGAACATTTAAAAACGTAGGAATCCGCATTCAAATGTAGGATTAATGTCAGTGATTATTACCTATTCGAATGACAATCGACTATTCGAATCATTCGATGAAACACATCAAGATTCGAATCGGCATTAGCTTACGTATTTCTAATATATAATTGTCAATTATTGCATTCGAATAACAATCAGTACTATTTAAACACATTTTCATTAGAAACCTACTGTCACCAAATGTTACTATATTTCGATGAGAGATGTATAACAGTTTAAACAATTCTTGTAGTCACTACAATTGTGTATTAGTTAAATTTATGGCTTATCTCACTAGCACATTCTCAAATCCTTCGTCTACGTCCATCCACCGGTGAGTTTATGGAACAACTCCTCGTTCAACGTTTGGTTGGCGTCTTTCGAGCGCATCGACAGGAATATGTAGCCTCCAATGAACTCGTGAACTACTTTGCAGTCGGCCGATTGTACCGAGAAGATGATGTTACCTTCCTCGAACTGCACCATCATGTGTTTAATCTCCCAGTTTACATTCCACGCCTGAAAAAATTAAATAAATATATGAGCAGTTAGGTAAGGTCAAGTAACATTGCCTGTATTAAGCTCATAGTTGATATTTAGTTTTATATAGTTACAAAAACACAGTAAGAGGTGATGTGTTCCCAAAATAATATCATCCAATTAAATAAAAAGAAACGTAAATAATTTTGATATTATGATGTTGATAAGACTGCAGGCAGATGCTGGATGCGGCAAGCTGAAGACAGGGCGCTATGGCGCTCTTTGGGGGAGGGCTATGTCCAGCAGTGGACTATTATAGCCTGATGATGATGATGATAATAGTATAAATAGTTTTAATAGTTTCAATAATTTAATTAGCTTAAAAATTTGTAAAGTTTAATAGTGATTATAGTAGTGTAACAGTTTTTCAAAAAATTTTGTAACAGTGTCAAATAAACAACGCGATAAAATCCGTATATAGTAGTTTAATTTCAATAAATAAAGCCCGCTGTAGGAATATATAAGTTTATGTATTGCAAAGAACTTGACGAAGATTGAAACAATGGACATAAAGATCACTTAAAACCTTTAAAAAGTCTAGGAACTTTGATGATGTTACAAGACTACCAAAAGTTAGTTTTGTTGCTAACTTGCAAAGAGTTTGTCACAGTAGTTGAGTTTTAGTTTGTTGACTTACTAATATTTATTTCTAACTTTACTTGTTTGAAGTTATTTAGGTGTTAAATAGTTCTGGCTTATTTTTTTTTTGTATTGCTGTGGTGGCAAACAAGCATACGGCCCACCTGATGGTAAGTGGTTACCGTAGCCTATGGACGCCTGTAACACCACAGGCATCACTTGCGCGTTCCCGACCCTTAAGGAAAGGAAAAGGAAGTGGGAAGGAGAAGGAGCTGGAAGGGAAAAAGAGGGTGATTGGGCCTATGGCACTCTCACTCACCGAACGAAACAACAGTAGGAATAGTGCTACTTCACGTCGAAATTCTGTGAGAGGGTAGTCCGGTCGAGCCGGCCCATTCATGCTGAAATCAGCGAGGCTCTACTACCTTCAAAATTCGCTTTAATGGTAAAGGATAACATCGCAACCAAACCTACGAGTCTGAGTTTTCCTTAATATTCTCATTACACTGTCTGTACTTATATTGTGAAACATACCTTCATAGTACTAAACCGCCAAGTCTTGATATGATCGCCGGTGTTGGGGTCCAGTCTCATGATCCTGTTGTTAGCGATGCTGATGATCTCGTCTCTCTTGTGCCCCATGAACCGAACCACGAACATAGTCTGGCCGTAGTCGCGCAAGTTCTGCCAGGTCTTGATGTACTGGAGTTTTGCTTCAAGAAGCGGCAGTTCCTTGACGTTCGCATGGCTTTCTAGTACGCGCTGTGTGAACTGAAATAACATAATAGAATTAATTATTTTGGTATACAAATTTTATTTTTCTGGTCCATTACAACAGTTTAGTTAAATAATGTTAACTGGTGGTCACATAAGGAATAAAACACGTTTTTTTTTAAATTAACCATATAGTAAAGTGTAAAGTAAAGCTTTTTTATGAATTTCAGCTTTTCGAAATAATTCACCATAATTATAAGTTTTAACTAAGAAACACTACTCCGTGCGCTCAATATGACAAAGGACTCCAAATTCTTTCTTCGTGTTTTAACCAATTGGCGGCCAGACGCAATCGGTTTTCAAAGATATCTGGCATTCTAACAATTGTCAGGTTAATATATCTATATATCACTAATAGCATAATAGGCAACGTACCCTACTACGTGTCATATTTTTACCCTCCTTTCTCCCCTCGGTGACTACGCGTAGTATAAACCAAGACCCCCCATTCTCTTTAGTTTTCACGTAATAACTCATAAATATATTAACCTTTCCTTTATTTTAGAATTTTGTTTTATTTGGACAGTGACATATGGCATAATGACTGCTACACTTGTACATAAATGAGTTGTAACATACTGAAATTATAATTTGATGGTGATTTAAACGAGTGGCCTTGAGTTTCTTGCATGAGAAGATTCAAATAGGTTCAACCTTTTGCCTGAACCTTGCAACTAACATAAATGTAAATTCAGTAAAGTAACAATCTCACTAACCCCTTTGACGTTCATAAGTGTTACTTTGTGATCTAAGTGAATAAACGATTTTTGACTTTGACTTTGATATAGTTCTAAAGCATTTATTGCAAATAGAAACTTTAATAAATATATATTTGGCGCTATATTTGAATATATCTCGAAAAAGCGCGAGATTTCCTTACGACGATGACGATTTCCCAAACATTCATACGATAGACACAAAGAACACCCAGGCTCAGAAAAATTATTTATGGATCACACAAATAATAGTCCCCACACGATCGAGTTCCTACAGCACTCAGCGCGGCGGCAGGGGCGAGGCGACCCTTTAAACCTCTACGCCATTCGTGCATTCAAATAATATTAACCCATTCAATGCGGCGGACGCCGATCGGCGTCTTATTTTTTCATACTCAGATTCGGAGGACGCCGATCGGCGTCATGTATAGAACAACAAATGTGTTTGGAATTTACTAATGAAATGCCTGGTATGAGTAGTTTTTAGATATTATTTTATTTTTTTATTTTAACAAGTGCGGCTGATGCCGATCGGCGTTTACGTTAAATATGAGCCGATTCTGGCTAGTGAAAGCAAAATTTGTTGCCGCATTGAATGGGTTAACAGGATTTTTCAATGCTAAATTTCTATATTATTTTCTTCTTTTAATTAATATATATATTCTTTATTTGAATTGTATACACATTTCAAAGGAAATCAATTTTTTTGATTGATTTGACTGGTGGTAACCCAGGGGTTGAAATTAGAATATGTATTATAAAAAATATAATGTATTTTTCTATGTATATAAGATTTGTAAACTTTGCACAATATGAACTGTACCTTACTAAGACTTACACTTTTCTGTATGCTCAACATGCACGTATTAACATGCGATAAACCTCGAAACCCACACATAGATCATCACTAGCATATTATATGATGTGCGCAGTCTCACCTTCCCCTTCAGCTTTTTAAGGAAGCGTGGCGCGAGGTAGTTGTCGGGCTGCAGATGGTCGAGGTGCGGCAGGCTGTGCTGGTTGAGCGCGGCGGCCGGCTGCGGGCGCTGCAGAGCCAACAGCGTGCGCACGCCCGCCGCCTCCGTCGCGAACGCAGCGTCCGCCAGGGAACGCCCGCGGGCACCCAGCCGGCAGGCTGACACCCACTCAGCATACTGGTCCTCCTAGGGGTCAAACACGTACTCATGAGATAAGGAATTACTTAACCTTTTGAGCGCCACGGTCTTGTATAGACGACAAACGTTTCCGTGTCCTCCACGCCACGTCTTTATTAGAAGACAATGTTTAATCGTAACATTTATTAACAAAAAACTTTCTTTTTTCTTTTTTTTGGTGTGTTAGTGGCCAACCTGTTGTCAAGAGTTGTTCAAGCCGCCCGTAGGCCTCTGACATGGCTTAACGACTGCTGTCCATTTGGCAACAACCGGGACCGACTTTTTACGTGCCCTCCGAAGCACGGAGACGCTCACATAAAATACAACTAAGCGGTCATCCATCTCTAGACTGACCGCACTCAACGTTGCTTAACCTCGCTAATCGTTTACCGATCAGTGAGTGCAACTGGCTATGAGTGTGAACATAAAAACAATAGTTTGTTTTATTTTGTGCTTAATTTTACTATTGTATATAACTCTAGTTTTACATTCTTATTTCAATAGGAGCCTTTGTTTATTTTAAAAACAGCAAAATTGAGGTAGGTAGCCAAAATTTTTCAACTGTTATAGATTTATAGCTTGGCGCTGGAGGACACATCGCGTTCGGCATAGGTTGGCGCTCAAAAAGTTGAACCATTTTTAGCATATTAATGACTAAATTTTGCTCACGGCTTCACTCACATAAATGTACGTTAGATTAGTAACTATACTTTTTTCTGGATGAAAGGTAACCTTTGTCCTTTTCTGTACCCCTAACAACGTGTATGCGTTTCATGATGATCGGTCAAGTTGTTTAAGCGAGAAAGCGTAACACACAAACAAACTCACATTCCCATTTATAATATTAGTTAGTTATTAACCCTTTAACGCCGCAGTTACTGATAACAGTAAACATAAAAAATTCTATTCTGTCTATTACACGGTCAATGTGTTAAGGAAAACACCTTCTCCCTTTGTATCATAATCGTGATTTTAGATGACAGTGCTATAATAGAATATAATTGTATACAGTATAACTATGTCCTTAACACTTCTTATAAAAAAACAGTTTCGATATCGCATCATAGTACAACGTGATATAAATTACTCTAAAAGCGCATATTAAAGTGATCGTAGCAAATGAAAATCCGTAATCTCTGCCTACCACTCTGGGATACAGGCGTGAATCTAAGTATGTAGGTATGTACTATCGACTCCAGCGACGGACGACCACTCCTAAGGTTAAAATCGCATAGCAGGCCAACACTTGGTACCCGTACCCGTGACACGCCCCTTTCTTTGTTTGAGTTTTTTTACACTTTACATTTGTTTACTGATTCTAAGGCGATACAAACTCAACTGGTCAACATGTGCAAGCGAAAATTTTTCTGAAATGGTCATCCGTCGCTGGAGCCGATAGTACATATGTAAAAGCGCATACCAAATCGTACTCTGCTGTGGTGTTATGGAAACTATTACAATTTGCAGTTGTCATATTATATTAAATTCTCCTACATGGCAACTAGACAGGTTACAAGAAGGATAACATAACCCTGGCTGAAAAATATGATGTTTTATAATACTTACATTTTCGCATTTGAGCCACATCTCGTGCATCGCGTCTTCGGCAGGTATCTCCAACTTGATGCTATATCTGCCTGACGCAGGGTGCGCGTCTGGCGTAACCTGTACAAAAACATTACCATCAGATTTCGACATCATTTCTTCAAGCAGAACATTACACAATCTCTGTATATCCCCATTGGGTAATGGAGTATATAGTTATAGGGTTGTAATTGAACATCTTTGCCTAAAATATATGTCTAAACACATATTGTGATATACAGATATTTAGGCCACACGGCATAAGGAGCGAGCGCTTTTCCAGTCTTAGTGTTGATAGCATTTACAAACAAATAGACACCAAGTCTATACTTCATTTGGTTAGGTATTTAACTAAAGGTAAACAATCTTGATGTGACTTTTTACACAAACACTTATTAAACAAATAAACTACTGCTTAAACTAACGGTTCAATTCATCTAGTAATCGTTATTGTTGTATTTACATTTATCTTTAGCAGCATTTAATTTTTAAACTGTTAGATAAAAAAGACACATCAAGATTGTTTAACTTTAGTTAAATACCTAACCAAATGTAGTACAGTACTAAACTTATATAAAATGTGTGTACGGTTGACACATATAATATTCGTAACAATGTAAATTAAACCCTATTTATAAATACATAATGATCAATATTGCTTGCACTATAATAAGATCTCATCCACGTAGTCCCTAATTGCGAGTGAGATCTTTTGACGTAATGTTTAGCCTCGGTCATAAGCGCAATCGTATGCCAGCAACAAGGCATTCTAATAACTCTTAGTACTATGAAATTCAAGATATGATCATTGTGAGCGTTACCTCTGCTCCTCTGAGTTCCACAGCGTATGATGGCTGTTCTCCTTTAGCAGCGGCCTCCCGAGACGAGTGTATGCGTAGCACGCCGTCGCGGCACGACACCCACCCGCGCTTGTACGCCTTCAGAGTGAACCGCTTCGGCCTACAATACATACATACACTCATTACTTAATAGAATACACTGTCGTACACAGAAAATAGTATTTTTTACAAGAAACATTTTCAAACTGATACGCCGCAGTAATAGTTTTAATGTCTATGCAACTCTGTTTAGAAATCTAGTTTTTGGACGATGAAACATTTTTATGATATTCTTTATTCTTGCGGTTGGTGCGTCACAAAATACATAGGTACAGCAGCCCAGCTCAATAGGATGTGCGAAATCACGTTCGCATTTATATGATGATCGCCATAATTATACAATAATCTATCGATGAGACTGTCACATAAGCTTTCGCACGTACTACTAAACCAAGCTTCTGTAGAGTTGTATTCTGTGGCTGCGTGATTTTGACGGACGCTCATTAATGGATTTATTACATTAAATTTGCACGTATGAGTGCTGTAAAGACATCGTATAGTTTTTGTTAATATTTTTAATCATTAAATTTAATGCATGGCCCATGCTATTTTGTATAGAAATATTTTAATTTTTGTTCGATGCTGACTGAACATATTGACATTTTTATTTCAATCAATCAATCAATCAGCCCAGTATAGTCAGTGGACTGTAGTGGGCTGATTGATTGATTGATTGAATGGAATATGTCCAGCAGTGGCTGGACATATTCCCTTTACATTGATATTTTTGTTTATCCTTGTACTATTTATGGATATATACATATAAGTAATGTTGTTACATACAATAGTTATTATTTATTTTATTTTATTTTTAGCTTATACCGGTATAGGCATATCAAAAACCACAAATATCTATATTTAATACACTCTGTAAATTATAACGTGCCATTGAATTATATTACAAACATATTCAAGGAAAATTCTAGATATTTTTTATTTAGGTATATCTAGAATGTGTCTGAACACGGAAAATCTAAATTATTATATAACAATAATATGACCTGTTTAATACTATAACTGTTACAGATAAGTATAAGTATAGCATTGTAATAAGAATTTACTGATTATCTAATTTGTTTGATGCTTTACATTTAAGAAGTAAAGAAAGACACTAATTTGGTTTCTGGTTTTGTATTAATATAAATTAATACATTTTATGATTCCGTAGAATTTGTATTTTAATACATTAAAAGCTGGTTACTTTACTAATGTAGAAATAATAAAGAACACCTATTGTGCCCAGTTACATTTTTATTCCGTGACGATGACACTTGGTACATTGGCACTTTGGGAGTGATATGACTCCTTATACCAAATGTCATCTGAGCAATAAGGTATGTGCAACAATCGAAAGCGAGTCAAGTTAATCTTCTATAACATTGTACATATTTTGAGTGACGATATTTTTACACATCAATAGCAATAATATATTTGACTAGTTGACAAATAAAAGTGATATAAAATAATTATCTATTTAAAAGTAATATTATTAGTTACCAAACTACAGATACAATATAATTAGGTAATAAGTTGTTAATTAGATACAAGTTACTTAGAATATTAGTTCAACAAGTATTATAGTGATATTTACGATTATACTGCAGTCAAACTCGATAAAGAATGTTTGTAAACAAATACCTTGTTATGGTTTTTATTATTGTTGACAAAGTTTAAAATGTTTCAATATAAATATGGAGTGCCTAAGAATTTTCATTTAATTATTATAAAATACTGTAATAAACAGTGATAATTAAGATAAATTTACATCAAAAGTAGTTAATATGAATAGGCACTTTTATGTATTAAAATTTTCTAAATGCACTAGAGAAAATTCCTATGTCATGGATTTTTTGCAGACATTTTAAAATAGGACAGAAAACTTTAATAGATTTGTCACAGACATTCTACGGCGTCGAAATCAGGTAAAGCAACGCGATACTAGCAGTATATACGGCTAAAATTAAAAACGGCGCCTGCCGTACTATTAGGTATTTTGAATTTGGAACAAATAATTAAAAAGTGACCTTATTTACTATATTTTGTTTTAAATATTTTCGTCCATACTGGCTGTTAGTCAGTGGTATAAGGAAGTAATGACTTCCATTATAATTATATAGACTCTCTGTAATCTGTGATAATTATATTTATATTATATAAGGAATTGTCGACAAATAAATGCCAAATTAATATTGCATTTCAAAGTTTGTCGAACATGCATTGAATTATATGGCCGGTTAGTTTAGTATTTGTAACCATAATTTATTTACTAGATCTCACGATTAATAAGTTTAATAACTATAGCGTAATTGTATGTATGTAAGATGTTACTATTCTTTATTGAGTTTGGTTCAGTATAGAGGACAAAGGTGACATGAAACACAGATTTATTAGACATAGCAGAAATGGTAACATTTTATAATTATGATAACATTTTTATAAAGCACCAGATAAGTTCTTGAATACTGATATCAACGGCATAATAGAAATAGAAAAGATGTTTCAAGTAGACCGTCGTTCTACTCAGTGTGCTTTCTTTAACGATATTTCATGATGTTTAAATTAAGAAAAAAAATGAAATTAATAAGCCGATTAAGTATATAAAAATATTATAGATGAAGCATATTTTATTAAAAAATTACGTGTTTACCCGCATTACGTGTGTACCCGCATTACATGTGTACTCGCATTACGTGTGCCAAAAAACAGCTAGTGAAAGACAAAGCTATATCATTATCTATAACATAAAAATGTACCTATTTAAATTATGACATTCAATAACACTACCAAAATAATTACATTATTTAGAAGATAATCTAACATTTCCACTATGTCTAATTGTTTTCGTATCCGTGTGTCGGTGTGGTTCAACAACAAATTACAATTTAGTATATGTCATTGGTACGGGGTAACAACAAATATCTTACGCAATAGAACAGTAATCGTTGTTACACTTGCTGGCCGGCCGGAGACGAAGATGGAAGAAATAAAATGTGATGTAAATACTTATAGATATATAAATATATACTAAGATATTATAAATAACAGTTTTATAGAATAAGTGTAATATGCACTGAATATGTATACGATAAAATGAATATAAATAGTTAATACAAATGATATGGAGATGAAAAGTAAAGGTCAAAAGTACATATATGTATGTAGGAAATAAAGAAATATTTTATAAAATATCCTAGTCTTTCGATTTAGCAAACGCTCGCATTTTGAGGTCCAGACACAATATTTTTATCCATGTGTCTTGTTATCAGCAAATTGATGATCTCGGATGTAGATAATGAATAGTCAAGGATGAAATGTGTATGTCTATGTGACTCTTAATAATTTAAGTAATCAATTTTAAAGTTCAACATTAGACTAAGGGCCACTTGCACGACAACTCACAAAATACGTTTAACACTAAATAGATTTAAAACATCGTGCTGTCGCAGTCATCCGTGTGAAGGTGACTGAGATGCCACGATGCTTTAAATCTATTTAGTGCTAAACGTATTTTGTGAGTTGTCGTGCAAGTGGCCCTTAGTTTCAGATAGGCCAAATTACCTATTTATTGATACCTAAATTAGTGACATCACTTGGTATTTAGGCGTATACGCCTATAACACTATAGTGTTTGACATCCTCATCTAATATCTGAAGACGATTACTGTAAAGGTTTGCACAGTTACCTAATGTATATGACGCTCTTAAGGGTAAAACTTTATAAAACAAATCTAACTGCGATCGAATCCGAACAACCTTTAACATTGGAGACAAATTTGCTTAAATATACACAGGATAAACAAGTATGAGAGATACCTTATTTTATTTTTAGAGACATAAGATAAAGAAGAAGAGACATACCTAAGATACTTGAGGTACCCTGCAAGTTCAGGTACGTGTGTGATGTCATGTCGGGGCGCAGGCCCGCCCTCCAGTTGCGCCTGCAGCTCGCACAGCGCAGCATCGATCTCGTCCTCGGGCGCCGCCGCTGCGCCGCCTGCGCCCGCGCCGTCCGCCGCGTCCACACTGCCACCCGCTAATGTCTGCAGCTCGATTTGCAACTGCCAAAACAACATGGCTGGTCAATTTAAATGTTGAAAGATGTTGGGAAACTTAAAAGGGAAAAAGGGAAGAAGTGAATTAGCATTATATTTTCATTCATAGGATCCCAATAAAATATTTAATACGCACATAAATTTAAATAAAACAACCTACGTTGTTTTATTTAATTTTATGTGCGTATTAAATATTTTATTATATCTTGCTTTAACGGCGAAGGAAAACATGATGAGGTAACCTACATGTCTGAGTGATCTCCATTATGTTCTCGAAGATATGTGAAGTCTATCAACCTGCACTGGGCCAGCGTGATGGATTATGGCCTAACCTATCATTATCATTACAATATAATATATCTCTAGGAATAAATCCTGTGCCACGGAGGACTTCACAAACATTCAATCAATGGACACAATGAATACCCAGACTCGGCACAAGCATTTGTACAGGACATGAATCACACAATTTTATGACCTGTGTGAGATCAACCCGACCATTCCAGGTGACCACTTAAACCACACTCCATCTGTGTAGTGTGTATCTAGGGCACCTTTCTACGTACATTAGGATGTTGATGACATTTTTATTTAATACTTGTAACGAGTAATAAAGCCTCACCTGCAGCGCAGCGAACAGCAGCATCTCCTCCTCAGTGCACTGCACCTCCTGGTTGAGTATCTGCCAGCGCGCCTGCTGGTAGAGCTGGTTAAGTCGTGGCGCGTCGTGGCCGCGCGGTGCCAGGTCGAAGAACGAGTAGAACTTGAAGCGCAGCTGCAGCGTGTCCCACTCACGGACGTACTGCTCCATCACCGACAGGGAAGAGTCGAGCCAGCTGGGGAACAGCAAACATAAGTCAGAAGAGAGTTAAAGAGGCACGGTTCAATGGCCAACACTCAAATCCAATGCAGTATGATGGAGGAAGTGCCTCTATCCATAACAGAACATTGCAAACCAATAACCTAATATTATAATAATTGTGACCCCCTTCCCACTCAACTTGCCATTATACTTTCTTCGTATATCACATATTCACCATAAATAAATAATCTTAGTACATCTTTCGTAATTCTTCTCATTTTATCATGTATGCCCTACATGTAAGTAGTGTTTGAAAACACTAATCTCGAAATCTTACAAAATATCCAATACTAACCCAACATTCATTCTGGCTCGTTCCATAAGAGACTTTGGCGTCAGCAAAGATTCCCTGGATTGGCTGTCAGGTTCGATGGGAGAATCAGCCAGGGAGAGCTCTGCGAGGGAGTCCAGGGCATCCATGGACGCTGCTCGGGGTGGAGTTCCACAGTAGCCACCGTCACTTGAGCCATCGCTCTGCGTGCTCAGTACACCACCGTAGCGCCGGAGAGTACCGTTCTAGAATACATATGCATGAAAAGCTTTTGAATATTCTTCAGCATTGCTATGTAGGGTGAGGCACAAAGAAAAGTGTCAAAACGCTAAGATTTATTTGGTATTTGATAAATTGGCCTTAATGGAGAACAACCCAAATTGAGACTATTGTCAGCGTAACTTGTCTCATAATTTACCTTTTGACTATAAGGATTGTAGTCTCTAGCTTGAACATCTGACAAATGTAACTTCTACTAAGTTACATATTTACTAGATTTAACATTTAAAGTGTATGACCTAAATGTAATTTGTCGTTAAAAGTGTATGAGTCTTAAGTGGATAAGCAGTTTTTCTTTTGTACAAAACTGCAGTGCGAGGCTACTAGAAAAAATTGTTAACATGATGGTTCGAAAATAATTGTTTACATTCTGCAGATTTAATACTTAAGCTGAAGATATATGTACGTCAGGTAAACAATTTTTAAACACGAAACAGATGCACTTTTCTTACAACATGATCTTTTAATAAATTGCAGAACAAAGAAGGCTAAAAATAACCAAGACTGTAGGAGTGATCTCATGCAATGTGGTTCAGTTATGCATATAGTCAATTATTCAATGAAGTACTGTATTAAGTACCCTTTTGATATCTTTACAACCAGTTTAAGTTCTACAGTTCGAAACGTAACAGTTATAAAACTTATGAATAATTAAATGATGACTGAATTTTGTAATCTTACATAGACATTTGAGACATTAGTACCAAATAATATTCAAATTTTATTTTACTTTATCACTATTACATAGGTTCTTAAAGTAAGTAAAGGAAGGTTATCCATAATAATTAAAGTCCATTAAAATATTAATATGCTTGAAGAATCAAACACTGATACTTAATTAGTTACATTGGTATCCCGCAAGGCACTATACTTGGACCGTGATTCACTCACCTGTGAAGCCACTGGTGTAGCTGAAACCGACCTCGGTGGAGGCGGCGTTGCAGGACAAACATTGCCATTCGACCTGTCCAAGCTATTTGATGAACCTCTGGTAGCCGCTATAAACGTGTTTGTATCTGGAGCTGACTTTATCCTTTTCGCTTCTTTCAAGTTCTGGTAGTTTTGTTTCAAGTGCGACGGTTCAAGAGGATAGCAGAGGGAGAGCTCTTCTGGATGCCTTATGCCTGTAAAGAGTAGAATAAGTATTAATAAAAGATTTATAACCGTAAAGGCGTCTGTATGCGATTCTATTAGGTGTAATATAAAATGTAAATTTTTACGCCTCTGGCCATAAACAGATTTTAATAGTTTATGTTGTGATGGTTATCTGATATAGTGACGCTATGATGTTGTACGTAGAGAGACTTTAGCGACTCCTACTCAAGAACTGTATATATTTTGTATAGTTTATCCTATATATGAATATAGGCATCCCAGAATAAAAATTATCAATATCCGTTTCACTGAAGAAGTAAAGTGTGTAACACAGTGCTGTCTAAACAAGAAATTAGCTTGGGCTTAAAACAAAATATATTTGTGGGCGACACTAATTAACATGTTGCCTGTAAAGTTTAGTTTTCCTGATCCGGAATTTAAACCGCAGAAATTGTGCTTCATTAGAAATTATAGTAAAATAATATATAAATATAACATACATATAGCAGTAACAGGAATGCTGCATCCTGTTTCCTTAAGACCTACATACGCTTGTTAATCCGAGAATCATATTCGTAGTAATCGTAAATCTATTAAGCAGCTATAAATTATACATTTCATCTAACAGTCGAAATGTAGCTTCTGTTCTTATAACTATTAAACCAGTAGGGGACGTATATACATATAACCGAAAAACTAACAATATTATTGATAGCACAAGCTTCGCTTTGGCTCGTATAAACTAAACATACAACATTTACGGGTTGATTGACTTTACGAGCTTTAACATTTGGATGAGATAAATAGATATGGCGACGCTTAGATTAGACAAACGATATGTGGCAAACTAATTATTTAACCGCACAGTTGACGTATGGTTTTAGTGATCGCCTCGGCATTATCACTGCGTCGACTGTTGTGGATTCGATCCTCCCACAACAGTTTGACCCAGACTCGAAACAACAAACAAACTTTTGTGTTGCAATGTGTTGCTGTTTGGTACGTTGTTTGAATCTTAGTAAAGTCTGCCGCGAAACAGTATTTATTATTTGTACGGAAATTACCTTTATATAAAACAAAGTCTGTCTACCTATTCGGCTGGCAGTCAATTTATTATGTACAAGAATAATCATTTTTACAATAATCGCCGTCTCTTCCTGTATTGCGGGAAATTTTACAAATATTCAAACTACGGACAAAAAGAACGTAGGGTGCGTAGTGGTAGGGGCGAGACGACTTACTTAAATTACTACGTTATCCATACAGTTAACAACATCAGAATTGTACTACCAGACTCTAGTTTGTATTTGCTTTCTAATAGCAAACTTTCTGCCACGTTTGGACATAGCCTTATAGATGCAGAAAGATACTTGTAGGCCGCGTAAAGCATAAAGTTGGTCGTAAACGAGATAAAGTCCCTACAAAACGTTAAAACATAAAAGTTTTGCTGTTAAACGTATGAATTTTACATCTGGTAACGTTAACAGCGTTAGGCAGTGTTAATGTTTTTGCGTGGCGTGTACAACGGTATATAAATGGGTATGTCCAACGGTATCATAATACAATTATGTACAATGGAGCTAACCGGTAATAACCGGTTTATATAAAGATTGGGTAAAACCAGATCAACATCCTTTACACTGGAATGGTAACCATACCTAATAATAATACATTGTTGCGTAATATCACGATATGAGTTATTTCAAGAGCACCACGCCTGTATTTCCTGGAAGGGGCAGGCAGAGGTATTTTCTGTAGCTATGGGATCAATGTGGATACTTTTAAATCTATCTCTCCCTTGATTCAAGCAGGCGATCTTGTGGATAGAGGCCTTTACAGGTTATATGTAGGTAATATGAGGCGAGACTATTACAACACACACACAATTCTATACTCTATGCAGTCTATGCTACTATTGCAAACATAACGCAGCAACGTTATAACTTTTTACTCGACTTAGGTATCAAATCACGTGTCAAACGTATTTATTTATTTAAGGATTTCCAACAAAGGAATATACAATAACATACAGTATATAGCAGTAATAAAGTTCTTAGCGTGTATAGTCCCTCAATTATAGGAAACCAAAGCTTGCAAATTATAATTACAACTAAACTAACACCTTAATTAAAGAAACAAACAGAAAACATAAAATTTTTAAACATAAATTTCTGCTTCTGGGGTAAACTTTGGAGTAAAACAATAATAGCTTATTAGATATAGAGTTATATAAAAAAATTACAAAGAAAAAAAAAAAGTGAAGGTATATAGAACTAAGTATATTGTGTATTTAAATCTTATGATACAACTAAATGTTCCCGCGGTTTCACCCGCGTTTATCGTTACTGCTCCGCCCCCGTGGGTCGTAGCGTTGTTATATAGCCTATAGCCTTCCTCGATAAATAGGCTATCCAACACTAAAAGAATTTTTCAAATCGAACCAGTAGTTCCTGAGATTAGCGCGTTCAAACAAACAAACTCTTCAGCTTTATAATATTAGTATAGATAATAACTTAAAGCATATGTAACTGTTCTAAACTTTAAACTGCTAATAAACATTATTATCAGGCTGAAACATCTAATGTAAGTACCCACTATTGTTGTCAAAGCTCGGGCCTTATAAACGGTGGATAAAATTGTTGACCACTGTGTAATTCTAGCGACTTATGATGAACGCTATTGATTTTAACACATAATTGCCTTTCTATGAATAAAAGCTAAATTAGAACGTGGCAAGAAAATATCCTAACTAGTAATATTTTAAATGCGAATGTGAGTTTGTTTGTTAAGCTTTCACGCCTCAACTACTCGACCGATCATTATGAAATTTTGCATACACTTTGTCATGGGCACAGAAAAGGACATACACCATTATCTTACATCCAGAATAAAATAACTATTCCTGAGGCATATAAATTAATTGATACTAGTAAAATCTATATTATCGTGAGTGAAGGCGCGGGCTAAATGTGGTACCTACTATATAAATCTATACTAATATTATAAAGCTGAAGAGTTTGTATGTTTGTTTGTTTGAACGCCCTAATCTCAGGAACTACGTCCTGGTTCGATTTGAAAAATTCTTTTAGTGTTGGATAGCCTATTTATTGAGGAAGGCTATAGGCTATATAACATCACGCTACGACCCACGGGGGCGGCGCAGTACCGCGGTAACATCTAGTATGTTATTAAATTATGAGAGTTTAGCAAAATCGAACTCATAATGTCGTTATTTATCTACAATGTTAATGTTATCCGCAATATTTACTTGTAAATGAGACAGTATAGTGTGTGGTCCATTCATAGTCATGCCAAGTCTAGGTGTTACTTGAATTCGTTATATTTTAAAGTAGTTATTCGGTGCGCAAGCTTCGCATGCGTTTTCTTAATGCAACTGATACGTATACATGATACGCCATTCAAATGTTTTAATTGTTCAAATAGATTCGTGTGATGTACATAGTAATAGTTATAGAGATAAAATGTAGTCTATATCCATCTTGAGAATAGAATCTATAACCTTGTCGAATTGAACAAAGATCCATTCAGCCGTTTGGCAAATATACAGAGTTTATTTGCAGTTATGCCATCAGTAGAGATATCCTTCCTTCGTTTTTAATATCGGTTTAGGAATTTAGCCGCAATAGCGTAACAAACTGAGGTCCCTTTGCATTGATATATTTAGTAGCACAAAAGTCACTGCGCCAATTGTTGTGGGTTCGATCACCACACAGGAAACAAAATTTGTGTGATCCACAAATAGTTGTGTCGTTAGTCTGAGTATTCTTTGTGTCACTTCTTTGATTGTTTGTAAAGATCTTCGCGACACAGGATTTATTTTTAGGAGGGGAGTTAAGCAGTTAAAAAAGACAGTAAAAAAACATGTAAATCAAAACTTACCAAGACTTTTGCAAAGCTGTACGACGGCGCTGAAGGTGTCAATAGAGAAATCAATCTTGCAGTCAATGTATCTTAAGTCCGGCAGCTGAATCCTGAGTGGTTTGTGCATGGGTGTGAAGTGTAGGGCTGCGTCTGCGTGGACCCCATACTGGTCCAATGTGTGCTTCGGTCTGGACAGCCATTTGTTGCGCGTTGGCCACCATAATGCATGGTCTGACCAATCCTTTTTGAATTCTGCAAATAAACAAATGATGTTATTTTTTTACGTTTCATTGATAGGTACGGTTCTTTGGTTGTTCTGTTTGTAAGATTCTGCATGACGGGCATATCGACGCTGTATGTGAGACTAAAACTATACTATATATAGCCTATGTTATTTCTGAAAAATCTGCTTTCTAATGGTGAAATAATGATTGAAATTGGTACTTTAGTTTTAAAGTTTATTGATTACAAACAAAATATTTCGTGTTTATAATATTAGTATAGATAGATTGTCTATAGTGTACCATACTTGAAGCCACCGTACCTACTCCAAACGAAATATATTTAATTTTGGTAAACTAGGACTATAAGTCTTGTATCATGATCATGTATTATGGGTAGTGTGATAGCTTCTGAAAGTTGTCTAAACTCCCATACAGTATACTAGTTATTCTATAGGTAATACATTACATTACATTTTACGTTACATTTAACGTGTGTATACGACTGAATATCAGATTTCCAATTCTTCTCTAACGCTTACCAACTTAAAGGTACACCTTTAGGTTGGTAAGCGTTAGAGAAGAATTGAACCTCTGATATTCAGTCGTATATACACGTTAAAAGTCGCAAACCAAAATACGCTTATGAATACTTAGCGTCGTCTTATGTGAACGATATTTTATAGGTGTATAAAACAGCTCTGCAACGATAACGTAGGTGTTAAGACGCCTCGTAATAGGGATGAGTCCCTAGCTACCAGACTCCAGACTTTGTCCTGTACTGAGAATTATCTGACACACAAAAATTTTTACAGTCAGTAAGCCTTCGTTCTTACTTATATCGCCTGATTAACGAGTATCTTTAACATCAAATTTAATAACATTAACAAAGTAATCAGAACAAATTTAAAACAACAAAGCTTATTGTTGACGAGGCGGGAACACTAAACTGTGAATGTACACATGGCTGTCATTACAAGCGAAATAAAAAAGAAACATCATCCGGCGAAGGAACTTATCGAATATACATATAAAAAAAGTTCGATAGCTTGACGTCAGCACAGGATAAACTTAAACATTGTAGAGCTTCTTTCAAGAACCACTTACTTGTACAAAAGAAAGTGCAGGGTGGGTCAAGTTATGCTGGTCGTATCTAGTCGTGAGGATTTCGTTTTGCTTCCATTGAACTGTGAGTCACAGCTAAGCTGGTTCAAGGGATAACGCCAGAACAAACTGTAGCGTCTAATTGCCATGAGTCATAGAAAAACCTCATAGATTACACGTTTAAGGTGTGCACGGCTGTGATTGGAAGTTCAATGGACCGATATATGAGTCTGTATGACCAATGTATTGTGTTGAATGTCTTGAGCTGGCTATTCATTGTTGCATAATAGACAATCAATAATTGCGTAAAATTCATTAGGTTGGTTTCGTTTTTTTTATTTAGTGTCTGAAATGCCAAAACGTCATTATGTTTTTAGACATCAGAAGAAATGCCAGTCATTTGTAACCACTTTTAAATAGGGGGATGAGGAACATAACATTCGTTAGCTAATAAAGCAAAAAAAAGTATACCACATACAGTCATATTTGTAGTATCTATTTAATTAAAATCGAGTCTTTTAGGAAGAAACTGGGGCATAAGAGAGCACTTCACACATTCTGTTCTTGTTATAATAGTACGCTACTTCAACTAAATGTTCGTTAAATAATTAACAACAAAATATAGATATTCATTAAATTTACCTGCCAGTATAAATCCTGGTAAACTAATATGAATAATAAACAGGATATTTCCTGTTACCTCGGCAACATGCAGATTGAGTGTAATTTGTATATGTGTGTGTCACTATAATATAGAAATATTCTTTAGGTTTTATTTGTGATAAATATTATATACATATATTTAAATTTACAGAAGTACCATAATCTAAGGAGACTATGATTAATAGCTTGTGTGGCAAATCTTCTGCATTCCTTATAAATAGGTACATTGAAATTACGTACTACTAACGTTACATAAGTGTTAAATATATGCCTTCTATAATTCTAAATTCGGGACTTAACAGAACGTTTATTTCTAATCTACCATTGTAATACAGTCGCCCATCAAGATTTACAACACAAAAAAGTCACTTAGAAAAATCAAGCTGCCGTTTATGTCGACAAAAAATGTCGACCACCAAAACTCTTTGAACTTTAAACCCATCGACTATAATCAGTATATTGTGATTGCTCTGTAATGACCAATTTTACTGTCAGCCGTAAAATTAAAGCATACGATGACCATTTTATGTAAAATGAATAATGTTTGTATTTCTCAATGAAAGTTGACGTCAGTAACATGGCTTTTAGAATCTAGAACAGTTATTTACGTCTATGACGAATACTATTATAAATAAGTAGTTGCAGACAAGATAAATATAAATTTTGGCGTCTATTCTGTTATAACGGAGTATTCTTTCTAACAATAGGACTAATTAGAATTGTGTTCAGTAGACGGTAGCCATTATAACTGTCAAATGTGGGCGTGCTTTACTTCGGTTTAATAGGTTTAAAATTAAAAGGAAAACCAGATCAATCATTGTGTCGGACTTAATAATTACAAATTAAGGTATTAATATGTAGCTAGCTAAATGAACTTCAATAAATCTAAATTAAAATTAAAGCCAACGAGATCGAACTGTTTGGACGCCCCAACCTCAACAAAGAATCCAGTTAAAATGTTTTATAAGTTAGTTTATTGGCAACATCATGCTACGAGGTGAAGAACCTGAGCAGTAGCATGAGCAACAACGTTGTATAAACGTCATGCATTCTCAAACCATAACTTATAAGTATCGTTGACAATCTCTTTATAATCTAAGAAAAAGATTTGATTGAAATTGTAGGAATCACACAGGCGAATATAACGATTTTCTTGTATAGATTTCTTGTAATAAATTGTGTATTGGAAGTAAATATGAATAATAAATAAGAATTGTAATGTTTCTTTGTTAACTGTATTTGCTAGAAAGAAATGATATAGCAAGATTAATGTTTAGTAAAGAACATAACAGAATCGACACCATTTTGTAAGTTTATTAAGTCAAGGTTTAAGTGCAGAATTGATGTCAGTCTCAATGTGAATTGTAAACGAACGCTTAATTTAGAAATGTAAAATAAAAGACAGCAAAAGTAACAGATAATTACGAAATTCGCGACACAGGCCGAGGTTTTTGCACAGATGCAAAAAAAAATACAAGCGTTAAGTAGAAACATTGTGATAGAGAGGAGACTGACTCATAAAATCTCTGTTATAATTATATTATTTCTCGGTAACACGTGACAGGCAAGAATCACGTTTTTCTATGAGTTAATGTTGATGACGTCATCGAATCGATCATTTATTAAATGGTATTGGTAGCGACATCACAGCCCGCATACCCCGTCCTTTGTATGAGTCATATTGTCAAAACGGGAAAACGGCGTGCAATGTGCAAAACAAATTGTTTATGCAGTTACAGCTTCGCAGCTGTTCAATTATTTTATTCCTTTTGTATTTAACATCTTTTGAACAGTAGCAAGCGTATTTTTTTTGGTTTATTTTAGTTGTTGAACCATATCGACATAATTAGTCACTGTATCGTGTTTCTAGGATATCGATACATCCTGTCCGCATCCAATTACAATTTTTATTTATGTTTTATTCAACGGACTGGTCGCATATTCTATTATACTATGCACACACAACCTTCATCATTATCTCTATGTAAACACATTACCAGTAACAATGCACATAGATAGCAAGTTCGACTCCTGCGGCGTCTATGACCATATTTGTTATGGGATAAGTTGGAAAGACGCGTTTGGCATTCACCGCTTCTGCGATTTTACCACCCTGATCACGTATTACGATTTCTTGCTCAGCAAATACTTTGGGATTCTAAAATTCCTTTGTTGGTAACGTGTTTTCTAATGTGAAGAAGCTGTATTTTGAGGTAAAGTAGGCACCATTAATGAAAGGTCAAGTATATATAGTATATATAAAGAGGACGCGCGCAAATAAACGAGATAATGCCTGATAATGCAGTTGTATTGCTGTGTTTATAAAACGAGATAATTCAAACACAGATAAGCGTAACCGAAAGCAAATTAACGCACAAGCTTACACTGTTAAATGCATCTATAGTTATATTGTAATTGTATCTAAATATTTTAACGATCATTTATTTAATCGTATTCATGCTCAAGGATCTTAAAGATCAATTAATTATTCCTGCTGTTACTCACGTTCGACCCTATATGGTCGATTGTAGCCAATGTTGAGGCGCCGATACCGCACCTTTATAGTATACACTTAACTCGATATAGATCTTAAGACGTAGGTACGACGACTGCAAATCGATTTTTTCAACGCATCGATAAGAAAATACGTTCGAAGAACACCTGGATAACAGGATATAATGCCCCCTAAGAGATTTTGCTCTTCTATTTGTTCTTATCGACAAGAAAACTTAACCCATTCAATTCGCCAACAAATTTTGCTTTCACTAGCCAGAATCGGCTTATATTAAACGCCGATCGGCGTCAGCCGCACTTGATGAAATAAAAAAAAACCAAAATATCTAAAAACTACTCATATCAGGTAGATTCCAAACACATTTGTTGTTTTGTTAATATAATATCTTTAAATTTGGGTAAAATATAAAACGGATGACGCCGATCGGCGTCCTCCGAATCTGAGTATGAAAAAATAAGACGCCGATCGGCGTCCGCCGCATTGAATGGGTTAAATAAACGACGGCGTATGAGAAAACAACTGTGCAAGCAAACAATAGCTATGCACCTATCAGTGTTGTAATATTTAACGCAGTTCTTTATGACAACATTGTTTCGTAAGTTTCCCCTACTAATTGGATAGTTATTCTCGACGTTATCGACAGTTATGTGGGACAAGATAGTTTATTTCTGGCGGCAGACAGTTTCTGCGCCAACGTCTCGAAGATATAATGTGTTGACAGCTCAGCGTAACAAAATATTGATGAGTGCAGCGCGCGCTCAAGTAAGGAGATAACAAACTATTGAGTAATACAGAGGCAGAAACGATTCCAAAGAAAGTGAATTTGTGAACTAAATGTTAAATAGTAATGTATGCGTACGTATACTAACATTAATTCTAGTCTTTGCCAAGTATGTTAGTACTTACGATTTAGCAATAGCAATGGTTTGTATCATGGAGCGTAGACGCTCTCTTGAATCTGAATTATTAAGGCTAGCGAAGAAACTAGTCATTTGAAATTATCAGCATCAAAGCAGGTTTTAAGACATCAGCTACAAACCAACAAATATAAGCCTATGATCAGCTATTATCAAGTATTAGAACATAAAATAGTTGTTTAAAACGTCACAAACATTTAAAGTGGATACAGCAAGATTAGCTGCCATAAATAAGAAATTAGTGACGGACCATTACTCACAGTCATAAAAGTAATAATTCGGGTGTGAGGTTAAACCCATGTTAAAGACATTAAGGGCAGGTGTAAAAGCCGTAGATAATTCGAATGGTTAGGTATATATTTTAAGCACACATCTTCATAAAAATTATGTTATTTAAATCAAAATGTATCCAAGAATGACGCACCACAATATAAAGTCAAGAGAGATGTGTCTACACAAAATTGTTTTATATCAATACAACACCACAAGACGTGGTCTCATTTAAAAATATATGAGACATTGGTGTTTTAATATCAATCGCAGTGAGAAAATTAACGGACGTGATACATGATACACGATATAAATTTAATAAATAGGTTTATATGATTTAGAATATGAAACGGCTAAATTACAAATTACGAATTTAGGACGTCTCGCCAATTTTATAGGTCAGATGCTGCGATTGACTGCGTTTCGAAATTCTTTGATGCCGTTGTGTTGTAAACATTATAAATAAATGTGTAATATTCGGGTGATCGGCAGGGGTCTTTATCAAATAATAATGCAACGATTACGTATTTAACAATACTAGCGGTCGCCTAGTGCTCGAAATTTGACCAAAGTTTGCCTGTAAGATATTACTGATATAATAATATGTCATTATATATTGATATATGTAACCATAGTTACGCGCTTTGACTGCGTGTGTCAAATGCATGGTTGTGTGCGTGTAAGAAAGAAAGAAAGAAAGAAAGAAAGAAAGAAAAATGTTTTATTTGCATCTCCATTTATACATAATTTTAGAAACAATATTAGATAATACAATTAACCCGAAAACGGTACATGGAGATCAAATTAGGCAACTGCGTCAGCTATTGTTGCAGTATAGACTGCAACGCTGGTATTCTCGCAGGCCTACTAACAATAATTTATTAATATAGATCAATGCATAAAAAAGTAAAACATATAAAACATGAGAAAAAAATAATAAATATAAACTTAAACAATATATTTATTTATACTATATTTATTCATACATAAAAGTGTATATAAATATATACATGTATATATAGTAGTCTATAAAAAATTAGTGTAATATAACCATATGATATACTACAAAACACTGCATGTGAAAATTACACAACAAAACACAAAACAGAAAAAAAAAGAAAAAAGCAAAGGAACATTGTCTTACAGATTGTGTTTCCGAACGCCACTTATAGTTGAGTGTAGTTGTTACGTCTGTCATGAATGTCAAAAAAAAAAAAAAGCGTCTCACAGAGCTGGAGCTGGATGCGTAAAAAACATTGCCGCTGCGTAAGTGCGTACGCGCAAATTAACAAAGTATGCATTACACAATTATTATTATATAATATATACGTCATATTGTTGTTCTTAGCTGTTATAAAGGTATGTAAAATTATTATTACAATGATTTTTGTTTGTTTATTAAAAACATCTTAAACTTATTACGGAATGTATGCAATGTTGTGTAGTGTTTTTTCATTAATTTATTGTATTTCTAATGCATATTTTATATATATATTAGGATTCGTCACTTCTTCTCTGTATAAACTATAAGTGTGTGAAATTTCATACTCCTCCGTCCGCCCAATTTTCGTATAAAGGGATCCAAAGTTTTTGCTTCATAGATATTTTAGACTGAACCGAGATGGTACTCTGTTTTGATGGGGTTTGAGGATGCTTTATATATGCTCTCACAATTAACAGGATCATTAGGAATGATAGTGTACATATTCAAAGGTCACAACAACAACTTAATGGAATATTAATTAAATCATTACCTAATGAGATGAGAACAGTAAACAATCGATTTGGTGATGCTTAACAAAACAGGATATTTTGATATACTAAATGTGTGTACATTACAGATGGATCCTATTGCGTTTGTTAACGTTTATATTACGGTAAGAATTAATTTATGTTATGCAAAATTCCTCCGACAGCTAAAACGGTGCAACAACATGTTGAATTACAGCATTTAAAATTTGTATTTAATCGTGATTCAATTAGAATCTGTATAATTTTAAGGGTGCTATAATACATTAAATCTAATAAATTGTTTCGCATACCAGTAATCGAATTCTAAATATAGGTTAACTACTTAAAATTGAGCCGAACCTAAGCTAACAGGAAGTTTGCACTCAATAGAACTAGGTCACTGGATGTACATGCTAATAGCGCATTATCGCGAATGCATAACATCGAATGATACTCAGTAAATCGAGTTAATATTGCATATGAACCCAGTTTATCAACTACTTACCGAGTAGCTTAAGTTTACTCAAAACAGTGTACAAGGCAAACATAAAACAGGCAAAGTAATTAAACTAACCGTTATCTTTACAAATGGTAAATAAATCTTAGTCTTAGAATCTCGTAAAACAAATAGGGAGCAAACATCGACACACGCAGACGTCCGCAGAACGTTTTGTTTATATTCAAAGATTTACTTTGGTATACCAATTGCACACGCGACATGTAACAGTGTGTACATCCGTGTTTTGTTACGAAATAACAGTCGTAACGGTTACTAGGATATTTTTAAATTTTTAAGTTCATTCAAGAAATGTCTTCATAAAAGAAGAATATAAATTATTAACATAAAAATTCAGACAATATATTACGAGCAAGAAACCAAGTATCTTTTATTTTATTTATTATTCCTTTAACACGGAATGCAATATAAAAGCCACGACATCCATAAATCAGCTGACACTAAACATATATTCAACTCTACCGTTTCATCAGCAAAGGTCCTACTAGCTACACTCCTTGCGGTATACTGTACTATGATCTATAGCCCGAGTTTACACAAGACATGCAGAGATCCGCTTTGAGATAATAGCAGCGGCTGTTCTCGTTTTACAAATAAAACAACCCATGTTTCGTAACAGAATTTGAAATTGAAACCATATTCCGTTTCCATAAGGGTTATGTTGACAATATGGAAAGCTTTCTATAGCTTTGAAGACGTTCTTGTTGCTTGTGTACCGCTACTGTTGCTTAATGGATAAAGCGCATATACATCTGCTTGATGAATATAAATAGTTATTCTTAGTATTCTCCATGGTAAACATGTGCCAAGTAAAGTCAGCAGGTGTGGTAATTCCCAGGCTTCCTTTGACAATTATTACATAGTAAATCATCGAAAACTAGAACTGGGCTTTAATTAACGGCCGTTAGAGATATTTTTATCTTTTCTTGGAACGTTAAACGTGAACTTTAATGTCTCAATATAAATAAGACATAACGACAGTTTTGAATTTCTTTCTTGGTAAGGAATTTAAAGTATGAGGGATTAGCATCAGGAAGTACAAAGATGATCAAAGGTGGGTAACTATGTGGTCGTTGGATTCCGCATCAGTCCTTATAAGTTAAGAAGCTATAGGTGACATAATCAGAGTCGCACGGCGGCGTAGGCGCACGCCCCGGTCGCCGCCCACTGCTTCCGTCGCGGAGGCGGCGTTACAGCACCTGATCGTTATGTAGCAATAATAGGGTAAGGCTTATCTAAGTAATAATGATAGTACAAGTGTACTATCATTATTCCATAAGTACTTAGATAAAGACACGTCTTTATTATTGCATCTTCATATAAGTACTCATGTACCGGTAGAATGGGGGGGTGACTTTGATCAATCAAAAGGTAGAATCGTGATTAAAACTATATTTTTCTTAAAATATGCGAGCGAAAAAATATACAAGAATATGTAAATATCGGTTTTGTATGTAGGTACTGACGATTTTTTCATAAAAATATTTATATTTTGATTATTTTTCGAGAAAAATAAAATGTCAGTGATCAACTTTAAACTATGATACTTTGATACCCACTTTTTTATTACGGCGATCGAAAGTATCCCTAAACAAGAACAAAAATTACACAAAACTAGTACCTACTTACATATTTTATGTATTTTTTTGCAAATCGGTTCGATCGATCGATTTGCGAAAAAATTTAACACTCAATGACAATGATATAAAATGATGCCAAGCGTAAAGGAAAGCCTGAAAGGATGCGTTGAGAATTCGCACAATTTAAGTTTAAAACTAAAGCGAAGTTTTTATCAAAGTCACCCTGCGATTCAAAACAACCCCCATTCTACGGTACTGGAGTATTACACTCCGGTACGTGAGTATTTATATATATTGTTACGTTCTCATAGGCATGAAATCCTATAGATTAAAAGCTTTATACATCATTTTTCTCAATAGAAAGATACCGTCTAAAACGGGACAATCTAAAGTGATAATATGAAGTAATTAATCAAAGACTGACGTGGTCCACTCTGCAATTAAATTTCAAGGATAATTAAAGCATGAGGGGTACATTGGACAAAACTGGCTGAACACAATTGGTATGGACATTGATGACTAGTTTGAGATTGATTGATGAAACGTTCACCCATGTGGGTGTCTACAAAGGTACAGACATCGCTAATGCGTTCTATTTCCACATTTGTAATGGTATCTACTTACAACATCTAACGTAGAGAAAGGTTTGTAAGTAGGTGGAAGCATACTTGTCATTATGACAGCAATTGAGAAGCAAACAATACTTATTTATATAATCTGAGCGTATTATACTGACGTTAGTTGTTATTATATGTATTGACGTAAGTTAAAGTAGCCATATTTGCATCAATCGTCGCCATAGTTAATTGATGCATGCCTCGAATTGTTTCCATATAATCATTTGCATTAGTCATTGTTTCCATTGGATCAGTTCAACCTTAACGGTTACAATTGCAGTTTATATCCAATAATATAAATAAACTTGTTCGCCTTCTAAGGTTAAATGTCGATTTCCTCGTTTTCTAATCTATGTAAAACGCATGAGGAAGTGGTTGTCCAGGACCAATTTGCCAATCTAACGGACGATTCCATTCAAATTCCAATGGCGGTCTCATTGATTGGGTTCGCTATATGCAGTTGTATGTGGGGTATCATTAGGGCCGAGCTAAGTTTATGGCGCCTGGATGTAGCTAAGAATGTATTAACTAATATAGCTGGGATAAACGATTCTGTTGCTTATTCTTGAATCTTATTTAAAAAGCTGTTATATATTATACTAGGTACTCATACTACTAGTAAATACTAGCATATATAATAAAAATAATATATACTAAGTCGGCCGCGATGGCGTAGTGGTCAGTTTAACCGACTGCCACGCCTGAGGTCGCGGGTTCGATTCCCGCACAAGTCAAACATTTGTGTGCATGAACATGGATGTTTGTCTTGGTCTGGGTGTTTCTATGTATTGGTAATATGTATGTATTTAAAAAAAAAAGTATATAATATGTATGTTTATCCATTGTCTAGTACCCATAGTACAAGCTCTGCTTAGTTTGGGCTAGATGGTGTTGTGTGTATGTGATAGATATTATTATTATTATAAATGCAAAATAAATGGTAAAATATCCAGACCTTGTTCTCTATTAAGATACTATGTCGAAATTATTTGAATAGCAATGTCAACAAGTTACTACAAAAACTGAAGTAGGCGAGCCTACGCTGCGCATTGTTAATTCAAACAGAACTAAAACCCGTAAAAAAGTAATAAATGACAAACCGAGAACTGACATCGATAAACCGCAATACAATCGAACAGTAATCAAATCGCAAATAAATTAAATTTATCGATAAATACATCTCACATTCAGCCATGTGAGAAAAGATCTTATCTCTAGGCCATTGAATCCATATTTGTTGATACAGAGTTACAATTGTACTACTTATTTGGAATGACGGTAATAAATTAGGGTTTTTATTGTCGAGGCTTCAAGACTGAATGTCCGGTATTCTGGCGTCACGATGTTTCCAATGAAGGTTGCGAGGTACTGAGTTACCGGTTTGCAGAACCGCTACAGCATTGTATACGTCAGTACGCTTAGATCGTAATCGATTCGGTTTAATGGGTTGAATTGACCTGTTTTCAATGCGAAGTACGTGAACAATTTCGTCCCACGTGGTTTTCAATTAGCTGCAGACACAGAAATTGAAGATAATGTACTGTCAGAAGAAATAAGTCAATAAAGTTACAATAGTGTATGAAAATTCTTATAATAACACAGCATTGTTTGTGTACGCAAAATAAGTAATTAAATCATGTGAAACCCAAGAACAATGGGACACGTGGATGCGTACCGTTAGAGAAACTCCACTAGCATGACAAATACACAAATACAATCACCAAGCCACACAAAAATAAACTTACAAGAATGATGCCAGTTCGACTTTGTAAAAAGATCAATCTATGGAGGTTTCAAAATAATAGAAACTGATTTTAAGAGATAAATGTTGTACGAAAAGGCACGTCGTCACGGTAGAAAATAATAACTGCTATTTTGAACTAAATATAATATAAAATGTGTTTACATGCATCAATACTATTACTTTTAATCTATATCAGAACAGGCCTTTATACATATTTAATTAGATACAGATTAAACATATCAACTTTATGAAAAAGCTAAGTCCTCCCAACCGATCGCTTAACCGTTACTGTCATCTAACTCTTGCGTGACGGTAAATACTCCAAATTAAAGAAAAACGTCCTACCCTCATATTATCTAACACAAGAATGACATGACATGTAGACATCAGAATATAATGATGCTCAAACACGGCATTTAAAACACCATCACCGAAACAAAAGAACAAGCTGATTAATGATGATGGTGTATAATGACCCTAAATTTTCTATAAAATTTGAAACAGGTACGGAATCACGCCCACATAGGCACGAAATCAAAGGGCCGTTGGGCATTCATAGAATTGTTTTCATTGATAAATCACAGCTGTTCGTAGTAGCCGTTACTCATAATTTATTGGAAACTGGAGCGGGCAATACTGAGAAAGAAACTCTTAATGTTATATGAGTTTTTGTTTTGCTTCAAACAACATAGAAACCCGTAAAGGCGGACTAATGAGTTTAGTTGAATAATTAGTGATTAATTGCAGTAATAAATAGTGTCTGTGCTATACTTTTATGCGAGGTATTCTGTAGGCAGATTATGTAAAACGCATTTAAAACGTGTGGGATGCGGAAGGCGTTAAAGAACTTTCTTAAGTATCAAAGTGGTTCAAGAGGGCAATTGATATCATTAAGGTATGAATAATAATATAAACATGTACAAGCACTGGAAAATTCTGAAACAATTATAGTCGACTCATACCAACTTGACTAGTCAATACCAGTATCCAGTCATGTTAAAATCCCAAGAGAGATTTTTGCGCATTAAGGCATCATTTTTGATTGCCCGATACGGTGAAAAAGATATAGGTGCATTGTGTAACGTACTATTTCGTTACCGCGTTTATACTAAAAACGCTTTAAAGTTCTAAGCAAACAAAAAATATTATAACAGTTCTTACTGTACCTACTTTAATTTTTATTCCTTGGCAATATCACCTCGAAAAATGTTCACCAGTCGTAAAATTTCAAATGTTTTTTTTTACATTTTTATCGTTAGGGTCATACATTAAATCGGTATTGTTAATTGAACTAATTGGTGCATGGAAATCAACCAAGCGTTCCATCACGCTTATGATTATAAAGTTTAACTAAAAACTATAGATACAGGGCTCACCTTGACGATCGAATACAATTAACGATAACAAACTGGTTTCTTCAATTGCTCACCTTTACCTGTAACGAGAAAAAACATGCGTTAACATAGTTATATATACTGTTATTTGACTATTAACGTTAAATTCATTTAAATACCGTAATTACGATTAGCATATAACTTTCTCTGTCACCCACTCCAGAAAAAACCAGTGGGTGGATCAGTGAAAGTGATTCAACAGACAAATTGTACCAGTAAATTGGCATTGTGATGCAGTTGTTTGAATAAATCTGAGTAATATTGACTAATTAAAGTCTAGCACGGTGGTATATGGATGTTGGCGAGGTGACCAGCGTTCGGGTAGTTTAGAAGCAGAGCTAACATTATAACTGGTCCTAACGTTCAGTATAATAGACAGGCATCAGCTCATCTAATGAATAGCCGCCAACAAATTCTGCACTACTTTAGACAAAGTAAAACCATACGATGTCGAGACAAATCGCTCAACAATTACTCAACATGCAAAATATGACGATAAAATTCTAATGTTATGAATTTTAATCGGTTAATAGCAGCACTTAGCCGCAGTTGTAATAGCTGGAACGAGTTAGGCAAGTCGTGTACATATTTTAGATAAATTTGTGCTCAGCAGATAGTAAAGTCTCGTAACAAAATTCCTCAGTTAGGTAAGCAGAATTAGGAACAATCTGTCAGTGTGATACCCTATCATTATTTAAGTTCCCAGTAGCCGATAGTGCAGCTACAGGTAACCGTGTTCTATCTAATGAATATTCCCATTAACGTGTTTGTGCGCGGGTCTTACCCTGGCACGAATTAGATACCGAGTGGAGAACCGCAATTAACATTACTGGAACAATTAGTGAGGCTCCACATTCCGGCTCCGTCATTAGCAAACGCTAGCTAAATAATTAAAGTATCGATCATATCAACCACCCAAATTGGCTTAAAAGCATTCTAGATTCGACACGCCATAAATATAGTTTCTTCTAAAAAGGTGAACGAACTCCTCTGATGAAGACCTTAATTTGTTTGCTCAGTATTATTAAGTGTTTTAAGAAATCTCGGCTAGGTAAATGTTTCACAGCTGATAAAACGCTTAGGACAGTACAAGAAAGTGGAACAACTTGTTCACACTGATAATATGTATCTTATCTGTATCTGTGCATTGCAGTGCGACATTTTTTCTCACCCGATACCGTTTGTTTTACCCAGATCGGTCAATGAACCTGAATTCAATTGCTTATAAACATTTAATAAGTACATTTTCATCGCGCTACGTCCAATAATTCATTGGACCTGTTCCTAAAATAGGTTTAGCGAGCCGTCATCATCCACTTAGCACGTTCGCCAATCGCCATCTTGGCCAATCAAGTCGTTAACCCCTGACTGGACACTTGTTATGGCAGTTCTGTGAGCTCATCTATAAACTTACAGGGAAAGATTTAGAGAAACTGCAACTGAAAGCTTTTACATTGACACGTTACATTTGCCACTACAACTACAAATCCAACAATCTAAACTTGTTATGTGATTATAATTGGCTTTGATATGAATAGAAATGTGCCCGAATGTAATACAATCGTAAATAGGTAAAGTTTGTTAACAAGTTAATGTTGAGCATACTTATTAAGATGTTGGATTTAAATTACAAAAACTTGCTGTCTAGACTGTGAGCAGGCTTTTTAACTGACACGCCCTTTACTATACGTAACGAATATTATTGGATTAAGTATTTATTAAAAACGTCGTAAATGAATATTCAATGTATTCAATTTATTAAATTTTTACCTGCTTTTAATTATTTAAGATATTACGCTGCCAAATAATTTGAAATCATCATGAATAAAGCCATAATTTGATAGATAATTGAACTTAAACCTAGGGCACAAGATTCCAAGATGTAAGCGTGACTTAATATCACTTAGAAATTCTTAGCGTATTTTCATCCGGCGTCAAAAGGATACTATGTCATTTGTATGCTGCATTAACATGCGTGGAGTATGTCACATGAGTTATAAACATGCACTTACGAAGTACTCTGTCGTATACATATATAAAACACAATATGGCCACCAGCTGTTCACACATCTGCCATTGTGATTCCGGCGCTTAGGCAAATCAATTATGTGTGCATTGCAGGCGCCTTTCAATCATATGACGGTTATAAATTTCAGCAATGCATCGAATGTTTCAATCCTAAATTATAGGCAATTGACCGATATAGCGATACTTAGCGAATACGTGTAATGCTTTTAATAGTTTTAGTATTTATAAAATGCTGTAGGCTATACTTCAAAGCAATTAAATAAATAATGACTATTAAGATGTAGAGAACATGATTACCACCGGTGTTTACTCTCTCTCACAAGTCCGTATAAGTACATAAATGACCGACCTTTACCTAATAAGCGGCTTGTAGTCTTCAATGTTTTCATTAACTAGATTTCTTATTGGAGAAGTTTGCATTACAGGCTTTCAATCTACCCTATAAATACTTAGGTTGAATTGATATAGAAGTAAGTAGATAGGTCTGTCTGATGATAAGCGATTACCGTAGGGCATGGAGGTATACAACACTACAGATATAACTTGCACTTTGTTAATTCCAAGAGAATGCTTTTATGCCCTTTTGAAATAATTCCATGAAGAGAGAGTAAACTGTAACTTTAAGCTTACTTACTTTCGGTACAATATCGTCACACATAGTGGCCTTGTGTTATATTAGATAACTCGATATCTGTGGGTGGTCAGTTAGATATTAATAACTGTTCATCTACCATGAGATCTTTACGACCTCTAGTCACGAAGACTAAGAACTACGCCCCACAAGGCATATCCCTAGCAATCATACTTATATCATCAAATTCCATTACTGAACACAATTTCATTCAATTCATCAAATGAACCATGACGACCGCATTATCTCTGAAGAAGACAACGAATGTATAATAAATCGATTGGTTCTGTCATACCTAAGAACCCAACGCTAACAATGAAACAGGGTTAAAATTAAATGCTACACAAGAAAGAGGTGGCAAAATGACTTTTCAAACAAGAGTGAAAGAGACAAATATCATCGTTCATCAAGTCATCGACTAATTTACAAGTATTGCGCCACTTAAACTTATCAGAAAGAGGTATTAGTCTGTACTCCGTATAACTGTCAGATGTCTGCAATCATTTAAGTAAATGTCGAAATGTTTGCTAGTGTATTTCAACAGTATCAAAGACTTTTTGATAGCTGTTACCTTAAGTTATAATCTTGAAGATTGCATTGGCGAAACCGATGATATCATGCTCTACGTAAGGAACGTAAGGAAATCACAACATAAGGTCATATTATACATAATGTAGTTTATAGAGCCGAAGGTAAATTGGCCAACGACTGGTTTTGACAAAACAAACTATGAGTGTTATAATTATAAATCAGTAAAATTTAAGACAGACCAACATGGATTCCGCAGTTCACATTCATTAAGAAAGTCGGCTAAGATCTGCAAATTTCACCATAATCATAGTTTGAATTTTAGACAACCGTCTGTCCCTGCCTAAAAGCAACCCACTATCAGTACATTACTTCGCAAAGGACATGTGCCAAGTCAACCATTTAAATAAAAACAAATAATTAAAACATAATTGAGGGCACGTGATTGGTTGAAGAATGTAAGCTGAAGTTTTTAGTCATAAAACGAATCATCTTTATTCTCGAGAGAAAATAAACAATACTTCGCAACATATTTTGATATGTAAGGAAAATGAAGATTTAAGGTCAAATCGTAAGGTACGAAATCATACGAGGTTTGCGGGGATCCATGACCTACATAAAGCGTTATTTGTGGACGTGTATCATGTAGCGAATAGCCATTGGTGAGAAAATTAATAGGTACATATACATGATCCCCGGCAACGTTTGTTTTGGTGTTGGCAAACTTATTGGTGATTTCATTTTGGTTGGTGTTGGCAGAGTTATGTTCGGATGATGTAATAGATTCCACCTATTAATTGTTGGAGGTAGAATTGTAGTATCGTGCTTACATATAACGCTTGTATACTCATATCCTTGACGGGGTACGTAGAAGTGTCGAATCTTACATAATTATCACCAGCTACATTTTAGCCCAATTTAATAGGGGTGAACCTTTTTCTGTCTTCCAAGTATATTTTCAGGCTCAGTGTTGCTTTATAATAAACTAGATCTTCCCGCGGTTTCACCCGCGTTTATTGTTACTGCGCCGCCCCCGTGGGTCGTAGCGTGATGTTATATAGCCTTCCTCTGCTTTTCTTTTATTGTGCTCGTCAAAATGACCACACTCCACCTGATGGTAAGCAGTCGTGTGATCTAAGAGCAGTGGCCTCCACACCGCCCTCATAGTAGCTGAGGCGATGTTGAGGTCTCTACTTTGACGGCCTGATCTTACCCAACACTAAAATAATTTTTCAATTCGGACCAGTAGTTCCTGAGATTAGCGCGTTGAAACAAACAAACAAACTCTTCAGCTTTATAATAATAGTTTAGATAATGTATAAATATCAAAACTTAATGTGTTTTTATGAAAACAGAGCTAATGTTTTCGAGAAAAACGATGTTAATAATTATAATTATTGTACATTTAAATTTTTTTTATTACAACATACGAAGCGCAGATCACAATGAGCGCGGGAGAAGTCTTTAAAAAATACACTCGTAATTGAATAACTGGTATAACGATGAGGGCTAAAGGTTAATTAATAACACAAATATTAATTAATGTTTTTCCACATTCCTAACCGATCAATTAATTATTACCCTAAGTGGTATTCCCTAGGATCAATGTACTCTTTATATGTTGTATTCATGGGTAAGTCCCGAAGGATTATGAATGAACGTATCATAGTTGATTCATTTACTATAGTCATTCATAATAAAACCTCAGGGAAATATGTTCAATTCGTAATTGAACTTGTGGGTTTTTATATGAATAACGGTGACTAGGGACGAAATGTCATTTATTTTATACGCTTAAATATTATTATTTACATCCTAATTAATATAATAAACGTGAATGTGAGTTTGTTTGTTTGTTACGATACACGCCTTTTCAAGGGACCGAAACGGATGCGAGCGAAGCTGCGGGCACAATCTAGTATTTAAGAAAAGCATATCTTATTAGGCCAATGGCATAAACTTCATATACATACATGTGTCTACATTTATTACTTAGCTGTAGTAATACACAGTCTAGAACTGAATATCGTTTTTTTTCTAATCCGAGTCAAATACAGACGTAACGCTATGTTGATATAAAAACATCAAATATTAACACAATCAACACGAACAAACTTGTTAAATACTCTCAATGTCATCATTCATTACCTGACCAATGAGCACAGTTGAATTTTAAACTTTATTAATAGCAGCAATGTATAGCGTCACTACGTTACATCACTGGGTGCGACCAGTTCTTAATGTTCTGCCATAACTGTTGGTAACATAAACATGTAGTCACCTTGAGATACAAGCTACAGCAGCGGAACTTCACCCTTATAAGGCTTCTGGGGCCTGCGATGCTATCAACCTTTACTCAGAACTTATATGAGCGAGCATACCTAGTACGTCTTTGACTTTACGTGCTCAGTTTACATGGTATGTTAGATAAAACTGAAACTAATAGATGGCTAACGAGTAATTCAAAGTTTTATCTGTTTACTGCACAGTGTGTCTAGACTTTGCGGGTATTTGGGTTAGTTTTCTATAGCTTGTTTTCTTTTTTAGACGTCGCGTCGTAACTTAGTCACATAACCAAACATCATCATCATCATCAGGCTATAATAGTCAACTGCTGGGCATAGCCCTCCCCCAAAGAGCGCCATAGCGCCCTGTCTTCAGTATAAGCAAACGCGCACTGTAAATTAAAAGGCGATATTTTCTAAATGTGGGCAGGTAATGTGGTGGGCCCAATAAAGATGTGATTTGTTTGGACGCTGGCACGTGCGAACATTAGTAAAACAATGATTAGAATGTTATTATTTCTATAATTCTACTTACACCCTTCTATGATAAGCATTCAAAGCAAGACGTTGAGTAAAGTGTTCAGTTGAGTCGGTTGTTCTCATTTCACTACTAAAATGACTCACACAACTGTACTATTCGCTCACAAATTAGTAAATTTAAGCTATAATTGACATAGTTTTGCGTGTGAAGACGTTTCTGACACGTATAGTGCAATTTTTCTTAGGTGTCTTATTTAGTTAAAAAATATAGAGTACTATTAGCTAGAGACAATACAAACAGCTTACAGACCCGTCTCTATATACCTATCGTCTTTTTTTTGTCGTCACTATTTATTTGATAACAAATCGCTGGTCCAATATTACAAGGTTCTATGTTACATTTTTGAAAAAAAATGAGATATATGTATTGCATGGTTCTATATGTCATTCCTTTTTGTTTAGACTAATATAGTAATAGATGGAAGCACTTTCATCTCACAATATTAAATCGCAAATAGTTCCAAGTTACTTTTTAAATTATTTTTACTGATATGCAAATTTTAAACCTCATTTCCCCAAAGTTAAAAAAAATAACATAGAACCATGTAATAGTGAGCCAGCGAAATATAGCTTGAAAGCATTAACTGAATGATTATTACAATGTGTTTCTTGTTTACCAAATAAGACTAGTAGAAACTAAATCTATCGGTATGCTTTGCTAAGCTATGTTGTTTTTTAGTGATTAAGAAGAATATTTATTAAAATGTACTTTACATTTATGTGTAACTATAATTTCAGGCGTTAATATTTTAAGTACTACATAGCAAAGGCCTACGAATAACATGAGGTATGTATTTCGTTTAAAACCCGCCAACGCATTCGTATATTCCATACAAAACGCGCCAATCCTCTAATCTTAGACATTTACAGATCTGTATCAAAATATTGTCTAGAATTTTAAATTTGTTGTGCCATATAGCTCGATCCGTCCAGTATTTATTGAAATAGCTCTCCGAGATATATAGTTGTTTCCATTTTTAACAATCCGTATTAGCTTAACTTGACGAGAACATATAAGTGAAGATACAAAATCTAGTTCACCTAAGATCGGATCTGATATTGACTCAAGTTTTAAATAAATACAGCCAGCAACTGTACTTTAAATGATTATGTACATTGGCCTTTACTCAGAACTACACGTATAGGTATGTAAAGCGTATGCATTAATCGTAAATCGACATCCTTTCGCAACCGTCACACCCTTTTTATCGCCATTTTGTCGGGTGATTGATGAGCCATTACCGGTTTCGTTGAAAGCTACCTATGATATATCGACATCGTTTACCTATTTTCGAAAATACTTTAATGATAGATGTTAGAATCACGGTGCGTGGATAACGCGGATGGTCGTGCGCGTGCGTTTAGAGCGGATACGCGCGCTATATAAATAGATGGACGGTTATTTTCGTCGGGACACAGCATCCAGGCGCCCGCCATGTGCCACTGACGCCGACGTCTGACTCTAATGCCGTTAAAATTAATTAAATTCCCGACATATTGAATCACAGTCGAAAAGGGCCTACGAACAAACAATGCGTCAATTGTAAAAAATGCAACGACAGTTTAAAATAAAGATGCTCAAGCGCAAAATACTGATCGGATTCGTACGATAGCGTCATCTTGTTTAACATTTTCAACGGACTTATTAAATTTACGTCCGTTCTTCAGCAAGGTCAGGCACTGGTTGTTAATTGTGGTATACAAATATTTATCTCCACACTTGCCACCAGTGAACACTATTCGCGTGGGAACAAACTCTCCCAAACACTTATGCCACCGTACAAATAAAACTTTACATCGAGTCCTTTATTGCCTTGTGTTAATGTTCAAAATCGAGGCTAATGTAAAAGCTTTCGTCGAAACAACTACCGTGAATTCAGTTAGTTAGATGAAGAAGTCAAGCTTTTTTCTCAGAGACAAATTTTAGCACGTCTTATAAGACTGGTTCAACAACTTTCCTTTTCGAGGAATCATAGTGTTAGAAAAAGTTGTATGAGCAAATACACTGTCGTTGTTTTAGAATATGAATGGTGAATGAGTAGCGGACCACCCATAAAGGCCAGCGTCGTGCATCGTTTGACTTCAAACTCAGTAATGTTTGACTGGGATAACACAGCTTAAAGGTAATTATTTAATGAGTTTCAATTGTCTGAGAACTCTAAAAGTCAAATGTAATGCATGCATGTTACAATCGATGTTCCAACGTATGCGGGTGGTCTGATAATAGGTTTAATTTTAATTCAATTTCGACAATGAAGCCCTAAGGCCTCTAAGTCACGGAATGACTCGTGCATTTTGTTCCATTAAAATATTAAACTTGTGTTGTGTCCAGTCAGCCAATCACTAGCCTTTCACATCACGCTTCAACATTTTGTTGACGTTTAAAACGCAAATCTATTATTTATAGACGTACCAAATTTTCCAATTTAAAACGCTTGTGACAGTTTATGTCGTCACAAATTTACAAAACGTATTTTCACGGGAATGTAAGATACATGACTGAACGGATGGCGCGTAGTGTTTTAAGAGGTCATATCGCCACAACTACAAACGCAGGTAATCAGATATATAAACATTTATTTTAGTACGTAAGTTAAAAATAAAATGCTTAACCCATCTATAAAATAAGGTAACATAAAGTAGTGTTGCAACTGGACATTTTTAAGCCGCCTTTTTACACGTGTGCAAAAACGCGACAAAATGACTTTTATCCAGCAATTACTCGAGGTTGCATTAGAGCTTCTTTGCAATGTAGCCTATGTCCTTTCAGAACTTGCAAGCTTTTTCAATAGATACCAAATATTAGTATGGAAGTCTTAATATCACCTTTGGTAGGACTAGCAATAAATACAACGGCTCTTTATAAGATAAGCACCAATATACGATCTGAGAATAAGCTAATAGAATAATTTAAGTCCCACAGTGAACAAAACGAAATAGGATATGACGACAGACGTAGGTGTTAGTTTATATCTCAAGCTATGTATACAATTTAAACGATTGGCTGAATAGATAATATATTTGCACCATGATATTACTGTATTCGGACGCGGAGACCCGTTAATGTCGAGTTGTGTTTCTCTTTTTACTTGAACGAAAGTGGCAAGACGAATGATGATATATTGAATGTAACTATGTACTAGGTTTTACAGAACCGCAGAAGCGAAGCTGCGGCGTTTCCGTGGATCTAAACATTAAACGTTTATCTTTTGGGATAACAAACAATGTGACGCGCCGCCTTATTAACTTTCTTTAAGCAAAAATCTACGTCGCTCCGATTTTTACATTATTGGCTCGCGAGCCATATGCTTGCTTGCCACCTTATTGGTATAAAAATATGGCAATCAGTTACCGAAGTTGTCAATTACCAAAATTCTTACAAAATTTTAACAATAAATGCGGCTTCCTTAAAAATTAAAAATCGGCTTAACGAGCCGGCCATTTTAATGGTATGCCAATCCGACTGACAACGACCTCTAGACGCGAAGAAATCATTATCACGAATTAAAAAACAAATGGTGTTCCACGGACACCTTATTTCAAACAGATCCTTCTTAAAAGTGTTGATATATGTCCCCGAGACCATAACTTGTGTCATTACATCAAATTATCCGTTTAAAGTAACAAATTACGGAACTCTTATTAATTTATTCGAGTATTTAGTATCCATGGCTTTCGATTTATAGTATACTAATCTTCGCTTGTGACTTCGTCCGCGTACGCTCTAATTTAGCCTGAGCAGTTATTTACTTAGACCAATCTATGCACCATATATATTCTTTGAAACCAATTTATATGCAACGTAGCTCAGATTTTAGGTTGAAGTCCATGCAATTAAGTTGTGAAAAACGCATCAAATATGGCTTAGTAGTTTTTACGTAGTGCTGGAACAAACATCGGGATAGACAATAATTCTAGAAACAAACATGACACGTTTGTAGTTTTATAATAGTTTTGTTTGATTTGAATATCTGTTTGGTATAGCATGTCTTTACATGGAAGTTTCCCGGAGGGGAGGTACAAGGAAATCTGTACGATTTTCATAGGTATAGCTCTTCCGCTTCTTATTACTTCATTTATGCACAGCATACCGTGACAACGGTTTGACCTACGACTAAATTATGTTTAATTTTACTGTTGAACATATTGGAATAGTTAAAGCACAAAATTGATAACCAATATAATCCGAAATCTTCAAATTCGAAACACACACATTTACTCGTCTCGGCAATAAAAAGCAATACTTTTACTTAATGTCTTTGTGTAAATCAGACCTGGTGTTGACCACAATCATAATCGTAACTTATGTCACAGGACTATCAAAGTAGTATAGACAATACTATACTTATAATATACGATTTCAATCTCACCAAGTCTCTTCCTCTCTCTAAAGAATAATCAATGTTGGAAATTAAATATTACTTGGACCATCGAAGGATAAGTATATTCGATCTCTACTGTTTACAACAATCTAATTTAAACCGAGTGAATTATTTTCGTCTCGTAATAAATCAAGCTGATCAATTTATTGCGCTTCAGATTATGAACGTAAAATATGTTGTCTGGTAACGTGCGGGGTCTTTAAACAGGCTCTGTGGAACGCCTTTTTAAAACCGTCTGCACTAAAGGGTATATATCGAGTGGCGATTCCGTCGCAAATGCTAAGAACATTGAATGGAATTGGAAGGATTTATATAGAACGTAAAAATACTTTAGTAAGCATGAGTAAAGTATAAAGATATACATATTTAAATATGAACTATAAACCTCGATATCGCAGCGATAGTGTATCCAACTGATGTGCATAAGGTCTCGGGGTCACGCAAAAAGTATAATTGGGTTCTTCCGTTAATCAATTCTTAGTAGCTTGAAGTCTAGAATTGTGTCTGATAAACGGCAATAGGCTTGTCCCTGTTACATGAGACCTATAATCATAGCTGGCGAAATGTGAGAGTAATAGACCTCTGTGGCATTTTAAGCATTAGATAGACTATGGATATTTATATAAATGAACTTACTACTAGAACTACTTATCTAGTGTTTCTCATTGTAAGGGAATTACTTATATTATGTTTAATAAATAAATGTCTTAAACCACCGGAGGCCCAATCACCACCCTTTCCCAATCCCGCTCCTTTTCCTTCCCACTTCCTTTCCTAAAGGGTCGGCAACGCGCAAGTGATACCTCTCGTGTCGCAGGCGTCCATAGGCTACGGTGACCACTTACCATCAGGTGGGCCGCATGCTTGTTTGCCACCTTAGTAGTATATAAAAAAAAAAAGAAAAAAAATGTCATGATGAACCATGACCTGGAGGTATGAGTAATGTTAACACTGTATAATTATTGACACAACAGTTATATTTGTCTCAGCGTATTTGATGTGTCTAATACAAAGCTGTATAATTTTAGAAGCTGATTATGTAGATTACTATAATAGCAAAATCTGCTGTCACTTGATGATTTAGTCCGTGGGTGAAGCACACTCTTCGTTTATGTATAATCAAAGATTAAAAAGCATTGTTGAGATAGATGTAAACAAAGTCAATCATGATAAAAAAAAACATAAAATGATTTTTTCATTTCTAGACACGTTAATTTAAAACGTTATCTATAATAAAATAAAAAGGTAATAAGTTCGTGGAGTAGAACTCCCATGGCAGAAGCAGGTAAGAAACTTATAGCCTTTCATAATTATATCGTTTTATTATGGAGCTTCTTTTCTGTTGCTAAAACTGTATGTTAAAGGAAAACGCTTGGTGTGTCCGTTTCATATTTAACTCCGACTAGGCTTAGCCCCCCGCTGTGCTGATCAAATACGGGCTTAAAACTTGAAACACATTTAATTTAAATCCAGTTGGTATTTTATTTCTAATAATATTTATATCCTTTAAAACGATCTGGTTTGCCTTGAATCTACCAAGCTATCACTATTACGTAATAAATTCTTAAATCTTCATACATATATTTCGAAATACGCACACTAGACTTTAAAATATACTAGAATCGACACCATTATACATGACGGCTGCAAACATAACTATTAATAATAAAACGGGATAAACATACTTCATGTTTCTAGTCTAACGGCGACTAAAATAGCTATACAATAACATAAACTGGCTCGGCTCCTGTTTTAATTATACTGGCAAACGTAACGATAGCGAATATTAATGTTTGCACGAAGTATGTGCCTACACCGTGATCGGCGAAGTAAACAACCTACAGGATGTTAGCAGAAAACATTAAATGGAGTAACTCTAACCGGGAGTTTACACTAACTGTATCCTAAAATGTGTTATCAACATTAAGATGTCACCGAATTGGTAAAATGAAGGGGTAACTTACCAATTCGATGAAGAATGGTCAGTAATAGTTTTCAATAATGCAGTTTTAGAGAACGGGTCTTAATCACTTTGGTATGTATTATAAGTACATATAGGTGGTCATGGGTAGACTCAAGTCAAGTGCCAGTCGACCGATGCAATTTGCCGAACTTCGAAAAAATAATGTTAAGATTTCACCGAGTTGGTCAAATGAAGAGGTAGTTTTACCAAATTTGATGAAGAAAGGTCAGTAATAGTTTTCAATTATACATTTTTCGGCAACGGGTTTTAATCATGTATTATTATAGGCAGATATAAGTGGTCATTGGTAAACTCAAGGCAATTGCCGATGTAAGTTAGTTAAAACGACTTGATAATTACGATTTATCTAATACAGTACTTCTCTATATACAAGAAAAATTCTGTGTATTTTTCCGTCTGTACTGTATAACTACGTAAATCAATTTTGAGCCAACATAAAGAGACTTTTGGCAGTACTAGTTGACATTTAACTATAACTGACCGTTACCCGATCGTTGGCAAACCATTAACGTTCGTAAATATTCCTTTATACCGCCGTCTAAACCCGAATGCGCACATCTGGAACCGAACTGCTTTGCTTGCACAACGTCCCAGTTACATTTTGAGGCTGCAATTAGTTTTGCTATGAGATCAACACCTCGAATATTTGTGACGAAATAACTTAAATGTGTTTCAAATATCGAATTGCAGAATGTATTTTAAGTTCTTTTTTATTGCCTTTGGCGGCAGACGAGCAAGCGGCCCACCTGATAGGAAGTTGTAACCGCTGATCATGGACTTCAGTAATGTCAGGACACAGCAAAGCCGCTGCCTACCGTGAAAGAAGAACTCTCTTTAAACCTCGTTTGAAGATGGACATATCATAGCGCTCGGGAACACCGAAGCAGGCAGTTCATTATAGAGCTTGCTCGTACGTGGGAGAAATGATCGCTGAAAGCTACTGTTTTAGATTTGAACACTTCCAGGTGATATGGAGGAACCCTGCTTCGTTGTCGACTGGTACGGTGGTAGAAAGGGACCGGCCGCTGGTACCAAATCAAGCAGTTCCTCAGAGCACTCCCCGTGAAAGAGTCGGTAGAACACACAGAGGGACCCAAAGTCTCTTCGTTGCTCTAACGACTCCAATCTATTCGTGAGATTATATTGCATTATTTGCTTTATTTGCTAATTATAGTTTTATTGTAGGTATATAGTATAATTATAGTGACAAGACACAGATTTATATGACCATGTTTAAAATTGACAACAGTTCGAGTTGTATTTTATACACACGGACCAAATAAGGCTATTACAATGACCAAGTCCTACGAAATCAACTTTTTGGACAACATAAGTTATTGAAAACAGATCTCAATAGCAGCTAGTCTTAGTCAATAATACAATGTAAACGAAGTCATGTTGTGAATACAAGTAAGTAAAGAAAAATATTATTTTTGTTTATAATTGCATTCGTTGTAATTTTGCCATTTTTTCTAACAGTACTTACACACGATATATTATACATACTAGCGGTCGCCTAGTGGTCAAAATTCGACCAACATTCTAAAGCTTGCTGCTTTGTTTTCTGTTTTTCTCTGTTACATATAAATAAGGTATAGTTACAAAGAATTGTACGACGTCAGACGAACAATGTCGAAATACTACGAACGCGATTCGACTACGTGTGTCAAATGCATGCTTGTGTGCATGTAGTGTTTTTTCAATATTGTAATGTATTTCTAATGCATATTTTATAAAAATATTAGGATTCGCCTCTCCTTCTCCATATAAACTTTAACTGTGCCAAATTTCATACACCTCCGTCCGCGTAATTTTCGTAAAAAGGGGTACAAAGTTTTGCTTCACGTATTAATATATAGATTCATTATTCCCGTTAATATGATCCATAAACATACATCTCATACAAGTTTTACAAACGTCAAAAGGATGTTATATCCATTTCGGACTTTGTTATTCCTATAATAAGGAAAACCACACTTCTAACTGCGACTGAATAACAGGATAAAGCTACTTTAAATCCAAGTAGGAGGTACGCATGATCAGTGACAATGTCTCCTATAGATTGTATTTATTGACGGCAAAATTACCGTAGCATAGGTATGCTAATGATTTAACTTCGCAAAGCGATAACAAAAACGCGTCATTAAATTCCAATGATAGGATAACATTGTAAATTATAACAGAGGAAAAAGAAAACCTTAACATGGAAAATGCTTATAAAATAACTCTTAATATACATGATAAAATTAGTTCCGAAGAAATACGAACACGAACATAATATTTCAACTAAGTAGGTACGGTACAGCTCTAAACCAAAAAGGAAAATGCCATAATATCTGCAAATACTAAAGTTACACAAAATGAGCAAATAAAAATAAAACCAACCTTGCGTTACCATTTGAGTAAAGCAAGCAAAGAATATAAAACGAGACAAAGAGTCCATCAGTCATTTCTGTAAATGAATGGTCTCTTTTTTCTTTCGAAGGAAATGTCAGCTTAACTCTGCAAAGGGCAACAAGCGGCTTGTGTAAGTATCGATTTTATGTTATAATAATGATTAAATACGAAACATTCTACTAAATCGAACAAGACTAAGACATTTTGTTATTCATGAAAAAGTGCTGCAACGTATTTGATTCTGCGCCATTATAAGTAGTTTGCAATTCCATCCTCAATCGCTTCATCGAAACGTAGTTTTCAATGAAGTCATAGGTATTACTGAGTAAACTATTCTCGGAATCGTTACTTTACAAATCATAATCGTTATATTAAACAACATTAAGTTCTAACTAGACTTGTTTTAGCTGACGGATACCCTTTGCACAGACATAATACCAAAAATATTATATTTACATTGCATGACTCATAACTACCTACTGTATTATTATAATTATTAACCTTGGCACAAAACATGCCATATTGTTATTATTAATACAATATTTTAACCTGAATGTGGATATGACACAATAATAACGTCATCCTCATAAACCAACTTATTAATTACTTAAAGGGAAAAGTACAGAGGTGAGAGCACTTAAAAATGCATTAAATACCTATAAACTAGCAACTGAAGTTAATTGCAAGAAAATGTAAATTAATGTTGAGGGCCGTACATTCATCCCTTAAGGCGGTATTATAATTATGATGCGCGAGAAGGAAGCAAAGCTATACATGTGCATATGCATAACAAGAGATTTGGCTCCAGATTTAAAACTTCTAAGTATAGTGTATTAATAAGGAAGGCCTGTTCTAAGCAATGTTGAATACCCAACACTTCTAAACATTAAAACCCAGATAATTCAATACTACTCATACAAAACCTGCTAGTATTATATAAATAAAATAAAACACGAGAACAAAGAGCTGGAGACGAACATTTGTGTTTAATGGATGTGTAAATAAAGGCGCGGTGTCACACTCGAGACCTTGGCCCAAAGAGAAAACAACTGGATCACGACATAAAGGACTACAATATGATATAAACATCTGGTGACACGCGGGTTGAATAGTGACGCAAACGATGTAGAGGTTAAGGTTGTACTTGAACAAGATGGTTAAAAAACGATGACTAGATAATTATCAAGCTTCACAACTCTTGCTAGAATCACATATGAATCAAGTCACTAATGTCTTTATAATGTATATCTAACTATAATGGCACCTCCTTTAGATAAGTTGACCCAAATAATTGTCGAGATCTATGCTGATAGATAAGAAATTACAGTTTTGTTACGACATGTCATTGTGTACTATTAAGATACCATATTTAAAAGGATAGAACTATGAATACGAAACACAAATTTTATCTTTTACCACGAGTAATAGTTATTCAGTGATATTATACCGAGTTGGATGAGGAATATGTGTACTACGATGGCTGGTCTGAAATTATGACTAAATGAACAAAGCACCCAAATGATGGATGACGCAATCCATTTATTACCGGTGATGCTGTACGATCCGCTGGCAAGACCTCAATACTACAGCAGTTCTCCTAGAAACAGTGCGTAATATTTCTTAAAGAACCTCGTTGGAAATGAACTCAGACGTTTATAAATAGAAAATTGAATCGGAAAGATTATTGGAATTTAATTTTTACACCACACGATTTATTGCCGATACAGGCGTCCAATAAAAAAAGGTAAAAGAAACCAGTCGGTTGTGAAATGAAAACAATAAGGTTACCACAAATTGGTTGCTGTTAACAAAATTGAATTGTGTTCTCAGATGCTAAATAAAACAAGGTTTACTGCTATTCTGGAATAAAACAAGCACTGAGTTTCATTTATATAGCCGCCTTTATGCAAATCTGTTAATCAAGTACAATCTACCTGACCTCGAGAAGCTAACTAACAAGTCGAAACATATTTCATCTGATCTAACACCAACAAGAATTTATTACGTAGAAAGCTTTCTAACAGTTAAAGTAAATGTTTTGATCATAATAATTATAATAGTGTTCACTTCACATCCCTGCGTCAAAAAGCATTTTATGTTTACGACTCCTCTGGTAACTGATATTTAAGTTTCCAAGAAGACATTAATAAATTAAGCTGCTCTTTCATTTTCCTTTTTTGCCATATAAGTATCGGTTGTTCTTAGTTTCTCGCGATGACGTCACGGAGCAACGTTGCAGAAAAACCGGTCGGAATCATGCATGACCGCTGCGGAGTCATCTGCTATCTTGAATCACGTTCCCTGTGCTGTGGTTAGAGCTACATGTCGTAAATAATTTGCATTGAGCAATAGTACAACAATTATTTTAATGACAGTCTTTAAAATATTTTGACACGACGGAGAAATGCCAACAGAAAGTGTTGCGTTTAAGAAAATATTTCTTTGTGAACCATGCTCATAGCATGCTTATCATTCAGAACGCGTAGGTTTATATTATGTGTCATATGGATTGACAAGTAAACTACTGAGCGCGTGTCAGTTTTGCATAACAATCGTGAACAATGCGACCCATGTTCCGTTTTGCGAATGCGTATGACGAAAAGCATTTACTACAGAATAGAAACATAACATCTTAGAACACGATTATTAGAAAAACTTCACGACAGATCACAGGCAAGTTGCTATCCTAGTTTTTATATCGTTTATTGGCATCAATCAAAAGTTACATGATCACTTGATGGCAATCACGCAGTACTGAATAGCTCCTGTAAGGTTCTTTATGAGTTTAATACCTTCGAACGGCTGTCTTTAACAGTAATAGACACTGGTGTTTATGGTTAATCGTCTGTTGCGACACACATTACGTGATGAATACTCTGTGTCTATTCATTAATTAGTAAGGAATGACACGTCCGAAACACACGATAACAACATCTGCATGTATGAAATAATTATTTTTAAAAACAAGGACCGCATAGAGTTGCTTGCATGAATATATTATACCTATTTAGATACGTTCATTGAATATAATTTATGCTTCTTATTTTAATTGCAAATAAGCATACGAACCGTGTGAAGCAATACGTGGTAAATAGCTCTTGACAATTACATGAGCTAAAGGGACTTTAGTACGTAATTTTATTTAGGACATAGCTTTATAAGGATCTTGATTACCATTGCGTTCAACTTTGACTCTAGGATGGGCTAGCGATACATTGTTAACCTTTTAGGATGCATTGTATTTCAGCAAATGCTTTTAAAGCCAATATGGTCACTACAATGTGTTAGGATGAAAAATATTATGGATAATAAAGATAAGATGAAAGATTAAGACGGCTTTATGTTTATCGTAAAGTATTATAGTAAAATAAATCAATGAGAGTTGGTACACAGAGGCAAGTACTCAAGCGTTCCATATGAGTTTTAACTCGAAATTGATCTTTTGAGCACATATACAAGTTAAGCAAAGTCGTCTAAATTAAAAGATTATACGGTACGTAGCAAGATGAACGCAATCAGCTGTGCAAATCTACCGAAGTACTTACATTTAGAATAATACGAATATTGACTAGAAAAGTATACCTTTACGGAAACATTTTAGACGTCGTGTGTGCCAATTATGTTTAAGTCAGTATGGGCGAAAGAAATCTGCCGCTTGATCTATACACAGTATGTACTAGGATGGCATATATTATAGGAGATTCGCATAACACAATACGCTTTGAGAGGTAAGATCACGGCAATTAGCCATCGGGCTGTGGGAGAATAGGAATGCGCGCGACCGTTAGCGTCCGGCTGTGCCATAGTTGGTGACACTACTTGGAAGAAACCACCGTGGTAGCAGCTTTTATTATCCGTAAATCACAGCTTGTAAAATAAGACTACATAGGCTCAGGTTTCGTTAGGTTATGCGTGAAATTGACGTCAGGAATGCTTCTAGGTAATCGTCTGGAGCCGAATCTGCTTTAGTTTTAGAAGGTATAATTTTTTTCTGAAAAGTTGGCATTCTGATTGTACAATATCGACTATCAAGACATCTTTTGTAATCATTTCATTTTGTGCCTGTGAAAGTTAGGATAATAAAGCGATTCTTGTTCTTTTTTAAGCTAGCGTGCTTTTGGTAAATCGCAACTCACAAGTCGAATACCTCGTCTACTGCCGCTAAATAAAGAAGGCATACCTGGTTCATACTAGCTATCTAATTAATTTGTCTATGAACTAACTACTAATCATATTTAAACTTATAATCAATTGGAGTACCCAGACAATTAATTAAATTAATTAGTCCATATTCTGTTTATAAACATCGGTGTATCCCTAGTTTATAATTAGATATGTTTATGACATGTTTTGTTAGAGTAACGGATAACTATGACTAAGCGTACTCAACACATAAATCACTGAATAAGTACATAGTGACATTATTATTCTATAACAAATTATATACACCTAATCTATATATGTAAAACTCTTCCGTTACTGAGTGATTGACAGACAACGCACAGCCGAAACTACTGAACGCAAGAAGCTGAAATTTGGCATGTATGTTCCTTGGGTACTGTAGGAGTGCACTAAGAAGGGATTACCCGAAATTCCCACGGGATTGGGAAGAAATGGATAAATAAAAAGCATGTGCGGGCGTAGCTGCGGGCATCCTCTAGTGGAGTTATAAAGATAAAAATATTGCTAGGAGTCAGGGACTTTAAAATAACTACGAAACAAATTGACGAAAATCGCCAGTATAACTAACTAAAGTTATAACGGTCAAATTAACCTGTCAAGTGTTGGAATGCCAGACATAATTAAAAACCTATTGTTTCTCGCCGCCGGTGTGCCGCTGCGACTCAATAGGTCAAAGAAGTAACGACAAAAACGTTTGGGAATTTACTATCTACGTATATAAATGATTATCCCACAACTGCTTCCATTAAGAGCATTAACAAGGCTGCTATTGAAGTGAAGCGACCTACCTATCAACATCAGGACGTGTTGACATAAGGCCTTCATTGTTAATAGCTAGGATGTCACTTATCAGCTCACCCACGGCAGATAGCTCACGCGTCGCCCCTCTATACGGACACATGCCGATAACAAACGTTTTACCCTGTGGTCAATTCGTTTGTGTGGAAAATGCTAACATACCACGTTCGACGTTGGCGGAAGAACTTCTTCATATATAAAAATTTTATAATTCAGGTGTCGTATGTTTGTGTCAGCAAAACTGGAAAAGTAGTCAGTGGATTGACTTGAAATTTATATATAATGTCGCATTTCTACATAAGACTGTTTTTATGTACTTTTATCCCGAAATTTTCATGACAACAGGACAAGAAAATATCAGAATGAGCCAGCGAAACATGACCGTGTTTAACTAGTGTTTCATAATAATTAATGATGTTAAGAATACTGGAAGCCATTTTCAGTTCTTTTTTTTATTCAACTAAGGTGGCAAACAAGCATACGGCCCACCTGATGGTAAGTAATCACCGTAGCCTATAGACGCCTGCAACACCAGAGCCATCACTGCGTTGCCGACCCTTTAGGAATGGAAGAAAAGAAAAAGGAAGTGGGAAGGAGGAGCGGGAAGGGGAAAAAAAGGGTGATTGGACATCCGGCACTCTCACTCACCGAAAGAAACACAACAGTAGGAATACTACTATTTCACGTCGATATTCTGTGAGAGGGTAGTCCTTTCCCGGTCGAGCCGGCCCATTCATGCTGAATTCAGCATTATGATAATCAGTAAGTGTGTGGCGTTTATTTTCTACTTCATCGTGTCTTAAATTAGCTAATATATGTCTGAAATAACCACCACCGTAGCCTACACTATACACAATTACTCGGAACTCGCTACTATTAAACAGACTCTACCCGCCTATTACTGCGAAATTACGTAGAAGCCTCCTAGTAATAAACGTTGTGCGTTCGCGCAGTTGCAAGCAGTTTTCTTTTCTCCAATTGAATTTGAAATGGCTTGTCATGGAAAAGGAGAAAACGCTACTTAATCCATCAACTGCTAACATAGCTTTTGTAAAAGAGAAACATTTAAATGTTGTATTGTTTACAAAGTTTCACAACTGACACTAATGAAATTTGGTAGTAATATTAACTACAAAATCTGAGGTCAAACTATAGTAAGTAAATTGCCAAAGTGATCGATGTAGTGCCACTTAAATCTCAAAGCTCCTCGCTATTTCATAATATACAACATTAGATACATCGCGTATATTTTACTTAGGATATCCACATTCATTAAACTTAAATAAATTACTATTGTAGCCCCTAGTTGCCTGATAAGTGACATACAATGACTAGATTTTCCAAATTAGTCGAGTTACTAATAATTTAGAATCGCTTCGTCTTTCCTATATAAAGTTCTAGACATGGACTCCACAACGCAAAGATTATGTTAGGCATAATTATTGTGGATTTAATATTAAAATACGGTATATTCTACGATCGGTGTATCTCTGGTCTGGGTTTTATTTAGTCTCAAACCTATCGTTGCCATAAATTGCGTGGCCCTTCAAAATATTGACTTGGCACGCTAAAAATATCAAGCAAGTCAACGCCCTGCGCTACTGTGTGTTTGGTCAAGCACCTCATCAGCATGGAGGAACAATGAGCGGATGATAACGCGTTATCTACGCCAGTCGGGGAAGGGGGGACGGCGCCGGAAATACAACGACTCAACATGGCGGCTTCTCGGAACGTGTGCGTACGCGCATCCGTCTCGAAAGTGAAGAAAACTACACTTCGACCAATGACCTAATACCATTTTGCAACTGGAAATTGTTTTGTTTCGAACTGGGTAAAGAATTTGTCTTTATGTAATTTATATTATGAATACTATCTTATCTGGTTAGGTACGGTGTATAGACAAGTTAGATTATGCAGAGTACGTAAGCTGTTATCGTAATGAAATAATTTGCATAGCTCGTTTTATCGATCTTTGATCTGATCACGCACCACGCTACTATTTCGGTCGGTTAATAATGATATTTCAAGGTGAAATTGTACTATATTTCGATCATTATAATAAGACGGAGATCAATCATTATTTTACGTAATTTGACGTGTCAATTAGGGATAAAAAATTACATATTTCGTTGCAAAATTCCATTCTATAAATGGATTGAAGGTAACCGTTTTGACAGCCATAAGATAGTTTGTTTGCTCAGAAGATAACATAATCTCAACGTTGAGATTTTACACATACTTATCAAAAGTATTTTGACAAAATACCAACTTAAAACATCTAAGATATTGTTGTCTTTTATCTCTCTTGAGAAAAGTGACTTTCCTCACAAAGAGTATTATTATCCCGTCCTCCATTCATGGCTCTGTTACCGACTGACTAATGAGTATCTATTATTGAAGTCCGAAGACGCCTCGTTTTCTCGAGCCGACATTAATTATGCTTTATGTCTGAGTACCTCCGGCAAAATTGATTTTATGCATATCTGACTACAAAGTTGAACTGTAAATTCTCACTTAATATACTGTAACGATTTTCTAAGAAGCGACAGCAGTTATTGCCAGCCCTAAATTAGAACGGCAGACGATGCATGTCGCAATACTCACAATTATGTAGCCGCTGCCAAATAGGATTGGGAGTACCTTCTGCTGCATGATGTCCGAGTTACATGCATTTATAGTCAGTGGATTATTGAGTAATATATTTAGTTATTTTTGCGATACCTATTTGTCCGATGAAGGGCGTTATTTAGCTTATTGTTTTTTATTGACTGCGCTGATATATTTCGTTTTAAATAATACACATCTATACTAATATTATAAAGCTGAATAGTTTGTTTGTTTGTACGCGCTAATCTCAGGAACGAATGGTTCGATTTGAAAAATTATTTTAGTGTTGGATGGCCTATTTATGGAGGAAAGCTATAAGCTATATAACATCACGCTACGACCCACGGGGTCGGCGCAGTAACAATAAACGCGGGTGAAATCGCGGGAACATCTAGTATACATATATAGTATCTACTTCTGCCTAACGTATGGGTAGGCAGAATTGAAGGGATTACCTAGGTACGTTTTAATTCCAATAGGGGACAAATTAAGATAGTGGTTTGAGTCTCGTCTGCAACTTAGCAAAATAACACTAGGTGTGTCTATTCGGAAATAAGACAAAGTCTCAAATTGTAAATGGTAATAGGATCGGTAATAAAGTGAACGTATCAGTAGTCTAGTGCTCCGTTAAATTGGTGATAATGCGCTGTTTTACGGTAATTCGAAACAAATCCAGTGAAATGTGTGGAAGGTAAACTAACGTGGCACTATGTCTTAATGATTTAAAATAAATCATTATCGTCGATACATAAAACAAAGTTAAGCGGCCCTGTTATAATTACTTATATGCGTAAACATACCAAAATTTCCAATTAAATACAAACAGAAGTTTACTGTCCCAATTTCCTGCTACAACGACGTTGGTTACTGTCGAAATGTATGTAAACAATTCTATCTATGTAAACAATAATACTAATCCTTTATTTACAACTGCGCAGTTGTTACTTCGTACGGGAGCTTTGGACTTTGAATAATACATAAGTAATACGAGTTTTGGACTTAGTGGGCGAATTGGCGGCCATTTTGAAAGTTATCATAGCTATTTTGGCGTAGGTGAGAACTTTAAATTTACATAGGTACCTACTTGATCACAATGTTTGCTAATTCTGTTAAACGCTCGTGGGTATATGTAAACAGAATGCTTATGCTTGTGTGTACAAGCATAAGTGGATAATAACAGAAATTTATTGAGATATTTAAATATGCATAGACTAAACGTATACTATGACAGTGAGAATTATTACGTCAATGGCAGGACAGACTTTATTTCTCTATAAAGACTCGAGAATTGTGCTGAATTAAAACGAGTCTCAGAAGTACTAAATAAAAACTATTTAAAAATAGTTTCTGCAACTAATGGCACCTGCCTCTCTGTCTGGTCGGTCACAGCATCCAAACATCTTTATTTCAAAAATACATTTTAACGCATAACTGATCGGTAGTTCACCTGCACGGGTGTCGGCAAAAACCCGAGGTCCGCACGATATAATCAGCCGCGAAGGACGCGTGCTTGCGTACGCGCGTGTTACATCCCTCTCTGACTTATAGTGGCGTCTCAATTGCTCTGCTCTATAATCAGACAGGTATTGCTTTTATTGCTATCTGGACCAGTCAGCAAACGAAACTGGCTTCTGTAGTATGATGAATTTATGAATATTGAATAATGAGAAATAATAATAATATATTTATTTATTCAGACAGAGTCCAAACATAAATGAACATTTGAAAAAACATTCAAATATTTGTTTAAAATGTTATCCTCTAATTTTCTTTATAAAAGTGAACTTCTACAGTAATGTTGTTTAAAAACTGTACTGCAGGTGACTTTAGACTTTAGAGGCTTTAAATATTGAGTACATCCAAACTTATAAAATATATCTAAGTATTGATTAAAAGATTTATTTTGCATTTGGATCAAGGGTGACTATCACTCACACACATTTTATAATTCAGCCAAAAATAATTAATAATTTGATTATTAAGTATAAAAAAAAATTATTATGACCAATTCTAGAACAAAATTTATAACAAGTATAGACAGCCAACACAAAGCATCTTGTTTTTTAAATGACAATGCTAATTTTACTAGTGTGTTGTGCCTATAAAATACTAAAAAGCTGTTATATAAATATTATTACAAAAAAAAAGTGTACAGATATTTTGTTGCCATACAAGACCATATTAACAAGACCTTCATTTGACCACTACTATGGAATTTATGCACTGTATATTCAGAATGCAAAAGACTACAAACCACAAAATTCTTAAGAACCTTGAAGATGACTTCATTTATGAATTATACTTATGTTTTTTTAGTCTATGGTTTTCCTTTGATTTCCTATGATAAGATTTTATTTACCTATTGAGTCACAGTGGCACACCTGTGGCCAGATACAATAGAATTTTAATTATGTCTAATCAAAGACTTGACAGATTAATGGTATTATATTTTATAGGCAAATGGATTATATATTATGAGTGTACTGTGTACCATTTGTCATAAGCTTAGCAATGCACCTTTCTTATCCATAACTTTGTAAGATCCTTATTTAACTGGCTATTTAATATATTTCGCCTAATTAATAAAATACATAATATCAAACACATTAGGGATATTTAAAGAAATATAGAATATATTATATCACCAGCATTGTGGATTTTTTTACTTAATTTAGTTTAAAGCATCTCTATATGATTATCATCATCATCATCATCTAGTATATGACAGCATTAAATTAAATTGTAAGCATTCCTCTTCTTATTCAAATGTAGTCTATAGGTAATAAAAATGAATGATTAACACTATGTGGGTTCCTATAATATATTGTGAAAAATATACAGACATATTGTGATACTTATAGTGTTTTATTATAATTGCTATTAAATTATTCAAAATACTAAGTAAATTTAATGGATATTCATTCGCATAGCACAATAACAGTCCAAGGTCTAATTATATTTAATTTTTCTGGCAAAATTATTACAACTTAAGTTGGATGAAAATTTGAGAAGCAATGGACGTGTTGTTTCTATATAATATGATAAATATTGTGATAGGCAATAATTATTACACAAATAACTCTGTTGACTTTAAAGATAAACAAAATCACACATTCGTACCACCAAAACTCAAGGCTGAATGCAAAAATACGCGTGAGTCACTTCGTGTCTAATAAAAACTGCATAAAAATGTTATAGTTCGTATTTTAAATCTGATTCTAAAGATGTAGAGAGGTTAGTACAGACGGTCAAGCAGTTCATTGTTTATCTAAACAATTGTTATACTGACCGAAGCTTTCTGTCAATTTTAGCATAACCCCTCCAATGTGCATGTCTCCTTTCACGACCATAGTCCGCTTCTCGTTAAGGTCCGTCACGTAGATCGTGAGGTTCCATGACCCATCACCGACCACTTCGCCGTCCGCCAACATTTTCACGATTTCTTTTTCACTTCACAATGTAAATGTCACTTGCGAATGAGCATCGCGAGTCGCGATGATACAGTAACAATTTCAAGTTGCACGTCCAACAAAGGCGCTAGACTTCAATCAACTGACATTAGACATACTCATAGTGACATATCATTTCCATTTTTTTGACAACTCTAGGAATAGTGATGGAAGCAGCTTGACCGAACTTGATGGTAATGTCAATTGTATCGTTTAGTGACGCACTATTGCATTATAAGAAGTTCTATTTAAGAGTGGTATAATCGAATGCAAGTTACTTTAACTCGATTCTTTGTACATTCTAAAAGCATGCTTCTTGTGAAAATTATTTAATGGCCTAATTGACAAAAATTTCATATCTTCATAGTTAAAGGAGTAGCCATTTTACCGAGCTACTATACTAAAATTGTGTAGTTAATTAAAATACTCATTAATAATAAGTTAAATAACAGAACATGTTGAAATGTATTTTATCTCATATTATTGTTCGATATTTTTTTTGTATACATGATATAATGCTAAGAACCATATTACAAAAAAATTTGATAGGTATAATGTATAATGATGATAGAAGCGAGGAATCTTTCAACTTTTTATTTCTGGTTTCCAATAATCTAAATATTAATAAAAGCATAATCGTCCATTATAATTTATAATACAAAAATGCATCTCCTACGATTTATTAGTAGGATCAAACCCTAAGATTTATTATAGTTTTAATTAAAAAATATTTAACATTATAATAATGATATTTATATGTGCTACCAACAATATGTACCATAATCATAATAATTATGTCACACATATTTTTACAGCATACGGTTCGGTTATAGCCTTATTTATTGTAGATTATTAGATAATAATAATAATAAACCCCTCTGGGACAGTCGTTATCTCCTCATGAGACTAACGCGATATCGGAGGGCATAGTACCGCAGGGCAGCTTGTGGCGAGCTGAATGTGAGTGGCGACACTGCGGTCCTGAATGCCTCAGAGAGTCGATGAGGGCCTCGTCCCCAGCTTGCCGTTACTGGTTGACTGGGGTGGAACTTCAAGAGCGCCCGTAGGACTCTTAACTCTGGCTTGCCTTGATCGGCCGGTCAGAGGGGGGCTGCTAGAGCTACATGCTTGCGGGTGGAAGTGTCATTTTCAAGGGCATAACTACGGGGAAACCCGCTCCGGGTCTCTATTTTCACGAGACCCGTGATGGTGAAACCGGCGCCGCACCGCTCGACACCCCTAGCCGCTCGCACCGGTGTTGTCCTCTGCTGCTGGCTTGTATGCCTATCGTGGCTATTCAGGGGGCCCATCTAGTGAGTTGGCGAGTCACCGTCTGTCCATTCGATTGATGCTATTAGAGTATTCAGGGCAGACGCCGTTTTATCATCCATAGTTACCAATATACCAGTCCATCAAACACCCATACCCATAGCCCATATATTAGAATCCATACGTAGTAATAGTCCTACGCCTGCTGCGTCTAGCGCCGCTGTAGTTGTTCCATCCCACCTTTGATTAAAACTCTCGAAGGGCCTCTTCACGTTGGACCCATGTCTCCGTGTAAGCCTCCCAAATGGCCGGGTATTTTTTCCTAACGTATTAGGAATATACCCGTGAAAGAGAAACAAACTAAGCAGAGCTTGTACTATGGGTACTAGACAATGGATAAACATACATATATACTTTTTTTTTGTAAATACATAAATATTATACATAGAGACACCCAGACCAAGACAAACATCCATGTTCATGCACACAAATGTTTGACTTGTGCGGGAATCGAACCCGCAACCTCAGGCGTGGCAATCGGTACACTAACCACTACGCCATCGAGGCCGAGAGATTGATGGTAGAAGTTTTAATTTATCTTTTCTAGTATTAGGCTTATATTTAATTTTAAAATAATTGTTTATGCACGCCTTATATAATACACTCGGCGTCAAAAAAATCGCACCTTTGCAAAAATTTAATTCAATTCGGTTTATGTCGCGTTTAATCCTTTGTATGGTTGTTTTATGCTATTTATTTGAAAGGTTGGTAGGTATAGTAACAGTAAAATACAGAAATATGCATTCAATTACAATCGTTTAAAAAAAAAAAGGTGCATGTGTCAAGTGAAAAAATTATCTTTATTAGGAAAAAATATTCAAACAAAAACAGGCATTAAAATTACAAAACAACAAAAGAAATTAATAAAAAATGCTACTTAAAACCTAGTGCAACCCCCTCTTGCTCTAATAACAGCTTCCAATCGTTCTTGCATGGACCCAATCAGCCGTACCACACTATCTTGAGGAATCCTATTCCATTCTTCAATTACAGCATCATGGAGGTCTTGTAGAGTTCTGGGGCAGGATCACGTAACCGTACTCGTCGTTTTAGTTCATCCCAGAGATGCTCTATTGGATTCAGGTCTGGGCTTCTTGCTGGCCACTGCAAAACTGGAATCCCAACCTCGTGTAGATAATCCTGCACGATTACTGCGGTATGGGAACGAGCATTGTCGTGCATTAAAGTGAACCCATCCCCAACATATCCTGCATATGGGACTACATGCATGTCCAGCACCTCGGTTATGTACCGATGAGCGGTTAGTGATCCCTGACCACGAGCACCTCCAGTCCGGGATACGCAAACGAGTTCCGTCTTGCCGTCGACTGAAATTCCGCCCCAGAACATGCAAGATCCCCCTCCATATTCCACTGTCTCCTCCAAGCAAGCTTCAGAAAACCGTTCGTTTCGCCTTCTGTACACTCTCCTTCGCCTATCGTTAACGAAGAGACATACTCTCGTCTCATCTGAGAAGAGTACGGTCCTCCATTGTTCAAGATCCCAGTTGAGATGTTCTCGAGCGAACTGTAATCGCTCTCTACGATGCTGTGGCGTTAATTTCGGGCCCTTGGCTGGTCTTCTGGCCGCAATACTCTTTTCTCGCAGCCTTCTTCTAATCGTAGATGTGCTTACTGCGGTTCTACGAGCCCCACGGAGCTGCTGTTGCAGCTCAACAGCATTGGAGAAACGGTTCCGCAATGACGTCGTCACAATGAAACGGTCATCTCTCTCAGATGTACAGCGCCGTCTTCCTGATCCTTGTCTCCGGGTGTAGCCCCCAGTCTCTTGAAACCGTTGGAGCACTCGACGAATGGCAAAACGGCTCAAGTTCAGTTGTCGAGCAACATCACACTGTCGCATCCCTGTTTGCAGTAGTGCTATCACTTGAGCGGCTTGATCTGCAGTGGTATCCATTTTGTAGGGCTGTTTTCTTGTGTTCTCTATTTTCATGTGTTCTCTACAACGTCTGGATGTCGAATGACCTAATTTTGATGCTTACTGCCCTTTTTATAGCCCATGAAAGTGCGGCAAGTTGTGGTCTATGTAACGAGTATTTGGATATCATTTTCTTCAACATGCAGTACATGCGGTTGTTTAAGGAATTTATTCATTAGGTTGTTGTTTAATAAAAGCTAATTAAATGTACTTTCAATTAATATTAACATTGTTTGGGGTAAACGTACTGGTTTGCAAATTATTAGGCTTTATAACTTATTTTCAGAGAAGTGCGATTTTTTTGACGCCGAGTGTAGTATATCCTATTTGCCCATATATATTATTTTCAATTTAATTATTTATCAACAGTCATAGGGTCATAACGTCAACAATGGCTTCGGTTTTTCTAAGATGACAACCCTTTGGTGAATTTATAATCTGTTCACTGTTGGCGACTTTGACACTTGACAGTTGATGAATAATGAACTGTGCTACGTTCAAGTTTTGTTTGAGTTTTCAAGTTATTTGTTTAATTAATAAATGCCTCGATATTGTCTAAAGTATACCAAATGTTACATATTTTTTTTATAATAATAACTATTTAAACACATCCTACCATCCCTATGAATAGACACAAAAATACTTCAAAAGAAATGGTATCAATGAGGAATAAAAATAAAGGTAAGAACATTCACAGCTTTTATAACATATAAATAAATTCTATCTATTTATATTGTTAAGTGAAGTAATTATGATAATATTATTGGTAAAGGGGAATTATAACAACGGCTTTTCTTAGTTTCAGTATCATGTTCAACGCCAGAACATCGAGCGGAATCTCCGTCAAGGGATAGTGACTCGATGTGTGACTCGGACGCAGCTAGCCCTGTGCCATTCTTATGCACTCAAGATGGAGCAGAAGGCGAAACAGATGTCGTATGGAATTTTTACACCCCGAAATCAGAACACGCAGCTAAATCACGCTATAAAAATTCTACACCAGTTAGTCGAAGATCAAAAAGAACAGTAAAACCCAGACTAATTGAAAAACAACTACCCAAACGTAGAGCAATAAAAGTGCCACAGAAAAAGACTGAGTTATTCCAAGAGCTTATAGAATTAAATCAAAATTTGCATGAATTGATAGCGAAGAAGCCCCAAAATAATTTTACAGAGAAACTAAATTCAGGAAGTGAAGATGATATTTTTAATGAGTCACCAGAGTATTCTCCTAAAAGCAGGTTACGAAGTAACTCACGATGTTTGAGGAGGAATGTCCTTAGTTCAAATTTTGTGAAGCCTGACCCAGATGCCGCTTTAGAATCGGATGACTCTATGAATGAATGTCTAATAAAAGCCAGCCAGGTTGTAGAGGAAAATATTAGAAATGAATCATCTGCAAAAAGACCATGTTATGAATCTAAGTTTAACAATAAATCTTTAAGGTCAGATTTTAATTTTAAAATGGATCAAGACTCAATGGATGCAATACTGAATAGTATAAAATTAGAGTCACCCGTCATAAATAGTGTGAAAAAATGTGATTCTCCAAAGTTAAATGATTCATTTGATAGTTTTGTTGGCAATTTAAATGATAGTGCATTGGAAAGGTTAACACAGATGCCAGTTAAAATAGATACATCAAAAACGAAAACTAAATTGAACAATTCAAAAAATGATAATAGTTGGACCATAAAGGAATTGGTTGTGCATGAGAGTAGTCCATCTACTAGATCTGTTTTTAGCCGTCATAGTTCAATGCCTGAGTCCCCAACAATAATAAATGTAAATAAACCGTCTACTAGTGGCATGGCCTTTGGCAGATATAATTCAATGCCATTTGGCAAAGATGTGGAGCCAGAAACAGGTATGTTTTAAATAATAATGTACTTTACTTCACAAGGAATAACCCATAGCTTGTAAATGTATCGCCAATCATATACCTGAATCATCAATAACATAAAATTACTTGCACTGCAGTAGTAGCTGCCAATAATCTTGATATGATCATCTCACAAAAAAAGTTAATACATATATGATCTGAGTTCAGGCTGAATTAAACCTGTTGTTTCAAATATTAAAAGGTTTGCTACAAGTAGTTCTTAAAAATTATAAATTTGATTATTATGGAGAAACTTTTAAGTGCTATGGTTGTTTAACTAAACCTTTGGTTGTATTGGAAGTAGACATATTATAGACTAGATGTGCCCGCGGTTTCACCTGCGTTTATCGTTACTGCGCCGCCCCCGTGGGTCGTAGCGTGATGTTATATAGCCTATAGCCTTCCTCGATAAATAGGCTATTCAACACTAAAAGAATTTTTTAAATCGAACCAGTAGTAATCACACAGAATAAACCAAGAGAAACATCGTTTGTACTATGTCTGTAATGGGTAGTTTTTTTGCTGCGATGTTATTTTAAAACTGCGATATATCCTAAGATATTCGTTGAAATCGAATGATGTAAAGGGCAATTTTGTTTTAAATGAAATACTTGTGATGAATAACGTATTTATTTAGATAAGGATTAATATCATGTTTATAAAAATACCTTCGCAAATAATGCATTATTTTAGAACAAATTTCGTTAGCATAAAAATGGTTATAGTGAGCCAACCTTAAAAGATAGACATATGCTGTCGCGAACTTTTTTTTAGAACTTTTAAAGGGGAACAATTCTGTCATACATTATTTTTGCGAAACTGTTTAGCGCAGCGCACGCAGCGAAAGCTCTCAAAAGGAAAAAATACCCTCCGATTTTGAAACCTTCTTCATTGGTGCTTCGGTCCTATTGATCTTAGCGTGATGATATATAGCCTATAGCTTTCCTCGATAAATGGGCTATCTAACACTGAAAGAATTTTTCAAATCGGACCAGTAGTTCCTGAGATTAGCGCGTTCAAGTTAACAAACAAACTCTTCACCTTTATAATATTAGTATAGATAATATCTTATATAAAATAAATTACAAATTAACTTTATCTCTGTTGATGACCTATCAGTACAGTAGGTATACAGTTACGACTCAACATTACTTTATTATTTGATTTAAGGTCATACATAGCCCACGTATCAACTAGGAAAGGGATCGTTACTATATCGCCTTTCGCCTCATCTTCAAACAGGCGTCAACCTAACGTAACCAAAGCGGATCAGCGGCTCCGGCTACGGCTAGGCGACGCTGCGCATATGCCGCGCTCACTTAAATCATATTAATATGAATATTTACCCACTTCTTCAATGAATTTATCCCTTTTCATTGTTATTTTTTGTTTGAAATCTAATCTACAAATTCAATAAAACATGCGCGCAACACTACTGGTATTTGTCTTGTCAATGACAGCACATTCGGCAACAGTAGTGTACGGAGAGACGTAAGCGCGGGGACGACGAGCCGTAAGTGCGGTGACTACAAGTTGACCACGCGCACCGCACCGCGGTTCGTGAGCTTGTCCCAAGGCGAGGCGATTACGTTTCGATTTCGATTAGTGTGCGTTGCAGTAGGAAGTTTCATACAAAGAATACTGTACGGCTTGAGTTCATACAGTGACGATCCGTTTCCGATATGTGTGCCTTTATGCTCTATAATAATATTATCAATTTGCACATTGTATGCAACTTGATAAAATAGATGTCCTTGAATGTATATGCTTATGATATTAAATTATCTGCATCTATATGGCAATATTCACATTATTACAAACCAAACAAATTTGTATTATGCTTCAGAAATGTAATGATTTGTTAGATGGATAGTATTTTGTTATACAGAAACCAGCATACCAGAGGAAACTCTATTACTGTTACATGTCTCCTATTTCTTTAATCCTTATCCTTAGAAAGGAAGAAAAGTGCAATTGTTATCTCTGGTTTTGCAAGGCTTATCTATCTGATATTTATAATCTGGTATTTAATTTCAGAGCCTGGAGATTCACCTATAAGATGCACACCAGAAGAAATAAAAAAGAAACACCAGCTTGCAAGAGAAAAGCTGATGGCCAAGAGACTCTTACCATTTACATCATCACAGAAAACAATTCTACCTACACAACCAACACAGTTATCTCAGCCTCTTGTTGTTTCAAAACAAGTTGAGGCACCTACACTGCCTAAAAAGCAAGAAATAGTTGCTACTAGAAAGTTCCAACCTAGGATTGCAACTGCTGCTACTAATATACAAAATAAACCTGTTGAACATACTCAAAAACAGTCAAACTCCTTGGATATAAAGTCCATAATTGAAAAGAAAAGACAGGAGGCACTAATGAAATTAAGACGTCGACAAAATCACAGCAATATGATCTAATTAATATTGTTTCATATTTATTGTGTTTTATTAAAATTATGTTCAAATTTAATTTAGTGATATTAATGTCCATTCAGTGATTTTATACTATAATGTGATATTGAGAATAATGATTATTAAATCGATGATGTTAATTATCAATTAATTTGTCTTTTCATTTATTTAATACAGTTCTTAGTCAGTGGTTTCCTGTTTATGCACCTTACCTATAGTTGGTTTTATTAAAGTAGCCGGCTGGTAATAAGTGTTTACATAACTAACGAGCGTGTCTCACAGGAACGCTTTCATGTCTTCTCTATTAACTAATAATGTAAATTATGATCCTAATCTGTCATGTTTCCATCATACATTTTTATCACCTTGTCCAGAGTTGGGTGTCTGTCCAGGGCGCTAGTGAACTATATATAACTACACAATACCCAGGGATAGCGATGCAAACTAGAGAATAAACCGCCTAGTTCTCTACGGGCGCAAGCCCGTAAGACAACGTTCCAGTAGTAGCTAGACTGGCTAGTGACTGTTATTATATTTATTACTATGTCCCTGTTCAAGCACTGTTTCATCACGTAGCATGCAGGTTCTGATCGGTTACATCTAGTAAGCAATGTACTATATTGCTTGCTAGATTTTGGTCTATCAGATGCTGCAGCCAGACTTGAAGGATATGTAGGTAGCCTTGGTTATTAGAGCTTCAAGTAAATTTTATCAATAAGTTAAAATTCGGTGCCATCCGCATATTGTTTTTACTATATGAATATACTACTATATGCATTCTGAACATGGACAAATTTGTAAAATGTAAAGTATGGTCGAAAGGCCAATGTAAGGTACACTAATGTTGATATTATCAAGCAAAATACAAAATATTCATGGTTAAGTGAATTTAAAAGTTTAAGCTGTCACATACAAAAACTGTCATGCTGTCATTCAAATTTCAAAGTCAAAATTATTTTAGGTTGCGAATTTGTAGAAAACTAGTATTTCGCCGTAAATATTATTGTTAAAGTTGGAATTTAGAGAACAATATAAAACAAAAACGATTAATTTAAGATATTAGTATTGATAGAGTATATATTTGAATATATTTGTATATAATACCTATCTAATTGTTTACGAATAACGACCAAAAATGGCATTAAATTACGTACGACAAATTGCACGAGCTACATGCAGAATGAATACGAGCGTGTGTAGCAACATCCAGAGGCAAATCAGCACTAGCAGGCCCCTGAAACTTGGTATGATTCCCATTGTTGTGGAACAAACAGGCAGAGGTGAACGCGCTTACGATATATACTCTAGACTGCTCCGTGAAAGGATTATTTGCCTAATGGGTCCCATAAATGATGAAATAAGTTCATTAATCGTTGCTCAGCTGCTCTTCTTACAATCAGAATCCAGCAAAAAGCCAGTTCATCTTTATATAAATTCTCCCGGTGGCAATGTTACTGCTGGGCTGGGAATATACGACACAATGCAGTACATAACTCCGCCTGTAGCTACTTGGTGCGTGGGGCAAGCTTGCAGCATGGCATCCCTTCTTTTAGCTTCTGGAGCCCCAGGAATGAGACATGCACTTCCTAACTCTCGTATCATGATCCATCAGCCTTCTGGTGGTGTTCGCGGCCAGGCTACTGATATTCAAATCCAAGCTGAGGAGATTTTGAAGCTTAAGGCACAGATAAACCGTCTGTATGTTAGGCACACCGGTTTGGAAATAGAGAAGGTGCAAAATTCGATGGAGAGAGATCACTTTATGTCTCCAGTTGAAGCGAAGACTTTTGGGCTGATAGACAATGTTCTTGAGCACCCTCCTTCACATGCAATGGAGCAGCAGTGTGCAGTGGGAGCAGGAAGTAACGCTGCACCCGTAAAGCCTGATCACTGAATGTCTAGGGCAAAGAGTCTATGTGCAATCAGAAAAGCTGGAGTTAGGATTATATTGGTAATAATTATTTGTGATAGTAATTACAGATAACTTATTGTTATGATAGTAAATTGTATTTTTTATTAACATGTTGTTTTATTTTTATTCAAATGTCGAAGCTACAGTTGTTTTTTAAAACTAAAATGCATTCAATATAAAATATATCACAACAGAGAAAAAGTTATTAATCTTTGTCTCTCTATTGTTACTGAGAGTCAATGCAATTTGACTTTTAATAGACATAGATTTATATGTTTAGGAACATAATTATTATCCATGACTATTCATTTAGCAAATAAATTATGGTAAACTAGCTTTTGCGCGCGGCTCCGCCCGCGTGGTACTACATCAATAAAAGTAGCTTATGTCCTTCCCCAGGTTTTAAACTATATCTGTACCAAATTTAATCTAAATCGGTTAAGCGCCTAAGCAGTTTAGCCATGAAAAGTTACCAGACCGACAGTTACTTTCGAATTTATAATATTAGTAAGGATAATATTAAGACATTGGTTACCTACATTGTTATAGATTAATATTATACTGTTATTATTGATTATCTATACAAACATATAGAAAGGAGCAACTGAGGCTGTATGCGTTTTAAAAGCTGAGTGAAAGGTGTTCCCATATACAGGGATAGGAAATGAGCTAGCTCTAGAAAGGCGCACAGCTGTAGCCGAGTGTTAAGGAAGCGCAGACGGAATAACTAACTAGCTGTTTCGTTTGTTTTCAAGCTGGAATTTCAGCTGCTCGCTGCAGCCTGTTCACTGCAATCGCTACATCCCTGACATCTTGTGAGCGTAACATCGCGGATAGAACATTTGGAAATAACGATATCTAATTGGTTATTTCGTAACATTTCACCTATCCGCTCCTCTCCGATTTGGTGGAAATCGTAACCTTACAGAATGACAATCTGATTGCAAGATCTAGTCAATTGAAATTTTGCATACATGCTTCTTATATAACACTAGATGTTCCCGCGGTTATCGTTACTGCGCCGCCCCCGTGGGTCGTAGCGAGATGTTCCGTGTACCGTTCCGTAAGGAGCCGACCATGACCACGCGTCTGAGCCGCGCGGCATGGTATCTCGCAGAGTTTTCGGCCGGCCTTGCACATTATAAATGCGCGCGCAGTACTTGATCATTATTTTGCTGCGTATGTTATTTTAAAACTGCGATATTTCCTAAGATATTCATTGAAATCGAATGATGTAAAGGGCAATTTTGTTTTAAATTAAATACTTGTGATGAATAACGTATTTATTTGGATAAGGATTAATATCATGTTTATAAAAACACCTTCGCAAATAATGCATTATTTTAGAACAAATTTGGTTAGCATAAAAAAGGTTATAGTGAGCCAACCTTAAAAAATAGACATGCTGTCGCGGACTTTTTTAGAACTTTAAAGGGGAACAATTCTGTCATACATGATATTTGCGAAATTTTAACTGTTTACGCAGCGCACGCAGCGGATGCTCTCTAAAGGAAAAAAACCCTCCGATTTTGAAACATTCTTCATTGGAGCTCCGCTCCTATTGATCTTAGCGTGATGATATATAGCCTATAGCCTTCCTCGATAAATGGGCTATCTAACACTGAAAGAATTTTTCAAATCGGAGCAGTAGTTCCTGAGATTAGCGCGTTCAAGCAAACAAACAAACTCTTCAGCTTTATAATATTAGTATAGATACGACAACCGCTAAAGATTTCCATATAATAATATCCACCCTGTATTGTACTGTCCCACTGCTGGGCACGAGCCTCTTCTCAGTGTGAGAAGGGTTAGGCCATAGTCCACCACACTGGCCTAGTGCAGGTTGGTAGACTACACATATTTCGAGAAAATTGTAGAGAACTCTCAGACATGCAGGTTTCTTCACGATGTTTTCCTTCACCGTTAAAGCAAGCGAAAATTAACTGTTTAATACGCATATAACTTCGAAAAGTCAGAGATGTGCGCCTTGGGTTCGAACTTGAGACTTCTGCGTGGTAGTCCAACGGTTTCCCACTAGGCTATCGCTGCTATTATTATTAAGTTTTCCATATTATGTACATAGGTACTGATAAAAATACGACATCTTAAGTGAATTTATTTAAACAGGATTTCCATAAGGTTTTACATAAGGTATAGGTTGGTTTCATTCTACATTGCACTGGAGTACCTACTTATAAATGAGTACGTCATACCTAAGTTAATAAAATATACATTGTTAGTGGTAGTGGTTGGCGTCACGTTCGTGTCATATTTTCTGTTTTGTGGTGTATACCTATACACAGTGCCCGATCCAGGCAAGATTTACGATCCCGTGAGATCCAAATATGGCATGTTCCTTGGTTGCTATTATTCTTACTACCGAGGCTTTGAAAGCGCTCCTTGGGTCTTGGTGCTGGGAGCGGCCGCCGGCCGTCTGTAGGTACCTATTAAGTAAAACAAAATAAATATCAAATATTCCATTTCCAACAACTATATAAAGATCTAACCGCTTTGTTTTTCTTTTTGTACATTGATTGTTTTAGTAAAGTCATTTATTTAACAAACACAATTCAAGTTTCTATAAACTTTTATCATCCTAAAATAACACTTGGCAATTACCTACATAATATACAATGATTACTGTCTGTGTATTTATAATCAAAAATGCATAATATCATAAACTCTGGCTCAAAGTATACCCAAATAGAAATGCCGAAGGCGAAAAACTAAAAGCTACAGAAATATTCAAAGTGCTGGGTAGTATCATGATAATTATTCTGATTTATACATATTGTCGGAGCAGAATAGCTGGGCGGTAGAATTGTTTGTGTAGTTTAAAGTTCAACAAAATGTTGCTTAGTCTATCTGCATATAGGTCTACTGATAAATAATAATATTATGTACACGTAGGTACCTATTATTTATAGGTACAATATTTTTCTACATGGGCGGACGAACTGGCGACAATTGTCGATTTGCCAAAGATGCTGAAAGCACCGAACAGAGCTGGAACAAACTCATGCGATTTCGCCAATGGGGTAGTTATTAAGCAGTGACCCGAATGCAAGCCTAACATACCTAATTGTAAGAGGTTTATTGGGTTAGCAATGTGTACTGTTGTTTTCTAGTTTAGATGGACACAGATTACAATGAACCTAACCTATGTATGTGTAATCTATGTACCTGTTCCTTTTGAACTGGACAATGACTGAACAATAGGTATAACCGACAGTCTTTTATAATACCTATCATTATAAAACAATGTCAGCTGTGACGTGCTGTTATATTTTTTATGCTTGTTATATTTCAACATCAGAGGTGCCTGTTATTAGATAATTATAACAGGTACCTGTGGTGTTAAAAACTGTCTGCGTCTGCTATGATAACCGCTTATCTTTAAGCGGGTCGGCGGGTTGTATGTTCATATGCTACTTTATTAATTAGTGATTGAAAAATACAAAGCTTAGATACCCACTTTTTATACGTATTTTGTGCTAGAGCTTTTAAAATTATAAATTATATATATTGGCAGAGGCGTCTTTACCTAGTGTGCAGGGTGTGCGGTGTACACGGGCGCAGCGGGTAGGGGGCGCCGCGCCGGCCTCGGCACTTTCAATGAACCTGCGCCCGTGTTATGACGCTGGATGGATGTTATAACTCAACCCCACGTAAAAAGAGCTCCGGTTTGCATACATTTTGTATGGCAACCGGAGCTCTTCTTATATAATTGTCTCGAGTTACTGCAAAGCAAGGCGCGCCACGAGCGGCTCTTACAATAGTAATTTTTGTTTCAACATGAAACCTTAAAACAGATAATTATACAGTACTAGCTTTTGCGCGCGGCTCCGCCCGCGAGGTACCTACATGAATAAAAAGTAGCCTATGTCCTTCCTCAGGTTTTAAACTATACCTGTACCAAATTTCATCTAAATCGATTGAGTGGTTTAGCCGTGAAAAAGTAACAGACAAATAGACAGAGTTATTTTCGAATTTATAATATTAGTAAGGATGTATAGACAACCCTGTCCGATCCATTAAGGGCTTATTTCTCTCTTAACAAACCTGCTAAGAAAAAATTATCTATATTATCGTAAAACGCCTACATAATATTTTTAAGTAGAGTATTGATAAGAATTTTTACCCTTAAATTACCGAAATTTCGCACAGACTGGCAACACTAAACCGCGGCTTATTTGATGTATTTATTTTTCTATTAAAATTTGTCGGCTTTTCCGCCTCATTGCTCGCTGCGTTTGTACCTAGACAATCGCACCGCGTTAGGGATGTAACTCTTCTTCTCCCTAGCCTTTATTATTCCCAAGTCACTTGGGGTCGGCTTTCTAGTCTAACTGGATTTGACTGGATATCAGTTTTTACTCGGAGCGGCTGCCTCCTGACCTACGCAACCCGAAGGCTAACGATACCCTAAGGCTAGAACAGTGTCAGGATATTTATTAGAGGGCACTGACTGCCCAATAACGACTGCCATCGATGTTCATGGCAGCCGGGACCGACGGCTTAACGTGGTCTCCGAGGCACGGAGCAGGCGATAATTGTCAATCAATACGCACATAATTTCGAAAAGTCATAACTTCCGAAAGTCAGAGGTACGCGACGTGGCCGCGCGTGGGTTCGGACCTGAGACCCTCTGCATTGCAGTCTGTTTGTCTCCCTACTGAGCTATCGCCGCTTGTTCGCGTTAGGGTTGTAACTATCGATCAAATAAAAATATCGAAGTAAGAAATTTTAAGGATGCAAGTTAATTTATTTGTAAAATACAAGAAAGACTCTTGTGTGCAAAACTCAGCTTTATGTAATTATACGTTTTCTTTAAATTAAATAAATAAAAATAATACATACAAAGACTAACGGCAGTATCCCCGAAGAGTTGGGTATAGGTGTACCTATTATTACACCACGTTTTACCAGCTAAGTTTTTACTTGCGTTTACCGTACACATTTTACGACGCCGTAACCATGTTGTTGCTGAGAAATACGTAAAACAAACAAACTCAACTGACATTTTGCACGACCCCTTTAATCCAACCTGAGACCTCTATCGAACTCGCCAATTTATTCAATTATTTTTTATCACTAACAGGTGAGTGTCGCGTCACTACCAAAGGCACGTGCCGGCACCTGTTTTGATTCGTTTGAAAGCACGCCGACAATCATTGCGAATTCGGCTGTTGATAATAAAAAATAAAGTTCAAATTGGCATGGATGAAGGCGGCATTTCTCAAAGGCATGTGTACGTACGCGTGTTGCACTTTAAGTTCTACCGCTCCGCTACACCGTGATTTTGCGATAGGCCTTGACGCAATGGCTTAAGTATTATATTTGAGTAAACATGTAAATATGAAGTAAATCGGCTTTGATTCAAATGATATAAAAAGTAAGGTTTGATTTGTTATTAGCTGCCACAACTATTGCGACTTTCACCAGAGTCGGAGCTCATCAAAACCTCCCTAGCTAGCGAAATTTTAAGTCTGAATATAACATTACATCGAGCGAGTGATAGTGATTAGATACATAGATCATTTTTTATTTTTCATATCTTCAAAAATTCAAACCGTGGAAGGATTTGGACTTAGATAAAAAAAGCACATTCTTCTAATTCAGAAAATAAACTGTGCCATGCTGGCTCTTCAGATGTGGAGAAGTTAGAGCTCTTCAATGAAATCGGATTATTACCGATGTTCATTGACGATTCCATTACGCCCTTGGATATTTTAAATTATTTGTTTGCGAATAAATTAATTTCAGTGTTCCCAAATCTATCCAGAGCACTTACGATTTACCTCACATTGCGAGTCACAGTAGCATACAGGGAAAGATCATTTTCTAAACTAAAATAATTAAAACTATGTTAGATCAACATTGTCGCAAAGTCGATTGACATCGTAGTATTGAACATAAAATCAAAATTGAAGTCAGTGACATAATTAAGGATTTTGCTAATACAAAAGCACGAAAAGTAACTTTTGTGTAATAAAATTATATTTATGTTGGTTACGTACGTCCTGTAATAATTTGTTATTAAATTATTTTTTTCGAAATAACCACAAAATCATGTTTTGTTATTTTTGTCATCCCTTCCATCCCAAAAAACTTCTTATCCGTGTACATTGACCTAGCATCAAGCTTCCCGAATCTGTCAAATGTATCCCAATTGATATTGAACTCTGTATGTTTGTCATCATGAGGTCGAAATTAGAACTAAGCAATTTGACAGATGTGGGTAGCTTGATACGAGGCCCTGTGTACCTATTGTTTCCCAACATCATTTAAAATTGTACCATTTGCACCCGGATCTCCGATCCCTGTTGTAAATATAAGGTGTTTGGTAAACACGTTCCCATGTTAACATGTCTATATAAATATTAACATTCGTACCTATACCATTTTGATCGCGCGCTTACTAGAGGGCGCTAGGGTAATGATTGCACACGGGCGCTACATGGGCTAGAGACGCCTCTGTGTATTGGTATTTTTTGATATCCTAATCCTAACTTAATTTTTAAATGTAGTGAGTTTGTTTGTTTGTTTGTTACGCTTTCACGCCTTAATGGCTCAACCAATCATCATGAAATTTTGCATACACGTTGCCAGGGGTACAGAAATTGACATAGACCTTTCAGGCAGAAAAAGTACTGTTGCAAACCTAACTTAACCTACATTTACGCAAGTGAAACCGCGGGAAAAATCTAGCTAAAGATATGTTTAAAAAATATGAAATTTCATCAAAAGACCGTCACTCATCAGAGTCGTTCTTTTAACATTTCGTTTGTATTATTATTTTGTGTTTATTAAAAAATTTAAATCTGGGCCGGATCGAGCTATGTCGATGCTCCTAGGCCCTAGGCAATGTGAGTCTCAGGATCTATTTTCACTTTTACTTTAAAAAAAATACTTTTCTGTTTGAAGGTTTGAATTAAATAACGTTGGTCTTAATCTTTATAAACCGAAATCATTCATAGGCGCCGCCAGGATTACTTACAGAGAGGTGCATCTGCATCTACTCATGAGGTATACTATTAACTAATATAAAATTATATATGTATATTATATGGAGAAAGATTATGTTTAACTAGCTGTTACCTGCGACTTCGTCCGCGTAGATTTTAACTAAAAAGTGTTTGTCTCCGCGTAAACCTATTTTTTTCTAAAATCAAAGTAGCATAAGTTACTCCTTATAACACCAGCTATCTGCTAGTGAAAGATCCGTCAAAATCGGTTCAGCCGTTTCGGAGATTAGCCGGAAAAAACAGACAGACAGACAAAAATTTTAAAAATAGATGTCTTCGTATAGGTACCTACCTTATATATTTTCATATGCATTAGATAAAAAGCTGTTATTTTGACATTACAAACAGACACTTCAATTTTATTTATTTGTATAGATGTATAGATTTAAATCACGCAGCGATATGATTAAGTATATTTCGCTCATCGAAAAAAAGTAGCTTTTGTAAAACAATTAAATGGCAATATGTTTAAAAATGCCTTAAAGAAATGGTTTATTATTAAAGCCTTCTATAGTCTAAGGGAATTTTTTGGTAATAAATAATTTGTATAGTCTTTAAGTAGTTCTTGATGTTTACTAGAGTTACTGCTTACTGTAAAGTTGCAATACCCGAATGGGTAACTGTTGATTCGAAAATTATGTAACACCATTGTTCACACAGTTTTATGCAATAAATATATGTCTATGTCTATGTATTTCTTTTCTGACAGGGGTGTGCAGCTGCACCCCCTTGCACCCTGCTGACGGCGTCCAAGAAATCATTGAATAAAATAATGTCGAGGTATTCCTCCTAAAGAAATCTCTTATACCTAATTACTTATTATATATTTCTTTAGGAATAAATTTTCGTATAACACAAGAAAGTAGAGGATAAAGTATTGAAACTAAACCAATGAAATATTCAAAGCCCAGCGCTTTTTAAACACAGTAAGTACCTGCCTATGATATTGTTACGTTCTGGGTTCGAGGGAAGAGAATTTAAACAATATTACCGACTAAAACATGTTTTATTCTAGCTAAATTTTAAACACTACACATACTACTTAAACACTTTTGCACTATAACTGCCTCAAACTCTGTGGTATTTTCGCTTCCATTCGCTCCTTTAAACTTGACCGCTAACAATTGTAAACTGCCTTGACGGTGCGCTGCCTTGCCTTTATATGTGATTAAATTAAAAGTGTTTCTGGAATTTTCTAGAAGCGTCATCTTCGGGATGTTCCTCAAAACAATACGACAAAGTGCTAGAATACTTCGCGTACTGTCAAGCAACGTAGTTCAGTAAGACGTTAATAGATGGCAGAAGCTGGATGCTTCCCCACAGTGCCAAGAGATAGCTGTAACAATATTTAGCTTAAAATCGGTATCCATTTAAAAAGACCAATATTTTTTTGTGTTTCTTTTTATTCCGCCATCGCAGGGTGTTGCGCAAACCTCCCCTAACATAATTAGGGACCTTATTCATTACTTTATGATTCTATTTCTAAAATATTTTCTTAGAAAATTTACTATTTATCTATTATTTTTAATGCATGTTTTTAGTTCTATTCATTCTAACCATATCACTAAGTTGCAGACGCTTACAACTATTATATTCAACTATTAAAATTCTTATTAAATGCTCATAATGGCAAAATGTGTATAGTAGGTACAAACAACTATCCATACGTTTACTAGTCTATATATTAAGACATCGGTATTCATCATGGTGCAAACACAATATTCTGAAAGATCAATATTAGGAGTGATTCGGTTTTTAATATATTTTTATGGTGAATGCACGTGTTGTGCAATGGGAGAGTTGTAAAGTGTAAGAGTGGGCGATTTCAGTGGGAAAGTGGAAAGTGGAGAGATTGCGAGAATAAGACGGTGTGAAAGTGAAAGACTGAGATTGAAATGTCACGAAAGAGGACATTGGATCAGTAAAAAAATGGAACAGTGATAGATTGAGAGAACGATAGATTAGGATCGTAGAAGAGTGGGCCAATAAGAACATGGAAGAGAGAGACAATTGGAGATCAGGAATGCAGGCGAGCGGGTTAGTGACACTCATCCTACCACTATCCGATGGCGGGTGATTGAGAAAACGCAAGAGATTTTTTTTTGAGATTTTTTTTAGAGATTCGATTTAGGAGGTTCTATATAAGTACACTATACGTTTGTGTAGTGTACTTATATAAAACTTCATAAATCCAAAGAAGTTAACATATAGAACATGTATTGCTTAAAGGTGCTGATAGATTTGAGCATTCACTTGTAACAGAACATCGAGCCTTCGCCATTTTTAAATTGTCGAACTGAACAATGAACAGAGCCAAGCATAGAGCCAAACATCGCTACGCACATTTTCACGATCATTCTAGAGTACGCTCTAGTCAATGCTCGTTAAAAAAATATTCTTCTCGATGATAGAGGGACGACGGTGGAACAATGACAGAATGGCTTGGCTTGGCAAAAAGCACGTCCTTTAGAATGCTCGCTAAAACGCTCACTAGAATATTCGCTGAAACGCTCACTAGAATGCTCGCTAAAACGCTCACTAGAATATTTGCTGAAACGCTCAGTAGAATGCTCGCTAAAACGTTCACTAGAATGCTCGCTAAAACGCTCACTAGAATGCTCGCTAAAACTCTCACTAGAATATTTGCTGAAACACTCACTAGAATGCTCGCTAAAACGCTCACTAGAATATTTGCTGAAACGCTTACTAGGATATTCGCTGAAATGCTCATTAGAATATTGGCTAAAACGTTTTCTGTAATGTAACATTCGCTGGAATGCTCATTACAAAATATGAATGTTCAAGTCTATCAGCACCTGACATACGTGTAAGACATAGGTACTTATTATAGACATATTATAAATAAAAATCCTAATTTTAACATATTTAATAAATGTGACGAAACATAGCGCAAGACAACCTGCCGAACGAACGGAATAGCAATGGCTGTTTCCGTTAAGCGTAGGGCGCGCTAGACACGGCTGGCCGGCGGCCGTGTTATAGCGCAAGCCGGCGCGGCGGGACGAGGCAGTGATCGACGTCTTTTGGTGTAAAGGGGTAAGCGTGATTTCAATTCACGCCCATCCCATCCAGCCTCGCCGGTGTAAAACCACCTTCAGGCCTTTACATGTCATTGTGTTTTAAACTAGCATTTGATCCAATAGCAGTATCTTTCCAAGTCCAAAGGTTTGACTTTTCCCTATTCGGACACAACGTAATTGTTAATGATGTTTTATTGACAATGTGGCATTATTAAAGCTGTCAATAGTGATAGGGGTTCAAATATAAAGATTAGATGAGAGAAAAAAATCAGTAACGTTGTTGTTTTCATACTAACAATTTCATCAATATTTTCGAATAGTCAATTCGAATTCTATATTGTATCAAAAATTCTATATTGTAAACAAAATCGTGCGAAACGACTACTAAGCCGAATAGTCAATTCGAATTCTATATTGCTTTTTCATATGTATAACTAGTTGCTTGTATTTAGGCTACTATAGTTTGTCTTAAATTAACAAAAACGTTAACCATCATGTATTTTTTTAAATAATAATCTGTATAGACTACATTTTCGGATTGTCAGCTAAAGTTGACAATATTTAAAATATAATAATTTAAAATTCTGTATAGACTATATTTTCGAATTATAAACTAAAGTTTACCATCCGAAAATATAGTCTATACAGAATTTTAAATTATTATATTTTAAATATTAAAAATAGATAAAGTACATTTCAACAATTTGGGAACATACGAGGGGCGTTCAATGTATTCTCGGTATCGGGGTGATATACTAATGATGAGGGTAATTAAATTATCTCATTAGTTAAAGACACTCTTTGAGGGTATAAATATAAAGTTTTATTTGATTGTCACCATTAGTATTCAAGATATCATTACGAAAAGGCAACTACGATGACCGATGCGACAATGTTGAAAAAACCGAGCACCGCGCTGTGATAAAATTCCTTACAAAACAAGGCAAGACTCAAAAAGTTATTCACGAAGATATGGTGGCTGTTTACCAAGATTCTGCTCCCTCATTATCTACTATTCAAAAGTGGTTTAGTGAATTTAGATGGGGTAGAGAGAGTATTGAAGACGACACCCGTGGTTTTGGTATTCTAAGGGTGTCTTACTGATTGACTACACAATAAAGGGTCAAAGTATTACTGCTGCATCTTACGCAAACACCCCACATAATTTAAAGGAGGCAGTAAAAGAAAAAGACGTTGAAAATTGACAGCAGGTGTCTTGCTTCTTCACAACAACGCGCCGGTTCACACAGGGCGCGTTGCTAAGGCTGCTGTGCGAGCATGCGGATTTAAAGAAATCAATCATCCAGCCCAGACCTAGCCTCTAGTGATTACTTTCTGTTCCCAAACCCTAAGAAAGATGTTCGAGGTAAACGTTTTTTCTGACTATGAACAGTTGAAGGCGGCAATTGATGAACACAAGGAAGAAAAATATTTTTATGGGGTATTGAAAATTTACTTTCCCTCTCTAATAAAGTGTATGGAGGTGATGGGGGACTACATTGAAATATAACATTTTTGAGAATTTTCTGCTTATTATTTTATGCCTATACCGAGAATACATTGAACTCCCCTCGTAACTTTGTCTTAGAAAAGCTTTCCAAGCGAATGTCTACACTCCAAGAATCCTGCTCATTAGTTATGGTTTTATATTTTCTGACGGTTGATAACTAGTCCATGATTGTATATATAGGTAGCTGTTATAATTATGTTGATTATTAAATTAAATTAAAATGCATTTAATTCGGACAACAGGGATCCATATTGTGTTAGTATCACAAATAGCTTATATCTAGTGTTAGTAGCGTACGTAGAACAAAACAAATTAAATAAAATAAAATAAAATAAAATAAAACAGTAATGCAAGAGGATGACCAAACAGAAAAACATGTTTCCTATTTAATAAGCCTCCGCACAAAATGGCTGATGTTCGGAGTATAACTCTCCGCCACAGCTCTCAGGATATAGTTGCGACTACTCCGCACTCTGCTCAACAGCGACGCAGTTTTTTTGCGTATAATGGCATGAAAGCCGTCTGTGTGAGTTTTTGCAAACATTTCCGAGGCACTGCAGAAACGGGGCAGTCGCAACAACATCCTGAATGCGTTATTATACTGTACGCGCAGGACATTCAGCGATCTCTTGGTGTAGTTAACCCATAGATTCCCGGTGTAAAAGCTCTGGCAGTATGCTTTGAACAAAGTAACCTTAACTGAGTCTGAGCACCGTGCAAATCTACGTGCCAACATGTTACCTCTGACCGCCAGAGCCCTGCGCTCCCTCTCAATGTCCATATCATCCCTAAGGTCGTCGGTGATGAAATGCCCAAGATATTTAAATTTGGTCACTCTGTTTAAGTGAAGCCCATTCATCTTTATTATGCTAGGCACAGACTCTGGACATCTACCGGCGGCCTTAAAGATCACATATTCACTTTTTGTGACATTATAAATAAGTCCATGTGAGGCAGCATACGCCTCGCAGACTTTGAGCAGTTCCCTGATTGCCCCAGCAGTCGGACCCAGCAGCACCATGTCATCCGCGTAACTGATGTTATTTACGCTCATTCCGTTAATACGACAACCAACATTCATGCTGCTGAGCTCGGTGATGAGGCCATCAACATACAAATTAAAAAGCCTCGGGGATGTCAAACCGCCCTGCCTCACCCCGCATTCCAATTTGTATGCCGGAGAGAGAGTGTTAGACCACTTCACCTGATTTGTTTGATTGGCATACCAGTACTGTAGGGTTTTTAATATTTCTGCAGGAGTACCCCTGTCCCTTAACTTATCCCAAAGCACGTCATAACTGAAAAGATCGAAAGCCTTTGAGAGGTCAAGGAAACAGGCGTACACCTGCGTTTTACGATCGGTATAATTATTAAACTCATGTTTAATCTTCCAAAACATTTCCTCGATTCAACTCAGTCATTTACGTAATTTGAATGCCCAAAAAGCTATTGTAATGAATCATGAATATCTAATAATGAGCTATTGTAATAATTTCACGTAACGGTACACCGAACTCAATGCCAGACACTCTAATCCGATTGTAGTGAATGAAATGCGATAGTTTCCTTATCAAATTAGAACAGAAAATGAGAAATTTTTCGCAAAAGTAATTGGAACAATATGTAATTTTAAGAGGTGGTAAATAACAAATGACGACTGATACAGACAGTTGTAATCCTTACTTTCTAAACAATATAGGTATAAATGCGAATGTGACATATTTGTTACGCTTTCACGCCTCAACTCCTCGTACCCGTAATACATATTAATCTATGACTCTTCGTCCGATCATCATGCGATTTTGCATACACGTTCTGGAGGGTATAAAAAAAGACATAGGTTACATTCTATCCAAAAATAGTACTGTTCCTGAGGGATAGAACATTTTACATAACCTACATTTACTTGAGCGCAGCCGCGGGCAAAGTCTAGTACTAGATAATAATTATTTATTTGCACAAATATAGTTATACCTATAGATGGAAATAAGTTTACTATGTTCTGCTATTGTAATTAGGAAAACGACACAGGGGATTGTTGTTTTCCAAAAAAATAGATAATTAGCAGTGGCAGATAACTATCGGATGTTATGTTTATGTCGCAGGCAATTTGTATGATTCCGCATTTTACAAACGGCGTCGTCCGTTTAAAAACGCTCGTTGATTGTTATAGTAGGGTGACCGTTGACGGAGCCCAGCTTCGCGGGGCTCCTATTTTTGAGTGAGTTTAAGAAGGAACCTAACATAACCTAACCCTTCCGAGACGGAATGCAGTGATTTGAGATGCTCGTTATGCTGTTGAATTGTTTATCAAATGTTGTGGCATATTATAAAGTGACAAGGCAATTTACATTTTGCCTTCTGCATATTTTAAAACAGCGAGCGTTTTTAAACGGACGACGCCGTTTGTAAAACGCGGAATCATACAAATTGCCTGCGACATATATAAGTATTCGGTAGTGCGCACTACCGACATTAGATTTTATTCTCTAATTACCTAAAAGATCATTCATGTAAACTCAAAGTGTTTCAGCTGCTCACTTTCAAACATTAATATTAATATGATAATTAATAATTAAGTAAGTAGGTATTCCTGATATTCTCAAGTTGATGAAATGAAGGTACAACTCGAGGAGGAAATAAATTTTTTACACCTCTAATTCTGTAAGGTTATATTAATTAATAAGTATTCTAGAAATTTCGAGGTTATAATATTAAATTATACCTATACTCTTGATATTCTTGGAACTGGAAAAAATCTTTGTCTATGGTTATTGTAGTTTGTATTGGCTATTGTTATAAGTATAAATAAATACTTAAAGTATTTATTTTCTAGTCTAAACATTATCGAGTCGTTTGTTTACTGATCTCGACTATTGAAACAATAATACTTAGTCGTTGTTTTCACGAACTTTGTTTTAAAGCAACAGTTATTATTTTGGTAAAGCTTCCAAGTTGCTTTTAGTTTGGAAACCATTAAATTTACGCCGCCTCACGAGACATGATTTCATAACAGGCGTCCGTCAAGCTTAATTAACTGCCGACCCTCGACCGAGATTAGAAAAGTTCATTTTAACTTCGTAAGATGAGTTTGGCCATCCATGTGTAAATATTGGAATATCTTCGTTATCAGTCTTCTAAATGTCACATCAAATACGTAGTACCTATAAAACCACATATTTAATGGATATCACAGCCCGTTACTAAGTTTCTGACTCGACAAACATTGTTTCTAAGATATCTTTGTCTTTGATAGTTTATAATGAATACAGAACCTTTATTACGATGAATAAAGTCGACGCGAAGATGGGGTCGCGCTAAACGGAACAGCAAGAATCTAGGTTGTTCATCCAAAACAATGGTTGTGTGGCGGCGTCCTTTCATAATCTGTGAAAAGGCTCGGACGTACAGTGGAGGCGAGCGTGTGGTAGAATGGTTGGGGTGGCGCATGCGCCAGGAGGCGGTCGATATGTAGTGACGTCAGCGAGAGTCGGGCCTCAGTCAGCCGCCGTCGGCCACCACGCGAACATGTGGCTGCAATGCTTGGCTGCTACGTTGCTGATAGCCGCGGCCGCGTCCCGCGAGGTCTTCACGAACACGTTCCTGGTACGCTTCAAGAGATCGGTGGCGCACGACGAGGCGCACCAGCTGGCGCTTCGCCACGGCTTCGACAGCTTGGGGCCGGTGAGTTGCGACCACGTGATTATACGTAAACATACCCATAGACGCGCGCCGTCATATTTCAGTTCGTATAACTTGATTTATGTTTAGACGAATTTACTAAATCGACTAAATTTTGTTGTGGGTAGGTTGTTTTCCACTGATATTTAGCCCAGAAACCATCAAAGAGATCTTTATAGCATGTTACTTTGATCAGTTCTTTAAGCTTTAGTTTGACTAGAAAAGTTTGTTTATACACACTTGAACATCCTAGCATACATTAAGTGTCATATTAGCGTAATTAATTTTGTGCGTTTGTGCGATTCCAGGTTATTCGCGCGTTATTTGCTCATTTTGTTATCGGTATAGGCTTTATTCCGGCATTAATACTTGTAATCGATGGTAAGTGTGGTTGTTACGTGTCCGTCCTTCAGTTTAAACATTAACTTATTGTATTACTAACTTTCTGTTGTGCCGGCGCGTGCTACATCCACTCAACGTAAACATTGTTCCCGCTGATTTGAAACTAGTTTTCGAATAAATAGTTTCGGTTTAATTAAATTTGTTTGTTGTATTATTAGTTGAGTATAATATGATATTAGTTTATATGGCTTGTGAACAGACATTCTCAAAAGCTATTCTATGATCTTGAGGAAAGCAATATTTTTAATTTATTTGATAATAAACTAGATTTTTTCCGTGGCTACACTTGCGTTAATGTAGATTTTGTCATACTATATTTTTACCTCGGGAGCAGAGGTCTTTTTCTGGATGATATCTAGATATATACTTTTCTGTACCTCTAATACAAGTTGTATGCGAAATTTCGTGATGATCGGTTGATTATTTAAGGCGTGAAAGCGTAACAAACAAATAAACAAACAAACTCGCATTTATAATATTAGTTACGATTAGTCGTAGAAGGGTTTTATTTCGAAAATGTAGACTAAAATATTCTTATTTTGAACGAAAAACAATTTTGACCATTAGAAAAGATTATATTATCTATTGCTATGTAATCTATTAAATTATATTTCGTTATCTTCAGCATTAGAAATACATACGTCTTGAAAGAAAAGATTACCGAAGCATATTATAACATAGCATTTCACGGCGGAAAGTGTTTAAAAAAATAGTTATCCTATTTTACGCAGTGTACGCGTGTGTGATACCTAGTGGAATAACTTTTCTTTCTTTAAAGAACACATTGAACACTACTGATCTATATCTATACTAATACATATTTTTTTATTTGACACTTTATTCAAAAAAATTTGGAATTAAGTGTCAAATAAATAACGCGATAAAATCCGTATATAGTAGTTTAATTTCAATGAATAACGTTCGCGTAAACGGAAGACAATATTACATATTATATAAGATATATAATATAATATATTATATATCGATCATACGATCAGATGGTTGGAACCTGCAAAATTTTAAAGGGAATGATCGAGGCACCGATTCTTCACGACAAATGTTGCAGATTGTTTATGCCTAACGACTATTGTCGTGGTAGAAAGCACCGATTGCTGGCGGTTCCAGCGTGCCGTACTGTAGCACGCTGTAACTCACCCATACCTCGGTCACTAAAGCAGTTTAACGCCCTCTTGGACTTTAATACCAGAAGTTGATATTTTTGCGGATGAATGGAAAGTATTATTATTAGAATGTATGAGGTGCTAAATGCTAAATTTTAAATTTATATTATACTAGCTTTTGCTCGCGGCTTCGCTCGAGTTAATTTAGAATTTGATAATCAATTCCGGTTGTACTCTGTTTGTAATAATATAGTTCAATCATGATTCGAAAGACACGTGGCGCCATCTATTATCATAAGAACGTTATTGTTGTTTTCCTCGAGAACAGTAATTTTTTTCGGGTTGAAAGGTAGCCTATGTCCGTTTCTATACCTCTGACAACGTGTGTGCCAAATTTCAGGATGATCGGTTCAGTGGTTTAGGCGTGAAAAGGTAACAAACAAACTCATTTTCGCTTTAATAATATTAGTTAGGGTAAGGATTACGATATTAAATAGTGTAATTGGCGTAAGTCGTTCTATTTGATGTAAATAAATACATGAAATATAAAGAGGAAAGATTACATTTTTTTGTTTGTTTGTAATGATTTAACTCAATAACTTCACAATCGATTTAAAAAATTCTTTGTCATTAGAAAGCTATTTAATCACCAAGTAACATCAACTACCCTTTATTTAAAAAAAGGCTTGTTACACCTAACTTAACTGTTAGGCGAGTGAAGCCGCGAGACATAATAAGAATCTTATGCACGTCATAGCTGTTCAACAAATGCTTTTGTTTGTCATCAAGAGACGTGGAGAGAGTATTCTCTATTCATAAGTAGAGCAGTTCTCCATTTATAGGTGTGGTATATAGTGCAGAGACAATTTTCTTTATATAATTTACTAGCTATGCCCCGCGGCTTCGCTCGCGTAAAAGTAGGTTAGATTATATTAATAACAATATGTACTTCTTTTAAATAAAATAATAAAACCTGTTCTGTTACTCAGTGATAATGATAATAGAGATTTATAATGGTGAAAGAATTTTTTAATCGGTTGAGTTGTTTTTGAGTTAAATCCTTACAAACAAACAAATAAAAAATCAATTTTTCCCTCTTTAAAATATTACTATATTTTGCCCGCGGTTTCGCTCGCGTAAATGTAGTTTAGGTTTACAACAAGTACATTTTTTTGGATGATAGGTACCCTATGTCCTATTCTGTACCTCAGACAACGTGTATGCAAAATTTCATGATGATAGGTCGCGTTTTTAAGGCGTGAAAGCATAACATACAAACAAACTCACATTCGCATTGTTAATATTAGTACATAGTATAGATGTAGGTAGGCGTTGGCTATGCTCTTAGTATTAGCGAGGACTTCACTATTAGTACTTACTATCGTAATTAGCTAATAGGGTAGACATTCATTATTAGAGCTATAATTACATTCAAGATATAGCTCTGTAGTGTGTAGTATGGGCTATTGAAACGCTATGTTTCATTAGGACTGCGCCGAGCGAAATGTGCCAAAACAGACGGTCACAGTTAAGTAAATAAAATCAACACTTTTTGTTTAATAAAAATAGTAAATAAACATTTACCATAACAATGAATTTGTTTACAATTACTTCGTGTAAATAAATTAAAATAATTAATATTTTCGCCAACAAAATTATGTAAATTTGCACGAAAAATGCAAAAATGTAAGCTCATGTTACGTTATTTTTACATTATAACAGTAGAAATCTATCCTATTTTACAGCTTAAACGAAACATAAATAGTTATATTACAATTTGTCCGTCCCAAATATTTAGGTTATCAGTTGACAGTAAATATACATATTTATCAAAAAAGCACTTCAAATCCTCCATACAATTTTGCTATGGCGGCCGCGCGCCGATTTGAATATGCGCCGCACGAGCTCTGTCATTATCTGCCTTACGCTCGGCGCAGTCTAAGTGCCTTATGAGATATAGATAAAGTTACGATAGGTTTTAGTTAACATCAGTAATTATGCAATAATGTATGGGCTAGGCATTGTCGCTTTAGGACATCATACTATTGTTTCTTGACTTTAAAAGTGATTTTTAAATAACTCAAATTTAAAAAAAATATATTACACTATTATAAACGGATTTTATCGCGTTGTTTATTTGACACTTTATTACAAAATTTTGAAAATTGTTACACAGTTTGATAGTAATTGTAGTGTAACAGTTTTCAAAATGTTGTAATAAAGTGTCAAATAAACAACGCGATAAAATCCGTATGTAGTAGTTTAATTTCAATGAATAACATTCGCGTAAACAGATGACAATATTAAAAAAATTGTGCTAGCTATGATCTTTATTTCTAAAACACTGAAATGTAAAAACCAATTTACAATATGAAAATAAATTTTGCTTTTTCGTACTACCTTTCAAAATTGTTTGTAGGTATAGTTTAATAATAATCGAAATATTTGATGATGATGACAATATCAATTATTGCGCCGCTCCTAAATGTTGTAAAGTGATATTATGGAGTTTATTACTTTCTTCAATAAAAGCGCAAAAAAAAAAACAAATAGTGCCAGTACAATACATACATACATACATACTACATACATACCATACTCTTCAGCTATAATATGAGTAAGTATAGAAGTGTAGATAAATCGCTTATTCCCCCAGGCTTTGCTTGTAGGTATATTGCTTGGAATATAGTTGAAATACGTTGAAAATCATATCCAAAATTGACTGCAAGAGCATTTCTTCGTGGTTTTAAATAAATTGAATCTTATTACAATTCTCTGTATAACTGTGGATTGCCATTTTACACCCTTACCCTCAAGGGTGTAAAATGGCGATTTTCATGAAGCTTAAACTTACTGGGACCGCTAAAAAATGTTATTCGTACAAACTTTTAACCCCAATCCGCCGCTTTAAGGACAAAACTTTGGAAAATCTGTAAGCAGCCTACTTTTTATGAACCTGAGTAAAAAGTATAACTTTCTAAACACTGTGAGTTGAGCTAAGTGCTGACATATTATTCAAATATTTAGTGTCTTATTATATACATATAGAAATAGTAACACGCATAATAATTATGTTCGAAAGATATTCGAAACTTCGAATGAAGTTGTGGCGGTCGCAGTATCTATCGTATAATTAACTTGGCAGCGCGCGTCATTTATGGTGTTATATGTAAATATATTCGAATTTAATTTGAGTGCAATTTAGTACTGTACTTAGCTATATAAAAGGCTAGCAGCTCATCCTAACTTTGCCCGAGTTGAACATAAAAATATATATTTGTAGGTCATCTGGAATAATGTATTTTTCAAATACTGATTGCATTTATCAAATGGATGCTTTTGTGTCGGAGAATACCCTCAACATATACAAACTCAAAAAAATCACATTGTCTTTTTAACATAGTAATAGCATACCGTCCACCCTTTGTCCAGATTAAACAAAATATATAGCGTTTGTCTATCTGGAATAATTTATCTTTCAAATACCTATGAAATAATTGTTGTAATAGGTCAAGTACTTTCGCAGATTACCCTCAACATACACACAAACTTACAAAATTCGCAGTCTCTCTCTTTATAATAATACTAGCCACCCGCCTTGACTTCGTTCGGGTGAAACATAATATATAAGTATAGCATATGTGTATCTCGAGTAGCGTACCTTAAAAATCGCCAAAAAGGTTCAAATAGTTTCAGTAGTTTCTTATTCCCCACATACAAACATACACACAAGTATATACAGATGTTACTAACCAGTCTCAACATATAGCTATGAAATATATCAATCTGGACTAATTCGTTATACGCGGCCTTTGTACAACGCTGGCCTATATCCGTAAGTGGGTTACTATAATAGTGCGACTCAGAGTGCTGTGTCATACACGCGTATAACACAGGCAGCCTTAAGACAAAGGAGGTCATGTGGCGCTAGTGACCCTCTTCATTATTTATGCAGTTTGAATCGTTTACTCACGAGTAAGCACTGATGGTTGGTATGGAGAAATGGACTTGTACATGTCGGATTGTGGAGTAAGTTTCTGACTGATCGTGTAGCGTTGATTGCTGGATAGGGTAAATTGTTATTCTGTTTTTTTGTTAGGAAAAATATTAAAAATAATTGTCAGGAATAAGCTGGAAGCTATTACCTGGTGCTTAAATTACCCGATTAGTACCCGATTTAAAGTGGGCTTGAAAAATGACATTCAATAAAAACGTATGATATGACGAAAAATACCAATATTGACCTGTATCTAGCGTGGCTAGTTGATCGCAAAAATACCAATATTGAGCTGTATCTAGCGTGGCTAGTTGGTCGCAAAAATACCAATATTGACCTGTATCTAGCGTGGCTAGTTGGTCGCAAAAATACCAATATTGACCTGTATCTAGCGTGGCTAGTTGATCGCAAAAATACCAATATTGACCTGTATCTAGCGTGGCTAGTTGATCGCAAAAATACCAATATTGACCTGTATCTAGCGTGGCTAGTTGATCGCAAAAATACCAATATTGATCTGTATCTAGCGTGGCTAGTTGGTCGCAAAAATACCAATATTGACCTGTATCTAGCGTGGCTAGTTGGTCGCAAAAATACCAATATTGACCTGTATCTAGCGTGGCTAGTTGATCGCAAAAATACCAATATTGACCTGTATCTAGCGTGGCTAGTTGATTGCAAAAATACCAATATTGACCTGTATCTAGCGTGGCTAGTTGATCGCAAAATTACCAATATTGACCTATATCTAGCGTGGCTAGTTGATCGCAAAAGATCTATTTATCTGTACGATAACAAAAGTTTAACGAGGCAAAACTTTACATAGACGACCAATTTTCAAAAATATTTGCGATTGACTATTTAATAATAATAATAATTTATTTCAGACCAGAGATCCATATGGGGTTAGTAAAATTCTTAAAGTTAAATTTAGTAAATAAGAGAGAAAGAAAGATAATATTATTTGACATTGCCAACGTGTAGCCTATTCCAATGTCTCCAGATAGGGCATTCTAATTTTGAAGCAATTACTTTTAGGTATCTGTTGGGACTGTCCTGCACTCTGCGCATCATAGACGCGGTTCTTTTGCGCAATATAGCTGCAAATTTAGAGGCTTGCTCGCAAAAAGAACAGCTCGGATTTTGATATGGTTAAAATAATTTGGTAGCTTGGGATTCAATATAATGATTAAGCTAAGTTTCATCTAATTCGTAATACTAGAGGTATGATACATAATGTGATATAAATGTCGGCTTTGTCACACTTGATTTATTATACAGGCAGTAGTTTTAGTACGAGGGTATATATATATATATATATATATAAACGTACACTTCGTTTCAAATGCCGAGGCAATTACTGACTGAATATAGTTAAACAAAGATTACATTATGTTTACGTGGGGATAAAGGAAAAAGACATTTAGGTATATATCCTCATCACTAGGCAACAAGTTGATCGGTAAACTTTTTATGTATCTGTCAATAAACCTGTTGCTTCAATGTTAGTGCGTTATTAATTGTGTCTGTTTTATAATATCAATAGATAACTGCTTAGAAAATAATTCTATATGTTTCAAATTTGACTGCTCAGTCGTGCCTTCTAAAGAAAATAATATAGTAGGATTTTTATTGACTTGATTATAATTACAAATTAAATACTATAGATAAAATAAGTTTTAAAGCTTGGTATTGCTACAAACTTATTTTATAAAAAATACTTCTTTATTCGGTGCCGCGAGAACTAGCCTATCTATTTGTACTCCCACGTAGAAAACTCTAGTTCGCACCTAATGCATCCGTTTCTAATTTTCGAAATGATGCGCGTATTAGATTTCCAATTTATTATTCACTTTAACGGACAAGAAAATATTTTAAGGAATCATGCATGTCTGAGAGTTTTCCATACATTATGGAGAATTATCAGACATGCAGGTTTCTCTAAGATTTGTGAAGTCTGTCAATTCACACTGCCAGCGTGATGGACTATAACCTAACCTAAAATATTGAGAAAGGGTTTGGAACCTAGAACAAGGGTAGTTAATTAACAGGGCTGATATAATTATAAAACGTTAATAAAGAAACAAAACAGTAGTTTATGAACAAGTTGCCTTAATACCTCTTTCCGTTTTTGTAAAGGAGTGTAATGAGAAGATTAACCGCTTTTCAAAATGGCCGGACCTTTATTGTTTTATAAGAATTGAGTTATACGCTTGGAAGAAAATCCTTTGTATTTTATGTTTGGAGTAGTACCTATGAACTCTGTGTAAAATAATGGTCCCTAGCTGCGGTATTTAGCTTAATAAGTTAAGATATAAGACTTGCAATCGAAAAGTAGTGGGTTCGGTCCCCATCTAGTACACTTCAGTAGCGAGCCCACTCTTTACACAAGCATTTGGCTATATAGGTTAACAATAATACTAGTGGTTTGTAACCCAAAACTACCAAGAATCTCAATAAAACAATTTTTATCAAAGAATTACTAAACTAACAAAATAAAAAATCCATAAACTCTACTTGATTTGTAAATGTCCCGAGCCTGGGACCTTACGATCGACCATCAAAAAAACAAATGACGAACTACACATACGTGTTTTTTACTGATAAATCGTTCGATATGTTTTTTTCGGTAACTATCACATATGTCTATTTTAAACTATCAGAAACAAAATAAGCTTTGTATTACCCGAGCATTGAACTGCCCGCATCACAGACAACTGTTATCGTTTACCCGATCGGTCAAGTGCCTGCCATAAACATTCAACACCGTTCTATAGCCTCGACATTGAAAGACTCAGCGATCCGTACAAAAGAGTACCTAATACAGCTAGCTTTCAAAGTCAACTTCAGGTTATATAACTGATTTTCCATGAAATATTGTGAAGGTTGTGAATAATTATCATAAACTGTGTAAGGAATCTTGTTATGATGTAACGAAAGGCATATCTATACTAATATTATAAAGCTGAAGAATTTGTTTGTTTGTTTGAACGCGCTAATCTCAGGAACTACTGGTTCGAATTGAATACTTCTTTTAGTGTTAGGTAGCCCATTTAACGAGGAAGGCTATAGGCTATATAACATCACGCTACGACCAATAGGAGCGGAGCAGCAATGAAAAATTGCGAAAACGCGGCAAATTCTCCTATATGCAGCTAGACAGCTAGTATAGAATATACGACATGACTGCACGGATGGCGTAGTGGTTTAAGTCAGCGCCGCGCTGTATTGTGGTCGATCCTCACAAGGGACAAAAAATTGTGTGATCCACAAATGGTGGTAGCGAGTTTGGGTGTTCTTTGTGTCCGTTGTTTGAATGTTTGTAAAGTCCCTAGCGATACAGGAACTATACCTAGCGCGGAAGTCAATTCGTTTAAAAAAAAAAATAGAATTTTGCCTGTATGACCCCCAAAGGGGTAGGAGGCGAGCTATGGTTTAGGTCATGTACATTTCTAGATCAGGTATATTTCTAGACTTCGTGTTCTTATTGAGAATTTCCTATTAGAAATTTCGTTTAAAGTTTCATCTGACTCGGAAATCAATTTCTGGATTTCTTGGTTGGTTGGCAAACTTAAATTGTTGGCCCACGGAAAGTAAATTTTCGCGTAACTTTTCAATATGACCTGTCGTTATGTTATTCTAAGTATTATTATGTATACACATAGCCAAGTGGCAACAGCATAAAGGCAATAGTAGCTAGTGTATTTTGTTAATACCAAAGCTTAGGAATAAAACTTGGGACCTTTCGATCGCTCTTCCAATGGCTTATCTATTGGGATACCGCCGCTTCAAGACAACATTCAACTAATATTATAAATTGGAAGTTTATTTAGTTGATGTTTAGATTAATCGATTGAAAAACTAGTATTTAGTCATTAATAAGGTTGATTCTAGTTATCTAGCGTCTAGTCTAGCGGTTGGGCTCGCATACTGATTTAAATAGTATCCTATAATATGTTATTTCAGGATATCGTAGAGTCTACATGCGCACCAAGTTTCCATTAAACGTTTAAAGCGTGATTGAGTATCAAACAACAAAATTTCTCACAACTTACATACGAGTTATACGGCCTCGATGGCGTAGTGGTTAGTGTAACCGACTGCCACGTCTGAGGTCGCGGGTTCGATTCCCGCACAAGTCAAACATTTGTGTGCATGAACATGAATGTTTGTCTTGGTCTGGGTGTTTCTATGTATAATATGTATGTATTTAAAAAAAAAGTATATATGTAGGTATGTTTATCCATTGTCTAGTACCCATAGTACAAGCTCTGCTTAGTTTGGGCTAGATGGTGTTGTGTGTATGTGGTAGAATATTATATTAGTTTTTTTTTATTTACAGATATTTAATAATAATATCATAATAAAATTTATTTGTACCAAAAAACAAATCACACAGATTAATTTCAACTTAGGCACATAAAACAGTTAAATTGTGCATAATTGGTATACCTATAGCAGCTGTGCTAGTTCATAGACCTGTTTCAGCTGCATGGCGCCCTTCTTACAAACTAATGATCAACTTACTTATAAGTACAATGTATTCAGCCTAATAACCTAGAAAAATAACAATTCACAAAGTACTTAACAAAAACTAAAACTTACACATATCCGACCGTTATTTGACTGTTACAAATCAGTCGGTTAGTAAGCACAAATACTACGTAATCGTTGTAAAAACTTTTACGTACACACATTATAAAAGACTAGCTTTTGCTAGCGGCTTCGCTCGCGTAGGTAGTAGGTTAGGTTATGTTAGTAACACAGTACTTTTTTAAAATAAAATATATTCTATGTTACTTGGTGATAATATAGTTTTCTAATGGTTGGGCACGCCACGATCGTGGCGGTAAGTCCCATTTTTGAGGAGTGACGAAGAGGCGGCATGGCGCCCGCACCTTCCGGCTGACACAGGTAATGACTGACCACGGTTGTTTTGGCCAGTACCTGTGTCGCATAGGCCAGCAGGCGACCGACGCCCGGATGTCATCACTGCGGCGACTGCTGCGATGTTGTTGTGGACACGGCGCTGCACACTTTAGCGGATTGCCCCGCCTAGCATCGCATCGCAGCGCCGTGAGTTAATCACGGCAGTCGGACTGGTTGCTATCTCACTCCCGGCCGTGGTTCAGTCTATGGTCCAGAGTGAGAGATCGTGGAACGCCGTCGCCTCCTTCTGTGAGAAAGTAATTTCCGTCAAAGAGGCGGCGGAGCGGGAAAGGGAGCACTTAAACCCTCTCCCCAACCGCAGAACCGGGCGCCGGACGGCGCGAGATGATCTCCAGCCACCCTGAGGTTTGACCTGGGGGTGGTGGGCTGCGTGGGCCTGCTCGCCATCCGATAAGCACCAAGTCCGAGAGGCGGCGTGCGTGTTTCCACGTGCGCCTCGGTGACGTGTCTTTGTCTTCTCTTTGGGGGACGGTGGAGGAAGTATTTTTTATATAAGTGTCCTGCCGTTTTACACGGCGGGCCGAAACCACGGCGGGATCCCGATTGCATGTGAAAGCGATTCGAGCGGCCTCGCAGTCTATGGTTATGTCGAGGAACACCGTGGTAGGCTTAGTCGGTATTACCGGGGTATCTTTTCCCCGGTGAGCCCGACATAACCTCTCCGTCGCCCCGCGGAGAGGTATGCGTCAAAGCATTCCGACACGTAAAAAAAAAGAAGCTTTCTTATGGTGAAAGAATCTTTAAAATCGGTTGAGTGGTTTCTGAGTGAAATCCTTACAAACAAACATACAAACAGAAAAAACATCTAATCTTTCCTCTTTTATAATAATATATAATATTTTACCACATACATACAACACCATCTAGCCCAAACTAAACAGAGCTTGTACTATGGGTACTAGACAATGGATAAACATACTTATATACTTTTTTTTTGTAAATACATACATATTATACATAGAAACACCCACACCAAGACAAACATCCATGTTCATGCACACAAATGTTTGACTTGTGCGGGAATCGATTAGTAAACTCTTTATAATATTAGTAAAGAACGTTTCAGTATGATGTTATTACATCCGTTCATTACTGCAGAAATAACATCATACTGAAAGGCAAGTGATAACAATGTCTATGCGGCAAATTAAGATTTCAGGGGCTACATACATATAGGCTTCTTTATATCACTAAGGTGACAAATAAACAACATAACCACCTGATGATAAGCGGTTATTGTAGCCTATCATTGCTTAAAACATCAGGGGTATCCCACGCAAGCGTAGTTTAAGATAAGCGCGCCTTTCGTAAGAGAAATCTGTACTACAAGCGCAAAGGATACAAATTATAGGCACTTAGTATGTATAAACCCTTTTCACCACAGAAATACAAGGCAAACTTGTGTGGTGTGATCTTCTATATAAAAATCTTAAATACTGAATACCACAGAACACAAAATAATCTTAACTAATATTATAAATGCTAATATGAGTTTGTTTGTTACGCTTTTACGCCTTAACTATTCAACCGATCATCTTGAAATTTTGCATACACTTTGTCAGGAGAACAGAAAAGGACATAGGGTACCTTTTATCCAGTAAAACTACTGTTACTTACCTAGCCTATATAGGCGAGTGAAGCCGCGGGCAAAATCTAGTCTATGATCGATTAGAAAAATGTAAGTATGTCAAGGTCGCACGCGATCGAAGTACAATTAATATTTATTACAAAGAATAGTTAATAATTCGTAGATCAAATAAAGATCCATATTAACTCAAATATAATATGTAGGTATGTGTCTTTAGCCTCATTGGAATATATTCGTAGACAGTTGCTACGAGCTACGCCGTAGAATAAATAAATAATGATTCTATTCTAATGTAGGAGGTCTGCTAAAATAATGTCCCTACAAAATACAGCTACATACTCTTTCACGTCGGAATAAATATATATTCCTAAAAATATCATCTATTTTAGATTTACGGCAGCCATTTTGCGGTTAGTCGGCAGAAATATATATTTATTTTTGGCGTATGTTGGCACGTGATGTCAATTTATTTTAAAGTAAGGATAGGAGTCATTTGCAAAGGATATTTGTAACAGTTCAACCCTTTGTCAGCAAGTGCACTATTATAGTGTAAGTTTAATACTCCACGAGGTGTAGTTATACATATGTATTCTGTGTGATTATGCAGTACTTGTTGGGACAGATTTATGTGACTGACTCTCTGACTGAAGTTATTGCTTAGTATTATTTTACTAAGTTTGCCAGGCCACGGCCCTTTTTATGGTAAGCTGTTCCTATAGTTTGTTGACGCTTGTTCACCTGATCTACTGCGGATGGCACAGTGTCTTCTTAAGAAGCTGATAAAGCTTATTCAATGCAGGGACACAAAGTTCTTTAACTGCGATCTTTTGTAGGATGATGATACTGTCCCAGTCAAGCTATTTATCTATGTCCTACTACTGGGCATTTTCCCATTTCCTTTTGCTTCGGTATTTACTATGTATATATTATATGTATAGTTGCTTTAACTGTCCCACTACTGAGGCCACTTCTCAGTGTGAGAAGTAATAGGCCATAGTCCACCACGCTGGCCCAGTGTGAGTTGGCAGACATGTGAAGTCTGAGATCTTCGAGAATTTTATGTAGAATTTTATGCAACAACTCTCAGACATGCATGTTTCCTCACGACGTTTTCCCTCACCGTTATAACAAGCGATAATTAATAATAATAATAATAATATTCTACCACATACACACAACACCATCTAGCCCAAACTAAGCAGAGCTTGTACTATGGGTAAACATACATATATACTTTTTTTTTTGTAAATACATACATATTATACATAGAAACACCCAGACCAAGACAAACATCCATGTTCATGCACACAAATGTTTGACTTGTGCGGGAATCGAACCCGCGACCTCAGGCGTGGCAGTCGGTTACAATAACCACTACGCCATCGAGGCCGATTAACTATTTAATACGCACATAACCTCGAAGAGAAGAGAAAGAAACCGTCCTCGTCCGTCGATTAAGAGCATCTTGAACCGATCGGCGTGTATGAGGAATGAGATGAAAGTGAATGAAGCCAGAGAACTGTGTCAGGATCGTAGCAAATGGAAATCCGTAGTCTCTGCCTAGCCCTATGGGAAACAGGCGTGAATCTATGTATGTATGTATAACCTCGAAAAGCCAGACATGCACGCCTTGGGATTGATCTCTAAACTTCTGCGTGGCAGTCCAACAATCTCCCGCTAGGCTATCGCTGCTGTTGTTAGATATTTATTATGTATCTTTAATCATACTTTCTATAATTTACTCAAGTAATTGTTTGACTTTACTTTAATAACATAAAGTGGTTGCCATGCTCAATTTATTAAATTTCAATCAGATCATTAAAGGAGTCAAAGTTAATTGACAAAAGCCATCTGCCAGCCGTATTCGAAATCAATTATAAGTCCATTAGCTGTCTGGTATTGATGTATGGATTGAGTTTATAACTAATCGAAGGTATAATGCCTTGCGTTTACAAAGCCTTCTACTAATTGTTGGCGCATATTTGGAATAGAGATTATAGGCATTGTAATATAGTTGGTTGGTTGAGCAACACTGTCGAGATTACTAATTTATTGGGTACTAGCTGACCCGACAGACATTGTCCTGTCTAAGACGAATTGTCAAACTCGAGAGAAGTTAAAATAGTCGTTGAGTTTTCTGAAATTATCCAATTTTCTGCGCAATTTTCTTAAGTTTTCTTTCCGTAAGAACCTTTTACAAAGTATCCGAAAACTTAAAAAAAATAAGATGAATTAAATCAATAAAGTCATTCTTAAGTTATAGCGTGACCAAGGGAATCAGGGATTCATTTATATATATAGATTTACTAATTCTTTTTTTGCCGTGTATTATATGGCAGTAATTACGGATTATTTAGTGTTCTAAGTAGTTCGTTGCTGCTAATGTGTCCAAATTTGTGTCCGATCTCCAGACGAGACGGAAATTTGTGTAATCCATAAATGGGTGTTCAAAAGGTATTCAAGTGATAATACATAAATAGGTATAATAGACGTAATAGCTGCCAAGCTAATCACAATAATTAATCCCGTTCGAGTTAAAGATTTGTTTTGTCTACTCAGGAGGAAAGCTCTTTATGGTAAGGATTATTTCAACTAAGTGATACTTGTAAAGCGATGTGTACAAGTTATGTTATAAATACGAAAGTAACAGTCCCTGGTACGTTTTCATAAGTAAATCGTTGAACTGATTTTGATGAAATCTGGTTTGCGGGTGATCTAAAAGTTGAAGAACGATTTAATATGTGATTACGTTTAATTCAATCATCACCATTAAAGTTCTTGTTACTTAGTTTTTTAGAAGCATTCGAAATGGCGAACGTAATAGTCTTAAATTTTCAATTCAATTTTAATTACATTTATGAACGCGTGCGAATTCAAAAGCGGTTTATTCGTGAAGTTATAATAGTTAAAGATTTTATTAATTGTGGTATTTTGAATACTTTGAATACTGTTTATTACATTTTAAAACTTATTCAATCAACCGTTTGCCTCTGTGGATCTGCGTAAAGATCCTTTTACACGAGAATATATTCTTGGAAAAGTCACATGTTATTTCTGTCTTAGTAAACGACTGTCTTAGTCGACTATTTCTGATACTGTAGATTGCTTCGAAGTAGTTTCTCGCAGCAAGTCAGTTAGCCTTTTTTATGAGGGTTTAGAATAAATGCTTGTGCTGTCAATCGTACGATTACGCGGTCGATTTCAGGATGTCGTTAGATTTATCTAGCAAGAACTACTCGGTGGTTCGTGAAAAGTAATATTCTAGCCATGTTTTACGTGGGCGTTCACATTTAAAAATGTTGCTACATTGAATTCTGTCCACTCCTTGTATACAAACATACAAGTGCCGTAGTCTTTCTATCCGTGATCAACACGCAGCAACGGCAGTACGATCAGATCTAATTTCAGATTAAAAATTTCGTTCAGTTATTTAAAGAAATTTGCTTTCAATCCTAAAAACAGATGTTATCAAATATTTTCCAGGGAAGAAACTGTTCCGAGTGCCGAAATCGGAAATTTGATACTCTTTAGCCTTTGATATCTTGTGGGGTCATGTTTATCCGTAATTTGGTGGCGAAAATCTCGAATTAGGCAATCGAACACACTTCATTGGTTTCGTTCTCTTTATCGCTTATTGTTGCCAAACGAAAATAATTCGGTTATAGTTCAGTTTTTTTGTGGTTGATTGGAGAATCGTGACGATTACGGTTTTCTGCAAATCAAATTCAGGTCTATATAAAGGAAACGAGATATGACGTAGCAACGCTTATGTGTATAAACGAAAGTTGTATTTAGTTCTTAAGTTACGAAGCGCGGCTTCTAAGAAACTTCTAACAGAAAAATGCAGAAACATTCTTGCTCGACGTAGACAATAGAAAATTTCCAACTTAAACTCGAAGTCTGTACTAAGCTAGTTTATGGCAAAGGTGTTGCAAATTAACAGTGAATTGATTAACTTTTAACGAGATTGTAATAGTGTAGAACGGTTTTAAAAATTGTCTTGAAACCTGGTCTAAGAATTGAGTTCTTAACATTAGATACTAACATATTGATAAATGGATGTTTAAAGAGCATTTATATCGATGAATCTAATAAAAATTGTATTTCGTTTTAGACCTATGCTATATGTAAATTCTGTCAGGATACCACCATCTCTTATTTCTCCGAAAGGCGAGGATGTATCACTCAAATTTCGTCTGTGTTAGGTCTCAAGTAAAAAGAGACGAGCTTATTGCCTTCTACTCGGCAAAATTCCAGTCACTGTAACGGCTCTAACTAATACTTTAAAAATAACAGAAACACGTTCCTCGACTCAGGAATCGGACCCGCAATCTCATCCACAACAGTTGGGGTCATTTCCGCTGCGTCACTGAGACTATCCGCATGCTAGCTATTCAAATAAGGCTCTTGTAATTCCTGTTTTCTCCGCAATACAGATAACGATGTTCCGTCATAGCCATGACAACCGTTTATTATTCTGAGCCAGATGGCACAATGGAAATATAAAGCAAAGTTTTCTTTGTGAATTTAAATGCTCATTACGTTTTAACACAACGCTACGTAATACTCCGTCACATGGTGAAGACATGTAGCAAAATGGGTTTTGTTATTATATGGCAGCGAAAATTTGGGAGCCACGTACGTGCTTTATTAAATTACGTCTCCTAGTCCAAGAGTTGATGGATGGAGGTCCCAAACTAATGTTACGAAGTTTGCGTGCGATTCATATAAAATAGTTCTATATTATTATTAAAACCATTAAATGTGCAAACTAGATTTAAACTAAAGATTGACTTTCAAAAATGTCACGTGCGAAGGTTTGCTGCGTAAATAAGTGCATTTTATAAAAATAAATTGCCAGTTTTGAGCTTATTTTCCTCGTAATAGCATCTTGCAATGAAATTTATTATATGTATACTAAACAATCTATATTTAAGTTTTGCAGTAATCTATGTGCTCGAGTAATTGCGAGATATAAGGTAACAACTCCCGCCTACGAGATATAAGGTAACAACTCGCGCACGAAGATAAATTCTGTATGGCGGGCGACTTTACAAACTTGCAAAGAAGTTCTCGCTCGGCATGTTTGTAAAGTATAAGAAACATCCAGACTCAAACAATTTATGGATAAAACAAATTGAAGTCGCGCGTGGACTTCAAAACCACAACATTAGGCGCATTGGTAGTGATGAGACCTACTTAGAAGTACTACGTCATCCGTGCAGTCATACTTGACCTCTGTCCTTATCAACGCCAAGCAATTTCTTACTTATTTAGCTATCAAAGTAGAAAACGCAACATTTCCAAGTCTCATTTATTTGCCTGTCTGTTTATCTGTAGCCTCTTCATAATCAAAATACATTTAAAATCACTATGAAAAGGTAAATTCAGTGTTCACGCATCTTTCGGCTACACCTGAAAGTATCATAGTCAATATTATTTATTCTGGGTTACCGGTTTTATTGTAAAATAATGCACAAAGATAAAATTTGGCCCGGCTAAAATTTATCTACAATATTTTCTTATATAGCATCATGAGCTGAGCCTTAAACTATTTCATCTATTCCAAAATATTATACTACGATCTAAAAAATCCTTAGGTACTTATAATACCTAATAATAATAATATACGTTTATTTCGGACTAAGTCCTATCGTGTTAGTAACGATTAACTTAAAATTGTAATGTTAGTAGACAATACAAGGGTACATAATATGCATGATTAAATCACAGCATGTATCTGTAGCTCAGTGGGGAGACCAACAGACTGCATTGCAAAGGGGCTCGGGTTCGAATCCACGTCGCGCACCTCTGACTTTCGGAAGTAATATGACTTTTCGAAATTATTACGACAATTATCGCCTGCTCCGTGCGTCAGAAAGCACGTTAAACCGTTGGTCCCGGCTGCCATGGACATCTATGGCAGTCGTTATTGGGAGAGTGTCGACACAAAAGATTCCACTGGGTCGAAGTGTCGCCGGTCTGCATTGACTGGCCCCCACATAAGATAAGATATATAACTAAAATCTCTCTCAAAAGGTTATATTTTTATTTTAGTGTACTATTTCTAGTATATACCTATAAAAAATATTTATATTACCATTTTCAACATTGATCATTGGTTACAATGATGATTTCTGACAGATAGATGATACAACAACGCTGTACCATCTAAACTCTGATATGAAAAATATATGTACTTTCAAGAAATGGTTATATAGATAAAAGTAAGCACATACTCCGCACGTAACTACATCCCATTTTATTTTATGACAAAGCCTTCGAGGTAAATATAAAGTTATCTTATTTTTATTTATGAGAATTTAGAAGGTTATATTTTATAGCGTATTCGGCTACGTGGGGTTTACGATAATGTTATGCTTGACTAGTTACTGTGTTACACGAGATTCTAATAATATAATTTTTGTAGGCTTGGGATTGCTAACAATTGAGGTATTGGGAAATTCAAGGAAGAGTCCTTTTGCCCAGCCATTGGATACTTCTTGTAATAAAATTGTAATAATATCTTAGTGTGTAAAGTACTTTACGAAAGACAGCACAGCATACATAGCACGGAAAATGTTTGATAAAAAAATCATTAAACGTAATACATAATCTACTTGCTTTGAAATTTTAGGCAACAATTTTCTCTCTGCCAACTTGCCAACTGTCTTTGAGCTTCTGTATAATTCTCGTACAAAACTTAACACATATGATATTATATAATATACAGTTTCAGTATTTAACTACAGAATTTATGCTCGTCGGTTTTACGCAGTGCTATTTACTGGGAAATTGAACGTTGAAGGATTCCGGTCAACGAGAATTTATGAGGCATTTAACTAATTCAATTTCAGTTTACTCCGATAGCTATAAATCTCCGCGTTCATTTTCGTTCTTTATAGTCTACCTTAGTATATATAGTTATATCTTTTATATAGAGGACGGTATAAAATAAACAAAGAGTTAATGTTATAGAAGTATTCTACAAATATGGTATACTAGCTATTGCGTGCGGCTCCCCCGCGTGGTACCTACATCAATAAAAAGTAGCCTATGTCCTTCCACAAGTTTTAAACTATATCTGTTCCAAATTTCATCTAAATCGGTTGAGTGGTTTAGCCGTGAAAAGGTAACAGACAGATAGACCGACAGATAGGCAGACAGATAGACAGACAGATAGACAGACAGAGTTACTTTCGAATTTATAATATTAGTAAGGAAGTAAGGATTAACCTAATAATACCTCGTTGGTTTCGTAGCATAAGTTTCGATTTATGCTTAAGGCTGAGCGTAAGCTTGTCGAGTCGATTACTTGATTATCGCTTTACCACTAAGCTATTCGGTTCCACGTCAGCAATAAAAAATTGACCTCATTAGTGTCTAAGGCGATGCTAAATGTCATCTATTGCGAATTACTTTGCGATCAGCAAGTACATTCTACATAGAAATTATAACAATAGCTGTTAAAGATGAATTAAGTTTATATAGATAGTTAACTACTCAATCACTTGGACCTTTGTCGGATCGGTCGATTTAGCGAACACGAGAGTTACAGAAAATATTCAATTAACTGTTCGAAAACTTCGTTTTGAATAACATAACCTGAGTCTAAAATAAATTCAACACAACGTATAGATATATTGCTTTAGGTTATACTATAAATATATATTTATTTAGCGAAGGTATTTATGTACAAAATAAATATCATATACAATAAATGAGATCATTTCAAATCATTTATTTCGGGCTGCATAGGCCCATAGATAAATACCTTAACCTAAATTTACATATTATATAATTTTATAATACATACAACACCATCTAGCCCAAACTAAGCAGAGCTTGTACTATGGGTACTAGACAATGGATAAACATTACATATATACTTTTTTTATTGTTTTATAAATACATACATATTATACCTACATAGAAACACCAAGACCAAGACAAACATCCATATACATGCATACAAATGTAACGAAAGCTTAATGTTCCTGAGCTTAGTATAGGTACCGTTTAATATTATTTATTATCTTCTCAGACAAAAACGTGCACGTGTGTCATTAGTCATTATATTGTGGCCTCTTAACATGTAATTTTATATAAAAATAGTAAGAATTACACCAACGCAACTATTTGCCACAAAAAGTATCAATACACAGGTAACAGCTGACACCTAATCGCCTTTGACAACATTACAGCTACGTATTTCTAAATCTAGGTGAAACCCACGCTATATATACTCATTAAAGGTAACTTATGTAGAAGGTACACGTCTCCATTGATCAGAATTAGTAAACAACCTGTCATTTAAATAAAGAACATACCGTAATGATGCCACCAGACATGTCCCTCAAATACTGCCCACATAAGTTTATAATAGCATTAAGTACAGATTATGTTAATATATAATTGTTATTCAATTGAGAAGAAATTCAAGATTAGGACGTGTACATATTTATAAGGGGCTGACGTTGATTTTGTCTCGGTAAACAATTCTTCTGAAGGTCAAAGATGGGGATAAATATAGACGCGTCATGTTGTTTTCATGGCGGAGATAATGTTTTGTTTTATCTATAGATAGCTAGACGTATAGTATAGCTTGTGTTGTATTTTTACAATACTAGTGAATTCAATGGAGATTGCGTAGCAATGTCTATAATATTATAACACTTAAATGCGGCATATACATATATTTTGTGTTTTAGAATCGATATCAGTACGTAGTATAGGTATTACAGGGTTAATGTCTATTTCTTAATTTTGACTATAACGAAAATCATCCCGAAAAACCCTATTTATGTGAAGACTCTAATCTATTTTTAAGATGTTCGATGTCTGAACTCTATTATGGCTATTGTCTTATCTTTCTATTATACCCTGATCATACTGAGGGAATGTTCCATGTCTAGTAGTTTATCTATAAACAGAGCTGATATTAATATTCTCTAACCTTTACGCAGCCAAATAATCCTTTAACATAAATTTGTTGTTCATCAAAAAACGGTGTTTAAGCAAGATTTGGCTAGACTGGCTTTTATCCGCTACTTCGTTTATTTTTAATCTTCCCTTGGGCTCAAGTTATCTCCGAACCGATTTTAAATCTAACAAACTGTCAAAAGGGTTTTCATCAGATCGGATGACAAAGTGCTGATATAAGAACTCCATTTTTAGTTTTAGCGTCACGGCACATTTCAGTTAGATGACATTAAGTTAGAGTCATCGAACAGTAGGCGTAAGTGTATCGTATCCATATTGTATGGATATGTCGATATTTCAAACTCTGTTTAGTTTTATTGAACATCATTCATTCTCCATGCGTGTGCAAGGTTGTTACCTAAAGGGGTTTCTGGAGGTTGTTGAAATTATTGAATAAAATATGTTTGATTATCAATGTTTTAAATTATAGATGCCTTACTAAGTTTTAATATGGTCTCTTTTCTAGATCGTTAAATTGTCATTTTACACATAATGTAGTCTTGACATCTGAATTATAAGCATAGAATAGTAATATCACGCCCACTCATGTTAAAAATTATACACTATCGTTCTCAATATGTCAATAAAACGTGTAAGGTCACTTTTTTAGTATGGACACTTTTTCGTGCGATCTAAGTAAGGTGAGAGCACATCTATGATTTAAATAATTTTTAATTCATTGCATTTATACAAAACTACATACATCAAAACAGGTCAAATAAATAACGAAATTGGCTTGTATTTCCTAAGTGGTTAATAAAATGCAATGGTTATTTTAAAAATTCATTTATTTTTTGAGGGTAGACTATATAATATATTATTAATAACATGTATTATTAAAAATAAGTATCAATAACTTTGTATACAACTTGTATTTAAAGTTTTATCGTTTAGTGTCTACCCGTATTCGTTCTTTCAAATCGCCATAATTACATGATAATTTATGTTTTTGTTAGTTTAAGACAAACCATAGATACCTAAATACAAGCCACTATAAATGAATACAAAAATATGATACAAATTGGCCATTCAAAAATGTTATGTATGTTACAACACAATGTCACCGAAATTCTTTGTAGAAAGTGGCAGCTTTATATTTAAACTTCTAATAATGTTTAAGTACAGATATAACTTACGCAAATTACATTTATATAGGGATTAAATATAATGATCAGCAAAAATACTAATTGGTCAGCAAATATTGCACAGCATAACGAGCATCTATACGCCTCAAATCACTGCATTCCGTCTCGGAAGTGTTAGGTTGTGTTAGGTTCCTTTTTTAAAACCCACCCAAAATTAGGAGCCCCGTCGACTTAGTTTGATCTCTTTAAAGTTTGCTGGCCATGATTAGCTTTTTTTGCTGCGCAATTAGTATTTTTTTTGCTGTGCAGTTAAATACTACCCATTTATATATACATAACCAATCTTCAAAGATATATTATATAGATGTGCAGACAGTAATTACATTGTCTTCTCTGATAACAAACTGTTTCATTAACGAGCTCAGTTCTTTCAAGTTTAAATGCAATAAATTGCTTTTTATATAGGTCGGGGCGTTCATTAAATGAATGTCATTCGCGATTGTCTTTTAATAGTTTATAGATTGGATATCTATTACCCAAGGGAAGGTTTTATTGCACAATTAATAAATTCCTAAGGAGTTTTTATACCACTTTGGCAGGACATATAGGTCAGTGGATAAACTGGATAAAGAATGGTGTACTACACAAATTGTTCTGAGTTTAAAATATATTCTTTGAATACATTCTTTGAACGTATAAAAGTCTCTGGGGAAGCAGGCGTTATCAGACGCTTCCTTTATCAAACAAGTGTGGGAGCGAGTATTAAATAAATATAATTAAAGAGCGACAGCTTAGATGACCAACAAGTATACAGCCTGCTTGATAGCAAGCGTCCCCTGTTGTTTATGAATGTTTATGTTGTTACGATTAAACAACGCGCGTTGCGATCCCTTAAAAAAAGAAGTTGCTTTGTGGCCAGTGTCAACAAAATACATAAAAAGAAAGATCACATCGGAGACCATATAGCCAGCATAGCTTCACCTTGCAAAGATATTCACTATAATATATATTATTAGATTTTGCCTGCGGCTTCACTGGCGTAAATGTAGGTTAGGTTAAGTCCCTTCATCCATGTAAAAGCGCTTTTTTCCTGGGTGAACTACCGTTTACCTATGTCCTTTTCTGCACTCCTGACAACATGTATGTAAAATTTCGTGTTAATCGGTTGAGTAGATAAGGCGTGAAAGCGTAACAAACAAACTCACATTCTCATTTTAATATACTATCCTGTTGAGTACTGAGAAGTAATTCCCCAGGCAAGCTGCTCGACTTTGAATATATTTTCAAGTATTCCCTTGATGTTATGAAGTACAATTATACATGAATACCGATTGTAACGAACGTTGAATGAATACAGATTAGAAACAAAGCTCGGGTTCCTTTATACTAATTAACCCTTTTAATAATTCTAGTGAACTCAGACCGAATTGATTTAATTTGACTCATTTTATCAAAGAAGAGGTTTCGCTTTTATCGAGGTGAAGGTCACCTGAAAGGGAATCAGAGCCAATATGTACTGAGGACGTTATTTCCTTTCTTCGAATCACCTTAATAAAAATAAAGCTAGACTTCGATAGAGTTACTTTTTCTTCATCATGGTTAGTTCCATGGAAATAAGTTCAAAGACTGCGTTATTGGTTTCGTGGTATGCCTCTGTTTAAGGCCGACCATACAATGCGGAGTTCGATTGCTAAATTGGGCTATGTTATTGGATAATGCTATTAGAAAATTTCAGCATGGAGTTTGGAAATGGCAGGTACCCTCACGATGTTTACCTTTACCGTTAAAGCACGAGATAATTATCTATTTAATACGGACATATCTTCCAAATGTCAAAGGTGTGTCTTGGGATCGAACTCGAGATCTCTGCATGGCAATCCAACGATCTTCCATAAGGCTATCTCTGCTACTTGTATGATTACTAACTTAAATATACACCCATATTTGTGTATTATGTTCTAAATCAGTTTATCTTTATTAAGTGCACTATTATCATCAAATTATCAAATGACCATTACTGAAGTGCAGTGTTAGATAAGAATGATATAAATTACGACAGATTGACGTACAGGTTAATTAAGGTGATACTAAGCCATTTAAAAAACCGAAACAGTACTGTTTTTTATGTCCTTAGGCGCTTATGTTGTGTGCGGTCGTGAGGGTTTGATGCTTGGATCACGCAAATTGTTTTTCTGTTAGATTATTCTCAGGAGTAGTACGAAGTTTGGAAATGTCCTCAGTAGATGGCAATAAGCTGGCTCACTTTTACATGTTACCTTAACCTGTCCATTGTTGGAATACCACAACTGACCGCGGGTGTGGCGCTGCCACTCCATAGGTTAAACATAGTGGGCCAAATATTTGTGTGAGTACTATGAGCTCCATATAACAACATGTGCAGGCTATCTGCGTTGGCTATATTGTTTTAAAAAGACTACTCCCGCATTGGACATATTTCTTGTGTCGCGGCGGTTTACAAACATTCAAATGGATCACATATGGATTACAATAAAAAATGTTCCGTGTGTTAACAACACTGACCGCAGGGGCAGTGGCGAGGTTCCCTGAACCACTACGCGATCCGTGCAGTCCAAACCCAAGTAGTTTTGTAGTAGTTAGCCAAAGCCAATTGCAATGATCATTGTAGTAATATAAAAGCAACAGGGCCCTGAGTAACGAGAAATCTTACTTGCCAAATAATAATAATCGGCCGTCGTTACCGAAGTCCAGAACAAATTAATTTAAAAACCAATTAAAAATATTATTTGAAGCGTGTAAAGGTCAGGCTATATGCGTCAGCTGCTCATGCGGGCAACATTCACATACTATTTTATTTTATAATTTACAAGCTTTTGCCCACTGCTTCGCTTGTTTGGCAACAGTACTGGTTTACTAGATGAAAGGTACCCTTTTCTGTACCTCTGACAACGTGTGTGCCAAATTTCATAATGATCGGTCGAGGTTAAGGCATGAAAGCGTAACAGACAAACTTACATTAAAATTTATATTGTTACTAGATTTTGCCCGCGGCTTCGCTCGTGTTAATGTAGATTTGATCAATAATCTTCTTTCCTTTGGTAACAGTACTTTTTTCTGAAGGAAAGGTACCTTATGTCCGTTTCTGTATCCCTGATAATGCAAAATTTAATATTGATTGGTCGAGTAGTTGAGGCGTGAAAGCGTAACAAAGAAAAGCATATTCGCATTTATAATATTAGTTAGGATTTTGATAGTTCACAAGCCATAAAACAAAAGAGTGATAGTATCCATAAAATAAATAAATTTTTGCCGTGCCAGTTTCTTGGTCCCATCCATGCATCCACCCGTTTAAATTTAATTTTGCCCACTTTGTACACAAGGGCCTTTGCAAATTCGACGCATGTCCTCGTGTACGAATAAAGTGAGAAAAGTACCCGTGATCAAAGAAATATAATTTGCAGTTGTAAGGTCCTCCTCCGTCAGTCTTATTCCTCATGTCTTAGGGTCGTGACCTCCTCCATCAAATAATCTTCTCACGATGTTACGCCATCTTGATCTATCTATTATTATTATTGTAAGGTATACTATCAATATTGCGATAGCACCCACATGTTATATTCACGTCGCATTAGCTTATATAAACTACTAACTTATAAATACTATATCTACAATCAGAATACATATTGTTGGAAGTCACGTCACGCCTAAATTACTGAAAAAGTAGGCAGAGGTCTATTACTTTTCGCTTTGTATGGTTTTAAGTCAATGATAGAAGGCGATCCTATGGTCATTTACCAGACATAGTTCCAGGCTCCGTGGAAACCTAGAATTTATTGACAGAAAAACTAAATAAAATTTTGCTCGGCCTGTAAATCGAACTTCTAGCAGGCGCATATACTACTAGGCCACCCTCGTCCAATGCAGTGCTAATATTTAAACAAAAAAGTTTAATATATCAATTTGGAACTATTATGAACGAATCGTCCCTTTGGTAGAACTATCCATTAATACAATGTCACTTATCTGTAGTACTTATATTCAACAAATAAAGGTTGTATAATAAATACACTTTTATTTCTTTCTCCAGTAAACGATGTCACGTTTCAGACACCTGTGCCTATTTACAAGGTAACCTTTTTTATTTGTAGTTGTTCGTAGCACCGTAGCACTGTAGCTTTCTACGTCGTAGCGAAATAGGAAAAGGTCTCGCGTTACTGGCTGTTGTTTATTTAGTTTATAATTATTGTAGTTTTTATGTGATTGAATTAAGAGGAAACACTACGGGCGAGCGAATTGAAAAATAGGTATTTGTAAAATCTATTGCTGTTGCGCAGTACCATATGTATAGTATCATGAACGCGATAGAGACAACTGCAGCTTGGACCGAAAATACCTATTAAAAGTACACAAAATCAACGTTTCGTAGTCCCCTCATTCCTTCTCAAAAACTTGACCGATTTAGCTGGCTTTGGCCGTGTTACTATGTTTTCCTTTTTTTATATAATCTAGTCAAACTTGTTTTCTGGATGTTTGAACACAGCCGAAAATCTGGCCAATTTTTAAGGCTTTTGAAGGCTCATGTCTCTTTTAATAATTAATTTATGAAAACAAATGAAAAATGGACAAAATTATTGCTCTACTGGCATTATCCAGGGAAGAAATAGGAGACTACGTTTGTATGGAAAAACGGCCCTTGTGTTTCCTCTTAATTGATAAATAATAGGGTATTTGCCCACATTTAATTTTATTCGCAATATTACAAGGCTTTAAAAAAATACCTCTGTGATAAACCGTATCGAAATTGCCTGAAAATTAAGCTGCAATTTATATAAAAAAATTGGTATGTGGAAAAGTGGGGGTGGAGTGGGAAATGAATATTTCCATATCTCGTTATTTCTCTCGCACTTATGAATTCGAAATAGAGGTTACGTCACAAAAGTATCGCGCGTCCTTTTCTGCATTTTCATAGATATTTGCCAATTACCTTTTCTATTGGATTTACCTTATTTACTTTTAAGTTGATATAAAAAAATATTTTGGATAAAGTAACTTTGTGATATAAATAAAAAGAAATACTTTAAAACCTTATTGGTTACTAAAGACTATTAATATGTACAACGTTTTATTAGAGCAAATATTTTTTGCGCGTATGGCGCTGTCGATATTAAATATTTACCTTGACAAGCGTACAAGCGTGTGAACCAAGGTTAGTTTTAATCTGAGTGTTATGCCTACTCTTTCATAGTTTGCAAAATTACCAGTGATAGGTATTATAGCAGTTGTAGTAAAAATAAAATTGTAACGCGGATACGACATTCACAACGAACGTCCTCGCTGCGGCAACAAACTGTTCCCATTCAGTAAACATCTTGCAGAGTCTCTTAGATTACGTGATAGAGCATCGCTGGTTTTCAATGAAGACCTCTTTACAATATGGGTGCATAGTTGGAGCAGCTAGATGTATCTTAACTTTGTATTACGTACGATTTAATGATTGAGAAGATATATATTATAGTGTTTGATAAAGAATAAAGTCTTAGGTTATTGTATGCCTTTGGGTTGCAAGGTGTAGCAGGCGCTCCGTGAAATATTTTTATTCTATTGTATTGAAGAAGACATATTGTGTCTATCAATCTGTTCTTTAGACTGTTGTTTCATAAAACGTTTGATGTTTAATAAAACTAAATATATACTTTTTAATATATTGACTATTTATAAAGATATGAATCCATCAAGTTGGTTTTTCGGATGTTTGTTTCTTGTTGTTTATTGCGGCATCACGTACATACTGGTTTTCACAGTTCAGTAGTGTAGAGTTTAATTAACAATATGACGTTACCAAGTTTCATCTGATTACAGTTAGTATAACTGGATCTATGATAATATTGTCTTCTGTTTACGCAAATGTTATTAATTGAAATTAAACTACTATATACGGATTTTATTGCGTTGTTTATTTGACACTTTATTACAAAAAAAAATTCTTTTTTACCTTCCTTTTTTTTTAATTTTGTAATAAAGTGTCAAATAAACAACGCGATAAAATCCGTATATAGTAGTTTAATTTCAATGGATCTATGATGCTTGACATGTTAGTAAATGAATTTTCCTTTATATTATATATCGCGGCTTAATATTTTTAATGTATAACGTTCCCGTAAATGTAAGAGAATATTATAAATTTCCTTTTTTATTATTTATCTAGAAAATTAACAGTGTGGTACTAAGCTGGTAAAGTAATAAATTGCTAAATTGAGTAGATATTACTCTGGTATCTCGTTGGTTGTAATATCACGAACTGCGACTTTTCATAAAGAAGATATTACCACACCAAACGACATTTAAAAATGTAAAATACATTTTAACATATCAGCCACATTGGCTCAACACTAGCGTTTAATCCGATTACACCGGCGACGAAATTTCTCACCGTATACGAATAATAACATGTTTATATTATACGCGTGCTAGCTATTTCGACAGAATAAGTTATTAAATTACATAATATATTCTGGAATGGTGTTTGTTTTCTTTAGTTAAATCTTTTATGAATACCTAGTCTTACTAGCAGTCTAGTTAAGCTAATTCATACTTATTTATATTTGGAATATATAGTAAGGTTTTAATTGTCAAACTGTCTTAAAGGCATATTTACTTTCGAAGCGTACTTAAGATTGAGTCACAGTTGATTCTATGACGAGGGTCGTCATAGAATCAACTGTCAACTGCCACCAGACGGACGTAACGAACTGTTGAACTTTAGTCATTCATGCCAACTTTTAACTATTGCAATCATTAGGTATCAGGTTCGCAATCTGAGGGTGTTGGTTATTTATTCTCATCCAGATTTTTATTATAGATTGTCATCAAACATAATTCAATGCATTAAATTTATTTGTCTTTTAGAGAGCTGTTTTCTTCTCATTTGTTTAGCAGCAAAACATTGTGTCAAACACTTCAAATGAAGATCTATGATAAATTTCCAAACTTATTAGCTCCATCGTCGTTGTATTATAATATAAACATTCACATTTTCCCTTTATTACAGAACTTGTACTATATTTTATTCTTTTATATTAAAAATGCGTATGTGATGTCAGACAGAAAACATTTAAGAATTCGATGATGATAATTGAACTTATTTATCTTTATATTATTTACGCTGCCATTTTCTTAAAATATATGTTTTAAATAAGATAAGAACAGAAAAGTCCTTTGTAGTTACACATCCCTAACATACGACCAGACAATACTTTCCTCACTAATTTAATTTAGAAGTCTCCCAAGTAGATATGTTACAAGAAACTTTGTTGTAAAGGTGACCTCCGACGTGTTCTGTGGTCAAATTAGCGGGTCGGTGTAGTTACTAACTTATGTAAGTGGTAATCAACGATAGTAGCTAATTAGGTCAAGTGATACACATATCTGTGTTAATTTATTTGTAAGATTAAATATTAGTATTCGATTTTCAGCAGAAGTTTTGATATAACTAGGTATCGGTAGTGTGTAAGGTTATTAAATGAAAATCAAAAGAAGTTTATTAATTTAGATTACAGTTGTGTATGTACGTGAAATTGAAACTAACTTAGTTTTATATGTGTATTTCAATATACTTGTTGGCACGTTCAGCAAAGCAAGGGCGTAGAACCAACAAGAGGAACTGGCCCAGAAACCACTAACCTTTTGTTGGATCCTAGAATCGAAACTCATGTAAAGCAGTCGTATTCACTATAGCTGTACTTTCGAAGCAGCCTACATGTAGTAGGTAATTTAGATAACGGTAAACGTAAGTTAATGTGGCATTGGTATGTGTTATGTGCATGGTTTGATTGTGATCTGTGACCCTGACGATCTCATATAAGTACAGAATAGAACAGATTATTTTTCTTATTATTCTTTTTTACTGTGTGTAACTTCAATTATTGACGACTCGATGGCGTAGTGGTTAGTGTAACCGACTGCCACGCCTGAGGTCGCGGGTTCGATTCCCGCACAAGTCAAACATTTGTGTGCATGAACATGGGTGTTTGTCTTGGTCTGGGTGTTTCTATGTATAATATGTATGTATTTACAAAAAAATAAGTATATATGTATGTTTATCCATTGTCTAGTACCCATAGTACAAGCTCTGCTTAGTTTGGGCTAGATGGTGTTGTGTGTATGTGGTAGAATATTATTATTATAATTATAATAAACTTAATAGTTTACTCTTTGTAATATCTTAATAAATAGTATTATTATTTGCTAAATATGGGTACGCATAACAATGTGTTGACAAGATATAAAGGTATCACAATTTTACCATAAGACAAGCAAAAATGTATATAAATAATAAATGTAAATATTTACTTTACCTTAAAAAAGTTGTTTGACTTTAAATAGAATTTAGTTGTAGTCTTTCTTGCACAAATTCAAATTTAAGTTTTATTTCGTAAGTTCTGAAGAAAATTTATAGCATCCTTTTATTGTTTTATTCATACGGGTGTTTAAGTTTAGTACTAGCGATTTAACATCTTCGAGATTTTTTTATTTAACAATAAAGTAACAATAATACTTAATATAATTGCTAACTCCTCCCACGAAGCTAACATTTTAATCTTAGGTAATTTCTTTTTGTTAGAAATCATACCATTTTCAATATTATACATACACTAGTTGTTTCCTGTGGCTACACTTATGTTTATGATTACTCCGCCGCTCCCGTGGCTCGTAGTATGATGTTATATAGCCTATAATCTTTATCAAAAATAATCTTTAAAAAGAATATCATAAAGCTGAAGAGTTTGTTTGTTTGTTTGAACGCACTAATCTCAGGAACTACTGGTTCGATTTGAAAAATTCTTTTAGTGTTAGATAGCCTATTTATCGAGCAAGGCTATAGGCTATGTAACATCACGCTACGACCGACGGGGGCGGCGCAGTAACGATAAACGCGGGTGAAACCGCGGGAACATCTAGTTATATTGTAATATTGATAAGTATACGTAATAACAAGTCTGAATACCCGTGGTAGAAAAGGTGGAGCTAGCATTATTTTACTTATATCTATAGCTGTATGCAACGTGTAGTAGAAAGGTCATATCTAAGTATCGCAATGGATATTATTTATTAATGACGTCATCCTTGTCAGCTATGAGCGTAAATAGTTTAAAATATTTTATTTGCATTTTTGAATAGAAAGGATCCTAGCATTGGATCATAATAATTTATTATGTCAATTTAGAGACGGCATCTTTATATCTTTAATCGGACATTCTGTCGCAAATTTAGGCATCTTTGAGTTGTATTACTCGTAGAATATTTGTAACCAAAATTTGATGACCATTAAAAACATCACTCTTAAAAGTCCTGTATATACATACATATATACAAAACAATATAAACCTATATAATGTATTATCTTGCAAGTCATTTCGGTACTAACCCTACTCAGAGTTTATGTAGCTCTGAATAATAGGTTATTCATACATATTTATTACATAAATATTTCATACGAATCGTTTTTACGTGTGGGATAAAGCTATAATTAAGTTTCGTTAACGTTGAATATATGTATAACCACATTTTACCGTCAGCAGCGTAAGACAATTAACTTCAGATATATTAAATTTTTTTGTATAATATAAACCAGTTTTATTACCTTTTTTGCCAGTTGTATGTTTTTCTGTAAATATTGCGATGAACAGCTATTAGAAAAGACTGTCCGTTTCTTGTAGGTATCTTCTCATAGGTTCAACCCTTTGCTTGAACTTAGCATCTAACCTAAATGTAACTTCAGTAATCTTACTAAGCCTTATACTTTGACGTTGACAAGTGTTGCTTTGTGACCTTAATGAATAAATTGCTTTTGACTTTGACTTTGGGAGTAATCACAGCTGTCCCACACAGACAGACAAATGGACAGATTGACAGGTTAAATAGAAAAGGTTGTTCATATTTTTGTTGCATATAAATAACGAAATAAGTCAATTATCTCAATGTTACTGATAGACACTTTGGTTTTATTTATAGATAGGTGTACTGGCTATTATTAATTCAAGCTTTTATTTCATAATTTAACATAGACGAAGTAGCGAGCAGATGCTAGTATGTGAATTAAATTTACTGGGTGTTTAAATATTTATATATCCCTTTTATATTCTCGAAGGTGTGTGACAATTACGGCCAGCCCCGTCACTCAGACGTGTTGCTGTCAGAATTCACACGTCCTTGAAAACATAACGGAGAACTCTCAAGCCCTATGCTTGAGAGTTTCTGTACGAAAATTTATTTATTGATTAAATATAAAGAAGCCGAGCGGGCCGATCGATTGACCCGCAAGAATGATCAAGCTACCTACCGTCGTGATCGTTATACAGAATATCAATTACAAAACTTAATATCTTCTCTACATGTTTTTCTTATGCATGTAATAAATAATTATCTATCGCATCTCTATGGAGGTGCTGTTCTTACTATACGACTCAGGATTATTGTTGGGTGTCCCATTGATAACTTAGAGATTTTTATAGCGTTATATATGATTGATTTACATTTCTTATATGCCCAGCACCGTGTATGTGTAAGCGCACAATCACGCGAATGAAACAAAGCAATCAATACGAAATGGCGGTAGAAGCATTACGTCTTTTTCCGTCAATTTCATGTGTTATCTCAACATTTGATGCAGATGCCGCCATTTTAGAGGCTTTTACGAGTACTTTACAGCGCTTTTGTTATTACGATTGTGTTGAATATTGCGTTGAATGAGATTTAAACGCGAATACAGCCGTTGTGAAAATATGATAAGCAATCATTCCTTTTTATTGTCATGACATTGGTTTTCTGTAAGTGTTAAGATTATACAGTAAGTTAAACTTTACAGATTTATTATTGACAAACTAGCTACTGGCAAAGCTTTGAATGTTATGAAATAATAATGATATCAACCCTGTTTCTAAACAGTCCCATTATTGGACATGAGCCTCTTCTCAATATCAGAGGTTTCGGCCGTAATTCACCACGGTGGCTCGGTGCAGGTAGGCCAACTTCACACATCTTTGAAAACCGAGAGAACTCTCAAACATGCAGGTTGATCCAGATGTTTTCCAGCCTAAAGTTAGAATGTTGGCGGTAAAGCCGTTGTTTCCGCGCCTAGTCTCTTTCGGTCATGTCGGATTTTAGAGTTCGCGAACATAGAGAGCACATGACAATGTGTTACCGCAGAAATACATACTGATTAATCTCTTACGGAGATGGCCAGTGGTCATTACACTATAATTTAACCGACGTAGAGTTAGTGTCCGTTATTAAGATCACGTCGTGACCGAAATTCAGTCTGAAGGACATTATTATTATAATAATAATAATCGGACGATAGTTGATCATCCATAGTTACCAATATACCAGACCATCAAACGCCCATACCCATAGCCCATATATTAGAATCCATAGATAGCAATAGTCCTACGCCTGCTGCGGCTAGTGCCGCTGTAGGTGTTCCATCTCACCTTTGATTAAGTCTCTCGAAGGGCCTCTTCACGTTGGACCCATGTCTCCGTGTAAGCCTCCCAAAGGGCCGGGTATTTTCCTAACGTATTAGGAAAATACCCGTGAAAGAGAAATATCGGACGACAGTTGTAATAGTTGAGCGATTAAGTTACTGTTATTTATGACTACATTTCGACAATTGCTAATATGGTAAAACTACTGTACTACGGCACCCAGTGATTTGAAAGCTAAACTAGCATTTATTTAGTTTTCTGTCTGGCCTTTAAATACATAAAATAACAATATAATTTATGAAATGGTTATGCTTAGCCTCGAATAATAAAAGTAAGCAATTCTGTTTATTTATGGGTCACTTCAATGCTGCTGTGGACAGACAACGTTTTATGTTCAATTTATCGAGTCTGTCAGTGCGACTCTGTTTTATTATTATTTTAGTAAGCGTTTACTTATGTTTACACACATACATATTAAAATGTTAGTCTAGCTTTGACAGTATGAGAACTTTTAAATTTGCCAAGCCGAGTTTGAAATTAGGACATTTAGTCAATAGTAGCTCTTCGACATAATGTGTTATTTAACGTAATTTATAAAGGTGTAAATGTATTTACTTGTATGTCTTCTCATTAATATTTCATATTATGTAACTGAAGGAAATAGTATAATCCCAGGTAAACAGATCAGTCCTAGTAATCTTCTGACAATTTATTATCTAAGTAAAGATGACTTTTTATGTAACGCGGGCTAGGCTATCGGCAATACTAACAAGTTTGTATCACCTCGTAAACATTGAAGAATTGCAATAAAAAACTGAATAGCAACACTGTACAGAAGCAATGTCAGCACATGAATAATATATATATATGAAACTATCTCATTAAGAGCTTTTCAACTCGAAACTGTTTTTTTTAGCCTATTGTTTGTATGTTCAAGGTTCTCTCAAATACCGCTTAACGGATTTTGATGCAGTTTTCACAGTATCTTTAGGTTCACTGGCGCTGTGGGCAAACTGTGACGCAGATGAAGTCACGACCATAATCAAACCTCAAAATATGACCTACGATATGTCAAAATTTCAATAAAACGTCACTTACGTATAATAAAGACGCTAAAAGCGAAATTCCAATATTAAATTTTAAAATACGAACATCTTTATAAGACAAAAGCAATTAGAACTACAACAAGCCCACGCGCACAATTATACAGTGAGGAATGCAAACTTTTGTGATTTCAATTTCCAATTGAATATTTTAGAGTGTTGGAGGCCCAATCCCCCTCTTTCCCTCTTCCCGCTCCTTCTCCTTCCCACTTCCTTTCCTAAAGGGTCGGCAGCGCGCAAGTGATGCCTCTGGTGTAGCAGGCGTCCATAGGCTACGGTACCACTTACTATCAAGTGGGCCGTATGCGTGTTTGCTACATTTAGTTAGTAAAAAAAAAACAACTTGATTTTAACCGCAATACCTAATTAAATTAGACGTTACAACACGAATAATGAAAAGAAAATTTTGTAACAACATTGAACTAAAACACCCACCTCTACCTTTTAGAAGGATTCTACGTTTATCCATCGTCCTTCTCATATAACATTTTGTTCCTACGTCTCATCGGGCGCACGCGCCGGCGGCCGGGAACTGGTTCCGCGGGCTACTACGTCACAGCGACCGAACCTCAGCCGGCCGGCCCGCTTGCCACGGACTCGCTCGCCTATCCTTATACACGCCACGCGTGCGTAATGTCCATATTTTTTATATTTTATGTTTTAATATAACAGTCAATTGCTACAAAATAGTTTAATTTAAACGCACACAAACCCAGCCAAAGAACACCAGCCGCACATAGTCCTTCTAACTAAGCGTACAAATGAAAGGTCGCCAAAATTAAAACAGGTTATTGTGGCCAATATTGCTCACGGCAGACTACCTCCCAACATTGTTAGCATAACTATCTAACCACTTAGTAGGCGCCCGTTTAATAAACTTTACCCATAACTTTGGTATAAGTTTGCTTACTGAAATGGCTTTAATATCCCGTACATTAAATTTTGCTATGTTGGCGACACGAGGTTTATACGACGCTTTTAGTGTTTACGTGTGTATGGTGATACTTTTATAAACGTGAACCGTCAGCCTTTTTGCTAGTGCTTATTAGTAAGTGGGTGTATTTTATGCTCTACTTACTAGCAGAAGCTCTGTGGAAAATTGTGGAGCGAAGCTAGTGTACAAATAAAGTTTAGATGTGTAATTTATTCACGGGGGCTACTGACGCAAGCTACTCGAACGGACTACATGCGTAAGGTATTCGCGTAGGCTACTAACCCACATTACTCGCGAAGGCTACATGCACAAGCTACCCGCAAGTGCTACACGCGTAAACTTCTTGTGTGAGCTACATGTACAAGCCACCCGTACGAGCTACAAGTGCAAGCTAGTAGGGCGGGATACATGCGCAAGCTACTCGCGCGGCCATGATACATGCAACATGTATGTGTGTGAACTTGCGCATGTTACCCGCGTCATGTTCATGATTTATTAGAAAACGTATCGTTTATAAAAAAAATAACAGTAAAATATTTTGCGCATTGACACGTATACATAAACTAAAAACTAAAATGGATACGATCCGTTTTTGGTAACCTACCCGTATATTAGCAGCAATTTATAGGCTAAAGCCTATGAATTGCCGCTAATATACGGGCGAATGTTAATATATTCTTCTCCTTAGCCTTTATTATTCCGAAGTCACTTGGGTTCGGCTTTCTAGTCTAACTGGATTTGACTGGATATCAGTTTTTACACAGATCGACTGCCATCTGACGTCCGCAACCCGAAGGCTAACGATACTCTAAAGCGAATGTTAATATAAGCTATGTATATTGATTTAGGTGATGTACTAGTACCCAATATATAATATAATATAATATTCTACCACATACACACAACACCATCTAGCCCAAACTAAGCAGAGCTTGTACTATGGGTACTAGACAATGGATAAACATACATATTATATACTTTCTTTCTTGTAAATACATACATATTATTCATAGAAACACCCAGACCAAGACAAACATCCATATTCATGCACACAAATGCAAAATTTGTACAATTTTTGTAAGGGGATGAGCCGCATACCGAGATACAAGGTTACCACCTAGTTCGATTGCAGATGTTCCCAAGCTGTTTACAAAGTTTCACTATTCCACTCAATCTTCATTTTTTTTGTAACTGTTTAAACTTTGTAATGATGTATTTTATTATTAATAAACTTATAAACTATTACAAAAAAAAATCTGGATGAGAAGTACCCTACCACTCCTTTTTTGTTTCCCTGATAATTTCATAATAGGCGGAGTAATCGCGAAACAGACATATAAAATAACATACAGTCGAATTAATCAATCTCCTCTTTTTTTAAACCGTTAAAAAGTCAGCAAACGCTGGTAAGGTTCAATTTTCGGTAACCTTTTATCATCAGTGTTCACCCTTGTTTGTGACTTATTGGTAAACACGGTTCTCATTAACTAAACGTGTCAGTGTTACCCTGTGCCTTATTATCCGCGCTATATACCTATTTTATAGCCGAGGCTTTCAATAACGTTAAATTTTAAAGCCAATCATTGACATCCCGACGTTTCGGTCGGATCCGACTAGCTTTCGTCCCAGTTGATTGACAATTTGACCGAAAAGCGGGAATATTAAAGCAATTTGAAGTGATTGAAAACCCTTAACAGAAGTTGAGTTGGGAAGATAAAAATCGGTCAAGTGCAAGTCGTACTCGCACACGGAGGGTTTCGTTCCCTCGTGCAAGGTATAACTGTATGTACTTTTCTATTTTTTGTAATTAATATAGCAGTATTAGAAACACACACTCTGTAAAAATTTTAACTTTTACCTATTATGGTCCTTGAGTTATAATCCGCAAACAGGCAGACGCACGGATGGAAAGCAAAGGCTTAGTTATTACTAATCCCAACCTATTGGGTATAGGGTCCCGTTAGCACCCTTTGGATACGAAACCCTGAATAGGAGATATTTTATAGTTGTCTATGTATATATCCTTTATATGAACATTATGTAATCATGTAATAGAAGTTATAGACTACGGCTCTGCCTCCGTGGTGCAGCGGTAGTGAATGCGACTGCTGTGCATGAGGTCTCGGGTTCGAATCCCGGGTCGGGCCAACAAAAAGTTATTGGGTTTTTCTGTTAAGAAATCTCAATAGCAGCCCGGAGTTAGGAAGTTGACGGTGTTAAACACCCCCGTGCCTCGGAAAGCATGTAAAGCCGTTGGTCCTGCGCCCGATCTCTCTCCGGTCGTGTCGGATTACCGTCCCATCGGATCATGAGAGTTAGGGAACAGAGAGTGCACTTGAGTTTGCGCACACACTTGTACACTATAATATCTCCTGCGCAGAAATTGGTCGAAATTCGGTCTGGAGGACATTATTATTATTATAGACTACGGTAGTAAAAGCGACTGCTGAACACTTGTACCGGTTCGATTCCTGGATCAGGAAAAGTGGTACTACGTTTCTTTATCAAGAAATTGATCAAAGCACCACGGAGTCTGAAACTGTGCACAGTATACTTATATAAGCTCGCCTTCTTTTACGCATGGCTTTTAAACAAGTGAACTGTGGCCGTAATACACATTTGCTTTTCCATTTGGTAATATAGGTATATTTTTGGTATATGTATGTATGAATGTATTAGAAAAGCGTGTTAAAATCTACGTTTGTATACGTTAGCCCTTTACTACGCTGCCGTTATAAGGAAAAATACATATCAATTTATTTTTTCGAGATTGTGTTCGTATTTTAATATTATAAATAAAAATACTGGCAGATACGATTTTTTTCCTTATAATGGCTGTAAACTCTTTCATCATTGTGTAGTAGAGCCTCGCTGATTTCAGCATGAATGGTTCGGCTTGACCGGGGAAGGACTACCCTCTCACAGAATATCAACGTGAAATAGCAGTATTCCTACTGTTGTGTTTCGTTCGGTGAGTGAGAGTGCCGGAGGTCCAATTACCCTCTTTCCCCCTTCCCACTCCTTCTCATACGGTCGGCAACGCGCAAGTGATGGCTCTGGTGTTCCAAGCGTCCATAGGCTACGGTGACCAATTACCATCAGGTGGGCCGCCGTAAGCTAGTTTGCCAACTTAGTCGTAAAAAAAAAGTAATTAAACAGGTTATACATAAAAACATTGCAGCCGCATTGGAGTAAAATTATTGCCCGTTTGAAGTCCCTTTCCAAACTTGTATAATTGCAAATGTTTCGTATATATGACCGCCTTGTAAGTTTTTTTGGATCAGCATGGGAATGGCTATCAATCATGTCACATAAAAAGGTCTTAAAAGACATGCATAAAACCTTTAATAGTAGCTTAACCTAATAAGTAACATTTGTATAGACGTGAATCATATTTTGCCTGTTCGCCTTCTGTGAATCGTTTGCAGTTTAAGTTTTAAAAGATAAAAAGCAACTATATTGTAATATTACTTTTGCTTAATAAGAACAAATATTTTACCAATAAAAAACAAATATGCTCGTTGGGATACAAAGTAATTATTCCAGTTAACACCTTTGATATTTTTTAAAGATTACTAGGAATTTTGTTGACAAATTATTAGTATTCATGTTACCTCCAGTTAAGCTCTAAGCTATTATGCTTGTGTTAGGAGTGGGTTCACATTGGTACTGCAACGGGTCCTACGACCCCTCTATTGAGATACAATGCCAATCATTTATTGGGCTACCGCCACATAAGCTTATCTATATATGTATATTAAAAAATTGTAGCGAGATAATGTTTGTATTTGTGAATTATTTTAGAAACTAATTGACATCGGCAAACTGTATCCAAAACATCGATATAATTTTTTCCCCGTCTGTATATTTGTTCGGTAACATAATTATAAAAACCGCTAATGCAATCTTAATGCAGTTTTCTCAATCTCTTTCATTATTTTTTTTATCTAAACAGGACACGTAGGTGCATAGTGTGTTCTATGCAAATTACGTTGCAGATGCTGTCGCCTACGTGCACAAAGTCGCGATCAAAATACTTGTTTTTAATAAAACTATGATTATTCAATAACCGACGTCAAGAGACAGTTTTTCATCACCGTCGCTGCCAATATCGGTTCAATGTTCAACTTGATATTAACAAAGTTTCCTCGCCTCGAGGTTTGAATATAAAGTGGTCAAACTTAGATCTAACACTGCGGCCTAAGCCTTTATTTGATCTATTGTTTACTTTACCATCACTATCCTTATTATACGTTAAGTAGATTACTATTCAATCTCTTGTCAAGGCTCTCAATGTTTTCATAGGATGTTCGCTAAAATTATATATGCTTAATATACACATAGTGATATTTGCTTTGTAAAGGGTTTGAGGAATATTAAAGTGATGTAGTGGATTTATATGATGCTAGTTGATTCACGTATTTTTATGGTTACTGCTTCCCGTGGTTCGTAGAGTAATGTTATATAGCTAATGTTACTTCTGAATAAAGGAACTTTCTAATGGTGGCGAAGAATAATTGAAATTTCTCAAGTTGTTTTTGAGCGTAAAAGTAAAGTAAGTAAGTTATGTAAGAAAAAATATTTTGAATTAAATATAGCCTATGTTACTCGGTGATAATATAGCTTTCTAATGGTGTAAGATTTTTTAAAATCGTTTGTGTAGTTTTGTGTTAAATCGTTACAAACAAAAAACAAAAAATCCAATCTTTCTTTTTATAATATAGACAAACAAAAATAAAGTTGTCCTTCACATGATGAATAATTCTGTTGCGAAACGATTATACATGAGGTCGAACGTACCAGATAATTAACTGTAATCTACTAAGTACAGGTAATATAGACGCCATACTGCTACTTAAAATAGGCTGATAAAACCTCACATGATATTTGGCCTAACTTGGTAATTAAAAGGTAATATTGCTGAGGTGACACGACAGTGTTAAAAAAATAGTAAAAATCCTTTCAGACAGCTTTGAATGTTAATACATTATCATTCAAGCGCGTTTTGCCAGCCAATGTTTATGCCATTTTCTGACGAGAATATCAGGTTATTTACCATCAAGATAACGTAATAAGTTCTTAAAATAAAATCTTATTCATGTCATCCCTTTTGGGAGTAGCGAGGTCGTAGCCATGACGTCCACGAGTCGTCCTGGACACGAAATTATTTTGGATAACATCTCTAGAGCATTGGTTTTCAAGCTTCTATGAAAACCGACCCCTTTTAGATATCCATTATCTTTGTTTATGAACTCGGTTGCATAAGGTTGGTTACATATTATGTATAAGTGAGGCGGTGCATATGTGTGTTTTTACTATACTTCGGGGATGGATTCCAAAGTTGAGAAACGTAACTTAAATAACTCTATATACTATATTGAACACACTGCTATTTTAAAACTGTGCATTTATATTTTTTAACAGTTCTCAGTAGCAGCGGAGTCTGGTATTGAGCCCTGTAGGCTTGCATAGATTCACGCCTGTTTCCCAGAGGGATAGGCAGAGACTACGGATTTCCATTTGCTACGATCCTGACAGGTTTAAGGTGCTCTTAACCTGGCCTTTGTCCAGAACGCCTCCGATCTGACCAAGAAACGTTCGCCTAGGTCTTCCTCTTGCAAATGTTTCATTCACACTAGCCATATACCTAGCAATGTAGATGTAATACACCACTGCCTATTGTTTTGGAAATAAAAGCGTGAAACTTAGAATGTATATCTACTACCGCCTATCAGATCTAGTTTCGACTACTTACAGCTATTAAGAAATACTTGATAGAAAAATTACAATTTGTTTGACTCAAAAGTCGAGATCAAAACCATGCAGTATTCACTACCTCTCTGCCAAGGACGAAATGTATGTATGCGTATATAAAGGATTATTAGAGTAGATGTAACGTATACTGAACTCTGTGATGTATATAGAAAGTTGAAGAAGCTCATTAATGTGGCGTTTGTTGTACCATGTACTGAATTCGCCGTTGGTTAAAACACGAGCTAAACTTTGTATTACACAAATTCCTTTGTGTGCCCCAAATGATTTAAACACACGAAGAATATTCTAACTCATTAGAAACTCCGCAAAATTTATGTACATTCATTTTGACTTATAATAGAAAATAACGTCACGTGTTTTGTTATGGTTATTATTTGCTTATTTTCTGGCACCACTATGATCATCGTTTTTCTGAAAACTTACAAACATCAGGTAACCGTTGATTTACTCATTTGTAATATTCGGAGAATTAGTGTAACTGCACAGCTTACGCAAATCATCTTTCATACTAAAACTCTAAAAACGGGTTTTAAAAAGCGTTTAACTTCTACGTTATTTACATAATAAATATTTTTTAAAACGTCTAGCAAGTTCTATAGTAAAATTGCAGAATTTATATGTATAAAAATAAATTGCCATTCGATAGTCTCGCAAAAACTAGAAAACGGCTCGACCGATGTAAATAACTCTTTTTGTATAGTTCGCCGCAGTACTGGTATGGTTTATAAAAAAAGGAAATTGAAATTAAACTACTATATACGGATTTTATCGCGTTGTTTATTTGACACTTTATTACAAAATTTTGAAAAACTGTTACACTACTTTAATGAATGATGAAGGCTTTTCAGAACTATCAAATTTGTTCTGAAAAGCCTTCATCTCTATTATATATTCGTTATTACTCAGATACATGGCGATGATTAAATTAGTTGTTGGCAACAACTGGTACGGCCCTAATGTGTGTAAAGTTCTACAAGTTCACAATGTACCATTATTACGTGGTTCACGAGACTGGTTTAAGATTCAAGTTCGTAGTTTGGAACTTTACGCGTGAGTACTTAAGTTTGAACTTAACCGCTTGCTTGTAGCGACTTTAAGCGGTTTCGAACTATTCTCGACTGCCTTTTTTGTATTAGCTGTATCTTATTTTACATTTATTGGTGTTTTTTTACTTTATGTATGCATTTATCAAGTTGCTAGCAAGTTGATCGCATACATGTAATTCCACAAAAATATGTTTTAGATTAATGAGTAGATTTAAATTGCTATTTAAGGTCCTCCAGTTTGAATTTCGATCACGACGGCCAATCTTAACAGCAAGACTGGTCATCTGCGCAGGAAATATACTATGTAGTGCACAAATGTGTGCGCAATCTCTATTCCCTAATTTTCTTAATTCGATGAGTTGGCAACCCGACATGACCAAAGAGAGATCAGGCACAGGACCAAAGGCTCTACGTGCTTGCTGAGGCACAGAGCCGTTCCACACCAACTTCCTAACTCCGAGCTACTGAGCATTTCTTAGCAGAAACATTCCATAAATTTATGAGCTTCTATATTGCTGGCCTGACCCGGAATACGAACCCGAGACCTCATACACAGCTATCACATTCACTAAATTGTACACCTAATATATAAATAGTAAATTATTTGATATAAATCACTGCCTTGTTGATCCCATGTAATTAAGATATGATTGTAACACACCTGGTATTATCTACTCTATATATGTACATATCTACATAAACAAAGTTTAAATTAAACCTGTATTGTAATCACCTCTATGAAATCAATTTGCTATACGTGAAATTTCAGTTGAACAAAACCACAGCACAACGTGCCAATATACCGATGCACCAGATTATTCACAAATCTATCCAAATAGCGGACGCTATCTATTTATTGATAAAGCAGCTCAGTATTAAATGTCAGGTCTATTTATATTATCTATTATTGTTTTAGAATTTCGTTGCGAGTTTGTTATAGTTTTGTTTAAATCAACACTAATCATAACAACAATATTGGCTGCCTCCGATAACGCAGGCAATGTGGCCGCGTTACTTGAAACGTAAGAAATAGCTAACATAATACCAATATTTATTTTTAAATCAAAATATGCTCTAGACAGTTCGATTTGACATTGAGACTGCTCTCTAAATTAAATCGCTGACATGAAAACCTTGGGTTCTAGAGCTCCTGCAAGGGGCGGTATGCTACCAGCCGAGGCCCTATCTCTGTATCTGGCGGTCTTTAAGCACTTATACTCGTCAGCAATGTGCGAGATAAATTCCTGACGTACCTTGTATAGGCTACTATTATGATTACTGTTATACACGAAACATATGCAAGTTAATATATTTGCATCGGTGGTATGCATAATGTCAACGACTATCGTGAGCTACTTGCGTCAATACCTTGCTTATATTATTAACTCGCGTATGTAGTAAGCGCGAGCAGCTTGCAATTATCGCCAGCATCAGGTGCTTGCGTGGAAGAGGAGCACAATTAGGAGGATAGCCGACGGCATCCTAACTTAATATTATAAATCACGAATGTGAGTTCGCTTGTTTGTTACACTTTCACGCTTGTACTACATGACCGATCATCATGAAATTTCGCATGCACCTTGTCAGGGATGCAGTAAAGACATAGGGTATCGTTCATCCAGAAAGAGTACTGTTACTAACCTAATTCGCGGACAAAATAAAGAATTTTCCTACTTCGGAGAAAGTCCTAAAATACATTATACTAAAGAGGATCGAGGCTTCGAAATACGTTGTTTGTTTTTTAATCCTATTCTCTATACACCACGTGAAAGAAGCCATAAATGGAGAATAGCTTAATATAAATGCCTTTTAAAACTTCAAGCAAACAATTAATAAGAAATAAATATGTATTTACAAAGAAAAAGTTGAAAAGACTGCCTTTTCCAATTATGTTCGTTTGGTTAACGTCAAAGAATTAGAACGATTCCATTTATATATATTGATAGATATGCATATGTGTGTGTGAGCTTATGTGTTTGTGTGCATATGTTGTAGACAATGGTATGAATAACAATGTGTTGTATGTCGTGGGTTGTAATGAATAGCGGCCCTGTAGTGGGCAGTGGTGACATTTAAGTGAGATCCAAACTGATAAGAGAGTGATAGTAATTGATTGAGATTGAAAGCAATATTTACACGATGTGAGTGTGAATATAGACCATACACATGCATCAACCTTAATTATAAAGATATGAGCATTTCCAGCTGGGCTTTGAGTTTTCCATATGGGGTGGGCAGCCTACTCCAAACTCAATTTTGTATTAAAAATGAACCTGTCAGCACAACAAAAGGCTCAGATCTTTGACCAATGCATACTGCCAATCCTTACGTACGGCGCAGAAACTTGGGTTACGACTAAAGCCATTCTGTATAAACTACAAGTAGCGCAAAGGGCAATGGAAAGAAAAATGGTGGGTGTGACATTGAGGGATAGAAAAACCAATAAGTGGCTCCGTAAACAGAGCAAAGTATCAGACGTTCTAAATAGGGTAGCAAAGTTGAAGTGGGAGTGGGCTGGTCATGTAGCCAGAAAGCAAAACTCTTGGTGTAAAAGAGTGTTAGAATGGAGACCATGGGACCAGAAAAGACCTCGAGGGCGACCACAGATGAGATGGAAGGATGACATCAGAAAAGTGGCGGGCAGCAACTGGACCCTAATTGCCCAAGACAGAGAAAAGTGGAGAGGATTGAAGGAGGCCTACACCAAATATTTGGTCGATTAAGGCTAAAGAAGAAGAAGTGAAGAAGAGCATTTCCAGAAAATTCGTATATAGGTAAAGCTGACAAAGCTACATAGCTTTGTCAATAAGTTTCCATCGGAAAGAGTACTTTTTTGAAAGGTACCTTATGTCCTTTTCTGTACCTCTAACAACGTATTCACAAAATTGCATGATAATCGGCCGAGTAGTTAAGGCCTGAAAGCGTAACATAAAAACAAACTCACATTGGCATTTATGATATTAGTTAGGACACACATAACTTCCAAAATTGAAAGGTATACCTTGGGATGAAACTCAAGGCTTCTGTCGGACTGTCCAACGGTTTCATTCTAGGCTATCATAGTTATATCGATACCTGATTACCATCAGGCAACTAGTACGCTTACATATAAATATATATACATGACTTAATAAAACGCCTTTTTATGTATCTCGTGGGTGAAGCCGACGGAAGGTCACTCAACAGGCTAACAAAGAGGTTATTCTTAATAAAGTATGTGGGATCGGTGACGCGCCTAATGACGCAATGTCTGATAGAAAGTGACGATATTGCTATCTTAACGCACGAGATACTCGGCACAATAATAAAAATGCACGTAATCAGAGTGCTTTCAACTATATACACCCACGTATGGGTGGGGTTTAGACATGGCTTAGCTGTATTTGCGGTTACAAGTGCCTACTTATATGTTGATCGCCGTATACTTTTTCTATATATGTATTATTATGGTTTATAGCCTACACATATCGAAAAAATTGGTTTGAATTTTAATCGAAATTTTCATTGAACTGCCTTAAAATGTTCTTGATTTAGCAGTTACCTTGGTTCTTTTATTTTATGTATGAAGTTTCAGATATAATGAAAAAAACATCGTGATTTGCATAAATATTCGTTTCAGAATATAGGGATTAACCGAAAAACCGGTTTCATAACGAAATTATGAAATCTTGCAAAGTTATGAGCAAATTTTGATGATTAATTTTGTTTAACTTTATTTTTTTTAAATTGTGTAATGAAACATTAGTTGCAAGCAATTTCACAGATTTAAACAAAATATATTTTAATATTACTTAATTGTTCTTGTACAATTGACCTTATACAACATATTATATAGCATCATTTCAGTAGTTTAAATATACATATATTAAATACTCTTATCATATTTCACAATGTTTAAGTTAAAATCATTATCTAACAGCTCTTTTCAGATGCAGAATAATCCTAAAACTTAGCAATTTATAATAGCAGTGAAATTTATCGTCATATTCACTATCAGAGGTATTCGTATGTACACTAAAATGCTTTTACAACACAGCAGCTACGCGCCCTAATTTTCACGACTAATTTATCCTTTGCAAATTCACGACGCGAGATTTCATAGCATTCGTAGCCCTTGCTACGCTTGCTACGAAAAGCCTACAAATATGTAGATATATAACTTGTTTTTAGTAACTGTACGCAGATTGGATTTATTCACCGGAACTATACAGGCTTAACGAGACAGAGCTAATATGCTGGCTGTTTGTGTAAAGTTTAAGTTTTATTTCTTGTATATCTGTCTTGTATTGATATAAAAGTCAATGGTGTACTTAATCCTATCTATCTTAATCTAATTACATTATATATATATGTTAATTTTAAAGAAATTTAGATGTTTTGAGAGATTTTTAAGTCGAATAATCTAGGTTAGTAATAATCCCTATCTGAGCATTATATTAGTATCAAAATGATCTGAGACAGTTTGCAGAACGTATATATTTTTTAAAACATTAACATAATGGAAAGTTAAGTAAATTTGAAAATAATTATATTTATGAAATGCAATGAATTATTTACATAAACAAAAACAATAATCATAATTTACAACTTAATTAATATTAACAAACATAACAACTTATAAATAAAACAAAATAAAAAGGAACAAAATATAGGACTGTAAAATTTAATAAAAAGAATTGGCTGGTTCAGGCAGCATCGTAAAATTCCACAGCATCGCTGTCGACTGTGAAAGTGCCCAGAAGACTGGCCGCATTGCCGCGTTGTATGGCAATGCTGATTCTTTGAGCCAAGAAAAGTTCAGCCTTCTAGTCACGCGAAGTGTCGATTAGCCGCTTATAACTACACTTTTAAAAGGGATTAAATATAATGATCAGCAAAAATACTAATTGGTCAGCAAATATTGCACAGCATAACGAGCATCTATACGCCTCAAATCACTGCATTCTGTCTCGGAAGTGTTAGGTTATGTCAGGTTCCTTTTTTAAATCCACTCAAAAATAGGAGCCCCGCGCAGCGGGGCTCCGTCGACTTAGTTTTATCTCTTTAAAGTTTGCTGGCCATGAGTTGCTGATCAATGAGCTTTTTTTTGCTGCGCAATTAGTATTTTTTTTGCTGTGCAGTTAAATACTACCCCTTTTAAAATAAATCTAAATTTACTTTGGGAGGGAGACGCCAGGGTCATGGTGTACGGCCGCTCGTGCGCTTTTTAAAGAATATATCTTTTTAGAGATATTCTCTAAAAAGAGTATTGAGATTTATTTTATAAGTGTTTTCCATGCTAACGTAAAATGTAACACACATGAACCTGCGACCTTGACAAATGTGTCGTCACTTTGCTAACTAAGCTATTCATAGTCCTACATAAAGAACTGGAATTTGTGTTTTGCTTTTTTTTCATGGACAGTCTTTTTCTTCTGTTATATTAACATCACAAATAGTTCCTTCGTTAAACATTAAATATGTTTGTAAGGTCATTTCAGTATTCCTAGTATATAGTGAAATAGAAGGGCACATTATGAAGTTAAGTTCTAAACATTTTTTTATTGCCTTCATGCGGTGACGAGCATGAATAAGGTAGACACATTGTAGCAAGGTTAATACTGTCAGCTGTTCAAACAGTGGTACTAAAGTGCCGAGGCTAACGACGTTAAAACAAACTAATGGTACTTACCATCAGTCGTCGACGTACTCCACTCGTTGACAGTCCTCGATAGTTTATATTGAACGACTTGAGCAGTTTTGGTTTTTTAGTAAGTGTTGGACAAAGTCTAGATTTGATGAAGATGTCTTCGCTCCTGCAATTGTTGAACTATGATGTTAGCTATAAGGAAAAATGTTGCTTGGGGAAATTGAACAGAACTGCTGTTTATGTGGTTTTCAGATAATAAATTGAAAATTAGAGATTTGGTTGCAATGTCTAGATTGCTTTTGGTGAGTAGTTCGTTTCGTTTTGCAAACTTTTCAAACTGTCTCTGTGGCGCATCAGGAGTGTATGCGACTGGCCTTGATGTCCGCGCAAAGTGTAATTTGGTTTTCCTGTCCATTTATTCTCAGTAGCAACACGGAGTCTGGAAAGTCTGCCCGTTAAACGGCAATAAGCTGGTTACGTATTACGGGGTACCAACAAACAAAGCTGGCAAAATGTGAGTATAATATAACCTTCGCCTACTCCTTCGGGGATATAGGGAATAATGCACGTAGGCATAAGACTATCTATGAATTTTAAAAGATTTTCTTTTTTTTTATGCAACTAAGGTGGCAAACAAGCATACGGCCCACCTGATGGTAAGTGGTGACCGTAGCCTATGAACGCCTGCAACACCAGAGGCATCACTTGCGCGTTGCCGGCCCTTTCGGAAAGGAAGTGGGGAGGAGAAGGAGCGGGAAGGGGGAAAGAGGGTGATTGAGCCTCCGGCACTCTCACTCACCGAACGAAACATAACAGTAGGAATACTGCTATTTCACGTCAATATTCTGTGAGAGGGTAGTCCTTCCCCGGTCGAGCCGGCGGCCCATTGATGCTGAAATCAGCGGAGCTCTACTAATCAAATAATCATCTTTTTGAAGACTACGCTACAGTGACTAAGCTTGAGACTAATTACGATTTACTTTATTTTAAAGATAGAAGTCAAGGCTCTTTTCAAAATTGTACCTTATACATAAATTCTATTGTAATCTTGAAACACTCGAAGTATGAAATAAGAGACTCTTATTTTATGCTTTCTTTGTCTGTAACAATGGGTAGGCCTCCAGTCTGTTTGGTTAGTGAGCTTTTGTCCTGACCAACTGAAGGCTTATCGCAGTGAAACTTACAAAATATATAGTTAAGATTGTAGTTAAAAAAGCTAGTAGCTCGCATCGTGTTCGCAACTAAAGAACATTCTCGTATTTTTAAATAAATAAGAAGTTACATCCGCATTATTTTATTTTAAGTATCCGTTCGCCTTATACACATCCTCATAATTCAAAAAAGGATGATTTGTATAAATTTGATCAGATCCAAGCTTTATAAAAACATACAAAATATAAAATATGAAAAATTAAAGTGTGTTTAGTAATGGTTCAACACGAATTTGATAGTCTTGTTGCCGAAATATGTTTATTAAAACCGCGTAGGCGCGTACTAACTGCTTCTGCTAATTACTACGCCTCTATAGCCTAATAGTGTATTAAAATAGTTTGTAATCACAACAGATATTTTAGGTAATAAAGTTTATATATTTACATAAGCAATTTAATTTAATTTTATCTAGTAAGTTGTTATAAAATTTATTACTCTTATTTACTGTTATCATTTATTGTCTAATGATGATTTAGTACAGTGCAGTCAAGGATGTATTTTGATGTCAAGGATGTGTTATAGTTAACTGTTGTCATAATTAATTTCCTTGAGGGATTAGATAAATAATGTTGTTATACTTTATTATAAACACGTAAATCAGTCTTTATATAAGTATACCATCATAACATTTTGCACGAGATACCCTATGTCCTTTTCTGTATTCCTGACAAAGTGTAGTCAGGAGTACAGAAAAGGACATAGGGTATTTCTGATCTAGAAAGAGGTCTGTTACTAATCTATCCTAACTTACATTTACGCGAGCGAAGCCGCGGGCAAAATCTACTATACAATAACAAAAAAATAAAATATGAAATGTAGTTTAAATGGATACAAAATAAAAAAATGATTTAAATCATTGCCATATTGTTTGAAACAACAAAAATGTCACGTGAATATTTTAAGTTGATTCTCGTGTGACGCCGTGGGCGGCGCAAATATATCGTCTATCGATAAAATAGCTTAATCTTATATTCAACATGTAAGCCGAACGTAGATTTTGTAACAAAACAATACACAAGACCGAGATTCCTTGAATAATTTAGCCATGTCGGCCAACTTCTCCCATTTATTATACCCCACTTAATTCCCGCTACATTTAACTTTTTTATTGTGCGGTATTCTTTTTTGACGGCGCCTCGTGTTCACTGTAATAAGTTGGAGTTAAAAAGGTATTTATTACAGTTAGGTACTTTAAAATTTGCTTGAGGTAATCATGGCGGGAAAACAGTGGACGATTTTTTTTTGGTATAGCAACATTATTTACATTGAGCGGCAGTTACTGCTTTTACTTTGCTGTTGTTTGTAATGCTGTGTTGTAAAGGATTTTAATTAAGAGTTTCTAGATAAAATAGAAGTACCATTTGTCTTTATAAATGCTTTAATTATTAATGCTTTATTTATCTCTCTAGCCCAGACGATGATAATTATGCAAAAAGATTTGATGTTTCAGAGACAGTGCAATCAGTGGGCCTGGAATGCAATTAATGTTTAAATTTGATGTTATTTTATGAGAATACCATTTGTAATATATATACACTGAGGTCGAGCTCTCTCTTTTTTAAACAGGCTTATTAAGAGTATTGGCTCTCAGGTTGCAAAGTAAAACAGTTTACTCTCAGATATAAGCCGATGAGATTTAACTTTGCTTTTCATCACGCATGTGCTTTATTGCAAGGCAAAATTGAAATATCAAAGTAAGAAATAAATTAAAGTAATTAAAATCAAACGACTTTCAATTCGCGATGAAATGATGATTGTGGCCAAATATTATAAGTTAATAGTTATCACGAGTTTGGGTGTTAATTTTGTCTGATGTTTGTGAAGTTTGAGAATTGTCATTAAATTAAATAGCTTAGCGTTAGTTACTGCAGTAAATGGAGTATTTGAAAATCTTTGAGAAAGCGTTCTGCTGTTATTGCGGCGATAGCTATTTGTCACCTGGGTAACTTTTCCAAAGCATTCGTAGCATGCAAGTAATATATTTGGTGGTGCACATGTCTCAGTTTGCCTTCAATAAAGCGAGACGTTAATTATTAAACCAACCTTCTAGGGTATAAATATATCACCGCACTTTTGACGAAAATGTTATCTTGTTTTGCCGGATACAGCTCTTGACTGCTTCTAAAAATATATTGATTGAAGCAATTCCTGCTAAAATTAAAATCCTCCCGCATAAATGAAAATCTATCTACCTGCCCATTGGTTTATATAAAACGGATGGAAGAGATCTCATTTCCCTCCAATATGTACCGCATATCTGATTTAGATAATCTCATTCGAAGTAATTTCGATGACATGTTTTCCACATTTCCTTTTTCCCTTTAGCATACGAACATCACACAATTTCATTTATTTTTCAGCTACGAATCGAAATAGATCGAATGTTTTTTCTTGTACATTATATTATTTATTTAATTTTATTAATATTTTAAGCTGCCATCCTCGTATTGTGTGTGTATTAAAAACATTGAATTTGATATTAAAGAAGCGTGACATTTTTTCTCAAAATTTTTGATATTGCCGTTTGCTTTCTCCGGTACGGCGTTCTCTCTATTTTTGTCGTAGTAACAACGGCATCTAGCACCAACAAAACCCTGCCTACAGTACTCCTAAATAAAACTAATAAAATGTAGGTTAGATTTAAAGTTAACACGAATAAAGTAATTGCCAATAAACTAATACCTTGGCGACGTTGTTGGAGTTGTTCCCTCAAATAAATTTAAAATTCGATTGGTAAAGTTCAAATGTTCAACAGAATGTGTAAAAGCCTCTAATGTATTAACTCGTGGAGCTGCCATTGGTTTTGCGGCCATTTCAATTAGTGAGGAGGGTGTACGTTGGTCGATGCTATCTGAATGGGTTCACATATTGACTGAAGTCAATGAATGATTGAACAAAGTTGTTATATAATGAAATAGAAGCGGACTGTTTGAGCTTAGGTATCCTTATTTAATGTTCTAAAGGTTTTTACAAGCATATTCACATATCCAATCAAGAGCACATGTTTATATCCACTTAGGACTTGCAAAAGCATTTCACTGAACTCTGTTTTTAGGTCCCATGATGAGCCCGTTGCTGTCTACCGTATACATTTTCAAACCACTAAGAATTTTAAATCAGAGAAACCCCAAAAAATATTGTCCAATTCATAAATTGAACTCCAGACCTCTTAATCGCACGCATACACAAGCGCAAACCTATCACAGGTTATTAAAGGTTTAAAAATAATTCGATTGTTCAAACCGTTGCACCTTTTTTGCTTGAAGGTACTCAATGTATAATTTTGTGCAGTCACAGTCGCGAAGAAACTCATTGCTAAATACTTTAATTCATAATACAAGGTGATGAATGATAATAAAAACGTGTTAAACCGTGTAGAAACAAAATGAACTGCAATCAAATTTGTGCAATAGAGATTAATTTTACTGTATTACAGGATCGTAAACGTAACGTAACTAGCTGTGAAGGATTTTATACAATGTATTTGTAATAAAATCCAACCTAACGTTTGTTTTAGTAAGGTTTTCCATTACAGTCTATTTATGTTTTTTATACTTTAAAGAGCCAATTAAACTAAAGTAATCTAAAACTAATTGGATTACTTTCTTTAATTATTTTAATCAATTCAAGCTAACTAATCCTTACTAGTCCATAATAATCCTTACTAATATTATAAATTCGAAAGTAACTCTGTCTGTCTATCTGTCTGTCTGTTACCTTTTCACGGCTAAACCACTCAACCGATTTGAATGAAATTTGGTACAGATATAGTTTAAAATCTGAGGAAGGACATAAGCTACTTTTTATTGATGTAGGTACCACGCGGGCGGAGCCGCGCGCAAAAGCTAGTATCTTATAAATAAGGTATACGGTATGGGTTATATTAACATTTTTAATATTATTTTGTGTAGTAATCCGAAGATCTCATTCCGTTGCAAAAATAAAGATCGACGTACAATTATTGGGTAAAGCAGTATGTATTTTTATTTCTGCATAAAATATTAATACGTTGATCAAACAATAAGGTCGAAAGATATTATCCCGGCACCATGTTTAACCATCATAACTTGATCTTTTTATAAATAATTGCTGTGCCATACTGTAACACGCATTTATTGGCGATACCATGGCAACGTCTTGTCTCGATAACTTTGTCAATGGCATATGGTCCGTAGTAAATACTCTGCTGCGCCTCTGTTTCAACGTCATCCGCCTTACGTCTGGCCATCACCGCACTAATTACTCGCCGTTGGCGTCTCCTTGACGAATGACCGCTCCACGTCTTCATTGATGGTTAGCTGTCAAAGGGATATCACCGAGCTGTAATTGCTTCAACGACTCAGGCTCAATTAATGTCATGTCGTTGCGCTGATGGTGAGACGTTCTCATCTGAGGCCTAAATATTGTAATGAAACCTGTTCAAAGTTAAGTTTCAACCTAGTCTCTGTGTCATAAATATCACAAATGGTATACTTCTAAGTTTAAATAAACATCAAATGTAAGCATTAATAGTATTGCAGATTAAATTTGACGTTTATTTGACTAGATCAGAACGAATGTAATATTATTTTCATTTAAGTAATATTATACTATTACTACACCCACCTCAATTGTGAACAGTTTTTGTTTCGAGAATTGGCGCTCAGATATGTTTGCGCCAATCTTTTTGTAGTAAGGCTGTCCATACTACGTAAAGATATAAAGCCATTAATTTACGTTAGTGTGTATCAATAATATCTTCATTAATCTCCATCTTTGTGACGTTGACGCCTAAAAATTTTATATAACGGCTTGCTTTGGCCCGAGACTTTATACGCACGGCATTTGTAAGTAGGTACCTATCTATGTGTATTTTCTTTATTTGCTTGTAAGAAGAAGCGATTCTACGCACATAATACTCAACTTCAAAATCTCTAGCAATACAACTGTGAACACCGCATTTAATCCGTACAATAGCTTTTACGTGATACGCGTACAAACATACAAAAATCTAAATTATTGTTTTAGCTTCTATAGCTCTTATAAGAACAGACATCGACCAGTTACAATATTATTATACGTATAGATAACCAAGATTTGAATACCAAACATATACCATTCAAAGGTCATAAAGAACGGATGGATCGGTTCAATCACCCAGTCTAGTGGAATTTATTGCCAAATTCTGGCAATATGTTGCACATAAAACACACATTCAAACCATTATTTACCAATTACATCGTATATTGTTCGGTAATATTTATTTCTTTGTTATACAAGGAGAATAAATATTATTGATGTTGTCTATGGATAACCATAAGTCCTGTTTAAACTTCTAACAACGATGTTTAAAAAACGCCTAACTTGTGATTATAAAGTGAAATTAATATGGTTTAAGCTATCACGGATGTTACAAAACATAACCGCAATTTTAAAACAATAATCCTAATCCTAATCCTAACTCCCTAACTATATAATATTATAAAAGCGAAAATGAGTTTGTTTGTTTGTTTGTTACCTTTTCACGCCTAAACCACTGAACCGATCATCCTGAAATTTTGCATACACGTTGACAGGTGTACAGAAACGGACAAAAAATTACTGCTCCCGAGGAAAACAATAATAACGTTCTTATGATAATAGATGGCGCCACGTGTCTTTCGAATCATGATTGAATTATATTATTACAAGCAGAGTACAACCCGAATTGATTGTCAAATCCTAAATTAACGCGAGCGAAGCCGCGGGCAAAAGCTAGTATAATATAAGAGTTATAAGGTCTTACACTGAGTGGTAAAATTAGCCAAACATTTAAAATATCCGATTTTAAAAATTCTTTCACTATTAGAAGGCTGTATTATCATCAGTAACATAGGCTATATTTAATTTAAAAAATAAGGACTGTTACGAACATCACCTAAGCAACTTATACGCGAAGCCGCGACCAAAAGCTAAAAATTTTATTCATTCATATTATACCGCTAGTAACTTCTTTTTAAAAAGAGTTAGCGATCGGAAATGGCTTGACATGAGAATGTGATGTAACCGACCATATTACACATTTAATTTATTCTAACACTCAGATTGTATTACATAATTGGATTCTCTATTCATTCAAAAATGCTCCGTTCATTCACAAATTCAATGAAACAGCTCGCGTGTTAACTGGTCTGCTCGTATAACTGTGTAGTCGAAAAATCTAATTTAAGGCTCGTTGTGTTCGTACCAGAATTCAGTTATTGTGGAACAATTGTATCGCCGTTGGCTGAAGGGAATGCCGTTGCTAAATGGTTATCGATTTAACTGGAGACGTTGTATGGAGTATCTGTGCGAACATCTTCGATATTCAATGCTTCGTTTGACGGTGACAAGTATTATTTGTGGTGTTGGTGAAATGTATTGTATGTTATTTGATAGATAATGTTGTATTATATGTTGGAGTTTCTACTAGCTTTGTGGTTAAACTACCTTACGTTTTGATAGAAAGTCGAATATCGTAATAAAAATTACAACATCACCGTCTACTAATACTTTTTATGGTTAGCATATCAATAGAATACGAAACAAATGTACCGAATACAAAATAATTTTCTAGGATCTTAATCGCGCTTAATTATTTAAAGGTAATAAATACCTATATATTGACTGACTATATTAAGTATGTGTACAAATTGCGAAAGGCTTAGAACGTTTAATCTTCTAGGATTCAATCCCTTCTAGGTTCATTGAGATCTACCTGCATATCAGTATCATAAATATATATCCTAAAACTACACGCGAATGTAAAAATGTTATTAGAAATGATTTACTGAATTTAAATTACGACAACACAGAAGCCTTAATATCAACAATCAAAATAAAAATTAATATTATTATAATAACAACAGGCCGTATAACACATACATACACACACATAAACTCATACAATCACACACACACAAATACACACGCACACACACACAAACACACACACGCACACGCTCGCACAGATTTCATAAAACTTATGAAGTAGAACAAACACTAACAAAGCCACGGGTTAGTGTCCAGGAGACCTGAAATACAGGGTTTCCCTAGTTTAGGCTCCTGTCCACCCCTCATAATACGCTACTTGTTATATTTACTTTGCTACCTAGTTGAAATATCACACTTGTGCGAAATTTAGTACTTTATTACTGCTATATAATGTATGTTATTGTATATTCCTTTGTTGGAAATCCTTAAATAAATAAATTGTAAAATTATGTTTGGTGGAAAATAAACTTATTATTATTGCTATTATTATAAATTTGTTTCGATGAGATTAATATGTGTGTCATCCAAACATTTTACGAATGAAAGAAGCAACCGTTGCTAAATATGTTGTGATGGTGTTAATGGGTCGCTGCTAAAATGGATGTCAATATGAGTAAGCACGCACCTAGGTGCGTTGTCTTCTGTGCTTACATATATACATAGCTGGTGAGCTATTAGATGTATCACATATTGTTCTGTTTCCCTCTCGCAAATGTGTCATGGTAACGTGATGTATCATTTGTAACGACAGTTTATCATCTATCCATAATTATATTATTTAGTGGACTCCCCTTATCTTCTTAGGAAAATGTGTTATGTCCACGACTAGGTGCGCGTAAAATGTCTCTCTTCCATATTTTTCAGTTTAGGACAAATTATGGTAAAAATGCTTTTATTAGAAGAGGATGTCGGTTTTATAATGAATTAATAGCTAATGATGGTACTAAACTAATTGATGTATTTCACCTCTCTCTCAGAATTTAAAAGAAATGTTTCGAAAGACTTGCCTATTAGATTTTCATAGACTATATTCTTGTTGAAAGAATATGTATATTATGTAATAAATGGTTCTCTAAAATTATTATGTATATTGTGTATATCTTTAGGTTCTCTTCTTTTCTTACTATAGCCTATATGTACTTTACTACTATCTGTGGAAAATGTTTCTGGGTTATGTACTGTCTATATATTGTGAACTTTATAAAATCTATTGTATCCGTTTTTCCCCTAATAAATAAACAAATGAAGTAGTACTATAAACTACTCCAAATACAATAATACTTTTATACTGTTCTTGCAATGTTACATACATAAAAGTAAAACCGTACTAGATCAGAAAGATGAACTCATAATCTGTCTCTCATTTGGGGACAAGTTCCGCGCACTACGTAATATGATTTAATTAATATAATACGTGCCCTTCATAATAAGCTTAATTACCTCACCCAAAGATATACGAGCGATAAGTCGATAGAAAAGACTTTATCTTAGATTGAAATATGGATGGTAGTCCTTATAGCACAAAATGAATAATATATGATAAGTAGCTTACAAAATTGCAATTACATACACACACACACTCATACACACACACACACACACACACACACACACACACACACACACACACACACAAACGCACGCACACAAAACTTCACACTCGGAATTGATGTCATCATTAAATTAAACTACTTTATACGGTTTTATCGCGTTATTTATTTTTTTACATAATTTTGAACGTTTTCAACTAAAACTGTTAAACTTATTTAAGCTATTTATTTTTTTTACTTCTCCCGACTTCTCGGTTGCTTTTCAGCAGTCGTAGTCACGGGTACACATTACTTTACTAGAATGCAAAGATGCGCAAATACCATCGAAGAAATCAATTTTACGATCAACGTAGATGGATCACGCATGCAAATATTGCATAGGTCTGAATTAGTAATATTGATATTTACATTCGAATTATATTTTAATGGATAGACTGTTGTCGATATGTTTACGAATTACATATCGCATTATACTTAAGTAACTGTATTTGAATATTCGAATGCAATTATGCGTATCACTAATCTGTATAAACCTTTAGTTTAAAACATGTTCACAATAGTCGAGAGTCAAGTTATGCTGTATAATACGTACGGAGTTCAGGCAACTTCAAAGTTAGTTAGAGAAACTAAACCATAACAGCTATGGTTTGTGACTATTCAAATAAGTACTTCGCGCGGTTCGCGACGACCGTTTTTGACAAGTCCGTAGGCTAAACTTTGTATCTGGAGACTACTTGAGAATTAAAATGAGCATTCTTGTGTTTTCAGTGAAAATAAATGCCTATTGAGTCGCAGGCACACCAGCGGCGAGAAACAATATGTTTTTAATTATGTCTGGCTTTCTAACAATTGACAGATTAAATACGTTGATAGTAACACCCAATCAATAAATTGTTTATTTTAATGACAACTGTAAAATAATGTAAGGTTTCGTACAAATATCTGCAAATATTAAATACTATTGCCCGCGGCTTTGCTCGCGTTAATTTAGAATTTGACATTCGGGTTGTACTCTGCTTGTAATAATATAATTTAATCATGATTCGAAAGACACGTGGCACCATCTATCATAAGAAACTTTTTGTTTTTTCCTCAGGAACAGTAAAATTACTGTTTCCGAGGAATCACGATACGTTGTCAGGTGTACAGAAACGAACATAGTCTACCGCCTATGTCCATTTCTGTACATCTGACAACGTATATGCAAAATTTCAGGATGATCGGTTCAGTGGTTTAGGCGTGAAAAGGTAACAAACAAATTCATTTTCGCTTGTATAATATTAGATAGGATTAGGATAGCTAGGATTAGGATTAGTCTTTATCCTTAACATTGAAGCTCGATTTAATATAATTATCCTCTTAATATAGGTATGCTGATAGTCATGAGTTCTTTTACGTATTATATATTATTTATTAATGTATGTCCTTTATAAATAAACATGTATCTACTTTTATTACATTAATTTCATACTCCGAAGTTTATACTGACAGGGCATGCTGTCTCGGCTTCTTGAGCAACTGATAATAATAATGTACATTTTAACCTGTCCGCAGTATTTTTTTTTAAACTACTCTCGCCCTGGGAATAATTCCTGTGTGGCGAGGGACTTTATAAACATTCAAACAACGGACACAAAGAACACCTAGATTCGGAACAACCATTTGTGGAACACACAAAGTTTTGTCCCGAGTGGGACACTCGGCGCGGTGGCAGTGGCGAGGCAACCACTTATCTTATCTTATCTTATGTGGGGGCCAGTCAGTGCAGACCGGCGACACTTCGACCCAGTGGGATCTTTTGTGTCGACACTCTCCCATAACGACTGCCATAGATATTCATGGCAGCCGAGACCAACGGCTTAACGTGCTTTCCAAGGCACGGAGCAGGCGATAATTGTCGATCAATACGCACATAATTTCGAAAAGTCATATAACTTCCGAAAGTCAGAGGTGCGCGACGTGGGTTCGAACCCGAGACCCTCTGCATTGCAGTCTGTTGGTCTGCCACTGAGCTATCGCCGCTCTAGGCGACCACTTAAACCACTACGCTATTCGTGAAGTCACAGTATAATAATAATAATAATAAAGCCATTTATTCCATAACCCGTAACTTTTACATTTCAAATTTTGTTAGTAATTTTTATAAATGTACTTAATATCTAGTGTTAGTGAAAGTAAGAGTACTTAAATTAAATCTGATTAGTTTGGGATATAGATCCCATTTTGTGTATAGGCATTTTTTTACTGTTTTTACGTGTGTGTACCACTGTGTTAGGGAAAGGTGGAAAAGGTTGGGGGGTATAGGCCTCCCCCAAACTTTTCCACCTTTCCCTATCCTTGCACTGGTCAATCCAATCTCTCCCTACCGCCTATGCGATGTCATCTGCCCATCGTTGCTTTGCCGTCTGCCGGCTTTTCTTTTGCCTGATGGTCCCTTCCATTTGGTGAAAAAAATTTGCATTGCAATTTCGTCCTCCTTCTTTGCCACTGGTGAATAATTGGCTTTACCTACTGATGCTGGTCCTAAATGGGATGCTATACCTTGCATCAAATTTCTAGAACGCTCTGAAGTTGCTGTAGTCAGCGTACTTTCAACTCTTGTCTTCGCTGCGTTCACTGCGATCGGCTGTTTCTTGTCTTAGCGAAGCTACTCGAAACAATTTCAGATGGATGTACAAGCTTAGTGCAAAGCATACTGACATTCCTTCTCACATTCTGTCTATTACAATCACAGAGAACTACTAAGAGCTTTATTGTCATGTAGATTTCGGTAGCTAATCAGAAATGACTTAAGACTAAAGAATAAAATGGTTGTTACTTCTTTCCTTCTTTGCCATAGGCTTTCTTTATTATTGACTATGTAGTTGTGCTCGCAGTTTAACCCGCGTTTATAATTACTGCGCCGCTCCCGTAGGTCGTAGCGTGATGTTATATTATAGCCTATAACCTTCCTCGATAAATAGGCTATCACTAAAATAACTTTTCAATTAGAACCAGTAGTTCCTGAGATTAGCGCGTTTAACCAAACAAACAAACAAACAAACTCTTCAGCTTTATAATATTAGTATAGATATTTGGTTCTGCAATGCTAAGACAGTACAACCGCTTACCGTGGAGCCAAATCCACTGACACCACAAACATAAAAAAAATTGGGGCAGTCTTTGGGGACTGCTGATAGAAGTGAAAACTTTAATCCTTGATCATAAACAGTTTACAAAAAAAAAAAAATTGCGGGTTGGATTCCTATACTCTCTTAGCGGTTATTAAGGGGGTCAACATTTCATTATTTTTTGCGTAGGATGCACCATTTCTGAGATATTGTTAATATTCTAAAATAATTCAAAAATGGCAAGTGTGGAAGCGTGACGATGACGCGAGTTCTATGATATTTGTTCACCCAAGAAAAGAAGTTTTCACTTAAAAAATTAATAATAATGGTTTTATAAGCTACATCATTTGCGTTTCTATCAAAAAAAGTTAAACTACATCCTTCCTAGCGATGTCTATTAAGATTTTTAATATATCATAATAGCATAATCCATTTAGTTGCAAAACAAATAGAGTTCAAATAAAGTTTTTGGAGTATTTATTACATGTCATAGGTATAAAATATAATTACTAAAATCTTGTTTACAAGAATGGTTCACGCACACAATAAACAAGTTTTATGAAATACTGTATAAATAAGTAAAATACGTTGGCAGCTGATGACCGAATTGTCACAGCTATCTGGTACATTTTATATCAAGAAGATTGAGTGAATGTAATAAAACAATACCCATCGCGCCCGGTGAGGGATTATTCGAGGTTTTGTATTATCTGTGACCTTGCGCAGATTGTACTATGGATTTTTATTATCTGTTGTAATTATTATGGTATATATTCGACTGCCGATTTGAAATGTTAAATGAGTAAAGAGTATTACATAATAATGATTAATATTTCAGCAATATACCTTGCATTACCTATATTCATTTAGAGCATAACTAGATTTTGCCTACGGCTTCGTTCACGTAAATGGAGTTTAGGTTAGGTATGTAATAGTACTTCTTTCTTGATCACCTTTTCTGTTCCTCTGACAATGTGTATGTGAAATTTCATTTTCACGCCCTAACTACTCGACCGATGATGATCATCGGTCGAGTAGTTAGGGCGTTAAAATGTAACAAACAAACACACTTACATTCGCATAATATTAGTTAGAATGCACCGAAACGTAAATCTATAACGATATTTTAAAATAATATTACGTCATAATATCTAAAAACCATTACATTCATCTTTTAATCTTAGTTAATAACAGATTTCAAAGTAAAATTGTTTGTTTTACTACTAAAGACAAGGATTTTAATACATTTTCTTTTGTTTGCACTGCATGAAATCCTTTGTTTCATTATGTATGAAAATAAGCACGTATTGCGGTGTGGTGCTTCAAATTACACATTTTCTGTTCCACATTATGAGCGAGTAAGCAATTTGTGCAGAAATTGCTTTGAAGGCAAAATGGATAACCCTTTGTACGCGAAGAAAATATTTATATATTGCTGTAGATATTTACTTATATTATTAATCGGGATTTTTTTGTTTATTCGATCTTAATATCGTAAGCTGGTGCCGTAAAGGTACTTCTCTAGTCAGGCTTCCAGATTTAAAAAGTGACTACACTGGATCCTAAAGCGGAATTTAAAAGCAAAGAGGTTAGTTATATTTTAGTGAATATAGTTAGTTGTATTTTTATATTTGATTTCACTGATGTATAATGACTACAACATCTTGCAGATATGAGTTAATTAGGTACTTAATAATTGTGATGAATTTTACAAAGAGCACTTTCGCTTTTTTGCCTTTATCTTTTTATATTGCAGTAAAATCACTTATTTATGTGTAAGTATGTGGTCCAAATAAATTAATATTTTTGAACCTACGAGTAATTTTATCTTTTAATGTTCTCTAAAATAAATTTAGATTGTAACATTAGTAAATAAAGCGTATTTTAGATCAACATGGCTACTGGTTACAGACTAATAAGAAGAGGTGCCTTAATATATAGCGGTTCGATCAAAATTTTAGACGTTTCATTAGTCAAGGATTCTTCGAATAATTAGGTCCATCGAAGCCAGTAATTAAGAATCGCAGCGATATTTCTCGAGACCCATTCATTATGTTGGTATAATGAACCGACTCAAGTTATTAAAAGAACCGCAATGAATGGCTGTCGCAAACAAGCTTGAATAATAGAAGATTGCGTTCTTCTATTTATTATATGGAAAGCTACAATAATAGCTCCATCCAATTAGCTTTATAATAGTGAAAATGAAACACTGTATTCGTGTAAAGAACTATAATACTAAATAAGAAGCATGAAAACATGTTAGCACATAGCTTCAAATTTATTTTATTTTTGTAACAGCTGAAAGTTTACCAAGAAGATTACCTCCTAGAAACCTACATATACGTGTAACTGACTGCCATGCCTAAGATCGCGGGTTGGATTCCCGCACAACTCAAACATTTGTGTGCATGAACATGGATGTTTGTCTTAGTCTGGGTGTTTCTATATATAATATGCATGTATTTACAAAAAAAAAGAAAAAACAGTAGGTATATATGTATGTATGTTTATCGTATTGTCTAGTACCCATAGTACAAGCTTTGCTTAGTTGCGGCTAGATGGTGTTGTGTGTATGTGATAGAATATTATTATTATTATTGCATGTTATTATCTGAACTTTACTGACACGAATAAATGTTATACTCTATAACCTTTTGGTATTGCTTGTTTCCTACTTTCCTGTGTTTGCCACCGAATAAAAGGTAAACATTATTCACACGCGGTTATTACGATACCCGGAATTACATTTATGTTTGAGAATGGGACGCCAAAATGGTTTGTGATTACCAAAATGGCGGGTCGCGTACGTCGCCATATTGTGACGTGTCACCCTGAACTTGACATCGCGGGCGCCATTATAATATAATACGTGATGAAAATACTTAAATATTTCCAGAAAGTCATTTGCATATTTGATTTAGCATGCAGAGTTTTGGGTTTTGAGTTTGTAAAATTAAGGTTGAATTAAATCACAGAGCATGGTACCTAATCAGGCCCCTTAGGAACGGCACGTAGTGATGCCTAATTATATCTAATATACAAATTCATAAGGCAGCGGTGTATTTTACCCACACTTTCCAGCTAAGGGATTTTTAGATTGACGTCTATTTTTTTTATTTTGCTCGTCAAAATGACCGCACTCCACCTGATGGTAGGTAGTCGTCTGGTCTAAGAGCAGTGGCCTCCACACCGCCCTCATAGCAGCCGATGTTTTAGTTTGGAGTAAATTTTACGATTTTAGGCCCGTTTCTTATACATTTGATGCAATGATTGTCGTCTTCGGTTTTAGTGCGTGTTTTCCTACGATCCTAGATCCTACGTTATAAAGAGTTTTTGACAGAACAAACTAATAGGACTATGACCGACCAGTAAATCTAACCCGAAAATTTACAGCGGCAGCATTTAACACTGTTGCGTCATAGTCAGTTTTAATAGTGTTATATTATGAACGCATGCCTAAAGTAGCTATTTAAATGGTCACTTAAAACTGCGCCTTGGTTTGGTAGTTCACGCTAAAGAACCGAATCACGACGTTCGTTGGTTTAAAGTAGGAGGATGTCATATTAAATACATACTGGGCTAGCCCTATTTTGAAACTGTAGTCAGGCTAATGCCTTATACCATGTTATATTGTTTACTACAAATTTGGTTGTCAATGCCATTTAAATTAAGTGAAATTATTGTCCCAACATGTCACATGCACTATTAACGTGAGTTTGACAACTTATGAATTAGTTACGTATGTATGTAATCAGGAATAATCGTACTGCTTTCATAAATGTATAAGTTTCTGAAGATGTATGGATGGTTGTTACACAATCATGATTCATGAGTGCTGTGCTCTCTGTGCTGGGTGTTGTGGGTTTGAACACGGAACAAAAATTTATGTGTTCCATTGTGCCGAATCTGGTTATTGTTTGTAACCGTTATTCGAATGTTAGTAATGTCCACCGCGACACAGGATTTATTTCTAGTGCGGGAGTAGTATTTTAAAATTACAAAGATAAATCATTTTCTATACTAATACATAGATATGTACTCTGCTTTAAAATTTTTAATTTATGAATGCCTCTTCGGACTCGTTACATGAGTCTCAATGTTTGCCTGGGAACGTAACCCTTATAGGCAACCTGAGGAATAATTGGGACATTGTTAATGCGTTTTATCAGGAGAATGGGAATTATTGCTCGCATTAGATGTTATTGGTTCAGCAGTTTAGTAGTTAAAACGTAGCAAACAAAGAGAGAGACGAAGGCTACTCTCGCATTTAAAATATTGAGTATGGATTATCATGCATAGTGCAAACTGGTTCAGGCCTAGTATAGCTTAAATGAAAAGAACTTCCCAAGGCACGTCTTCTCAAGGTCACTAAACAAATCCAACCATTTGTAATTTTTCTTCTTATATAACTTAATTACACTTTTTACACCAGCAAATTGCTTAAAAAATCTATCAATTCTTCAATTTAACTAATTAATTTTCCAAATTGTTTTACTTTTCGGCATTTCGGATACAAGTATATCCGTTCAATAGATGCCGCGCGTCGTAACCTTAATTAAAGTGAATTACTTTTATATTTCCAAGAATCACGTGAAAATAAAACGTTATATCTCACCAGAGTAGGCTGTAAATAACAGACGTAAATGCTCCTAACAAAATTAAAGGTTTCAAATGTCCCTAATTCGTGCTTAAGTTGATTCGATGCTCTTTCTACACGATGTAATGAATTAGAGATCAGTGCTAGCTCTGGTTTGTGTAATTACTTCAGCTTAGCTAGAATCTTCTTTGGATTATATAGTGTTGTATAATGGTTTGTATTGTTATTTGAATGTAGAATGAGGTCGATAAATGTAATGAACCTCTAGATATAAAACGAGATAACTGCAGATTTTATTCAATAGTATAGATAGATGTATCAATCTATCTTTCTACTAAAATATCTTTTAATGGAAAGATAGATTGATACATCTATACTAAAATTATTAAGATTAGATTTTTTGTTTCTTTGTTTGTAAGGATTTAACTCAAAAAATACTCAACCGATTTTAAAAATTCATTCACCTTTAGATAGTTATTATATATTATCACCGAGTAACAGGCTGTATTTTATTAAAAAAAGGACTGTTACTAACATAACCAAACCTACTTTTACGCGAGCGAAGCTGCGAGTAAAAGCTAGTACAAATATACAGGGGAATTAGAAACGTGATAGAATAGAATTGACTGCACGGATAGCGCAGTGGTTTACGGCCGTTCCTCGCTATTGTCACTGTGTCGAGTGCTGTAGGTTTGATCTCTATAAGGGACAAAATTTGTGTGATCCACAGACAATTGCTTCGAGTCTGGGTGTTTTTTGTGTCCTTGTAATGTTTGTAAAGTCGCCTCCGACACATTATTTATTGACCTAGTGCGTGAGGCGTATTTTTGTAAATACAGACGCGCTATGGTATTGTAACATAAAGACTACTTAGCTCATTACAATTGCTTATTAAAGCAAAAGAGATATGCCAGGTTCGTAGTAAGTTTACCCCTCTAGGAACCAATCATACATATACATATGTATTTGTAGGTGACATTTCGTTGTTGATTGAATAGAGAGCTCATGCCACTATACGTTTATCTGAATTTAAACATTTTAAAACTACAACTTTACCACAAAGCTAACGAAGGAGTCAACTTTAAAGTGATACTCTATTTACGTTGTCGTGGCAACCGCAATGCAATTACGATATCCCTTGAAACTAAGTTAAATACTACGAGTGACACGCAATCAGGTCTCACTGACAATATTTAACTATATTACAAACTTGGCTTTTGCGGTTTAATCAACATATGTGTGGCTTCAAAGGCTTAAAGCACACGTTGTATTGTACATAAAGTATTTGTATCTTTTGATTACTCTTTCTCTTTTAATTTTATAACTAGTTTAGCTACGATATCGCGGGCAATACCCGCGATTTCGTACGCCTGGAATTTGGAAGTAAGTATCTATATGTAGGCTCACCTATATTTTCTTTTTTTGTATTTTTTTTTATACAACGAAGGTGGCAAACAAGCATACGGCCCACCTGATGGTAAGTGGTCACCGTAGCTTATGGGCACCTGCAAAACCAGAGGCATCACGTGAGCGTTGCCGAACATTTAGGAAAGGAAAAAGGAAGTGGAAAGGAGAAAGAGCAGGAAGGAGGAAAGAGAGTGATTGGGCCTCTGGCACTCTCACTCACGGAACGAAACAGAAGTAGGAATAGTAGGAATATTGCTATTTCACGTCGATTTTCTGTGAGAGGGTAGTCCTTCCCGGTCGAATCGGCCCATTCATGCACAACAAGCGTAATACTCGACTCCAAGGCGAGGTATCAAGATGAAACATGTACCTGATCTTAAGTAAGACCGGCATCAATACAAGTCAGTCTCTGCGTGATGTGCGTACAAAAATACAGATAGACAAAAGACGAAAATAATTGTTTTGGTTTCTCTTAAATATTTCCATTGTAGATTTTCGATGTCTGTACATAGTACAGACATCGAAAATCTACAATTTTATTATAAGAACAGATATAGCCATTTATCCCTCTTCGCCCTGCCCTCGATGACTTATTTAGGACCATTGCATGCGTTCATGTTTCTGCGCAACACATCTGTCCATCTGGTCACCGTTTGTTTTCTACGCGTTATGACGTTATGAGCCTGTCGTAGCTAATCATTTATTAACAATTGATACGAATCGGTTTGCCTATGGAAGTACCACTCTCTCACGACACCGGCAAAAGAGGAGTGACACTGTTACTGCTTTTTGCCATGTAAGTTTGGGTCCTCATACCTCTGCCGAACGACCAAGACATGGAATTCTCTGCCAAGGCACGTGTTTCCTTCTTCCTTCGATCCTGGGTCCTTCAAGCGGGGCGTGAAAAAGCACCTTCTCAGGCCGTCAAAGTAGAGACCCCAACATCGCCTCGGCTGCTATGAGGGCGGTGTGGAAGCCACTGCTCTTAGACCACACGACTGCTTACCATCAGGTGGAGTGTGGTCATTTTGACGAGCAAAAAAAAAAGTAACAGTTATGAAGGCTCAAATCTTTAATCACTTATTGTAAGGGTACACGCTATTGATTATCATAACATGCGGACCATATGCCATATTGCCATATATGCCATTACTATTATAAAATTAAGTCACTCTGCATTTGCATTCAGATATATATCTATATGTCTGACAGGTTGGATACAATAATGTAATACATGCATATTTTGCTAGTATAATTGTAGGTGCTTCACTATACAGATGGAAGCGAGGGTTGAGTTTCAGTCACCAAAAAATAATCTAATAACAATTTTGCCTTACTCAAACATCAAACGTACCTATGTGTGAACTAGCACCATAAAGTGTAATAATCTAAACATGCTATAATGTTACCCAGATATATTATTTCCACGAGCTACTAGTATCATATATAACTAAATCAGGTGTGTCGTGTCAGGAGACACATATCTGCAGAGTGTGGGCGGAAAGCGGGTCAGGTCACCTCTATAGATTACCTAATAGCAACTTCAATATACTAATTGCCAGCTATTATACAACACGAAGGGATGAAAAAGTTTACAAACATTGTATTTTGTAGATGCGCATGTAGAGTTGATTATTAGTTAGATTAGTTGAAAGGATTATACAAAAGTATTTTCGCTATATCTTTGTAATGTAAACTAGGGTACGAAAGATTGTCTAAGGAAGTATATAAGGCAAATTTAACTATGACAGTCAGAAATGTAGAACTTTCTACTTTCATAGGTAGTTGCGCGTTAGTCAAAACTCCACGGCATAAGGGGAGAGGCCGAGTGCATGTCGGCCTCTCCTAAGGTTCAAGTCTACCCACAAAGACCAGGCGTACTTGCTGCTTTTGCTGGTGGTTGAATTATTGCAACTAGAAGGGGAACACCTAGGTGAACGTTTTAACTTCAACTCTGAATTAAAGATATTCTGGAGAATGTCAAGACAACTATTATACAGTATTATTAATAATTTCTTACCACATTAAGCCAGCAACAGTAAAAAAACATGATACATTAGCTAATTCTTCAGAGCCGAACTAATATATTTGCTAGCAGGCTTTTTATATTGCTCGGTATATGGAAACGTGCATGATGAAGGCTTTGCGACCTCTTAAATTGACGAGCGTGCATAAAGAATATGATAACAGTTGAAGAAGTAAGAAAGATATGCCAGAATCGTAGCAATAAACCCTGCCTATCTTGCCCAAAAACTGGCATGATTGTACATATGTATGATTACCACAAATAAATTATTATACGCTTTTGGTATTGAGTGTATTAATTAACAATGTGTGCCTGTTTAACTATTTGCGGTTAATAATTAATTAATCGAATCGGCCGGCACGTGTATTATCTAAACGAGGTCACGCCGTGCAAATGTTATTGTTGGTAAACATGATAATGTAAACAAGGTAAGACCTAGCGCTGACAACCCACGCATATTATCGGAGTTAGCAACACCGCAGTACTGGTCAAACAGATCTGAATACAAAGGAAAATACGCACTATGTTCCCATCAATCGATCTTGGATTAAGGTTGAGTGGATCTGAATTTGATTTGAGTAACGAGATGTTGCAAATTATTTGGTGATGGTTCGAATGAGTCGACTTGTTTCGCAACGTACTATCCTGTTATAGGTAAATAGCTAAGAATAGGAACACTAAAAAGCGTTTTAGCTTTACTGACTAAAACGCTGTTATAGTATGAGTTCTGGACGCTTACCGGCGTTCTCCCATTTCTTTCCTTTTATTTTATGTTTTCTCTTAGGTTCGCCATTATCAGCAGGCGTGTCGTATGATCATTTATCCTGGTAGTTCAAATAACAAACATTAGTCTTGAGAGTTAAAATAATCGTCTTTGGCATTTTTCGACCTTCCAAACCCGCAGTAACTTCAGCTTAATTTTGTGATCCATCGTCTTACGACACGCGAAACAAAAAGTGGCATTCAATGGTTCTCAATTAGTATAAAATACGATTACAAGTTTAGCAGTTAAAAGGCAGTTGATGGACACACATACATACATAGACTGCGAACATAATTAATTGCATATTATGTGTTCATTTTGGGTGCTACAGTATGATAAAGTTTAATACATAAACCCTGTCAGGGTACTGAAGTTATACAAATGTATTCATCTTATATGTACATATACTTATAGCTAAATTGAAATAAATTACACATTAACACTATTCAAAGAAAATATACGTAGTAGTACCTAGCAGATTCAGCAATGATTTTTGTAGAGTAGAAACAAAAACGCGATCTTTATATACAGTACTTGAGTATTCAAATGATTTCTTGTTTGCGATGAAAGCCTGAAGGTACAAAAATATACATATTCGTTGATTTGATCTTTTTAATTTTATTTTTTAAGTTGCGATTTTATCTCGCTGAGAGAAATATCGTAGTATGCAACAAGTTGTCAATCATTGTAGTTAGGTGAATCAGTCTGGTAATGATCACGGCCAAAATGTTAAGCTTTCCATAAAGTTTATACCTTTTAACCTATAACTTACATATTATTCGGCGTGTACTGACTACTGAATAAATTACCTGACAGGAACCGAGTGATATTAACTCAGAGGCAAAAATTATATGAAGGGAGAGTATGTCTTTAAAGCGGAGGCAAACCTTCGTCTAAGAAATAAACCACATAGTAATTATACATTGTAAGATGCCCAATATTCAACTTGTTTATCGAGTTTCGTAAAGTTTTTAAGCGATAGATCTTCGGATTGTTTTCGTATTCTCAAAACTAATTTCGAGTTGAGACGTTGTTGTTGAAAAGAGAGATTTATGTTCCGTTTTATTAAACCAAACTTTGGCAAAACGTTCTTCATTTAAGCGTCTTTGCACATGGCGACATTGACGCTGTTGGATAGGCTTTAAAAGTTGTTTAATATAAAGCCAGCCTTGTTTGTGTAATGTTTGTCTTCCGATTATAAGTAAGTCTAGATATCCTCTTCCAGGTATGTGCTGTATAGCTTCGCCCTCTTTCTTGAGATGTAGAGCATAATCCTAGCGAGTCTTTTTTAAAAAAAGCTTCGCTTTTTAATACTATTATTTTTTGTTAGATTTTTAATGCAAGTAATCTATTGAGTCAATTAAATAATGTGAAAACATTTAATTGTAAAGCGAGACCAAGCACCCACATACACTTCGACGACCGACAGCACAGATATCTATTTTGAAGGGTTAGTAACCCGAACTATAACCATTAGTATTACGAGTACGCTTAAGTTAAAGCAACCACTTTTCAACAGGCAGTTTGCTATGTTGGTAATAGCATTAAAAATCTTTTCAGCAACCATTGCGGCAAACTGAACCAAATACGAATTTTCGTGAACTAACCGAGGCATAATATTCGAAAATATATTTTATTTTAATGGTTATTTTATTCGTGAGTTGAATTAGTGAATATATATATATGTATATATATATAGTGAGAGTATAAGTAAAGGTTATATTTAAAGGTCTATACTTTTATACGAAGTAAAGAAAGCATTGTGCATTTCATAGATAGATTAAACCATAGACTCAGCAGAAAAATTCTAAGTCTATGGATTAAACTAACGCGACAAAAGATTGCTTTTATAAAAGTACCTCCTTTTCTAAGAGAATAAAAGCACTTTTACTTGCCAGCAGCTTTGAACAGCCTTGAACAGTCTTGTCCAAACTCCCGATGGACATTAAACTGATCTATGCAAGTCTATATTTACTGTAAGAGGTTTACATGCATCCGAAGCTTTGAGTTATCTTCAAAGATGAACCATTTGGGAATAAGGACTTTGTCTGAGTCCCCAAGTTAATATTAGAACTATTAAACACTGTACAAAGTTTTACTGAAATATGTACATTAAATGTTGAAATTTAAAGCCGAGAGTGGTTTTTCTACTAAGAATTGAAATATGTTCTAAGTTAATTTGAAGGTAGTTCAGTACCCGTGTCGGATGTAGGTGTTTGTGACTGCAAGGAAAGCGTTTTAGATCTCCAAAAAAGATGTTGCTACACTGCTAGTGCAGGGGGCAAAAATTACGCTGATTATTTATTTAATATCTATAAAATTTCCTGTGTTATGTTATATATAGGTACATATGCCGACCTCGCTGGTTGCCCAAAAGATATGATTTATTTATTTATTTATCAGGAACAATTTACATTGTATTTGCTATTTGATACAGTAATACTAATTTCTAAATTAAACATGCAATGACAATAATAACAAAAAAAGAATAATAATTATAATCATACATAAAACCATAAAAGAACACATAAAAAGAATACCAAAAAAAAATAAAAAATAATAAAACATGTCTTGTCCTGATAATAATACAAAATAAAAAAAAAAAAAAAAGACTACATTCAAATTTAATAATGATAAACATGTCTTCAAAATAGTCACAATAGTCATAATGTGATTATTAAATTACAATTCGTCAACTGAGTACAAATTCCTATCCAACAGAAATGCTCGTAGCTTCGTATAACAAACTTTTCTGTATAACAAAATTTTTTGACTAGGCTATACATCCTATGCAGGATCTACAGATTTGTATATCCTACGATTCTCGTATATTTTGCTACCTTTATTTTTTTACATTCTTCACGCACATTTTTTAGTTTGGGATATCATTATTTTCACATTGGGGATAATTTATGTGTCGCGAGACATCTCACAAACATTGAAAGAACGGATACAATAAAGACCCAAACTCAAAGCTGACAAAAAACGGAATTTGTGTTTCACAAATACATATTTTTACTTTTATTGGCATAATCTGGATCGCCAACAATACCCAACGCACGTAACGAGGCGATTACAAAACACTGCGTTATTTGTACTCGGAAAGAATTTTGAATATAATCACACTTAATCGTAACATCCTAATCCTAATTAATATTATAAATGTGAATGTGCGTTTGTTTGTTTGTTACGCTTTCACACCTTAACTACTCGACAGATTATCATGAATCAAGGGAATAGAAAAGGATATACGGTTTTTACCTTTCATCCAGAAAAATAGCAGCCACGTCTAGTACTGTATATCTATCTGTTGAACTTACTTGTAACAGTCAACTAACCACAACGAGACAGTGATAAAAGCATTGTATCTGGATGCCAGCTTACGTACCCCGATGAGCGAATTAAAAATAAAGTAAAAGTCAAAACAATGTTACGTACATAAAAAGTACGTACATGATAACTGAACACATATGTAGAAACATGTGGAAGGAAAACAAAAGCCTGCGCCACACAAGCATGCCTGACATATTAATGTCAGGCATTCAGACGAAAAGCTAAAGGTCACATTTGATATTCCTATTCTAACTAGGGCTGCCAACCCGCCGAGTTTTATTTATATACTAGTTATTACCCGCAGCGTCGCTCGCGTAAATATAGGTAACGTTAGGTTAGATAGAGACTTTTTTCGGTATAAAAGGTACCTTATGACCTTTTCTGTTCCCCTGAAAACGTGTATGCAAAATTTCATGATGATCGGTCTAGTAATTAAGGCGTGAAAGCGTAACAAACAAACAAACTCACATTCGCGATTATAATATTAGTTAGGACTAGTTGCATTGACTGCTAATTTGCCCGCAAATTAATCCTAAAGCATTGATTTTGGCATAAAATGTACTACTATGTGTTAATCCAGTACACGGTTTATCTGTGTGCCAAGTTGCATCCAAATGTGCTAATCGATTTGCGCGTGATGGAGTAACAAACATTCAAACATATTCAAAAATTTTTATACTTATATTTGTTGTAGTATAGTAGAATTGAAATATGTGAAAATACTCCCGCTCTGTAAATAATTCTTGTGTCACGGAGGACTTTGCAAACATTCAAACAACAGACACATAAAACACCCAGAGTCGAAACAACCATTTGTGAATCACACAAAGTTTTGTCCCGTGTGGGATTCGAACTCACATCACTCGGCGCAGTGGCAGCGGCGTTAATTAATGCAGTTAATTTATTGGTATTTTATAGAATTAAACAGCTGCACAATTCAGTAAAATTTCACTGTCATACTCACGTAACCGTTAAAACTTCTAAATTAACCCTTATAATAATAATGGTTAGTATCTAAATGACATTTAAGTTAGGGATAAAACTTTTATAGAAAAGCAAGACTGCACAATCTGAAAAATCGTGTAGCTTGTTTAATTTATTTTTGTAGTTATTTGTTAAATTGCGGGTTCGTAATATTTTATCGTTGGCAACCCTAATTCTGTAGCGGAAGATGAGTATTTACATAATAAAGCGCTTGCTGCTCCGAAACGACGGAGTTTTCACGACAGATGTTTAGGAATTTGAAACATTACGTAAGTTAACAATGTAACCTTTTGGACAATAAAATGAAGACGGCTGCTTGGCATTTCAGGGTGCGTAGAATATGTTAGATCATCTTTATTTTCATATTGTTAAATACAACATCTGTTTGTCTATATAAATAACTGTAGGACCACTGTTTCTAATTACATAATATTCTTTTAGTATAGAAATAAGTTGCCTTGACAAATCACTACATATTATTAAAAAAATCCTCCTCTACGTCTGCCTGTTCGCGATAAACTCAAAAACTACTGAACGGATTTTCTTGCGGTTTTCATCAATAGATCGAGTGATTCAAGAGGAAGGTTTAGGTGTATAATTTGTTAATGTTTTGTACTACCAGTGTGAAGCCGGGGCAGATCGCTAGTTTAGTATATATATTATATTTTATCAGCATTTCACATGTTAAGTAAATAAGAAAAAAGGCAGTTTATAAAGCAGGACTATAACAAAACGTGTCGTTACTTTACCAACTAAGTAATTCATAGTCCCATGGCGGCGATTGAAATGCCTTTTTATAAGTAACTAAGCGATACTAAGCGCCATCTATCGCATAGCTTATAGAACTATGCGACGTATGCCTTTGTATTATACACGTTTATAGATAGATTCACGACTGTATATTTCGAAGGGGTAGCTATTTTGAATTCCAACGCACATAAAAAGGTCATTGATTATTATTATCAGCACAGAGTCCCTTTAGGAGTTCTCAAAGCCTGGATACAAACCATATAAAGTGCTATATGCTTCACAGAATTAATTCACGACCTTGTATTTAGGGTCTATAATCCGGCTTTGATAGATCTTAAAACCCTCTTCATTTACAAGGTTGCTCGTAGTGAGATAAGAACTGCTAAAGAGGTTCTATCGAACTTGATCTTGCGTTCAGAAAAGCTTGTTTATATGTACTGTATCTATAGATATATGGGTATATTATGTGAAACTGAACTGGCCACACTTCGTAGCTAACTATTGAACATTGCTAAATCACGTTTTAACTTTCTGTATAATACGCCGAATTACTCTTTACTGTAACGGCCTCGATGGCGTAGTGGTTAGTGTAACCGACTGCCACGCCTGAGGTCGCGGGTTCGATTCTCGCACAAGTCAAACATTTGTGTGCATGAATATGGATGTTTGTCTTGGTCTGGGTGTTTCTATGTATAATATGTATGTATTTACAAAAAAAAAAATGTATATATGTATGTTTATCCATTGTCTAGTACCCATAATACAAGCTCTGCTTAGTTTGGGCTAGACGGTGTTGTGTGTATGTGATAGAATAGAATATTATTATTATTATTAAGAATAATGGTTCAGCTGGCAGCTAAGTTTAAATCTTTAGTGTACTAACGATAGTTTATTATAAGTTACGAACTATAGTGTATTTTGTGTCTGTATCCTGTGCTGTAAGGGTCTTTACAAATAACAAAGCAACGAACACAAGGAACACCGGAGGTTCGTACCTACGACACTCGGATTATGACTAATTCAACCATTGCGCTATCCGTTCAGTAAACAATCAATAACTGCTATAGATATGCTATTAACTAGACATAGCCCCATACACCATACTGGAAATACCCTAACACTTAACCCTAGAACATTGAACCAAGCCGGGCATCAAAACTGATGCCTCATTTAACCATTATTCGAGCTTGCGAGCATTAAGCCAACGAGGCGTGGACAGTTTCCAATGATAATAAATACTCGCCGAGTCGTCGTCTCGCCGTAGGAGGTCGTAGCGATCTAAAGTCATGTCAACGTGACAGCGATGACATCACACGTGTCGTCTAGAAACGTGTAGGCTTCCTCACGTTTTGTCTTATCACATACATATTTAAGTAGCTATATAAGAGACAGCTTTTATTTATAGCACGCTTTTATTTATACTAATACTAGCTTTTGCCTGCGGCTTCGCTCGCGTTAATTTAGAATTTGACAATCAATTCGGGTTGTACTCTGCTTGTAATAATATAATTCAATCATGATTCGGAAGACACGTGGTGCCCTCTATTATATTTAGTAATTTTTTTCGGGATGAAAGGTAGCCTATGTCCGTTTCTGTACACCTGTCAACGTATATGCAAAATTTCAGGATGATCGATTCAGTGGTTTAGCCGCGAAAAGGTAACAAACAAACTCATTTTCGCTTTTATAATATTAGTTAGGATTATGATGAAGTCTTTTGTTTGTTTCTATGAAGGAGATTTTCTGGAAATACTTAGTTGATTTAAAAAATGCTTTCACTAATAGAAAGATGGGTTCTTTAGTAACATGGGTAACGTTTAAATGCGACGGAAGCTAGTTTTAAGGATGTATATTTATTCATTTGAAAATAAAGAGATCAAAATTGAAATAGAGCGGTCCCGGTACGATATCTGGTTGGGCAGGCTGGAATTGTTAAATTTTTTTGTCATAATGCCTTCTCCAGGTCTAATCTTGTTGTTTAAATGTTTTAGTATTTTCATTGCTAGATATGGACTTTGGAACTATTAAAAAATCACAAACAGCTGTATTTGTATGTTTCACTTGTCTTGCGTGATGCAAAACAATTCAACGAAATATGATGCTTTTATAGTTTAGTAACGAAAATGGATGTAAAAAGTGAGCTACACAATAAAATCGCGAGCGAACCGAAGTCAGTATACAGGCAAAATCACGGGCTAATGCTAGTACCATATAAAATACTCAAACGTTCGAAGTTCACGACACGTGTTTGTAATTGTTAAGTGCTCTGCCAATAATACGGTTATTCCAATTAACTTCCCTCCCATATTATTCCGCTTGTTCGTTAAAACAACGAACAATTGGCGGCGTATAGCCTCTAAAACATAATAGCCTCTTGGACTTTACCCTCCAGGTAATAAAGCCCCTTTTCATTTTCGGCCCAGTCGTCGGAATTAAAGCATTGCCAGTAAATCCGCCAAATTACGTCAATGTACATTATAAGAACAGCTATAATAAAATTCGTACGACTTATACCGTAATTGTTTTTCGAAGAATTTATTATTTACTCTGGCAAAAAGATTATTAATATCTTATACCGTAATTGTTTTTCGAAGAATTTATTATTTACTCTGGCAAAAAGATTATTAGTAAATGGCAATTTTGAAAAACAAGTTTTGTATTTCGAATTCCTTTAATTAAATTTCGTCTAAGCTAAATATAAAATAGTGTGACCGAAATTTCAGTTTCTTTGTGTATTTGCAGTTTTTAAAAATAATGATGATCACCTTTTTTACTCTTAATCAGACTACTTGTTATAAGTGTTATCCTGGTGGTTCGAAATTAATTGAGATTGGATATTTAATGGTTCTTTAGATCAAAAACCTCTAAGCAACAAGATGGCAAAAAGGCATTTTCTTAAACTGTACCTGGCAGACGACAATAGGCTAGCTCCTTCTTTTGTGGGACTTAAATATAAATTACTAAAAGTACATGCGATATATCCCGATGTGATGCTGCTACTAAGAATTTTTTGATGGAAAACCTCATTAACACTTTGCTCAACTCGGGAATTAAACTCCCGAAATCTTATGACCAGTAGTTGCATTCACTGCATACTAAAAAGTTTATTTACCTGTTATATTTTTCCTCCATTTACATGTACTGCAGTCCCATTGTTTTCACTTCTAACTTTGAAAGCAAATGAAGTTGAATTCGAAACTTTGAACGTAAACTATCAAGTCTACGTATCTTTGTTGCCAACTCTAAGTTAGTTCAACTTTAATTTAAGTCTTGCAACACAAACGTTTGTTTAGTAAATAATGTTTTCACTTGGAAATAACTGTAGCTACTTTTCACACGTGACTTCGTGAATAAAGGATTTATGTGCAATGCTTTTCAATAGTTGGCAATAGCGGGATCTTTGCTCAATATTACCCTTTGTGTTATTCCTTATAACAATTCCAGCTGGTTATTAGAAAGCCTAGGGATTCGCAACAACCAGCTGGAATTGTTCAACACAAAGGGTAAAGGTTGGTAGTGTTGTCAGTGATGATTTATCCATATCATACGGCGTACCCCAAGGTAGTGTGCTCGGTCCTACGCTTTTCCTCACATTTATTAACGACCTATGCAATTTACAGCTGCAAAATGGAAAAATTGTAACTTTCGCTGATGACAGAGCTCTGATTTTTTATGGTGATACCTGGGATTCGATCTTCAGCTTGGCCCAAAATGGTTTCAACACTGTAGCTTCTTGGCTCAGAGGAAATGGTCTTACGCTTAATGTAACCAGTAAATCAGATACATACCCTTCTCTATCAAATGTAACCCGCAGTCTATACATGAAAATGTATCTATCATAGCCCATTCTTGTTCTACCGGCCACTTTTGTTCGTGCGATCATCTCATAAGAGTTCCCAACATAAAATACCTTGGTATCATTATAGATAGTAAGCTAAGTTTTAATCAACATCTGGACCTTTTATCATCTAGGACTCGCAAATCTTTAGAAATCTGCGCATTGTTGCTGACAAATCGGTCATTAGAATGGTTTATATGGCTTTATGCCAGACTATCTTATCATACTGTATTACAGTATGGGGTGGTGCGTGTAAGACTAATTTGATTAAATTAGAAAGAGCACATAGAACAGTTCTAAAGGTTAGTCTCTCATTGCCCTTCCTGCACCCGACTAAAAACTTATATGAGCTTTCTGATGTGTTGACGGTGAGACAGCTGTATATTTTAAACCTTATTCTTAAACAACACACTACAATTAAATACAATCCAGAATGTAACCTAAACAACCGTTTCAAACATAAAGTATGTTTCTCTGAAAAACATTGGACAACAGGGTTCTCCAACAATTTCTTTGGATTTATGGGAGGATACCTATACAATAAAATCAATAAGGCAATTGAAACCTACCCCCTATCAAAACTTAAATGCAAAGAAGTTCTCACTACGTGGCTCAAGTCCTTGAGCTACGACGATACAGAAAAATTACTTCATTTAGGTCCCTAATTACACTTATGAATACACATAAAACCTCGCACACTCACACACACGCATACACGCGCGCACACACACGCACCACACACGCACCACATACGCACACACACTCACAAGCACGCACACACATACACACACACACTATTTTAACTCTCACACACATAAAAGAAATAATATGCTTTGATTCATAAATTAGTATAAAACTGTATCCTTGTCAAGAGTCTGGAGAGGCTGGCTTAAACTGAAAGTAAAAATGCTGTGGAATAGCTATTGGGTAAAAGATAACAATAAAGCTTTGTATGAGATAAGAAAATCAGTTTTTGAAAAACGCAATTTGCTAATAAACGGCAGAAAAGATCAAGTAATTTTAAACAGACTAAGAATAGGACATTGTAATATAACTCATATACATCTTATTACTAAGGAAGCTAAAAAGAAATGTTCAAGATGTGATAGTGACTTAACTATCAAGCACTTATTAATTGATTGTCACATGTATAATACAGAAAGACTAGAAGTTAAGCTACCTAATAATTTAAAAGATTGTTTGAACAATGTAGAAAATAAATAGTGAAGCAACTTATAGTTTTTTTAATTTTGGTTCGGAGCACGCCACTTCGTTAGCCTATTAAAAACGTAGACTAGCTTGTTAATGCGTGCGGTGGTAAGTCTTGGATTTCTAAGATGGACAAAGGTTATTGGATGTTCTCATTAACAAATTATAAACTGTTTACATCTCGTATGATTCAATATAATATACATTGTCGTATTTTGGTTGTATAATGTATTTGTTTAATAAAATGGACTAGGCATTATTTTATAATCACAACCAGAAGAAAATAAAATTGCAGAAAACATATTATATCATTTTCCTGAAGAAAATTCCAACGATTTTAAACTCCATATTTCAGTTTTCGGTACGCTGTTCCTTATGCCTGGTATATGTACAATGTACATATATGTATGTAGAAAACATATGCAAAGTTACACACATAAATTACACGGCAGACAGAGTAATTATGATTACATAATTACTCTGTCTGCCGTGTAATTTATGTGTGAAAATTCTTGAGTTCCGGGTTACGAGGTCGACTAATCCATTAGGATAGGTCGGCCTCGTAACCCGGAACTCAAGAATTAGAACGCATGAAAAGGCGGTTAAGGTCGTAATTTGGTCTTAAAACGTGCTATTTTACTTTGAAAGGATTTTATTTAATGAAGACATATCATATCATTTTAAACCTACGCGACTTTTCTGTAAAGAAAAAGGCTCTGAATTTTGCGATATTTAATGTATATTAAGATTTATTTTATGCTAGATTTTCTCGCGGCTTTGCTCGCGTAAATGTAGGTTATGTAATTTTTTCCATAAAACATCAACAATTTTTTTGCCCTATGGCCATTTCTGTATTGTTGACATTGTTTATGTGAAATTTCATGATCATCATGTAATTTCGCATTCGTTGGAGTAGTTAAGGCGTGAAAGTGTAACAAATAAACTGACATTGGCATTTATGATATTAGTTAGGAAGTACATATTATTTCCTATGCTAATGTAGGATTTAAATTCTTACAGAGAGCAGATAGGATCCATATATCCTTGAAATAAATCCATGACGTACCATGAATAGCACAGTTGGTATAGCAACGACATAGTTTGTTGAGATCGCAGGTTCAAGTCCTGCTTCATAGATTGTCTTTTTCCTCTGTTATAATTTGTATTTTATGTATCTCAATTCCGAGCCAAACATGGAACTAATAAGTAATTACGGTCGTAATATCATATTAATTATTTTCATAGGAGGACGTATATCTCTCTTATATATATATCTATATTTATTTGAAGGAATATAAATAAGTCTTTTTGACGTGGTGGCAATCTATCTAATATAAAGATAGCTCAAATTATTTATTACTAACTGTCCCTCGCGGAGTCATTCACGTTTATGATCAATACTGCTCCGCTGCCGTGATTCGTAGCGTGATGTTATGTAGCCTATGCTACTTCTGGATAAAGTAGCTTTATAATACCCAAGATTTTTTTAAATAGGTGATTTCATTTTTGTGTTTACTCATTTAGAACAAAAATACAAATCTTTCCTCTTCATTATACTAGTAAAGATTGAATATGTAATGCTACTCGATGATTGTCGTACTTTATGACCATTTAAATTGATTTTAAGGTCAGTTTGTAAATGTGAACATTTTTCACGTGACACGTGACTTTAGGTAAAACTTGAACAACAGTGTTGTTATAAATGTAACCACTTCAAGTAAATTTTTGTAATTGTTGAAGTCTCGTGTTTAAATTTCATAATTACATACAAATAAGTTCATATTATTACAAAATATTGTCAAGGCTTCTTTATTGTCGGCCTCGATGGCGTAGTGGTTAGTGTAACCGACTGCCACGCCTGAGGTCGCGGGTTCGATTCCCGCACAAGTCAAACATTTGTGTGCATGGACATGGATGTTTGTCTTGGTCTGGGTGTTTCTATGTATAATATGTATGTATTTACAAAAATAAGTATATATGTATGTTTATCCATTGTCTAGTACCCATAGTACAAGCTCTGCTTAGTTCGGGCTAGATGGTGTTGTGTGTATGTGGTAGAATATTATTATTATTATTCGAGTAATTTTCAGTAAATATTGCTTGAGTTTGTGATGTTGTTAGGTCAGTAGTTTTGTAATGTCTAAAATGTGCTTTCTACTGCTGCTGAGATCCTAGGTTTGATAACCAATTAGTTGTTGATGTTTTAAGAATTGGTTGCCACTATAGTAGCACGACATCTGTTGTGTCTACCACGATGATCTTTCGGTGTTTATAATTATGGGAAAGTAATAATCTCAAATGTTAAATACACAAAAGGACGCTCGCCTATATATCCGTAATGGAGTAAGCAAGTAAAGTAGAAGTAGGTAAAGCAGAGCCTCGCTGATTTCAGCATGAATGGGCGGTTCGACCGGGGAAGGACTACCCTCTCACAGAATATCGACGTGAAATAGCAGTATTCCTACTGTTGTGTTTCGTTCGGTGAGTGAGAGTGCCGGAGGCCTAAACACTCCCTTTCCCCCTTCCCGCTCCTTCTCCTTCCCACTTCCTTTCCTAAAGGGTCGGCAACGCGCAGGTGATGCCTCTGGTGTTGCAGGCGTCCATAGGCTACGGTGACCACTTACCATCAGGTGGGCCGTATGCTTGTTTGCCACCTTAGTAATATAAAAAACAAGAAAATAAAAGTCAAGGTTATTGATGTCTAGCGGTTATTATTATTAGACTCTGCGTGCATGAGAACATCGAATTTTGAACAGCTATTTAGAACTGCCTAACAGAAGTTGGTTGTTTGTTGAGCCAACTCAGATGCTATGGTGGAAAAAGGAGTGGTGTTTTTCCGACACTAATAGAGGAACACCTATCAGACTATGTCATCGTGCTTGGCGGGACATCGATTGATGTTGAGAACTAGAAGTTCTACAAGTTCTACTTGCAAGCTTCGGTTGCGCGATTAAGGCTGCAGTATAAGTTGTCAGAGAACCGTGTTATTGAGTACAATGCCATCTCTCGTCACTAGCTGTAACTTCTTAGTATATTTGGAATCCACAACTAAAACTTCTAGCACTAAATTAGCTTGTAACTAATTTAAAAAGAGTGAAAATTGGTAGATGCTCAGATCTTAACGGCCTTGTTTTTGTTATTAATTTATTGAAAGAGAAAGCTAAGTAATTATACTAACCTTAATTAGTTTATAATTTAACTGAACCACTCGGATTTTCACAGGTTTGCTGTACCAGTAACGCGGCTATAATTATGTTTTATACAACTTAAAACAAATACTAATAACGTCACGTCTTGGTTATATCCTAACTAATATTATAAATGCGTACTTATGTGAGTTTGTTTGTTTGTTACGCTGTCACGCCTTAACTACTCGACGAATCATCATGAAATGTTGCATACACGTTGTCAGGGGTATAGGAAAGGACATAGTGTACCTTCATCCAGTAGAAGTACCGTTTCCGAGGGATTGAAAATTTACATAACATTTACGCGAGCGAAGCTGCGAGCAAAGTCTAGTGGCAAATATTTTGAAGCAATTTTAACGTGAATAAATAAATGAATAAGTATTTAGTATTGCTGACGACTTAAAATGAGCTATTTTAAGGTTAGACTTTAAAAATAAGCTTAGGTTCTTCGTATTATTTTAAATTTAAAAAGATTAAACCTTTGAAAAACAAAGTAAGTCCGTTATATCGCTGAAAATCTACAAATTTTAATGAACGTTTTCAGTGATGCTGACTTAAAAACTTCGGTACATTTATTATCAGCTTAGTGTTGTGAAACCTTTTTCTCTCTGAAGGTACATAAATAATGAGGGTTAGAGATAATATTATATTTTGGTGCATTATTTTAAGTTGTTGTTGAGGTTGTAACTGTCTAGAGTTTATTTATTTTATCTCTCGACGTTGAAAAACGAGGTGTGTTATTACTTTGACACCATTGTCTAGTTGAAAATTCGTAGCTACAAAACAGTTTGACAGATTTCGATGAAGTTTTTTAAAGAGAAAGCTACATTACTAATGTTAAGCTATATTGGATAAAATCTTTCTATTAGTTTTACTGTTATGAATTCTATTAGATTGATTACTTTAGTTACATAATGTCATATTGCCTTATATCTACGCGAATTATATATACATTGAAATTAATCTATTTTATACAGATTTTATCGCAGTTCTTTTTTTAATAGTTTTTTTAAAGACGACTTCACCCTAGGAATAATTCCTGTGTTGCGGGGGACTTTATAATACCCAGATTCGGAACAACCATTTGTGGATCACACAATTTTTTGTCCCGTGTGGGATTCGAACCCACAACACTTAAACCACTATGCCATTTTAAATTCTAATAAACAAAACATAAATATTATTACGCGCTATCCGCTTCATCCATGTGAAATTCTAGCCTAAAAAGCATCATGAAGCATATTTAAGCTTTCTTCAGATATAAAGTGGTTAAATATCAGTATTCAAACACAAACAAAGATATAAAATCTATAAAATTGTAATGCACATGTAAATACAACTTAATTTTCTCGTAGATTTGTCGCTAAGCTCGTGTTCCCGCCAAAGCCCGCGTAACGCCATTTTGTTTTTATTGCGACATCTGTAAAGTCAGGGATTTCATTTTTATTACCTACATCTCAATTTGTTTACACTTACCATACAGACACAGATTTGTAAAATAAAACCTGGAAATGTGTCGAGGTAGAAATAAAATTATAGGTTGCCTTTTATATGATTTTGGAGTTATTACTCAATATCTTGGTAATAAATAAAATATTTATGATAATGTACTGAATGCTAGAAAGAGCATACAAAGTATTGACAGATGTTGGATTGATTGTATTATTAAAATTAAATACTACTTGCCTACCTCCCTGCGGTATAATTCGCGGTAGACCGCGAGGTCTTGGATTCATATCCTAGCTCAGAGAATGTGTAGTCGGATATTTTTGTTAGGTCATTTTTGTGGACTGACTGACTGACTTTTGTTCACGGAGTCTGAATATGTGCCCTATAGACGGTATTGTGTTCGCCTTATTTTACGTGGACTTTGAAAAACAGTGTAGAGGTTGTCCTTTAATTTTACGAAAGATCTTATTTTGGAACAAATTAAGTAAATATTGCTTATCCATAAATAAAAAACAATAATAGAATAATGAAAATAGATTGTGATAAATACCTTTTAAGTGATAGCAATGTGTTATTATATTAGGTTTTATTGTAGATCTGTAGATCTTAATAATATTATTAATTGAAATTAAACTATACTGATTTTATCGCGTTGTTTATTTTATAACACAATTGTTACATTATTTTGAATCTATTAAACTTCTACTAGTAAACTTTTCTACTTTATATAATTACTAGTTTTCACCCGCGGCTTCGCTCGCGTAAATGTAGGTTAGGTTAGGTTAGGTTTGCAACAGTTCTTTTTTCTGGATAAAAGGTACCCTATGTCCTATTCTGTACCCCTGACAACGTGTATGCAAAATTTCATGATGATCGCTTGAGTAGTTAAGGCGTGAAAGCGTAACAAACAAACAAACAAACTCATTTTCGCATTTATAATATTAGTAAGGATTAAACTATTTAGGTTTACGCTCTTCTTGACGGTTGCTTTTTAGCAGTCCTGGGGAGACTTAACAAACCTGAAGAGTTCAGTATACTAAGAGCGCTAATCTCAGAAACTACCAAGCCGATTAAAAACCTATTTGACACTAAATACGGAACCGATTACCGATTTTTATGATGTTGCTTATAGCCTATATAACATTATGCCAACCCAAAACAGCTAAGAGTACCCACACACGTACCGTAACACGAAAGAATATGAACGACATAGCTTCTGATGTAATATAACTGTATGTAACATGTACATTTGTTTGCAGGTACTCGGCTCTGACACAGACTGGCACTTCGCTCACCGGGGACTGCCGCACGCGCGCCCACGCCGCTCCATCGCACATACTCGCATACTCAAACAAAACCCTCTTGTAAGTACCATTCATGATGTGCCTGTACTTTAGACCTTGTATATTTAAGTAAGAGGTCTAATGTACCCCTTGCTAAGATTTAGTGTTAGACTTTATCTATTTAAGCACTATTACCATACCTTTATAGTATTAGTCTGATGAGAAAAGCAAATCAGAAACCTAATGCAGTAGGTTGTGGTTTGTGGTATATTATTTAACACGTTCGTTACGCTACGGAATAACGAATACTTTTCATTACGTATATATATATATATATATATATATATATATAGCCTTCTTGTGTTTTTGAAGTTTTAGCCCTTTAACTTGCCATACTTGCTTTGTAATATTTTACAGTCTTAGCACTGTACAAGGTTAAAAATCTTTATTTTTAAGTAAATATATTACAAAATCATTTTTAAATACTTGGAGTATATCCTAACTTCCTAACTAATATTTATATTTTTTGTTTATTTGTTATCTTTTCACACCTAAACCGCTGAACCGATCATCCTGAAAATTTGCATATACGTTGACAGGTATACAGAAACGGACATAGGCTACCTTTCATCCCGAAAAAAATGACTCTTCCCGAGGAAAACAATAATAACGTTCTTATGATAATAGATGGCGCCACGTGTCTTTCGAATCATGATTGAATTATATTATTACAAGCAGAGTACAACCCGAATTGATTGTCAAATTCTAAATTAACGCGAGCGAAGCCGCGGGCAAAAGCTAGTATTATATAATAATATCAGATCTGTTTATAAACTGTCCCACTGTCAGGCAAGGGCGTCTTCTCAATATGAGAAGGTGTAGGCTGTAGCCTGCCGTGCTGGCCCAGTGCGAGTTGGCAGACTTCACATACTTCAGGGCTTGTCGTTCGTTCAATTCAGCGTGCCGGAGAGTTGACATTGATATTTTTAACACCAATGTCACCAAATTAAAAAAGACTATGTGCAATAACTTTTTCTCACATCCTTCCTAGAAATCGATTAGTGAGTGTGTGTATGTATTTTCCTTTGTTATTTTTTTTTCCTTTTTTTTGTAATTATTATGTGCTTATTTTGTCCTCCTACTTAAAATAATTAATTTAAAGCAATATTGTTTTAGGTAGCCGTTTCACTAAGTTTTTTTATAAAAATACTGTAACTGAAAACTTGTAATTGGCCATAGCTTAGTCGAAGATATACATACTTGTTAACTAGCTGTAAGTTTTCTAAATTCGAAAATACAATAAAATAAAATAAAATCTCTACCCCGAGGTTATGTTTCTTTACCGTCAAAATGATAGAAAATTAACTATTTTAGCGGTAAAAAGTCCTTTATTTGCCAAAACACACATTATACAGTTTACACATTAAGAACTTAACACTATACTTTATATTTCGGGTAATTTGGGGCTCTGCCGTACGGAAAAGGATATTATAGTAGGTACGATCGCACGCGCATCGTGCGTGCAGTTCCCGATCTTGCCGGAGGCTCACTGAGGAGCGGGGGGATGGGGGGGCTCTAACTATTAGAGGCACGGCACGCAACTTAGGAACGAAGTCGAGACTAACAGTTTCCCACTAGGTTATCGCTGCTACTTAGAGCATATACTAGATGTAATATTTGTCAGTCGTGCGCTAGTAACAACAAAAAAACAGTTGGTACCAATAAATAGAGCAGTTTATTGTCGCTATGGATAGTAAAATAACCACTACGCGTATAGAATAGAATATTTTTATTTTCATAAAATCTAGGTACATAAGTTGGAATATTATATAATTGGAGCCATATACATTTTGTCAAACTGTGACATGCAAATCTTATTTAAAATAATAACAATAATAATAATAATTTATTTACTAAAAATTACAATTTAGTAGGTACACTTACAAATGATATTGGTGAAACAATAATATTTTATAAACAATAAAAGTAAGTGTTTTTGTTGAACTCTGGTACTCAATGTAAGATCTAACTTGTATTATGGGTACCAGCGCTCTTCAGTAACACGTCATACAATATGGCATATTCAATTGGCAATGACAAAGGTGTGTGTGTGTGTGTGAGGGTGTGTATGTGTGTGAGGGTGTGTGTGTGTATGTGCGTGTGTGTGGTGCGTATATGTTGTGAAGTGTTTAGCGTGTGCATATATATCAGTACATATATATATCATTTATTTTATTAAACTTTCTGTCTCATCATAATTTTATCGAAAAAATTATAATAATAAAATCAAAAACATTAACATCATAAATTATTCTTAATTTGTAAATTATTGATAGACTAATAAATTGTTATATACACATGCACATATATTACGCTTTTACTACAATTTACATTTATTTTCGACAACCATCAAAGTAATATTTTATTGAGTAAAAGGATTTATCAATTAGCCAGTCTTTGAATTTCTTGCAAAATCTGTGAGTAGGCATTTGCTTGTAACTACTAGGTAACGCATAAAAAATTCGCTCACACATTACTAAACTACTTTTTAAATACATAGCCGTTCTAGGTACTTTTTGCACTACAATTCTGTCAGGATGCTTGGTGTTACGAGGGTATAAGTCTCTTGCTCTTTTAAACAAGTGATGTACCAATAATAAACTACACACGAGGTGATTCAGACCTCGTTCCGCGGTGTATGTGTTAATAAACTATTAACCCGCGAAATCCTACTAGCGTACGACCTATTTTTCCCAGTGTACGATAGGAATTTACACCGTAGCGGGTGACTGGATCGCAACATGCATGAGTGGCCGATAGTAGTGGATACACGACTATCGTAGTAGAATAGATTATCACTAGGAACACGAACTATTAACACTGGTGTTTACACGTCATATAGTTTTAGTTACTACTAGCTGTTACCTGCGACTTCGTCCGCGTAGATTTTAACTAAAAAGTGTTTGTCTCCGCGGAACTCAGTTTTATTTCTAAAATCAATGTAGCCTATGTTACTCCTTATAACTTCAGCTATCTGCCAGTGAAAGTCCCGTCAAAATCGGTTCATCCGTTTTGGAGATTACCCGAAACAAACAGACAGACAGACAAACATTTTAAAAATATATTTTTTCGTATAGGTACCTTATATACTTTCATATGCATTAGAATCCCGAAACAAACAGACAGACAGACAAACATTTTAAAAATATATTTTTTCGTATAGGTACCTTATATACTTTCATATGCATTAGATAAAAAGCTGTTATTTTGACATTACAAACAAACACTTCAATTTTATTTATTTGTATAGATGTACCTATAGATTACGTCTTACGTCAGAGGAATGTTTCTGTCACCTTGTCTTACTCGCATAATATATTACGTATATCTAAAACTGCCTTGAGTTTGTGATTAAGTTTTATGTCTGTTTCTTAAGTCAATTTATGGGTCGGGCACTGGCTTAACCTCTGTGACAAGGGAAAGCTATGGTAACTGCCGAAATATTGGTATAAAATGGGTTCTTTAACACCTATAGCTAACTTGCTACTTTATTTATATGCACGTATATCCCCGAACTGAAGCCGGCCAGGCTGCTCCATCTTAAGCGAAAGTTTTAGGTTAGGGGCACAGCGAGGTCGCACACCGTGGTGGTTTTAGTCGGTAGGCCCAAAGTTCCATGTGGCGAGGCGAGGGGGTATGCATCAGAAGCATTTCCCCACGTTAAAAAAGGGGATCATGACGTGCCCTATTTCTATTTCAACTTCAAAAATTCTACAGTAAGTACTAGACGCTTAGAAAATTCGTTTAATCGTTTATCGAATCGACTTTCGTTTAATTAGCATTTCAATCAATGTGTTATTATTGCTTTCAGTCCCAGACGTCAGAAAAATGCATACATATTAAAACTGCCTTGTTGGTTCCGTGGTGTCACTAATTTTGCGTTTATTTTTGTGTGCAATTCTAGGTTTTATCCTCGAATCGTACAAAGTGTTATTGGCGCCTCTTCTGTTACGAGGGACCAAAACCGTAGCTGTATCTAATCACGTACTATATATTTTGTATTTATATCTCCGGAATGAATCCAGCCAAACTGCGCTAGTTGAAGCAAAAGTCTTAGGTTAGGGGATCAAGACGTGCCCAATCTCTATTTTAACTGCAAAAAGTTCTATAATGTGTAAGCACTTAATGATTAAACGATTCGGTTAATCGTTTATCGAATCTAGATTAGTTTATTTAAAATTTCAACGAACTCATGACGTTAGTGCTTGTAATGTCAGACGGCAAAAAAATGATGACTGGTTTACCAATGTAAATAATTTACATTAAATTCTTTAACTAAAATATTGTTAACTTGTTTCTTAAAAGCAGATCAACACAAAAACAAACTAACACCGGTCAAACGCATATTAACTAAAGTGATTAACTCACTGGATTGACAAATACCAATCAAATCACTTAAAATGAGCGTGTTTTTGACACAACGTTGATAAGCCTTTTAGAAACCGGGTCTTAGATAGATAGGCCATACTATAAAAACCTTTATCAAAACTTCATATTTCTTATAAAACGTCTGTATCATAATATTACGAATAAAAATACTTAAGCACCTATATTTATCGCCAAAGGACGAATAGGTTTTCCTTTGAGTCGTGTTGAGATATAGTTGGTACTTTTAGTGAGAATATACGCGACTAGCTCGATTGAGTGGAGCTTCACTATAGAGCTGACGTAGAACGAGTGCTTAGAGTACTCAGCCTTGTATCGTGCTTATAACTAGGGGTGGCACACTTGTGTTTTCAGCAAGAGCATATTTTCCAGATGTCTTTTGTTATGAGATAAAAGTTTATCTATGTGTCTTTGTTTTGCTGCCGTGGTATAAGTTTACAAATGATGGTTACCTTTTAAATTCGATTTTTGATTAGGCAACGAGTTCAAGGATTTTTGTAGGGAAACTCTTAGTAGAACCACACAATGGAATTTTCTTGGTAGTCGGCAATAGACTTGCATTTTATGGCGTCTTAAAACATAGCTGCCAGGACATCTCTAATTACTCTTTGGAATCGATACATGCGTGACTCAATGTGTAAAACTTGTGATCACAGTTACGTTATTGTAACAAAATGATCAGAATTAAAATGAATATATTACTAATTCTTAATAGACTACAACACAGCCGGACATAAAATCTGTGGCAAATCTTCGTGACAGATATTTTGAGAAGAATGTAAATTATAGTTAATGTTTAGAATATATCACTATAATCCTCTTAAAACATATTCAAACTTTACAGCATAATCAGAAATATTCTACTAATTCTAATTTATAGATTTCAACTAGCGTTAACCCTATACCAATACAGCGGGATCTGTCAATAATTTCTATTTTCGATAAAAACGTACGCCGCAAATCTTTAGGGACTTACATCGTATCGTAAGAAGTGCGTTTTCAGCAGAAATCTCATACACCCACGCGGAGAAATATATTTCTCAATCTTAATACGTCTATTTTGTTGAATTTGTTTTATTTATATGCAGACGAATATTGCTAAAGATTTAACACTTTTGGCCTTGGTTTTTAGATCCTTATGGGACCTAGTCTATGGTAATTTTAACTTAAAGCTTAAGTGACATGGGATTAACATATTCTTGGATTATGTTAAAATAATATTGCGATTAAAATTATGTGTAGGTAGGTATTATGAGTAAAACAAGATTACTTAAAGTAATCAGAGCAATTTGTCTGTTTTTTAACAATGGTTCCTAACTTGTTATTTTTTCCGAGTATAATTTTAGAATACGAACGGTACCTGTATACTCGCTATAGATTGAAATGTTAACGTAATTGTTTTAATGATTGAATCAAGTTACCTCACGTGCCCCAAGATTACGCCTACATCTAATTGGAAACATTGCCCCACGCAGCATTAACTCTGAATATTATAACATTTGTATAGAACTCGTGGTCCTCGCTGAAAATAAATATAGCAGAAGTATATTGTAATTCTATTGTCTGGAATTATGAAGACAGCCACTAAAATTAAATCAAAATAAACGGGTTTTCACATTTCACATACTGTTAATATCACCTTGTATTTTGTTTTATAACAACGATTTTCTTTTCACCGGTTACAGCTGAATTTTGCAAACTACTATTAGTTTGGTCTAAACTACTATCAGCTGATAGCTGAAGCTGATCTATATAATGTTTTATATAGAAATAAGATGACCTATGTGACAAAACAAATTGTAGTGGTCTGGCTGAGCAAGTACATCTACACATCTATACTAACTAGCGGTCGCCTAGTGCTCGAAATTCGACCAAAGTTTGCCTGTAAGATATTGCTGATATATGTCATTATATATTGATATATGTAACCATAGTTACGCGCTTTGACTGCGTGTGTCAAATGCATGGTTGTGTGCGTGTAGTGTTTTTAATTAATTTAATGTATTTTGAATGCATATTTTAAAAAAATATTAGTATTCGTCACTTCTTCTCTGTATAAACTATAAGTGTGTGAAATTTCATACTCGTCTGTCCGCCCAATTTTCGTAAAAAGGGATCCAAAGTTTTCGCTTCACGTATTAATATATAGATATTATAAAGAAGAAAGATTTGGTTTTTTGTATGTTTGTAAGGACTTAAGTTAAAAACTACTCAACCGATTTTAAAACGTCTTTTACCATTAGTAATAATATCACCGAGTAACATAAGCAATATTTTATTTAAAATATAGTACTGTTACTAATATAACATAACCTAACCTATCCCACTTTTACGCGAGCGAAGCCGCGGGCAAAAGCTAGCAAGAGAAATAAGACACTCAAACAACCTTGTGTTGTAAAGCATAGTGGTTCCCTTTTGAAGATTCAACAACGCGTGTGTTTGATACCCTTCGCGTTCTAAGATTTAAAAAGCTATGGTAACCGCTTACTGTGCACTTTAGACCAACTAATACGAAAGTTTGTGAATATTTTAGAATATTAATTGTATGTTGTGTTACGCAGTCACGCGTAAACGGATTTAACCGAGACTGGAGATACACTATAATCTGGATTATATATCGGATTTTTTTATGCCAGTTTACGTATCCGTGGTATTAAAACCGCGGGCAGAAGCTAGGAGTAAAAAAGACTACTTGATACATTTATTTTTGAGATTAAATATGACCTCAGCTTTATTAGAAACCGACGCGTTTTGGAGAGATTATTAAACGGAACGTGATTTCTTATCATTTTATTAAATTCGTGGAAAGCGGCATTTAAAGGACTAATTAAATAAAACTCAGTAACAAAGACGTTAATCAAATCCAAAGCTTTGATATTACAGAGAATATAAAATTATGAAGATTTTCAATTACATGGCAATATTAATTAATATTAAATATTTAGAATGTCTCCGAGATGTTAATGTCTTATTTTCGTTTTGTAAGAAAGCTTTTAGAGATAATATCAAAGAACATTTCTCACGTTCATGCCTTTGCCTAATGGACTGCACGGAAGGTGTAGTGGTTTAAGTGGTCGCCTCGCCGCTGCCAATGCGCCGGGTGTTATGGGTTCGAATCCCTCACGACAAAACTTTGTGTGTTCCACAAATAGATGTACTTTGTGTCCGTTAATTCAATGTTAATAAAGTCCCCCGCGACACAGGATTTATTAATAGGGCAGGAGTGGTCGCATTTAAAAAAAAAAGTGGGTAAAATTGTTGCTTGCAGAATTGGGTGATGTTCCCTGCATCATCGGATTGGTATACCGTACTGGTACAACGGGATTATAGGGTACAAGATAGTAAAGAAGTTTTCTTAACTTATAGAGTGAGTCTAACTAGAACGCTAGACCAGGCGAAAGATCTGCTCGACAATATTTTATCTGGCGATAAGAGAAATAATAGCCGGAAGTAGACAGAGATGTAAGATATGATTCTCACGGTCAAAAGAGAGATAAGGAATATACTTACACTTGAAAATATATTTTATTACTTGTGGTGGGAGCGGCGGAAAAACTTTTATAAGGATCCACAGATTTTAAAAGTTCTCGTACCCAAAAGTTTGCTGCCATTATAATTCTTAAAAAAACAACTTTATATTCCATCCCGCTAAATATAAAAGTTATTCAATATAACGAATTGCGATGTAAATGTAACGTGATTATCGTCACTTTACATATTTAATGACTTTTATAGACATGAAGCATGTAAAGTTATTATTCTGCTAATTGCAGAGACAACAAGTAAGTTTCATTAATTATAAATGGACGAACGGGTTCACGATAATTAGTAAGTCCTTGTTAGTTGGGTTCATAGTTGTTTACTGCGTTATATGTGTTATGATTGTAAAAGCAGTTTTATTTTACAGGCTGATGATTTAATGACTTCAAAATAGTAGTTGTTGGTGGTAGTACGGGCTTAGATAATATATATGTATATAATATGTATCTGGATTTTGTCCGCGGGTTTGCTCGCGTTAATGTTAATTTTTTCAATTTTTTACTCTAAATTATTGTTTATTTTTCTGGATAAAAGGTACCCTATGTCCTTCTCTGTACTCCAGACAACATATATGCTAAGTTACATGATGATCGGTTTAGTACTTAAGGTGTGAAAGCATAACAAACAAATAAACACACTCACATTGCATTTGTAATATTAGTAAGGATTATTTACATAATTGTATCGTTAAAAAAATGACGTGATAAGCTAATTTGTATTCTTAAAGAAAATATATAAGATGCGCGCCTAATTAGATATTGACTTAATGCATCGTAGGTCTGTGCCCTTTACCGTATGACCAGCGCGTGTCGTAATCTGCTTATTATCGAGATAAACTGCGTCTTAAAATTAAGGGATATTTTTACACAAAATCAGGGTACGTACTTTACTCTTGTGCTGATGCTGAAAAAAGTTAAAGTAGGTATCTTTTATTTTTTACTTCTTTTGCCTTTTTATATTGCAGGTGATTGAATAGTGTATTGGCCAGATACCCCATCTATACAGTGATCAAGGCATAGCTATTCGTGTAGAGATATTATTTAATATTGCGCCTTCACGCACAACAATTATGTTTTTTTTTGAAACTCAAACTCATTTGTCATGAGCTGTTTTCTTTTGTACAAAGCAAAGTACCTGAATATTCTACAAATAAATGAACTTCTGTCTTCAAGACATTGAAACAAATAACCTCTTAGTGATTCCACGGGACTGGCTGCTACAAAGATATCGAAAAGTCTTGAAATATGTAAATATCAATCCAAAGAAATTATAAATGTGTATGTGAGCTTGTTTGTTTATTTGGTATATTTATATTGATATATATTTTAATTTTTATCCACTTATGAACATTCACTTAAAATTAAGGGATTACTTTCCCCCACTTTTCCCTGTCTTCCATAACCTAGGAGGTTGGTGTTGAGGGAACGCTATATCGTAAACAATTAATCATAGAGTGGTCGATTGACTCTAGACTAAGTAAGTACGGATAATTATATGCTATGTAGCTTAAATAGTTATAGGATATTTTTCTGACTTGACTTATTTAGTAAACAGATATTGGTGCCAATTCTGTTGTCACAAAATTCTCTAAACTTAACTAAAAATCACTAAAAATTTTTCAATCCTGTCACTTTTAACGATTTCAGAATACGAAATGTCATATGAGAGGACTAAACTAAATTTTAGTGATTTTTAGTTAAGCTTAGAGAATTTTGTGACAACAGAATTGGCACCATTATGTACTATCGGCTTGAGCGACGGATGACCATTTCAGAAAAATTTTAGCTTGCACATGTTGACCAGTTGAGTTTGTATCGCCTTAGAATCAGTAAACAAATGTAAAGTGTAAAAAAACTCAAACAAAGAAAGGGGCAGTTCACGGGTACGGGTACCAAGTGTTGGCCTGCTATGCGAATTTAACCTTAGGAGTGGTCATCCGTCGCTGAAGTCGATAGTATCTATTGGTAACTAGAGATAGTATATAGAGACCCATCTTATTGTTTTGTCATATTTATTTATATATTTTACATCAAATAGAACGAGTTGCGATTTATTCAAGAACGAATACAGTGTTAAAGCAGAAACAAATGATATTATAATAAATTGTTACTATGCGATTCAAATAAGAATAGGCATTAACCCGCGCCATATTGTGACGTCATAGCTGTGAAATCGAACAAAATAGGTAGGGTCAGTATAACAGATATTTTTAAAATAATATTTATTTTTAATCTGAATCTCGTAGTTATTCGATTCCGCTCATCCCACTGCTTGAGCAGTCATCATCTTCACCGCCATCATAACCCTCACTGCTGCTTTCCCCTTTAAAAAAATATTTAGGTCATATAAATATTTTACTGACTGTTATTTAAAAGAAAAATATTAATTTTGTTACCTGTATTTATAACGAAACTGAAATTATCATCGTCTTCTATAAACTGTCGTTGCCGGTATTCATTTTCGATACGAGTCACAGAGTTACTTTATTTAAACAAAAAATCATAGACAATATAAGTTATTCATAGTTATTTTACATCTGACAGCACTCAAATTTTAAAGAAAATGATGTAGGTGTTTATTGTTCCTTAAAAAAACGCATAATAATATAGTCATAATTAGGCAAATTATTTTTTGTTCACTAATAAAACGAAAAATAATATTTACGAAAATATTTTTTTGTTGCTATCTGTAGTTTCCTAATAACATTTGACAGATCGAGGTCATTGACGCGCCTATTCTTATTTGAAACGCATAGTAGTACACCAGAAAATATGATCATTCATTACATACCATTAAAAATCTCATTAAACACATTAGATTTCCATAATACAAGAGTACTAAGCGCGCTGTAATTTTGTCGCACAACGATACCTATGTTATTATTAACGGTGTTCATTATCTGGTTAATAAAGCAGCTGATCAATCATGCGGTATTTCATGAAAATGTGTTTTGTATTTATCGGTCATGTCCGTGAACGCTAATTATAATGGCTGATCTACGAAAGTATGATAAAATTAATAAATTACTAGATTTTGCCCACGGCTTCACCTTCGTAACTGTAGCTTAAGTATGGTTAGATTAGTAACAGATTTTTTTTTCTGGATACCCTATGTCCTATTCTGTATCATTGACAACGTGTATGCGAAATTTTATAATCGATGCAAATGTGAGATTTGCATTTATAATATTAGTTTAGGATGTTTTTAGAAAGAAAGAAAGGAAGAAATATTTTTTTATTGCCACAAAGAAATATGACTACATAATTTTTCTTATAAAATATCGACAAAATAATAAAAAAGACAATTAAATAAATAGATCGTAAGTAAAAAGTATATATTATGCTACTGTGGCAACAAATGGTCTCCATTCAGCATTGATGTTGCGATAAAACTGACATGATATTGCAACGCTGATTTTCAATGAATGAATGGTTACGCACGGACGTCAAGCCAGCTGCGTACAATTTTACAACTAACAAAAAATGAGAAAATATCAAGGATACATAATTAGAGAAAAAGTATTACTTAACTTATTATTATAAGAAAAAGAAGACAAAAAAAGAAAATTCATCCATATTTAAATTAAAACATAACATTCGAGAGGGTTAGGGAGTAAGCTCTGCATCAGGGGACTTTACAAACATAGTATTAAGAAGTACAAAATATATCTACACGCAGAATATCACACAAATAATTCTTCCGTGTGGGATTTGAACCCACAGTCAGCGCGGCGGCAGTAGCAAAGCAACCGGTTGCACACCGCACCACAGTATTAATTCTTGTACTAATTTTATTACATTACTATTATCTTATTCGACTGCACAGAAGGTATAGTGGTTTAAGTGATCCACTGACCACAGCCACTGTGCCGAGTGCTGTGGGTTCGATTCCAAAACGGGACAAAAGTTTGTGTGATCCACTATTAGTTGTTCTGAGTCTGGGTGTTCATTGTGTCCGTTGTTTGAATGTTAATGAAGATCAAACATCAAATTCATCAAATCAAACAAAGAAAATAATTATACTACTACTTTCTGTCTTTTAAAAAAGGCAGAAAGATATTACACGTGACTATCTCATTCAAGTCGTGTTGTGGACTTTTGAATACTATTCCCGGATCAGGAAAGTGTGATTGGAATTTCTTGTTACAATATTTTTCCGGTACACCTTAAAGTGTACTCACACTTTGCAATTTATTGAGTCACGTGTTAAGCTGTGTCAAGAGCTACGAAAACTCTCGTCGAGGGTCTACGAAAGTTTTCGTAGCTTATATAAAACGGGTGCAAAAATAATAAAAATGAGCTACAAATAAAATCCTTTTACATAAAATAACTACGACTATCAAAGAGGCAGCTAATATCTTTGTGTCAGTATTCATTTTATTTATAAGAATAGTTATTTATTCATTTGCTATTCTCCTTTGTATTATTTCTGATATTATATGAGTACACCTACGCGTATCTATCGAGTATTACCGATGTAATTAATTACCTTCGTATTATTTTAGGCAGCTATAATACCAAACCTGCAAAGAACAAAGATAATATTGTCTTACGTTAACGCAAATGTTATACATTGAAATTAAACCACTTTGTACGAATTCTATCGCGTGTTTTTTGAAATTAAAACTCTATTATTACATAATATTTCGATGTCAAAAATCATTTATTCATATAGGTCACAAAGTAAAATTTATGAACGTCTAAATATATAGGTTAGTGAGTTTACTAAGTTACTAAAGCTACATTTAGGTATTGAAGCTATTAAACTTCTATTGTTATCTACTGTTAGTACTTGTTGGTCATGGGGAGAGTCTAGTCTCTCCATGGATATCGCTGCTTAAAAGCAACTGAAACGTCGTAGAAAGTATAAGTCTAAATAGTTCAATAATTTTAATAGCATAAAATAGTAGTAAAGTTTGACAGTAGTAGTTTAATAGTTTCATAATTATGTAATAATAGCCTTTTTAAAATAAACAACGCAGTAAAGACCGTATAAAGTAGTTTAATTTCAAAGAAGAGAAATATGAGGCAGACAGACAAGGGTACCTATGTCCAGATAATGGGATAAGGCACGGATGAAAATGTATCACATTTAAAAGATTTGAAGTGTGATGTTGAGGTTTAAGATAACCAAAATTTGCACAATTAGAATAGGTCCTTTGTAATAAAATAATATCAATAATTAATATCATATTGCTAACTAACGGACTCAGTTAATTTACACTAAATAATAAAGCTGAAGAGTTTGTTTATTTTGTTTGATCGCGCTCATTTCAGGAATTGCAGTTAGGATTAAAAAAGAAACAGTTCTATAGCTCTATTCTTGATAGGCTATAAGATTAAGATGAAGCGTAGTAATAATTATAAAAATGTGTGAAACTGCGGGGAACAGCTATCTGAGAGTATACAGATAAAATCCAATAACCCTGTGCCTGATCTAAGAATCCAGCCGAACAAAATTCACAGTATTTCGTTGAGATAGTGTTTCTAAATTAATAGTACTTAATTACAATATTAATTAAACCAAGTTCTTAACTTAGACATTTTAGATGAACAAAGATTTAAGTAAGCTTTTTCGCCGGAATAAATGTCTCCGGCGAGATTATTAAAATGAACTCCGAACTTAGGCTAACTTAGTACTAATTCTAGATTATCAAATTTTGTAAAATTTGTCATTATTTCAGACTACACTGAATAAAATATAATACTTTATTTCATTAGATAGTGCTACTTTCTACTAGACGATAATACTTCACTTATTTTCACAAGATCTATCATCCAAAATTAATTAGATATTATTAATACCGCGTTATGTCGCCTAACCTTTCAGAAAAATACTTTTTGAATGAGGCAGTTGTGACATAGCATAAGAAAAACAATAACAATTATAAAGTTACAGATGAATAAATAAAACAAAATGGAATGGAATAATAAATAAGAGCAGTACTATAAGAGCAATAAATAAGATGATGCACGTTAAAACTCGAACGAGTTTGTGTTTGCATCATAAAAAGATAATTTAATTGTAACTTTTATTACTTATGTTGAGAAAAAAAATAAAAAAATTATTTGGACTTAAGAAAAAAGGAAATAAGTATTGTAGGGGTAATCAGAAGTGTTTTTGTTATGGATGTCTAAAAAATACGCCACGGTAAATTATAGATTTATGCTTACATAACCAGTTACAAATAAAATAAATACATATTGAACTACAAGTAACTGAGTCGTTGCGAGCAGACGACTGCCGCGCGGCACTATTGCTTACTTGCGCCTACACAAAACTAATGCGTCGGCAGTGTTGCTACAATATCAGTACCTACTGTATTTAAATACTTATGTATATAGACCAACGTCTATATATCCGTAACATGTTTCGTACATAAGGTGTACATAAGGCGGTGCAAATCTTCTATACATACTATACAAATAAATAAAATTGAAGTGTCTGTTTCTAATGTCAAAATAACAGTTTTTTATCTAATGCATATGACAGTATATAAGGTACCTATACGAAAACGTGTATTTTTAAATTTTTGTGTCTGTCTGTCTGTTTGTTCCGGCTTATCTCCGAAACGGCTGAACCGATTTTGACGGGACTTTCACTGGCAGATAGTAGAGTAACATAGACTACTTTGATTTTAGAAAAAAAAATAGGGTTTTGTGGAGACCAACACTTTTTAGTTAAAATCTACGCGGACGAAGTCGCAGGTAACAGTTAGTCCTTACTAATATTGTAATGCGAATGTGAGTTTGTTTGATACGCTTTTACGCCTCAACTACACGACCGATCATCAAGAAATTTCGCATACATGAAAAAAATATTGTTACTAACCCAACCTATATTTAATCGAGCGGAGCTGCGGGAAAACTAAAGTTTAAAGATTAGTAACTTAATCAAGTTATTTTAAAATATAGAACGACATAATGTCTTATAGATATATGGACGTAAATTACAAGTGATTGATACACCATTTTTTTTTTTTGATAAGGATAATTTTTTTATTACGCTTCCAAAGTCAGAGAGAGAATAAAGGATCACCGCAGTGTACGTATTAGCGACGCAGACCCATCCATCACGCTATAATCCTCACGCTGACATTGTCACGCCATCTGTCTGCTGATTGCTAGATTTATTGTTCTTCGGATTATATCAATTTAAGGACAGTGGAAATAACTTTATGGCGTTTTCTTTTGGAAATGCAGTCTATTTTTATGCAATAAGAATTAAAATTGTGTGTGCTCTTTGAATATTTCTTAAATCTTAGAAGGGAGCAGGAGTTATCTAAAAAAACTAATTCATTACCAAGACCAGACTTAGTTTAACAAAGTACATACATACATACATAGATTCACGCCTGTTTCCCAGAGGGGTAGGCAGAGACTACGGATTTCCATTTGCTACGATCCTGACACACTTCTCTGGCTTCATTCACTTTCATCACATTCCTCATACACGCCCGTCGGTTCAAGGAGCTCTTAACCTGGCCTTTGTCCAGGACGCCTCCGATCTGGTCGAGAAACGTTCGCCTAGGTTTTCCTCTTGCGACTGTTCCATTCACACTAGCCTTATAAACTTTCTTAGTCAGTCTTTCCTCGTCCATTCTTTCTACATGTCCAAACCAGCTTAACATACCCTTTTCTATTCTTGTAACTATATCCACTTTCATGCCGCATCTCTCTCTAATCACACTATTTCTTATTCTATCTTTCAGAGTCACACCACATATGCTTCTCAACGCTCTCATTTCTACAGCATTTATTCTGCTCTCATGCTTCTTTTGCCATACCCAACTTTCACTTCCATACATAAGTGTGGGCACTAATAGTCCTCTATGAACAGCCAAACGTGCCTTTTCGGATACATTTCGACTGTTCATAAAAGCGCGTAGGGCTCCATTCACTTTGTTGCCAGCAATCGTTCTCCTTTCAATATCTCCGTCATGTTTACCATCCCTTGTAAACAAAGTACCCAAATATACAAACTCTTTCACTTGCTCCACTTTTTCTCCATCAATCATAATATTACACATCGTCACGCACTCTTCCTTTTCAAATACCATTACTTTCGTCTTGCTTACATTTATTTTCATTCCTTTACTCTCAAAAGCACCATGCATAATAGTTACCATCGCCTGCAACTCTTCCGCCGATGACGCAAGTATTACTTGGTCATCGGCATAAAGAAGACATTTGACAAGTAACTCATTCATTCTTAATCCCCATTCACAATCTTTTAAATCTTTCAAACAATTGTCCATGTATAGGTTAAACAGCCAAGGTGACGCTACACATCCTTGTCTAACACCTTTATCGATGCTAAACCACTCTGTGTAGGTCCCATTTATCCTAACACAAGCTCTGGAATCATCATAAAGAGATTTCAGAGCTCGCGTGAGGTTGCTATTCACTCCATACATGGACAATGCCGACCAAAGTTCATTCCTCACCACTTTATCATAAGCCTTTTCCAGATCCACGAATGCGCAATAGACCTTTTGACCTTTGGCCAAAACTTTTTCGGCTATGCTCCGTAAGGAAAAGACCTGATCCGTACATCCCATACCCTTTCGAAATCCCGTTTGTGCATCCCATATTTTCTTGTCGGTTACTTTCACAATCCTTTCAATTAACACTTTTGCATACAATTTACCGACGACGCTGAGCAAGCTAATGCCTCTATAGCTTTTGCACTCTTGCTGTGAGCCTTTTCCCTTGTATAAAGGTACTATGACGGCCTTGCACCAATCACTTGGTACACGGCCGGTATTCCAGCACAAGTTAAAAAGGCGGCACAACTGAGTTGCTATAAGACCCTGTCCAGCTGTCAGCATTTCGACTGTAATCCTATCATACCCACCAGCCTTTCCTGATTTCATGCTTTTCAATGCTTTCATTATTTCATCCATACTAATAGGGCTTTCATCACTACTATCATTATCATTCATTTCGAAACTTTGCCCTTGCCATTCCTCTCTTTCAAATAAACTTTCAAAATATTCCTTCCATCTCTTCAGTACGCTCTTTTCTTCATTCAGTAAACTTCCATTCTTATCTCTGATTGATTTCAGCTCTGTGGTTACGGTTTTACCTCGAACCGAGCGAATGGATTTCCAGAAGAACTTCGCGTTGGTCCGGAAATCTTCAGATAATCTTCTATCAAACTCGTCTTTCAATTCCTCTTTTTTCCATTTAATTACATCTTTCACTACTTTATTCATTCTTATAAACTTATTCCTAGCTTCATTCACATCCTCATTCGTTGCTTCTTGCATTCTTTCATTGGCTCTGACAGATAGCCAGTCCAACCATGCCTGCTTCTTCTCACGTACTACCCCTTGCACATCTTTATCCCACCACGCATTCTTCGATTTTATAACTTTCCTCTTCTTGCTCACACCGCATACTTCTGACGCTACAACAACCACTTCATGCTTAAACGACTGCCATAATTCTTCTATATCATCAGTGTCACAAAATCTTTCAAATCTTTTCCTCAATTGATTTTTATACTCGTCTTTCAATACTTCATCTTGCAAATTTTCTACTTTTATTCGTTCTTGGACACTTGTTCGGGTAGGTATACGGTGTCGCCATCCTTTGAAGAGGCCACGTATCCGGCTCATAATCAAAAAATGGTCGGTATGGACACCAATACCTCTATATACCCGAGTGTCTAGGACATTCTTTCTCAATCTTTCATCCACTACAACAAAGTCAATCATACTACTTCTTACATTCTTTGCTTCTCTTGTATACTGGTGGATTCTTTTGTGGGCAAACATAGTGTTTGTCACACAGAGATTCCACTCCAAACATAGCTCAAGCAACCTTTTTCCATTCTCATTCACGCTTTCGTCCCCATACTTGCCTAAAACCCTTTCGTATCCTTCACGCTTTACTCCCACCCAACCATTAAAATCCCCTAACATTATCAACCTCTCGTGTTCCTTGCATTTCCTCAAGACATCTCTCAAACACTCCCAAAAATCTTCTCTTTCTTCCCGTGCACTCTGAGACATACCCGTTGCTATGTTTACGGGTGCATAGACCCCTACCATAAACACACGAGTAATCCCTACTTTCATTCTCATCCATAGTAACCTAGCATTCACATATTCGAATTCTTTTACACACTCATTCATTCTAGCAGACAGAATAACACCAACTCCCTGACAGGCTCTGGTATTGCTAGGCACGCCAGACCAATACGCCGTGTAGGGTCCATGCCTAGTGGTATTACAGCCTTTCCTTTTCGTCTCATTCACGCACAGAACATCAATCTTTCTCTCATTCATCATCTGACATACTTCATTCAATTTTCCATCCATCCCTCCTCCAACATTCAATGTAGCAAAACGGCTTTCCGTAGGCCACTTTTCGCCCTCGCGAGAAACGAGACGTGACGGGTGGCGGACCGCGTCGCCGCCATGCGGATTATTAATAAAATCAAAGTCCATATGCGTTCCCACGATTGTTAGGGAAAATACTGTCCACCTCCGCAGAGCCCTTTACAGAGGTAAGGTGGATCCATCCTGTGCCCTGTGACCACCAACACAGGCACCCTCCGTTCACGACCAGCTTTCCCTCTGGCCACGAATCCATCAGCACGGGTCGGTTAACACCTTGGATCGGGGTTTATTCTCGGGTCTGCTCCCTGAAAATTGGTTTGACTTCGGAGTTTTCCTTCTCCTAGACAGGTTGCAAACCAATGCTAACGAGGCCCATCTCCCCGGGTGTGATTTCGGAGTTTTCCTTCTCCTAGACAGGTTGCAAACCAATGCTAACGAGGCCCATCTCCCCGTAACAAAGTTAACAAAGTGTCTTAACAAATACATATGTAGATGAGTTCTCTAGATATACATGTCATTAAAGACTGGCTGGTTGTTAGTTATTAGTTTAAAATATAAATATTTATTTAAATACAGTCAGTCATAGAACCAACCATACTATACATAAAAAATATTCAATTCTAATTGTGTAGATTAGCTTTCAAATTGCTTGAAATAAAAGCCCGTGCCTCAAGAGTAGTTCTTATGATGGATAAAACTAAAACAACCTCATTTCAACGTTGCGGCTTATTAATAACTAGCTGACCCGCGCAACTTCGTCTGCTTCACATAAGAGAATTTTCCTATTTTTTGCAATATTTTTCATTTATGCTCCGCTCCTATTGGTCGTAGCGTGATGTTATATAGCCTATAGCCTTCCTCTATAAATGGGCTATCCAACACTGAAATATTTTTCTAATTTTTACCCGTAGTTCCTTAGATTACCGCGTTCAACCAAACAAACAAAATGTGAGTGAAGTCGGCGCGTGAGCGCCCCCGCCTTTTTATAAATGCAGCGGATGGCCGTTTCGCGCGTTAAACAACAATCAACCGTATAGCCGTACCCATACTGGCGCGGCGAGATTTGGAAGTTTTATTTCATCTATATCTTGTGTGTTTATAAACCGATTCCTATATTTTTTTTTATAATATAAATATTGAAGTGTACTTTTTGAATACGGGAGTTTGATAAAGATATATCTATGTAAAATACAATATATTTATGTATTTTAATACACTTTGAAGAAATGCCTAACGATTAAACACGTTATTGTGGCTAATTTATAAAAGATAGATATATACTATTAAGGACTTTTTTGTAGATCTTTTGAAGACCATCATCTTTGTAATACATACTTTTGGTGTATGATCAACGTATGTGAGGATAAGAGCTCGAAAGCGCATTTTCGTCCGACTCGCTTCAAATTTATCGTCACTGCTCAGCTCCTATGTGTCTTAGCGTTATGTTATATAGCCTATAACCTGCCCAGGAGTATGGACTACAATCGTACCAAGTTTGGTTAAAATCCCTTCAGTAGTTTTTGACCCATGCGTGCACATACAGACAGACAGACAAAAAATTTACTGATTGCATTTTTGTCATCAGTATCAATCACCATTCATCCTCCAATATTAATTTTGAATATATATTCAATGTACAGAAATGACCTCTCTACAGTTTTATTATAAGTATAGATTCAACAAGAGTCTGTTTTTATCGGCAAAAAAATAAAACTGCGAGAACTACAATGAATGATTTATATAAAACAGTATTCTTCTTCTTCTTCCTAGCCTTTATTATTCCCAAGTCACTTGGGGTCGGCTCTCTAGTCTAACCGGATTTGACTGGATATCAGTTTTTACGCGGAGCGACTGCCATCTGACCTCCGCAACCCGAATGCTAACGATACCCTAAGGCTAGACCAGTGTCAGGATATTAGAGGGCACTGGCTTCCCAATAACGACTGCCATAGATGTTCATGGCATTTATATAAAACAGTATTATACTCGTAAAATAAACCTTTAATATTAAAATGGTAATTATGAAGTACCTAGGCTTAGGCTAAGCTTTGTAATAAGACGGTTTTATGTGGTTTTTGTTTACTGCGTTGAAAAGTAGGCACGTGATTATACGTGCTTGATATTAACGTTAATTTGTTTGTGTATTATTAATGTATATCGACGGTGAAGTGCCAATAAGATAAGATAAGATAAACTTTATTTGCATAAACATGTATGTGTACATACAAAGAAAGTGCATACATACCTCCTAACTGGCATTTAAAAAAAAACACTTTTTAATCGTTTTGAATCTAAAGGCGTTATTTAGATTCAAAGCGATTAAAAAGTGAATTTCTTGAAAAATGTCAGTTAGAAGGTATTGGCACTTCGCCGTCGATATTAGATTTTGCCAGTGGCTTCGCTCGCGTAAAATGTAGGTTAGGTTAGGTTAGATTGGTACCAGAACATTTTTCTGGATGATGGAAAGGACATAGGGTGCCTTTGCACCCTATGTCCTTTTCTGTACCCCTGCCGTGTATGCAAAATTTAATGATGGTCGGCCGTATAGTTAAAGTCTGAAAGCATAACAAACAAACAACAAACTCACATTTGCATTTATAACATTAGTCAGGATATTTCTTACCTATCCTGCAGACAGCACAGTTTCCCATTGGGAAGCCATACAGAAAAGGACAGCGGGTATGTTGCCGAGAAAAATAAATTTATTGACCAAATCTACATTGACGCGAGCTAAGCTGCGGACAAAATCTAGTCATGGTTAAATTACAACATTTATAATATTTAGAAACATAATAACTGGCCCCAAAATATTGTACGGTATAAGGATCAGTTAATATAGTAAAGGATATAACTTTTTAAATAACTGTATCTTGACGGAGCCCAGCGTAGCGGAGCTCCTATTTTTGAGTGGTTATACAGAGTAACACTAACCAAACCTATCCAATTCGGACTGCTATGAGTCGCGGTGTTAACCCTTACAGCGGTATTAATATACATATATTATATTTAAAGTGATAGATGAAACGGTTTTTATGTTAAATATTTTTCGATCAAACGTTATTCAATAATGTTATACGATATAGGTTTTCGAATATGTTATATGTAATAAAATTATGTCAACCGCAAATCTCACATTTATTATATCTTGTAATATACCTATTTGCTGAAAAATTAACTGATTTACGAGTTAGAGTGCAGTAAATTCGAGTTCTCACCAGTACTAGTGGGTAGCGCGCCGATTACACACCTGGTAATACAAGAGCCTGCGAGCCCACGTTGGCTTGGTCAAATAAAATATATTTTGAATTATAAAACCAGTTTGATTAAAAAGGTAATTGGTAAAATTTTCTTGTTTTACTTGAATTGTCTCGACTGACGCCTGTTTTAAAGAAGGATACGCTATGACAAATTTCCACTTGCTCTATTTCGAATATATTAGATTGCATGGTGCATTGCATGGATTTTTATACTCACTCACAATTTGGACTTACTACATCGTTCTCTACAAACAAAGTCCTCCATCTTCTTAAGAAAGGTAAGCCTAATCATGAACATGTTTTTTAAACTAACCTGTGTATTAAATAACGGATACATCGTTTGCACTTTATTCTTTATTAATGTAAGCTGTGAAGACACTGATTGCTCAAGTGGAAAACTCAAGTAAATAAGCACGTTATTGTGCTCCTGTCGAGGTAAGAAAATGAAATTACCTTCAACCTGCCTCAATTATGAGAAGTGAAGTGTCTTCCCGTTTTATTTCTGTATCTGAGTATCTTGAATATAAGGAAAGAACGACACTTGAATTTTCCGACTTTGTTCCGGGAAATATACCGACGACGAATGATGTTCTAAGAATTTGACCTTAAATAACTTGTTTCCTTGTACGGTTATTTAAATGCGCTAATAATAGTAAAGTTTAAAGAATGTTTTTTGTGATAGAAGAGCCATATTCGTATGTAATTATAGAACAAAAGTTACGGTTCGCCTCATCAGGGGTAAGCGTAGTACCCGTCATAGTATCTGTCACCATGTTTACGGATACTAGTAAGAAGCACTAATGCTGCCAGGTTATATTTAAAAAAAAGGTTATATTACTGTCATTTAAATATCATTTCTTCATATGGTAAACAACAACATAATATACCCAAGGTCATAGGCCTCCCCCAAGGTTTTTCACACAAACCGGTCTTGGGCCACCCGCACCCAACCGCTTCCCGCGACCCTTACCAGGTCGTCGGTCCACCTTGTGGGGGGCCTACCCTGCAGCGTGTTCCGGTACGTGGCCGCCACTCCAGAACCCTTCTGACCTTATGCTTGGCTCTTAGTAGTTAGTCGTAGCTATCTTGGCTGTTACCCAAGATAGCTACTACTAATTCTGTAGGGTAGAGTAATATGGGTATTGTAGCGATACTACTGACACTGGACATCCACAATAATAACCCCTACAGTATAAAATATTTAAAGCGATAAGAACAATAATAACACTAGTTTACAAGGTTTTTGTCCTTGAAATGAAAAGTGTTTTTCTTATTATTTGAGATGCCCCGAGTTTAAAAAAAGATATGAAAAAAATCCAACACGTCACGTTTCTAAAATATTTATTATTTTTGATTTACAGAAAAATGCTTATAAAAATATTTAATATTGTCTTCTGTTTACGCGAATGTTATTCATTGAAATTAAACTACTATATACGGATTTTATCGCGTTGTTTATTTGACACTGTAACAAAATTTTTTGAAAAACTTTTACACTACTATAATCATAAAATTTGTAAAGTTTAATAGTGATTATAGTAGTGTAACAGTTTTTCAAAAAATTTTGTAACAGTGTCAAATAAACAACGCGATAAAATCCGTATATAGTAGTTTAATTTCAATATAAAAATATTATTAAAATTTAAAAATGAATTGCCTGCCTTAGCTTTTTTTTGTATTTATTTGTGTCTGTGTCTTAAAATAAAATGTGTTGATAACTTGAGTCTTTGACCTAATAAAAATAAAACACATATATGTTTGTGTTTAGTTATTGTCACTAAATAAAACGATATGCAATTCACTGGAAGGACATGAAATTTATTATATTTTGTAAACTAGTGTAATTATTGTGTTTGAAAATTCGTACGTATGTATAAATATAACACGTTCACATAACACAAAGGAATTCGTAGCATATTCGCCACGAGTAGGTTAAGTTCCTCCGTCACATATGTAACAGGTGCTTAGCTTCACTTCAAACACATACTTACGAATACAAAGAACCGTTTATATGTTCGACAGCTACGTTTCATGTTTAAGGGTTCTGTTTATTCTGAGAATTGTGTTCGTGTGCGTCTTTCATGTCGATGTTTGATTAAAGCTTCAATAAGTACACAACAATTTAGAAGCTAAATAGAACGTTATACGGGTATTCATTTGTGAAAGGTTGTAAGTTACCAACGGTGTTTGTACACGATGTGGATTACATGTGGAAGTTAGGCAGTTGCACACGGGTGTACGTATTGTGCTGTAGACCGATGCTAGCTATCTGCGTAGCTAACTTGTACCTATGGTTAAGTAGAGTATGTATTCCGCGTAAAAAGCGTTAGAGAAGTGACGGTGAAGAAGTGCGCGTGAGAGTCCTGTTCTTTTTTTTCTTTATTTAAAGACATCTACCGCATTAGGAATAATTCTTGTATCGCGGGGGATTTTACAAACATTCAAACGTCGAACAAAGAACATCCAGACTTGGAATAACCATTTTTGCCCCGTGTGGAATTCGAACCCACAACACTCGACGCGATGGCTGTGGCGATGCGACCACTTAAAGCACTTTTTTTTTATGGATTAGGGGGCAAACGAGCAGACGGATCGCCTGATGGTAAGCGATTACCGCCACCCATGGACACCCGCAACACCAGAGGAGTTACAAGTGCGTTGCCGGCCTTTTAAAAAGGAGTACGCTCTTTTCTTGAAGTGTTGAAGGTCGTATTGGTCTGGAAATACCGCAGGCGACAGCTCATTCCACAGTTTTGTTGTGCGAGGCAGAAAATTCCTGGAGAAACGCACAGTTGTGGAATGCCAACCATCTAAATGATGGGAGTGAAAATGCTGTCGCGTAGGACGATAGCGAAAAGAGGCGGCAGGGATCATTCCGAACAATTCCTCGGAACACTCCCCATAGTATAAGCGATAGAAGATGCATAGCGAGGCCACATCTCTACGCAGCGCCAAGGGGTCTAGCCGATTTGAAATATCCTGGCAGTCGACGATTCGAGTCGCTCTCCGTTGAATGCGGTCTAGAGGGAGAAGCTGGTACTGGGGTGCCCCTGCCGAAACATGAGAACAGTACTCCATGTGAGGCCGACTAACATCCGTGCAGTGTTTGTTCCGTAGACACTGTAGATGGTTAGTATCTAAATAAATCTGTAATATAAAGCATGCTATAATATTTTTGTATTATAATAAAGCTTCTTTTATTTGAAGAGAGTAATTTTTTTTGGGTAGTATTTAACTGCACATGAAAAAAATATATAAAGAGATCAAACTATGTCGACGACTATTTTTGGGTGGATTTAAGATGGAACCTAACATAACCTAACCCTTCCGACACGGAATGCAATGATTTGAGGCGTATAAGTGCTCGTTATGCTGTGTAATATTTGCTGTGCAATTGGTATTTTTGATGATCATTATATTGAATCCCATTTTTTTCTAATGGTGTATATTGATATGCAGCAACGTATGGAATAAATAAGCTCGAAATCTTCAAGACATGATAAAACTGGTTAATTAAATAGAATATTCCCGTCCTATATTGCTGTATTGCTAGTAGAATGATGTTATTTACAAAATTTATATTTAATAATATATTATACTCGATTTACGATTGAAAATCTGATGTTGTGTATATTATACCCACCCTGTATATGAACTGTCTACTGCTAGGTATGGGCCTCTTCTTAATGTGAGAAGGGATAGGCCATAGTCCACCACGCTGGCCCTCTGCAAATTAGCCGACTTCACATATTATGTGAAGTCTGTAAAAAAATTTATGTTCGGAAACTTTATGTAGAACTCTCAGACAGAAACTTTATGTAGAACTCTCAGAGAGGTTTCTTCACGATGTTTTCCTTCACAGTTGAATCAAGCGATAATTACCTATTTATTATTAAAGTTGTGTTCTATAAAAAATCAAGGTGTGCGACCTTGGCATTGAACTAGAGACCTTTGCGTGGCAGTCCAGTGGTAGGTTATCGCTGTTATATTATAGTCATTTAATTACGTAAAGTTCTTGTCGCCATGAACTTTTCCATACTGCATATTTATGTAAGTATATTTTAGTTATATTTGTTGATATTAATATGATGTTGGAGGAATACCAAATCGTTGGATAGGTACGTTTGCGAGACTATATTCTCAGAAACAACACAGTCTGGTTAGTCGACGGCTAGGTTTTCATTACTTGGAACTTAATTCATAGGTGTGCGAAATGTGGATGAAATAAACCTTTGTCCCCCACTTCGGATATGTTCTATCGTAAGTCTGTAACGTATTTTATTACAACGTTTTGCCCGCGTCTTCATTTAATATAGATTTACTCTATGAATTTCTATCCTTCGGCAACAGTACTTTACTAAAGGAAAGGTACTCTATGTCCTTTTGTTTTCTGTTTCTCTGACAACGTGTATCGGTTGAGTAGTTAAGGCGTGAAAGCGTTACAGACATACAAACAAACAAACTAAAATTCGCTTTTATATGGTAGGATTATCTGCAAAGACAAGTTATAAATATTCTAGGCTGTCAGTTATTTTGAGAAGACATTTGAGACACTAAAATACCTACCTTATATAAACATCTTTGTCAATTTGTGTGACACATGTAGACTTGATCGATTTAACTCTTTAGGGGCTAGGTTCGACACGATACGCTACGTTTGCTGAACAGTATTCAGTGGCATATGAAAACATTATACGCGAGTGTTCATAGGTATCCGTAAAAACAAAATGCTGTACAAATCTGATACGTTTATCTGAATGCAGTAAATCAAAATTGTAGTACGAACATCCAAACTTATGGCATTTTAACAAAAATAAAGATTTTAAAAATGAAAAACAGCATCGATAGCCTTGTGGGAGACGGTTGGACTGTCTCGAATTCGATCCCAAGGCACGCATCTCTAACTTTTCGATGTTATATGCGTATTAAATAGTTAATTATCGCTTGGCTTAACGGCAAAGGAAAACATCGTGAGGAAACCTGCATGTCTGAGAGTTCTCTAAAAATGTTTTTGAAGATATGTGAGATCTGACAATGTTTGGTACGCGTGTTCCCACTCGCGCCACTGTGTCATGTCCGTCTCCCCTCTAGGGTGGGGACAGTAGGGCTTTAAAGTGCGTAGTGCTTAATGGGTAGGTCTTGTCACGTAGTGGCCTACTGTTTCATACGGCGGCGGCGGGCCGAAACCTCGGCGGGGCCGCGACCGCATGTGCAAGTAATTCACGCGGCCTCGCCGATTGCGGTTTTGTCGAGGAACACCGTGGTAGGTTTAGTCGGTATTCCGGGAGGTCCATTATAATTTTTACCATCTTTCTCTTTTACCCCGGTGAGTCCGACATAAAGCCCCCGCCCGCCCCCGCAGAGGAGTATGCATCAAAGAATTCACCCATGTAAAAAAAAAAATTAGGAAAAGTACTCAAAAATATATGTCGCTTATGTTACTTGGTAATAATATAACTTTCTAATAGTGAAATAAAGTTTAAAATCAGTTTATTAGTTTCTGAGTTAAATCCTTTCAAACAAACAAATAATCAAATCTTTCCTCTTTATAATATTAGTAGATAAATTAGTTTCCTAAACAATTGGGCTATCAAATACAAATATAATTTTTAATCCACCTGGTAGTACCAGAGATTAGAGCGTTCAAACAAAACAACAAATTACCTTTTCAGCTTTATCATATTAGTATGGATGGTATAGATATAGCCCAAGTTATATTTATATTTTATATAAATGGGAGGTGTTCTTCGAAAATCCGATTACTCCATTCAAATTTGCTCTAGAGAATCCATACTCTAACTCAGTATTTAACACGTGCACCCGAACAATAGAACGATTTAAGAACACTGTTTTATGAACACGTGAATATGCTTGAAATACAATAACTTACTCTCCGTTGAATTTGAGAGCATTCATAAATAGAAACATCTGGCGAGTTTACCTTTCATATTCTATCCTGCATATTCAAACGAAAAACAAACTCGCAAGGAAAATATCCAAAATGTGAAATAATAGAACTTCTGAACACTATATTTTTGCAATAAAAACAAAGGTACGATTCGCGGTCTTATATTATGATAGATATTACATTTACAACATTGGTTGTGTTTTCTATATATTCAATAACATTAAGCTTGCTGGGTGCGTCTTATATTTTCTCTTTTGTATTTAGCAGAGCCCTTTAAAATGTCACTGAAGTGATGCAGAGGTCTCTATTTTGACGACCTAAGAATTTGGTTTTCATGCCCCGCTTAAAGGATCCAGATTCAAAGAAAGAAGGAAAGACAGGTCTCGGCATAGACGTGATATAGGGGGTCTTCATAAGCATTTAACCAACAGACACAAAGAACATTCAGACCTGGAGGTTATACGCAAGCAATATTTATTTATACACATTATTACGCAGAATATCTTTTCAAAATGTCTGCGACATGATTTCAAACGGTAATGGGATGTGCTTCGTGTTCTGGTCGTTTACTTATTCGATAAAAAGCTCAACTTTCTCGAGATGTCTCACTAGACGCTTCGAAAGCAATCTCGAAGATGCCGACGAAATATGTAATTACATTTTCTGAAGTATATTGTAAAATGTATTGGAAATCTCACGTGTATGACAGAAAGAAAATAATGGCAGGTCTTTCCTTTACGGCATAGAGAAAATAATACCCGTTATTTTCATTGGCATTTCAAAGAATAGGTGCCTATAAAAGATTTTCTTTGTGGTTTAGGAGTTCAACTTGTAGTTCATATGGGTTACTTTGTGACCTTAATAGAAAATATTTTTCTTTTGCTCTTGACCTTTGTGTAATACTAATAATACTGAGTTTATTTAATTATAAGCATGCTGTAGTCGTTTCGACAATGCCAGTATGCTGAACGGTTGCGGATTCAGTCATCCCGTGACATAAAAATGTGTGATCCACGAATAATTATTCAGTCTGGGTTTTCAATTGATTTTAGAATTTTATAGTTTAGTAGTTTTAGTTACAGAGTTTATTTATTACAATCAAAAATTCAATATTTATTTTGTAATATTAATGTAGACGTAAATAGTCATCAGGAACTTCGGAACTTGTGGATACGCAATAAAGATTATCCGGCTATGCAACTAGGGCTATTGGGATTCTCCACTGAAGCTGGTCCTAAAAGATTTGTACTACTACTCTGCCTTTTTCAAAATGCAAATCATTTAACTCATTTGTTCGATTAAACAAAAGAATAGGTGTTATTGTCCCTTCTTCTTTTGTGTTAGTCGATAGTTTATCTATTAGTCTTGTTTTACAGTGTCAAAGAAACAGTCATATCATTTCACTAGTGGTCATTGTTTACGTTCAGATGGGTCGCTGGCTCATCAAATACCAACCGCTAAAAAAACAAACAAAAAGTAAATAGCAATGGCAAAAGCGTAATAGATGTTTTGTGACGGATTTGTCCTTCGTACACTGAGGAATACACACATGTGGGAATAGTCTTAAGCTTGTATATCGCAATCTTAATAAAACACTAACTTAACTCATAATTTGGAAGAAAGGCAATTTGAACTCTAATGCGTGACTATAATTCTAATATTATATTTGTGTTAAATAATTGCAACAGAGTTTAAATTTGTTTAATCCGAAAATCTCAGATAGGCCTCTGTTTTATTAAGAGTGCGAATGATGTCCGAAAAGGTAAGTATATTTCGTCACAATTTGCCGCAGTATCTTTGTTTAAGTACCACACGATTATAACTTTTAAACATTCGCGTTGCATCTATATCTATACTAATATAAAAGTTAAGATTTGTTTTTTGTTTGTTTCTAAGTATAATTAGATATTCTATGTATAATGCTTTCACCATTAGAAAGCTATATTACCACCGAGGCAAGGCAGACAAAGGCTATTTTTAATTGAAAAAAGGTTCTATTACTAACATAAGCTAACCTACTTACTTTTACGCGAGCGAAGCCGCAAGCAAAATCTACTGATACCTATATATTATTTGTAATGGGTTTAACGCGTTCATGCATAGTGAATAATGTCATGGCAACGTCAAGCATGAAATGGTAAACGTTACAAATTATATACATATAATATATACCACAAAATAATTCGTCTACGGAGAACATGTCAAAATTTTACAATTACACTTTATCCGACTCAGTTATGAATCCGGGATGGTATAAGCAAAAGCATTATTAATTTACAATAAAACAGTGCCAAGGTGAAAAAAATGTCAAGCATTAAAGTAAAATTATTATTCGCAGCGTTTTCGATTTATTATTAAAGTTTATTTGCAAACTAACTAAGTTTTGAAAGCACATGGAATGTTTGAATGATTTCACCGACTCCACAAATTGCTATTACAAAGTTTGATATGAGTTAATATCGTTTTCAATCGGATTTGAGTGCTAAAGTTTAGTGAACAAATTTATGCGTCAAGTAATCAAAACTTATATTTCACATATAATGTTAAATCGATATAGAAATGTTTTTTTTTTCTACAGTGTTAAATCGATATAGAAATGTTTTCCAGAACCTGCTTTACTAGCTTTCGTATCTGTGTTCGGTCGTTTAATAACTGCAACCTACTAGTATCTACTCGTCCTCATTGTGAAAATATTTCCTATTTTATTCTCATTGCGTGTTTTATTAAGTGGCTAACTTTACATACTTACTATAACAACTCGATGTTCTCGTATGTCAAATAAACAACTATTCAAATTCAATGTCGAATGCGCAAACATTTCAATTATTTTGGTTTCAATAACCATATTGAAACTTGTTGTGCCAACAATAAGTTTGTAGTATTTTTATCAAGCTGGCCTGGATCTTGGACTAATATGCAAGCTCTGCACTTCGCTTACTTCACCATTTATTTTTAATTATTTATTGGCTTTTTTTATTATCTTGCAATTTGGTTAGCGAATTATTTTTCCATCTCCTCCTCTACACCTCCTCCAGAGCTAAATGTAGGTATTAGAGGTGCATTTATGTCAGATAATCGCTGACGCAAGAAATCCTAATACTAACTAATATTATAAATGCGAAAATGAGTTTGTTTGTTTGTTACGCTTTGACGCCTTAATTAATCAACCGATAACATGAAATTTTGCATACACGTTGTCAGGGGTACAGAATAGAACATAGGGTACCTTTCATCCAGAAAAAATAACTGTAACCTAACCTAACCTACATTTACGTGAGTGAAGCCGCGTGTGAAAACTAGTAAGAAATAATATTTGATGTATAGTTTCAAAATTTAATATCCTTTATGTTTAGGATTTAAACGTGTATAAAGTGTGAAAACAAATATTGTAATTACACATGACAGAGCAATTATACATATGTAGGGTAGAACTTAACATTTCAAAAGCCAGTAGGTCAAAATGAAGCATTACATACACAATGATAAAAATCCTAAAAACAAAAGCAAAAACAATACTCAGTCAATAAAACGAGGCTATAAATTAAAAACCAAATTACGTTACGCCAGTTCCAGCAAATTATCGGTAAAAAGTCTGTAGGTTCGTTGTATCGTTATAAACGAGAAATACATTCGGTGAAACGGTTGTTATTCCGCTCAAGTTGAGGGTAACATTAATCAGTTTTTCGGTAACCCATTTATCCGCTCACAGCTTCCGGTGGAATACTAATGAGACGACCTTTGAGTCCTCTATAACCATGGATGGATTACTGAGCCGAAGCACGGAAAGCAAACTATGTTTTGAATGCCAGGAAACTGTAACTTTTGTAAGGTGTTCTACATATTGCTTTTTGGGTTAGGTAAAACCTAGTAGGTAGATAATAGTCGTCTTAATGGATTCGTCTACGTAATTTCGAATGTAAGTAGGCGAAATAGAAATAAAAATAATAAAAATAAAGCATTCGATTTCTTTGTATTTGAATCGATATATCTGACAGATTAGCAAGGGTACTAAGAGACGATGGTATTCGATCAGCCTTTAAGCTAAATAGTCTTAAAAGTCACTTTATAATGGTGACCAAATAAGAATCAAAGGGAATATTATAAATTGATTTGCGATGACTGCAATAAAGGATATATATATAGGTCATAGTTTTGAAGTGCGATACAAGGAACGCATAGCTGCGTTTAAAAATAGCTTCTACTTTTAAAATTTTACATTTATTCCCAAATGGGTTTCAAATGAGTGTTTTGGAAGAATTATTAGAGATTAAACAAACTTCAACTCGTCACCATTGCTTAATTTGCGTACCTACGAAATAATTGACTTTTTCATGATACGAGCGATAGTGAGGGTAGTGGGGAATAGAAAGGCTACTTACTAAGCGCTCATTAGTTGCTAAACCGTTGAAGATGCCTCGCGCTGAGGCCAAACACGTGTTAACGCGTAGTTTGTGTTCGTAGCGGAATACTTTAAGTTGGAGTACTGGCTGTCTCTAGCCAGGGGAGATCGGTATTGACAATCTTTGTCTATTGCAATAGTTGGGGTAGGCAATCAGGGGAGCATGGTGGTTTCCTCTTTTCCCAATAATTTTATTATTTGTATTTATATACGATGTTTAAAAAATGTATATAATAGGAATTCTAGAAAGGCTTCATTGATGAGCTTAATAAGTGGCACAACATTGACTGTTGTATTTCAATTTTAATGGAATGTAATATTAAGCAGTTTAGCGGCTAGTGTATATTTTTACCCGTTTGATAAAAAAGTAAGTATTTGTAATTCAACGTGTAGGTGAATAGTCAATAAAAAGTTTTCCCCTTGTGGGGAATTACAGTATTCTACCTATCATCACTATCACTACATGTTTTACGACATATCTATACTAATATTATAAAGCTGAAGAGTTTGTTTGTTTGTTTGAACGCACTAATCTCAGGAACTACTGGTACGAAATGAAAAATTCTTTTAGTGTTGGATAGCCTATTTATCGAGGAAGGCTATAGGCTATATAACATCACGCTACGACCTACGAGGGCGGTGCAGTAACGATAAACGCGGGAACATCTAGTTATAAAATAAAGCTCCCGTCGCGTCTGTCTGTCTGTCTCTTTCTCTATATGTCTATTTGCGATAAACTCAAAAACTACTGAACGGATTTTCATGCGGTTGTCACCAAAAGACAGTGATTCATGAGGAAGGTTTAGGTGTATAATTTGTTAAGATTCTGTACTACCCTTGCGAAGCCGGGTCGGGTCACTAGTAATTATTATTTATGGTTGCCTGCTGAATTAAAGCCTACTTATATTTTCTACGATGGTGTATGCGGGGACTAATTAATACATAATTTCTGGGAAAAGCCAGTTGATTTTCATAATTAGACGCACTTTCTGAAAAACGTTCCAACCCACAAAGTTAACATTTTGAGATAATCGTGATTGAAGTTCAATCCCGTATTGCTTCTTCATACATGTGGGTTGGGCTACTAAGTCATGATTTCAAATTTAGAGTGATAGTAGAGCTACCAAATTTTTCCAGCTAGTAAATAGTAACCCCGTGACTAATTTGCTAATAATAACTCGATTTTGACCCGAGTGTGGGTTGGAACGTTTTTCAGAAAGTACGGCCAATTATGGCACACTCTCTCTCGATAGAGACCCTCGTTCAACGTTCAAGGAGAATATTATTATCTCCAACAACACACGAGGGCTTCCAGAATGTTCTAATATTATTGAAGCCCTTTTATTTTTTATAATACTCCTCTTAATATTATCTGTACAAGATAATTTTCATTTTCAGGTATATAAAATAAGATATTTACTGTATCTTATATTACATTATGTGTATTCTAATAGTGCTAAAGTGGTAAAGAAGCATATTATCCGCCAGATGGTAAAAGGTTACCATAGAAAACGTTTGTAACATCACACACAATATGTGCTTTCTTAGAAAATCCATAGCAGGGAAGCTTGTCCACAATTTTTAGCGCGAGCTACTATTATCTGACTAGATTTAATACCCAGAAGTCATCAGAATTTCAACCTTCCAGGCTCCGTCAGGAACTTGTAGATATTTTGCTTAGTTAACAGTGAACTTATGTGATCTTCGTCCTGTGCTCTGGCGCTAAAGTAAATCTTGTATGTCGGTAAGCGTTCAGAACTATCGCTTACTATCGAGGGAACTATATGGTTGCATGCCACCTTAGTATGAAAATAAATTCTATGAGAACCTTTAAAGCAACGAACGCTGTTTAAAATTCTTCTTAGCAACAATCAACCATAGCCAGTAAATTATAATTATAATACATTTCTACTTTCGTAGGTCTACAGTAAGCTATATTATGAGTATCTAATAAAAGTGATACATTTCTCACACTAAGAGCTAAGAGCTCAAAAGGAATATGGAGTGTGATCTGTAAGCAGAGCGTTGCAAAAATTACTAACGTTATACATGTGAAATCTTCTAAAAGATGTTTCGATGTTTCAAAGTATGTTAAGTATGTTGAAAACTATTTTCTTTCGTTTTCTTTTTAAAAGACAACTTCCCACTAGGAATAATTCCTGTATCGCGGGGATATTTACCAACATTCATACAACGGACACAAAGAATACGGAATAACCATTTGTGGATCACACAAAGTTTTGTCTCGTGTGCGATTCGAACCCACAACACTCGGCGCAGTGGTAGTAGCGAGTTAACCATTTACACCACTACGCCATCCGAGCAGTCATTAAACGCATATGGAAACTTGCCTCTTAGATTAACCATTCTCTGGATTACTTTTAAGCCGGTATGTGTTCCAGCGTGAATCACAGTGAAGCCGCGGGCAGAACCTATGAATATAAAAAGCGGAATAAAATAATACTTTAAAGAGAACTAAGCGATTGGTTTACCGATAAGAACAGCCATCTTGATGGTTGCTTTTGTCGATAAAACAATCGCTTGAAATGTTAACTTTGTTGTTTGTAGACGACGAGTATTTCGAACAATCGTGATCTTGTCTTGTTATTTCAGCAAATTCCGTTACAATTAAATATTTATTAAATTCTTTTACGAGGCTATTAATTCTTACGGATAAAACTTAAACATGTATTAGTTTGTTTTTTAAAGATTACTAGTGATTCCAGTTAATTTGCTTTTTTAAGGTGTGGTTCCACGTTAGTCTTGCAATGTGTGGTAATCGAAATCACAACCATTTGATCTCAATTCCTCTTAATCATTGAGCTACCGCTTTACACATACTAAATATACTATTGCTTGTCTCCAGGTACACACAGCTGTCCAACAAACCGGCTTTAAAAGAGTAAAGAGGGGATTCCGCCCCCTCCGGCTGCCAGAGCCCACACCGGCTCCAGCCGCTGAGCCTCGTGATCCCTATTTCCCTCTACAATGGTACCTGAAGAACACAGGGCAGAATGGAGGCAAACCCAAGCTAGATCTTAACGTGGAGGCTGCCTGGGCCCAAGGCTATACAGGGGTTAATGTTACTACTGCGATTATGGATGATGGTAAGTGGAACTTTAAATTGTGTCTAGGTTGTAACGAATGTCATGAGTTTATACAGTTTCTTTAGTTAGACTATCAATATATTTCTAATATCTATAATGTCCTCCAAACCGAATTTCGGCTACGGTAGCCAATCTTAACGGAGACTAGCCATCTGCGCAGGAGATATTATAGTGCACAAGTGTGTGCGCAAACACGAGTGTACTCTCTGTTCCTAACCCTCATGATCCGATGGGACGGTAATCCGACACGACCGGAGAGAGATACCACGGGGAGTGCTCTGAAGAGTTATTCGACCTTATCCCGCCCTCCCCTTTCCTATCCAGAACAACGCGTGCTGGGCTTAGATGCCCACAGTAGAGTCGACTAGAGTGCGTACCAACAAGTTTGGTTTCTCATACCTCTGCCGAACGACCAAGGCATGGAATTCTCTGCCAAGGCACGTGTTTCCTTCTTCCTTCGATCCTGGGTCCTTCAAGCGGGGCGTGAAAAAGCACCTCAGGCCGTCAAAGTAGAGACCTCAACATCGCCTTGGCTGCTATGAGGGCGGTGTGGAGACCACTGCTCTTAGACCACACGACTGCTTACCATCAGGTGGAGTGTGGTCATATTGACGAGCAAAATAAAAAAAAAAATTAAAAAAAAAAACAGGCGCAGGACCTACGACTTTACGTGCTTTCCGAGGCACGGGAGTGTTTAACACCGCCAACTTCCTAACTCCGGGCTCGTAATGAGATTTTTAAACAGAAAAACCCAATATCATTTTGTTGGCCCGACCCGGGATTCGAACCTGAGACCTCATGCACAGCAGTCGCATTCACTACCGCTGCGCCACGGAAGCATAATATCTACGAAGTTATTAAATAATATAACTAGAAATGGTTGGAAAATGTCAATCATCTGCTTGTTACGAGTTGTCAACTACGATGGTGAAACGTAAACATATATGTATATAGCGAGCTTGGAATTTCTCCAAGGGTCTTAGCAATAATGCGATACTTTAAATATCAAAATTTACCAAGAATGCTTGTAAAATCACCAAGTTAAGTTGCAATGAGCGGGCAATAACTGGTAGAAGACCGTTGGATCAAATGGCTCAGTGGTCAGACCGCGAATTAATAATAATAATAAGAATAAAAGGTGGCTGGCATGAAGTGGATATAGCAGGAACATAATCGTTGCCGTGGATGATCTTAAAATCCTATTTCCAGTGGCGTACTGCAATATAATAATTGATTAAAATTATAAATTCATTTAATCGTAGTACTATAGTTTCATCGCGATCGGATAAAATGTATAAAAACGCATACGTATTATGTCTTTGCAATCTACAAGCCTCGTAAAATAAATGATAATCGCTACCAAATAAATATATTGATGATATCTTTAATTAGTGACCTTGTTACTTCATGATAGCGAACCATTGACTTAACTACCCCAAAATAATTTTCCTTTTACTCATTTCAATAATTTCATGCTCAATAAGTTTATATTAATTTATTATCTATCAAGAATAAGATATTCAACTAAAAGTTGTAAAATACGATAAAATGTCCGAGAGACTTGTAAAATACAAAGCCTAATACGAAGTAGCTTTCAATTTGATCGTTTTTGTTGAGGCAAATTTAGTAATATGTACTTTTATATTTTCCCAAGCGTGAAACATAGAAACAAAGATGTAATGGGCTTACGCTCGAATTACTATTGAAGGCGTTGGCAAATAAAAATGCGTATCCTAATCTCTCGACTGATCGATTCCGAGAAACGTAATATTGGAACAAAGGAGCTAAATTGAAGTACAAAAAGAAAAGAGAATGTACTGAGCTATAATAATCTTCTAATCAATGTTGGGCGAGAAGCTCGCCAATTCTCCTGGGTTTGTTAGGCTAGAAAGATGATAAGTATAATGTATAAGGTTCTTGTAAGGTTTGATAGGTAGCAGAATATTGATCTACGTTTAATAAAGAGTGATTTCCTACGTTCGGGTTTACCTTTAGCTAATGTCTTTATGAGAGTAAATATCTGGCTGCCCAAATCGTAATTATTATCAGCATGATATGTATCGAAGTCGTTGGCTGCGTTACTCCTATGACCTCTATTTCAAATTATTATTTTGTCATGGTTTGGGGACTATACCCAATCAGTAAACCAGACCACGTATTGTCTGAATATTCGGCACACAAAATAAAATGCTCACGATTAGAAGATAAAATGCATGCGAAAATCTAGAAGGATACTGACGTTTCTAAGATGTCGAATTTAAATATTATATATATTAAATATTATATATAATCGAATTTAAATTTCACTCCGTTTTACTTATGATCCAACGTCTCCAAATTTGAATAACAATTTTATTAAAAATTGTAATACAAAGCTCCACTTACCAATCTCCTAAAAAATTAAAATATCACTTACCTTTGCTTAAAATAACTTATTATACAATTTCTGCTACCTTTGCTGTGACGAATATTAATTATGAAAATATAATCACGGCGAACCTTAATGAATATCAAAGGAGAACCTTTACTTGATATGTTTTTTAATGAAACACTTTCATAATTAAACAAGAAAAATCTTAATACTTAGTGCTTTACATTGTTTTAAGTGCTTCGGGTGTCTTCAAAGAAATTTATTTTGCGTTAATTATTATTGCAAATTTGTTTTATTAACCTTGCAGTTTGTAAAATTAGCATAATTTTGTATATCGTTATTGTACACGATATATTGTCACTTAAAGTACACTGATGGCATAGTTATGATGGTGTACTGATGGTTTAAGTGGTCGCCAAGTCCTTGCCCAATTTTGTGGGTTCGAATCCCACATCGCCTCGGCTACTGTGGGGGCGATGTGGAGGCCACTGCTCTTAGACCACACGACTGCTTACCATCAGGTGGAGTGTGGTCATTTTGACGAGCAAAATAAAAAAAAAAAAAAAAAAAATGGGCCAAATATTTGTTTTATCTACAAATGTTTGTTCGGAGTCTGGATTGTCTTTGAATCCATTGTTTGAATGTTTGTAAAGTCCCACCCAACACAGGATTTAAGGCTAATAAAGAGGGCGTATTTAAAAAAATATGATGTATTATAATGGTACTTATGAATTAACATCGTTTTCAAGCATGCGATTATCGGGAGCTAAATATTATAGTTTAATAAATAATTATTTGTTTCTCTTACATGGGTATTTTTCTATTATGTTAGGCAAAAACATTTTGGAGGCTTATGTATAATAGGACAACAAATAATTTTATGTATGATTTCGTTTGGTATTTACGCAACAGCAAATACTAGGTATTAAAATAAATTTTGATGAGAAAACAGCATCAGAATTAGTTAGCAGATTAAAGGAGCAATTAATATTTAAAATATCGGTATGAGGATAAAAAGGCGTACTGGGCTCCTAGCTATTTCCCTTGTAACACATAGTAATACCTATCGCTCATAATTTTTCTTTTTTTGCAGAAAGAAGGTTTTTGGTTAGATCTGTGCCTGACTGAGCTTTTTTGTTTCAGGTGTCGACTACATGCATCCGGATTTAAAATATAACTATGTAAGTATAACTTATTATTATTCTTATAGACATTATACTGCTGTCATAAGGAATAACGACGTATCGGCCAGTATTTTTATCTATACTAATATTATAAAGCTGAAGAGTTTGTTTGTTTGTTTGTTTGTTTGTTTGTCTGCTTGAACGCGCTAATCTCAGGAACTACTGGTCCGATTTGCGAAGGTATTTTTATAAACATGAATTTAATCCTTATCCAAATAAATACGTTAGTCATCACAAGTATTTAATTTAAAACAAAATTGCCCTTTACATCATTCAATTTCAATGAATATCTTAGGAGATATTGCAGTTTTAAAATAACATCGCAGCAAAATAATTACCCATTACAGACATACAAACGATGTTTCTCCTGGTTTATTCTGCGTGATTTTAAATTAGCACTATAGGTATATTTATAAAATTTTGTTCAATGGTTCTTATGTGGTTCGTGGATTTAACAAAGAAAGATTCAGCTCCTTTAAAATTGTATTATAAGTGCCTACGACCCACTCTCTCTCTTATGTGACGCAGACGAAGTTGCGCGGTCAGCTATCTATACTAATATTATAAAGCTGAAGAGTTTGTTTGTTTGTTGGTTTGAACGCGCTAAACTCAGGAACTACCGGTTCGATTTAAAAATTATTTTAGTGTTGGATAGCCTATTTATTGAGGAAAACTATAGGCTATATAACATCACGCTACGACCCACGGGGGCGGCGCAGTAACGATGAAACCGCGGGAACATCTAGTTTTAATATAAAAATACTCTCAAATGCGTCTTTTTTACTGATTCCAAATAAGTAAAAAACTTAATTCCGAAAAATGCTTGTTACCTCTTTCTCCTTATGATAGCTGTATAGACAATATATACATAATATAAATAACGTACATATGTCCTTTATATCAGATTGTGATAATTACGTACTAAATATTATTATGTACTAAGCACAATTAAATAAAACTATAACTTTATTTTTAAATAACAGATTTTCTCGATATATACCAAGGTATGACTAATATCATAACAAACCTTAGTCATAATAGTTTAAACCTTTAATAAACATATACATGTTGTCAGCGCATATGATTCCAAGGGAATTGACCAATTTCAAAACAATAATAACCTTTTTAATTAGAAAGGTGTACAGGGAATTAACGCAATCATGCAATATATTTTTCACATATTGTACCTACTAGCTGTGGTTACAAGGTCATCCTTGCAATATACATCAACATATAGTCTAGTAGTAATAGTATGAATGACAGATGGCGCAGCGAGCAAGCGATCGCTTCACTGCTGTCGTTGCGCAAACGGTTGTGCTTTCGAATACCAAACAAGACAATTATTTTTACTATCCACTAATGATTATTATAAGTTTGGGCGCTATTTATGTCAGTTCTTTGTATGTTTTAATTAGGATTTGATCTCTAGTATGTAGTTTTAAAAACAATATTATTGAAATAAGTTAACAACTTAAAAATTATATTTAAGAACGTCTGGCTTCACATACGACAACGAGAAATAGCCGTTGCTGTGGCTGAATCATAGTTTATCACTATTATGACGAGTCTAATGTCTCCTTACCCTTACTAATATTATAAATTCGAAAGTAACTCTGTCTGTCTATCTGTCTGTCTGTCTGTCTGTCTGTCACCTTTTCACGGCTAAACCACTCAATCGATTTAGATGAAATTTGGTACAGATATAGTTTAAAACCTGGGGAAGGACATAGGCTACTTTTTATTGATGTAGGTACCACGCGGGTGGAGCCGCGCGCAAAAGCTAGTGTTATATAAATAAGCAAACTACAGAGCGTGATAAAGAACTAGATAAACATATACACCCGGTAAACATTATTCCCTATGACGAAGTCGCATATAAATTGGTCCATCACAGTCGATAATACAACATCATAATAATTCGGCAAATTGATATTGTTGCTATAATAATCAGTAACTAAACACTTGACATCTGAAACTGATTGGATATCAATATCCTATTATAGTTTCTGAGGGTTGACTTGTGAGTGGTTTTGATATAATTAACGCGAATGTAACATGATCATCTGAAATCTATCCCCGAGGTCCCTGCAACGACATAGAAGGGTGGGGTGTCTTGTTTACAGAGTATATAGGGCTGTTGAATATTTGAATAAAAATTATGATTGGATTTAAAGCCTATTACGTTTTGTTCCATACATTAAATATCTGCTTTTTCTCGCGGCTGCCCTCGCGTAAAAGTAGGTTAGGTTATGTTAGTTTGTTGTTGGCGGGCTTTGTGGGCCTGCCCGCCATCCGTTCAGCACCAGGTCCGAGAGGCGGCGTGCGTGTTCCCACGCGCGCCTCTGTGTCGAGTCCGTCTCCCCTCTAGAGGGGGGACAGTAGGGAATATGTAGAAGGTACCAGCGGGTAGATCTTTTGTGTAGTGGCCTGCCGTTTCATACGGCGGGCCGTAACCTCGGCGGGGTCGCGACTGCATGTGAAAGTGATTCGCGCGGCCCCGCCGACAGTGGTTTGTCGAGGAACACCGTGGTAGGTTTAGTCGGTATTCCGGGAGGTCCATTGTATTGTTTAACATCTTTCTTTTACCCCGGCGAGTCCGACATAACCCCTCCGCCCGCCCCCGCGGAGGGGTATGCGTCATAGCATTCCCCCACGTTAAAAAAAAAAAAAAAAAAAATGTTAGTAATAATACTTTTCTTAAATAAAATAGCCGGTTACTTGCTGATAATATAGCTTTCTAATGGTGAAATATTTTTTTATATCGGTTAATCGTTTTTAAGTTAAATCATTACAAACAAACAAGCAAAAAATAAAATCATTCCTCTTTATAATATTAGTATAGAAATGCAAGTCATATATATATTTAATATCTATATATTAATACGTGAAGCGAAAACTTTGGATCCCTTTTTACGAAAATTGGGCAGACGGAGGAGTATGAAATTTCGCACACTTATAGTTTATACAGAGAAGAAGTGACGAATGTTAATATTTATATAAAATATGCATTAGAAATACATTAAATTAATGAAAAGACACTACACGCACACAACCATGCATTTGACACACGCAGTCGAAGCGCGTAACTATGGTTACATATATCAATATATATATTCTACCACATACACACAACACCATCTAGCCCAAACTAAGCAGAGCTTGTACTATGGGTACTAGACAATGGATAAACATACATATATACTTTTTTTTTGTAAATACATACATATTATACATAGAAACACCCAGACCAAGACAAACACCCATGTTCATGCACACAAATGTTTGACTTGTGCGGGAATCGAACCCACGACCTCATGCGTGGCAGTCGGGTACACCAACCACTACGCCATCCAGGCCGACGATTATATCAATATATAATGACACATATTATCAGCAATATCTTACAAGCAAACTTTGGTTGAATTTCGAGCACTAGACGACCGCTAGTATAATTATAATCTAGCATGTTATTACCAGAATTTTTGTTAACCTTTTCATCTAAGCTAATATGCTTATGTTAGAAGTGGGTTCACATCCGTAGTACAATGGCTAGGATATAAACCCATGACCCCCAACTCGCCGAGACCCTCTCGATCGCAACTCCAGTGCTTTATTTATTGAGCTGCAGTCGGTTTAATAAATATAATATAATATAAAAGATTTTACCCGCGGCTTCGCTCGCGATAATTTAGAATTTGACAATCAATTCGGGTTGTACTCTGCTTGTAATAATATAATTTAATCATGATTCGAATTCGAAAGACACGTGGCGTCATCTATTATCATAAGAATATTTTTGTTGTTTTCCTCGGGAATAGTAATTTTTTCGGGATGAAACGTAGCCTATGTCCGTTTCTGTACACCTGACAACGTATATGCAAAATTTCAGAATGATCGGGTCAGTGGTTTAGGCGTGAAAGGGTAACAAACAAACAAACAAACTCATTTTCGCTTTTATAATATTAGTTAGGATTTACGTATAAACATTTATTTATCGTATGGCAAAATATACCAATACAACCTAATAAATAAATATACCAATATAACCTTACATTCAATTAAATATTTCATCGCAATCATTGTTCTAATTTAAATTTACCTGTTGCCTCAGCAATGTTATTACTTAGAAACTGCAAGAAACTCACGAGACTTTTATAAATCGTCACATAATCTATTTTGCAAATCAAATTTAGAAAGACTTAAAGCCATTATACCATTTAGTACACACAACACCACAGAACACTTATACTCAGAGGGCACAACACACTACATAGGTATATTAAATTCTCTCATGTTCATATCCCCAAAATACACATACACTTTAGTAGTGCCAACATTTCGCCGATTATAACTACATAGTACATATTATAAAACAAAGTCCCCCGGCGCAACTGTCTGTCTATTTGCGATAAACTCAAAAACTACTGAACGGATTTTCATGAGGTTTTTATCAATAGACAGAGTAATTCATAAGGTTTAGGTGTATAATTTGTTAAGGTTTTGTATTACCCGTGCGAACGCCCCAGCTTCAAGTCGCCAGTAATTTTATAAATTGCCATACAGGTTATATAAAATGAAGTTACCTGCAATACAGTTTCTTATCATCTTTTCTCGCTTTCGAGTGATCAGTGAGATTGCCCTTCCGACATTTAAACGAGCGAATGAACAGACTCGACTCGCAATATAATATTCAAAGGGTACACAACACGGGAAAATTGGGAGTGTGTTTAGGCAGTAATAATAATTAACTTTGTAGGCCGTGCATTGTAAACAAAGGTACAATTTTCATTGGAGTTTTACGAAAGATTTGTTTTTGTTTAATATTACATAGCATAACATTATTCGCACACTCGTAAGCCCCGCAGCGATACTCGTTTTTGACAGCATGTATTGGGCAAAGTGTTAGGCAACATGTTATGCTAAAGACTATTAGAAAACTATACTGCTAGACAGTATAGGTTTCTAATTATGTCTGTTATTCCAATAATTGACAGGTTAAGGATCACTCTGTTACATTGAGATAAATAAGCGATTTATAATCGCTAATAGATGCTTGTATCGATTAGATCGCTCGATTGTAGCTCGTAACTCGCTCTTGCTTTTATCGATGAACAGAAGAGTTCGGTTACATTGCGAGTGAATCACTGCTTAAAGTTGTGCGCTACTGTGTATAGGCAGACTATTATAGGCTTTGTCGCTATTTAATCGGAAATTAATTATTTTCATCTTTTTTTAAAAAGACAACTCCCGCACTTGTTGTACCTAATTCCTGTGTCGCGGGGGGTTTTACGAAACATTCAAACAACGGACACAAAAGACACCCAGATTCGAAACAACCATTTGTGGATCACACAATTTTTTGTCACGTGTGGGATTTGAACCTATAACATTCGGCTTAGTGGCAGTGGCCAGTGGCGAGACGATCACTTAAACCACTATTGTATCGAGACCAGCTACTTATGAACGCTAACAGGTGCCAGCATCGATTACATCGCTCGATCGTATCGTTGTAGCGGTCACATTGCGAGTGTATAATTCCTTACTGTGTATAGGCAGACGATTAAAGTTATATATAGATTATAGTTTTAATGCTATTTTATCGCGACTTAATTGTTAGGGAAGCGCTACAAAATATCGCAGTCTTTAACCGCTCTAAGTTGATTCTGGAAATTATAATCTTAATGAACACTGGGCTGGGTTTAGATTGCTGAATAAACATCTTCAGATATCAGACAAAACATTAATCATTGTCGCTTCAAATTTATAGTCAGTTTGAATTTTTCTCTTATAAACTCACTTGACAAAATACATACAATTCTGACCTCTATTACCATTAATTAGAATTCGAAATTTCACATCTGTTATTTATGTCCTTGTCTCTTAATGTTTTAATGAAATCAGCCGTGTTTTCGGTCATTACTCGGTTAATTAATCTCAATTATTCTTTAAAGAAAGCTTCGTCAAGTCGGGTCGGGTGTGGCAATTCATTACGGCTTTTGTTTGTTTATATAATGAAGAATAAAGAATAATGATAGGTAAATTTAAGCTATAGCAAGTGCTAAATTCACTATAACTACATAAACATAGTTAATCTATACTAATATTAAAAAGAGGTTTGATTTTTTATTTGTTTGTTTGTAAGGGTTTAACTCAGAAACTACATAACCGATTTTGAAAATTATTTCACCATTAGAAAGCTATATTATCATCGAGTAACAAAGGCAATATTTTATTTAAAAAAAATGTACTGTTTTTATTATAACCTAACCTACTTTTATGCGAGCAAAGCCGCAGGCAAATGTTAGTAATATTATAAAGAGGAATGATTTGATTGTTTGTAATAGATAAACTCCAAAACTACTTAACGGATTTTAACAATTCTTTCACTATCTTTCTTTCGTCGGCCTCAGTGGCGTAGTGGTTAGTGTAACCGACTGCCACGCCTGAGGTCGCGGGTTCGATTCCCGCACAAGTCAAACATTTGTGTGCATGAACATGGATGTTTGTCTTGGTCTGGGTGTTTCTATGTATAATATGTATGTATTTACAAAAAAAAAACGTATATATGTATGTTTATCCATTGTCTAGTACCCATAGTACAAGCTCTGCTTAGTTTGGGCTAGATGGTGTTGTGTGTATGTGGTAGAATATTATTTAAAAAAAAAAAAAAAATCTTGAAGTAACACGGGCTATAGAACATCACGGAAGCGAAGCAGTAATCATAAACGCGGGTGGAACCGCGTGGGACAACTAGTAACAACATAAGCTTGTTGCATACTTAGTCTCCATCATTTTTCTGTGATGACGGAGGCAAAAGGTGTCATGACATACACACATTATGCCAGATGTCTGAGGTCTCATAGGGGACAACTAGTAACAACATAAGCTTGTTGCATACTTAGTCTCCATCATTTTTCTGTGATGACGGAGGCAAAAGGTGTCTTGACATACACACATTATGCCAGATGTCTGAGGTCTCATAGGGGACAACTAGTAACAACATAAGCTTGTTGCATACTTAGTCTCCATCATTTTTCTGTGATGACGGAGGCAAAAGGTGTCTTGACATACACACATTATGCCAGATGTCTGAGGTCTCATAGGGGACAACTAGTAACAACATAAGCTTGTTGCATACTTAGTCTCCATCATTTTTCTGTGATGACGGAGGCAAAAGGTGTCATGACATACACACATTATGCCAGATGTCTGAGGTCTCATAGGGGACAACTAGTAACAACATAAGCTTGTTGCATACTTAGTCTCCATAATTTTTCTGTGATGACGGAGGCAAAAGGTGTCATGACATACACACATTATGCCAGATGTCTGAGGTCTCAAAGGGGACAACTAGTAACAACATAAGCTTGTTGCATACTTAGTCTCCATCATTTTTCTGTGATGACGGAGGCAAAAGGTGTCATGACATACACACATTATGCCAGATGTCTGAGGTCTCATAGGGTGCCACCTATACATATATCACATAATTATGACGGCTATTGGCGTCCAGCGAGTACAGTTCCAGACTCCATGTAGTTACTTGGATTTCCTAACAGAGAAAGTCAATCACATTATGCTCAACTTGGAAATCGAACTTGAAACCTCACAACAGACTCATTCACTACCACTGCGCTTGCCACTATAATCATAATGAGTCATTATTAAGCTAACTAATTTTAATTCTCGTTTTAACTGCTTGACTGCTTCGCGTAGGAATTCATTAGGATTAACCCTGTATTTGCCATTAACGGATTTATTTTAACATTAAGTTTATTTTAAGTTAAAGAAATGTCTTTAATGGAGAACTAAATCGGCTTATATTTCACTTGTATAAACTAATGAGTTGCCAATCAAAGTAACGGTACCTCATTAATTAGATAGGTACTCACTTACATACATAAAACAAGTGCGAGTCGGACTCGCGCACGAAGGGTTCCGTAGCATTATCTATAAAAACGGCAAAAAAATCACGTTTGTTAGATGGGAACCCTTAAATATTTATTTTATTCTGTTTTTTAGTATTTGTTGTTATAGCGGCAACAGAAATACATCATCTGTGAAAATTTCAACTGTCTAACTCTCACGGTTCATGAGATACAGCCTGGTGACAGACGGACGGGCAGCGGAGTCGTAGTAATAGGGTCCCGTTTGGGTACAGAAGCCTAAAAAAGAAAGCTTTTAAGTTCAGTAAGCCTCGATGTTGCAGTCGCCATGGTCGTGTCGGACTGCTATTCTGTTGGAGTATTAGAAAATAGAGAGTGCACTATTGTTTGCAACACAACACATACAATATGTTCACTATTATATCTTCTGCGCAGATGGCTAGTCTCCGTTAAGATTGGCCGTGCTTATTGAAATACAATAAAAATCACATTATTGACTGGTAGAGAATGGCAATAATAGAAAAGGCTGTAATTTCGCTGTAATATATTGTGTTATCCATGCTTATATTATAAATAAATAAGTAATTCTGTCAGTTACGCTTCAATGGCTGACACACTAATCGATTTTAATCAAATTTGGCAAGAAGTTAGATTGTAACTTGGGGAAGGACATAGGCCACCCTTTTCCCCGATCTGTATTGTCATGTGATTTACGTGGGCAGGTACTAGTATCTTCATTAAACAAATTTAAAGCTCTATTAAAACCAACGATTATTTATTACTAGCTTTTGCGCGCGGCTCCGCCCGCGTGGTACCTACATCAATAAAAAGTAGCCTATGTTCTTCCCCAGATTTTAAACTATATCTGTACCAAATTTAATCTAAATCGGTTGAGTGGTTTAGCCGTGAAAAGGTAACAGATAGACAGACAGACATACAGAAAGACAGATAGACAGAGAGAGTTACTTTCGAATTTATAATATTATATATAATAAGGATAGTGAGGATAAGGATTGATTATAAAGACCGGACTAAATGTTACGAAAATATCTTGTTAAATAAATGGCAGTTTAATAAGTAAACTGCAAAGTTATCTTTAATTTTAAAGGGCAATAAGTTTTATTGTATTTAATTGGAAATAAATCAAACAATGGGCGGAACAATTATGAAAACAACGATTGATTAAACTTAATAATTCTACCCACGCTGGCCGTGTAATAATAAGAATAGCGTAATGTAAACTTAGTAACATAAATGTATAGTTATACAGTATGTAATTATAAAGTCTGGTAATATAACCAGACTTTATAATTACAAGGCCAAATTTTGAGAATTTTAGTTAGTTAGTACGTTAGTCACAAGGTAAGTGCACCTTTAAACTAACGTAATAATTTTTGGGGGGACACAGTTACACACATACATAACCACGTACGTTATACGTAGCTACATATCTATGTATGTAAAAGCCCTACTAACCCTAACTGTATATGGAACCATATGTTATTATGTACGTTCGTAAATTATAATATTTAAATGTAAAAGTGATAAATATAACAATATTTCGTTCTGAGGGATTTTATTTACCGGGCTCAACCCTACATTATACATAATTCTCAAAATTTGAACAAAGTGTTTAATTGTATTTTTTCGCTATATTAGTGCTTGAATTTTGATGTAGTGTATTTCTCATCAAATAGATTAGCCGATTGGAAATAACTGTAGCTTTATATTGACTGTCGAGAGAATTGCTATCATGTTTGGAAATGTATGAATGTATAAATTAAGAATCTAGATTGCTAATATTGATATGCAAATATAATAAACAGTGTACATCCTAATATTATAAAAGCGAAAATGAGTTTGTTTGTTTGTTACCTTTTCACGCCTAAACCACTGAACCGATCATCCTGAAATTTTGCATATACGTTGTCAGGTGTACAGAAACGGACATAGGCTATCTTTCATCCCGAAAAAATTACTGTTCCCGAGGAAAACAATAATAACGTTCTTATGATAATAGATGGCGCCACGTGTCTTCCGAATCATGATTGAATTATATTATTACAAGCAGAGTACAACCCGAATTGATTGTCAAATTCTAAATTAACGCGAGCCAAGCCGCGGTCAAAAGCTAGTAATTATATATTTGCTTGTTTTAAAGAGACAACTGTCGCACTAGAATAAATTCTGTGTAGCTGGAGACTTTACAAACATTCAAACAACGGACACAAAATAGAGCTAGTCTCGAAACAACTATTTGTGGTTCCCACAATTTTTTGTCCCGATTGGGCATCTAACACACAACACTCGACATAGTGGCCCACTACGCCATGTATGCAGTCAGCGATTGTCTATCTATAGGTTAAAACAAAATTGGACTAAAAACATCGTGAGGCCATCCAAAAATATTCCTATTTTTTAGCTTATGATACAATTTATCACCATTACTTTACGACCTTAATATATTACTGCCTCCGTGGCGCAGCGGTAGTGAATGCGACTGCTGTACATGAGGTCTCGGGGTCGAATCCCGGGTCGGGCCAACAAAAAGGTATTGGGTTTTTCTGTTAAGAAATCTCAATACGAGCCCGGAGTTAGGAAGTTGGCGGTGTTAGTCACCCCCGTGCCTCGGAAAGCACGTAAAGCCGTTGGTCCTGCGCCTGATGTCTCTCCGGTCGTGTCGGATTATCCGTCTCATCGGGTCATGAGGGTTAGGGAACAGAAAGTGCACTTGTGCTTGCGCACATACTTGTGCACTATAATATCACCTGCGCTGATGGGCGGTCTCCGTTAAGATTGGCCGCCGAGACCGAAAATCGGTCTGGAGGACATTATTATTATATATTACTGCAGATTTATGTTATACGCTCTTTAGTATTATAATAAATAATAATATTAAAAATGTTTATCTCATCTCCACGAATTACATCATGTTATACAGTATATAGTTGACGCGAACAATTGTCTGAAAATTCGTAATTTGTGGGCGATCTGGAGTTTAAACTAAGCTGAGGCCTGTACCATAACTGATCTCCAGTATTGTACACCAAGGTATTTCCAGTCACTTTGTGTGAATACAAATAGAAGACTGATGTTCGACCTTAGTCATGCTACTTTTAGAATCATCGATTGGCGGTTTATTTACACATCACAAGTTATATGCAGCGACTTAACCCTTCAATAAGTACACATGCAATCGCTTTTTCTAATAATCGAGTCACGTTGCAGCAAGTGAACATTAAAAGACAAAGAAAGTGCCGCAATATCAGAATAGGATTTAAAAATGTTGATCATCATGTTTTCGTGACTTTTCTTTTTCATATTATGGGGCAATGCACGGATGGCATGGTGGTTTAAGTGATCGTCTCACCACTGCTACTAGCTGACTGTTGTGGGTTCGAATCCCACAGGCCTAGTTACCCCGATCCTTTTCCTATCTTTTCCTTTGTCCTTTCCCTCCTTCATTCCTTTTTAAAGGGCTGGCAACGCACTTGTAACTCCTTTTGGGGTAGCGGATGTCCATGGGCGGCGGTAATCGCTTACCATCAGGCGATCCGTCTCCTCGTTTGCCCCCGTATGCCATAAAAATATCACGGGTCAAAATATTATGTGATCCACAAATGATTGCTCCGAGTCTGAATGTTCTCTGTGCCTGTTGTTTGAATGTTTGTAAAGCCCGCCGTGACACACAATTTATTCCTAGTGCAGAAGTTGCCTTATTAAAAACAAAAAAGGATGTAGAGTCGCAAATTCGCGATGAGGTATCTACGTTGTCTAATTAAGCGCCCACTTGTATGGCCTTTTGCTGAACACTGGACTGACTGCCTTAATTACATTGACTAGTATTCAACAAGATTAGACCTATACATAGGTAACTCAGCAAAATTTCTTAAAACATTTGGAATAAGTGACTTGACACGTCCGGAACAGTGACCTGAGTTGGTGCAATAGCGCGGCGTAGCGCAGTTTTATGTCTATTTAAGCCAGTCAGTTAGTCCATACTCCGATTACTATAATAATTGTGAAAGATTGTAAAGATTTATTTGGATATTTATTACTCAAACACATGTAACACATGATACTTTTTATCACAGTATGCGTTTCAATAAGGTTTACGTGAATATATTTTTGAATATAAGTACTGCCTAACTTGCGACGCGGCGACATAAGCTAGTTAGGAAGTCCTATCGACAAACTTGAATTACAATCAATCAGGCAAAGTGGGTCACACTTTCAAAACAACAAATATTTCCTTTCTTTACAGTGCATGCCGCACTTAGGACGTTTTAAATATTAAGCAAGTTACGTCAATACGGGTTGGAGATATAATTAAATAACAGATAACAAGGTCGTTACCATGGAAATGTATGTTTACGCGAATGTCGACCTAATTGTATTTGAATGTCTGTAAGAAAATAATCTTATTGTGGGTCATAATTAAAATTTGTCTATTGTACATAATATTCAAAATATATAAGCACTCAAAAAACAATACCTTATCTTCACAACCAAACCGAATTTTAACCATTTTGCCAAGCAAGGTTTTTTAAGAAAGGGCTATTTCAATGATCAATTGATTAATGAAGGGTGTATGAAGAGTTTCTTCTTGAATTTGTCTTGTAGATGAAGTAACTAATTACACTCATCTAATGAATGTTTCTGTTTGTTATAGAACGCGGAGGCGTCGTATGACTTCAGTAGCAACGATCCGTTCCCGTACCCGAGATATACCGACGACTGGTTCAACAGGTATGTAATATATAATATAATATATACTCACGCTTTTCTCAGGAGGGGTTGGTAGGGACTGTTATTTCATTTAATAATAATAATAATCTTTATTATTCAAAATTATATGAAACAATACAATCAATAAATAAAGCTTAAGAATATGTACTTGAAAGAAACTCTGACCCCTGAACTAGGTATATGTACCTGTATTTCAAAGGTCAGCGCCCCCCATATTTATGTATCCACTGTAAGCCTTTATCATTTTATGAATCAAAGGGAAAGACAATACAAAAAAGGAATAAGAAAAGAAGACAATTTCAGAATCATTAATTGATTGTGAAGGTCTGCAATTGTTACAGTCCTGACATTTTATTTTCTATTCCCTCATCATATTTTTCATGTCCGCCTGGTTTATTTGTTTTTTAAGGTTATTTTGCATATAAGATTTCTTTACATACCCCTATTTAAAAAAAATACCAACAAAGTAAAACATCATGTCACACACGAGTTTCTTACTTATTGTATTGTATAAAGGAGTAAATTTTTGAGAGCCCTGGCACCCATAACACAAGTTCAATCTTAGCTTGGCACAACCTACAATTTGACACACAGTGACTGCATTGTATGTAAAAATTCTAAAACTGGTAATAGAGGTTATTGTACTTTTAATCTGGAGTTTCTATAAAATATCTTCGAAGCCTGCAAATATGTATAATTACATCATAGTAGCAGTTAAAATGCTTATAGGAGCTACATTCGATCGTTGGATGTGTTTAAAATCTGCAATTCAGAAAATCTAGAGAAGCGAAGCCACAACCGAAAGCTAATAAAGAACATTGAAAGTACTTTATTTTTACCATAGAACTGAGAAACAAATAAGTAAGTAAGTAAGTAAGTAAGTAATTTTATTTTTCAAAATATAGGTACACAAAATACAAACAAATATTATAACACAGCAAAAAGCAAAAAAAAAAGTACATACATAATGAAAAACGAGGTTACCACTCAGGTTTATTGTTGGTTTGCGGTTAAAACCTCAAACCAACCCTGATGTTATGTGGTACCCCAAGTGACGCCCGGACGTACATCAGCTACTCTTTAACATCTTCCACATTCAAAAAATAAAAGAAATAAAAAAATACATACGTAAGATATATATATATATATGTATATAAATTATAATTGATGAGTATGTAATTGATGATGATGATGATGCTCGGTTAAGCTTTGCGTAAAAATGCGCGGCGCGCAAGTGCCATACTTTGTAAGTTTACTTTTACCACGGCGTGACTTTCATCTCTCATCCGCAAGTCAAAGGCATAACGAGAACGCGGTATTCAGCGCGCCTCACTTCTTCAAGATATTAAATTAACTATAATAATATCTTCCTTACTATGGGATGCTAGCTATGGGAGCTAGAAGCAGCGATAGCTCAGTGGGGAGACCAACAGACTGCAATGCAGAGGGTCTCGGGTTCGAACCCACGTCGTGCACCTCTGACTTTCGGAAGTTATATGACTTTTCGAAATTATGTGCGTATTGATTGACAATAATTATCGCCTGCTCCGTGCCTCGGAAAGCGCGTTAAGCCGTTGGTCTCGGCTGCCATGAACATCTATGGCAGTCGTTATTGGGAGAGTGTCGACACAAAAGATCCCACTGGGTCGAAGTGTCGCCGGTCTACACTGACTGGCCCCCACATAAGATAAGATAAGATACAATGGGATGCACAGTATGTTAAAAATTTGTGTGACAGGAGACATATAAGTACCAATAATGATGGTGATGAACGGCACAGTGCAAAAAGCACTAACATTTCGACAATTAGTAGTACAGACAGTACTAGTTAGTGTGATTTGATTCTGTACTCTAGGTATGGATAAATTCTAAAGTTGCTTCAGATTCTACGATATTTGTACACTAAGATAACCTGAAATCTCATGTGATCGTACAATGTATACACACTTTCCCTCGATATCCACTGTAATCGATGGCATATTTAGTTTACCAAGGTACATAGAGTTGTGAGTTATTTATGTATAATATCTATATTTTTTTATTTATCATCCTTTATACAAATGAAACGCGCGCGCCGCATAGCATATAACTGGCACGATCATTACAGCTCTAATAAACCTTTCTGATTTTGGGTATACGAGTACTTTAAGCATAAAAGCAGTTTCTTCAGAATCAGTAATAAAATTCTGCAATCAAGTGAAAAATTGAATAAGTCGTTACTTGTTAATCTTTATTTTTGATGTATTACCCTTATGTTCATATATGTAGATTCTTTTCGCAATTTCGACCAAAACATATTCAGGTTTACGACTACTAAAAATTATGTTTATGATAAATATGTTGCCACGTTTGAGTATGTGTTTCATTTTATGATATATATTTTATCTTTATTGAGCTTCGATATGAAATACATACATATATTCAGCTCGACATGAGAAAAATACTAAAAGCAAAGTGTAAATTTCATACCTCAAACCACTTTCCAATATATCTGATCAATATACATACATAATAATATAGAATTCAGCTATCTACTATTGTCGATATTTTTGTTGTATTCAACAGAGAATTCTAAAAAAATAGACTGGATGCATCCAGCTTTAACATATTACCTCGTCAAGCCGTTGGTCTTTCGTCTGACTTCTCTGTAGTCGTGGCGGATTGCTGTTCCATCGGACTATGAGATATTAGTATTAGCAGAAGGCTAGTTCCCTTTACGACAGGGCGCCGTAACCGACCTGGAGGATATTACTAGGTAATATCACTTATTGTAATTCGAAGAAATATAGATATATTGCTTCGAATTACAATAAGTGATATTTAAAAATAATCATATTTACTTATAATATGACAGTTACTTTGGAGGTCCAAAGTATCTTATCTTATCTTATGTGGGGGCCAGTCAGTGCAGACCGGCGACACTTCGACCCAGTGGGATCTTTTATGTCGACACTCTCCCAATAACGACTGCCATAGATGTTCATGGCAGCCGGGACCGACGGCTTAACGTGCTCTCTGAGGCACGGAAGAGGTCCAAAGTAACTATCATATTATAAGTAAATATGATTATTTTTAAAAGATAAGTAAGTAGAGAATATCGGGGCGTTGCCCCGGCAAATACCTAAGCTAGCAAAATTCGGTTTGCGATTTTGAAACATATTGAATTAAGTTTGTCTTGTCAAGGGTTCTACACCGAGACATGCGTCCAAAGTGCAGTGGTTTCGAGAATTTTGATCTAGATTAGAATAAGATTGAACTGAAGCACTTGCTATGGGCAGTGCTTCAGAATTGATCAGGCCTATGGCTATTTATTGCTAAACATATATAATTATGGACTCTAATATATCTTTATTTTATCGGTTGACGGACCGGTAGAAAGATAACTCCGGAAGAAATTCAGCGTCTGCCCTAAATATCTTAACAGAATCAAGTGGGATGAGCAGATTAAGTTAATTATTAAGTTGTTTTAACGTTGAGTCTTAAACTTTCTATTCTGACAGTCTCTAGAAAGTTTAGTCGAAAGGACGGCAAATATTAAAATATTCATCCTAATTTATTCGAGGACCCGCAGATGAATCCTCATGCTGAATTTAAAAGCAATTTCGACTGGTTCCCTCACAAGGGATAAAGTTTTATTTGACTAAAATGGAATATGTAAATCAACAATTACCTATTATTGTTAGAGTTTTCTAACAATTAATATAACACAGAAATCTGAATTAACATCTTTGTTTTCTGCGAAAAATTATGTACTTGCTCAGACAATAAATATACTTTTTATGCTGGAATGAATTAAAACAGAAACTAAATAAACTGAAATGCGCATCTCGTATTCGTATTTTGCTTACATTTAATTGAACAAACGGCGTTGTGTGCGGGTGTGGGTTCGATTTTCACACGGGATAAATTTTGTGATCCACAAATACTTGTCCCGAGCCAAAAATATGTTTAACCTTTGGTCCAATATTGGTAAAATCTCTTGTGACACAGATAACAAACTCCAATAAAGGTTTCAGCTTGATTGATTCATACCTCCATGTCAATTTCCCATAGAATCGGATATTTTCTAATCGCTAAATGTAAGTAAAATACGAGCGCGGAAGAATAGAAGAAACAATTTGAACGTAAAGAGACAACGCTCGCTCTGGACATAATTCCTGTGTTGCGCGCACTTTACAAACATTCAAAAACCAGACACAAGGAACACTCAGAATCAGAACAACCATCTGGGGATCAAACAAATTTTTGTCCCGTGTGAGGATCGAACCTACAACACGCGGCGCGTTGACAGTGGCGGGGCGACCCCTTAAACCTCTACGCCATCCATGCACTCAAATATTATATTTAAATTTGAAATTAAACAAAAATTTTCGTCGGGCAACTCATCTAAATAAATCCGATTGAAAAACTTTCAGGCTCTGTCTGTTAAGCATTACAGATCACAAAGATTTCAAATTCTTAGTAGGTACTCAATCGAAAAACTTTTCCCTTTAAAACCATCGAATATTCTCTAAAATTTCTTCAAAATAATTATTATCAGCTGAATCGGTAAAACGTGTATTGTGAGAGTTTTCAGCTTAATACAAGTTGATTAAACTTGTCCGAAGATTTGAAGACTTTGACGCTGTCTTAGTTAGATCTATCTCTGATTTATTTCACTCCTAACTAGATATTGCCCCCGCGGGTTCGCTTGCGTTAATCTCGATTATATCAATAAATTTCTATCCCTTGAGTACATTAATTTTTTCAGATAAAGGGTACCCTATCTCCTTTTTTGTACCCCTGACTATGTGTATGCGAAATTTCATGATGATCGGTCGAGTAGTTATGGCATAGAAGCGTAATTTACAAACCATCAAAATCAATTTCGCATTTATAATATTAGTTAGGATTACAAGTCTAAAAGATGTTTACTTAGAAACTTCAAAAATATATTGTCAAATATATTTATCATATTATTTGCGATCTTTTATAGAAAATCACTTCGTTTTCCTTTTATTTTTACTTATTACTAGTTTTTACCCGCTGCTTCGCTCGGTCGGGAAGACTACTTTTCTCTGGATGAAAGTTATCCTATGGTCTTTTCTATACCCTTGACAACGTGTATGTGAAAATGATGATCGGTCGAGTAGTTCAGGTGTGAAAGCGTAACGAACAAACTCACATTCGCATTTTTAATATTAAGGTAGGATTATAAGTTTGGTTTAAAATTTGATTAACTTATTAAAACATGGAATATCATTATCCTTTTTATCTCTTTACCTGTCTCTTTGCTCTTTACCGTTGAATTTCTGGCTCATGAATCCGTAATTATTTAGTGCATTAACATTTATATGAGTTTGTAACGCGTGGATTACACATTCGTTTTAAAGTTTCAGCCATTTTAAAATAGGATTAAATATAATGATCAGCAAAAATACTAATTGCGCAGCAAAATATGCTTACTAAAATATATCATAATGAGCACCTATACGCCTCAAATCACTGCATTCCGTCTCGGAAGGGTTAGGTTATGTTAGGTTCCTTCTTAAACCCACCCAAAAATAGGAGCTCCGCGAAGCGGGGCGCCGTCGACTTAGTTGGTAAGCATATTTTGCTGATCAATTTTTTTTTGCTGCACAATTAGTATTTTTTTGTTGTGCAGTTAAATACTACCCTTTTAAAATATGTCACCTGATGCGTTAATAGAACGAAATTGCTTATGGTCAAAATTATATTTAAACGCCAATAGGCCAAATATGTCAGTATTTTTGGTCAGTCATAATTTTATAATATAATACCTTTTACCCAAGTCTTCGCTCGCTTGGGACCAGTACTTTTTATCTGGATGAAAGGCACTATGTTATTTTCTGTACTCCTGACGACGAGTATATCATAATGGTCGGTTGCGCAGTTAAGGTTAAAAGCGTAACAACTAAAAAAATAAACAAGCTCACATTCGCGTTTATAATACTATAGTTAGGATAACAGACATTTAACCTGCAGTGTTTTAGATCCATCGTAATATGGACCACGCACAATTCCTGACTCGGTGTTGTTGCTGAGAATTGCCACACTCATACCTCCCAAAAACCTCAGAACAATCTGCCCTACCATGTTTATACGACCAAAATCTCTCGAAGTTATGCTACGAGATTGCTTATTCATTTTCCTTGTCAACAGCCACGGCACTCGATGCGCGGGTGAAGTAGCAGCGGCACGAGACAATGGCGTCTGTGGTGTGGGAGTCGCCTATCACTCCAAGGTTGCCGGTAAGTCAGTGTATTTTTTTCATTATGTCATTATCTATAAACGGATTGTAAGTTATATTGTCTTACGTTTACGTGAATGTTATACATTAAAATAAACTACTTTATACGGATTCTTTCGCGGTTTATTTAAAAACTACTAACCTCCTCCTTTTTTGAAGTCGGTTAAAATTCATATTTTAACCGACTTCAAAAAAGGACTGCCTCCGTGGCGCAGCGGTAGTGAATTCGACTGCTGTGCATGAGGTCTCGAGTTCGAATCCCGGGTCGGGTCAAGAAAAGTTATTGGTTTTTCTGTTAAGAAATCTCAATAGCAGCCTGGAGTTAGGAAGTTGGCGGTGTTAGACACCCTGTGCCTCGGAAAGCACGTAAAGCCATTGGTCCTGCGCCTGATCTATCTCCGGTCGTGTCGGATTCCCGTCCCGAAATTCGGTCTGGAGGATATTATAAAATATAAATACTAAAACTATTAAACTACTACTGCTATTAAAATATAATAGTAGTCAAGTTAGTGGTAATAGTAGTTTATGTTTCCATAATTAACGAAACGTAGGTAGTGATTTCAAATATAGTAAAATCCGTATGTGTAGATTAATTTCAACGGACTATATGTATTCCCTTCCTTTCGCTTTAATGTGAACGAGAGTAAACGTATTCTATGCAACCAAAAGTATTGGCAGGCCACGGGCGATTGCTAACATCATGCGTATACTTTTTAAAACTCTAAACTCAAACATGACCATTTTAGGTCGTAATAAAACCAACGAGCCAAAATTTCCAAAAGCAAAATGAAAACTGTGGCCTTCTGTTTCTATTCAAACAAAGCCATGACAAACGGGGAGAAAAATTACAAAAACCTTACTAAATGACTAACTTCGGTCCAAGTATTTCTAAGTTTAACAGCTTCGTGGTATATATCGACGGATCTGTCTGAACTTCCAGGAATTCACTTCGATCCTAAAGTCGGCAGAATTGTAATTGAGTTTGGAAAATTCTGTTATAACTCCGGATTGGAATTGTGGCGCATGATTCGGCGGTGGCCTTCCGTAATATTATTGGAGGCAATCAGGGAAATGAAATTACATTTCTACCCTTGAAAAAATAACGTGACGGGTATAACCTTTTATTGGAAAAGATAACTTTCTTTTGGTGAGTACGCTTATGTTTTTGATTACACTACATGCAATTTGAGAGTTAATGAAGATGTTTGTAGGTTTGTTACTCAATCACGCGAAAACCGTTGAACCGATTTAGATAAAACTTGGCACAAGGATGGATTGAGTCTTGTATTAAAACGTAAAATGCTTTCATCCCGTTATGAGCCACCATGAGATTCAGAAGCTAATATTTAACAAGACAATGTAACACAGTGATATTGAATAACAACCGAATCACATGCATTGCAAATGTACAATTTTATTTATTCCCTACGGCTTGAATATTGCATGAAATCGATTCAACTTCACTAGCTGCTGCAGGAAAATATCTAATATTTGCTGCATGGACCAAAGAAGTATTAGATTTAGTATGCTGTAATTTTGTTCCAAAAACTTAAACTTAAGATTCACGAGCTTAATTAACTTGAGAAAGACTTGAAATAACAATGTGCAAAGTGTCTTTAGAGATGTCCAACAATAACTTAAATGGTTATTTTAACTTATTTTATTTAATTAATTTGAATATTACATTTGTGCTCAAGGATTGCAAGAATACCTCGAAAACGTATTTTTTTTGCCAAATCTTTAAGAAGTATGATGTTTTGTGAATTTGAAATACTACTAATAGATATAAAAATAGTAAAGAAAATTTGTGGTATTTAAATAGCAGTTTCGAGTTTGTGTATACATGGTGTTACTTAAATGTTTGTGAAGTTCTAGTTAGGTTAAATGCTAGACTAAGCTTTAACTTTGTAATAAGTATATAAGCAACCTCTATATGTATATAATAAAATCTAAGTGTATATATATTATGTAAAACATTAGACTCTAATATATCCTATTTTAAATATAATTTATTTTTAGACGTTCCTTTTCGATAATGAGCGGCATTTTAATATAAACCCGTAATTTAAGACGAAATTGGTTATTAATTCAGGCCATACCCTTGAACGTTGTAATAGCAAGATATTTCTCATTACACGCAAGGCGGGATCACAAATAACTTGGTTATTTTCGTTAGAGGCCGCGTCCACAATCACGCCCAAACACAAACATAATAAGCCGGTGTCGTAATCTTGAGGATGGCCTTTATAGCACTGAGGGAATCGTCCACTTGCCCTTTTGGGTCGCCTCGTCTAATCTTTGACTGAGCTATCACTGACACTCAAACTGTTGTGGGTTATGAGATAAGATTGAAGTGGGATGTAGGTTGTTTAAGTTTGATGTTTACTGTGGCTGCGGGTAGATTTAGTGGTCAAGACGCTGTGCAGGATATAAGAGAGTCAACACGAGATAAAAAAGGTGTGATTTAAATTTATGCATCTAGACCACAAGGTAAGTAAAAAATTGTTACGCAAAAAGCCCTGCTCGTATGGCTAAAACAAAACACAAAACTTTCTTTTATCCGGTGAAGTCAAATTCTGTTGTCCCGTATTGTTTTACTGAGATAAAGTTGAAGAATGTGAGTGCCATCGATAGTAATGGAGGTTCTTTTTTACTCGTAACGTGAGAAGTTTGTAAATATTTCTTTATCCCTGAAAGATCAGCTACGGACGGGCGATATTTCAGAGATATGAAATTCGAAGAGCTTTGAGGGTGATGTTTATATAAACGCAATAAAACCTTGGTTCAAGTTATGTTTCTGTAGATTTATTACAATGTTAGAATTAAATGATAGGTTTTTATAATTTTGTGCAAAATAAAATAATGTTATAAAGTTGTTGTGTACTAGTTGTTGTTATTTGTAAATTCTGGAAACTTAAACGGATTGTAACAATTCTTTCACTTATAGAAAGCTACATATATTATCATTGTGAATCATCGGCTGTGTATTAACGAAACTACGGCGCGTATGTATTCTCTCTGTAATTGATTTTATAAATGCAAGACTAGCTCCCAGCTCACTGACTGGTTTTACGTTTTTATGGTTGTATCACTAAACTGATTTTTATAAAATATGCTAGGACTTAGCTCGAATGCTAGGGAAAGACAGGCTTGTATTTAAGTCATGAACAAACTGACAAGTTAGTAATAGTGAAATATTAAAAGCCAGCTGTTTTCGACGCAGCTTCATTATTTGTTATTAAGTTATTCTTTTGAAGTGTATTCCCTCGTTAAAAGTTGCCATGTACTCGTAGTTTGCTACTCATTACTTCATCTGTCTCTCTTACAACTTCCCGTAGCTTTCTTTTAATATGATGTAGTAGTAGTATTGTTTTATTGGGTTTTGCTGTTAAATTCCTGGTAGTAGCACGGAGTCTGGTACTATACCCAGTAGACGGTAACAGGCTTGGCCCCTATTACATGGGATCTTAAACTATAAATGGCGAAATGTGATAGTAATACATCTCTAGGTATCCTTTCATGGATATAGTGAGGCGTAAGACTTTGTATACAGTTAATTATCGCTGACTTTAATGGTGCAGGGCAACATTGTGAGGACACCATGCCGAATTTCTTACGATGTTTGTCTAATAACATATAACGTTTTGGAAGATGTGTGAGATGTGCTAAATATTGGTTTACGACATAACCCTTCTCATACCGAGTAGGCACTCGAGAGACAGTTTATGAACAAGGTAGTTTTGACTTCACAGATGGTGGTTTGTGTTCGTCTCGCCACTGCCACTGCGCAGTGTTGTGGGTTCGAATCGCACATGGGTCAAAAATTTGTGTGATCCACAAATGTTTGTTCCGTGTTGGATGTTCTTTATGTCCGTTGTTTGAATGTTTGTAAAGTCCCCGGTGATACAGGAATTATTGCTGGTGCGGGAATTGAAAAAAGAAGAGAAAAAGAGATTAAATATAATGACCACCAAAAATACTAATTGCACAGCAAAATATGTTTACTAAAATACATCACAACGAGCACCTATATGCCTCAAATCACTGCATTCCGACTCGGAAGGGTTAGGTTATGTTAGGTTCCTTCTTAAACCCACCCAAAAATAGTCGACTTAGTTTGATCTCTTTAAAATATTTTAGTAAGCATATTTTGCTGTGCAATTAGTATTTTTGGTGGAACAAAGGCAAAAAATTGTGGAACAGTTAAATACTACCCAGAGAAAAATTATAGAATAATATTATTATATACTTAGATAGGTATCGATATATGGCACCGTGTTTCTGTGGGTTGCTCGGTATTGTATTAATTCCATTAACGTTTATTTTTAAGCTGCCTTTTCTTCCGATTTTTTTTTTTTTATTTTAAATCCTATGCCGTAAAAATATGATGATGTGATTAACATAAAATATACATTACGGAAACGGACTTTTATGTAGCACAATAAAAATGACATACGGACTTTTATATTTAACGTTCCGGACGCTTTGAGACTTAATGTAATTGTTCCTATTTTCTCTTGTGAGTGCTACCCACTTTAGGAAAATGACGGTGCACTTGAAATTCATTCGACAGAAGCCAGAAAAATATTCGATATTATGCTTCAAGCGAAATAACGGGAGCTCTGAAAGAACTCTAAGGCAGCCTACTTGAAATAAAAATATGACATGTTCATTTTTTATGCATATTTTATTGCAACACAGGCAGGGGGCAACAAGCCTACATCTTGCTTACTTTATAGAGTCATCACTTTGTGAAAAGAAATACAAATGTTTAACTTTTGATGCACTTATAAACTCTGAAAGAAATAGGTAATGAAATCGAATGTAAAATTCGATAATAAAGATTATTATTATTATTATCAATGGCTACGAGTGGAAGCTACAACTAGCCATTGGTGGCTTTCGACTATTACTTGCATCTACAAGCTTGCTGTTGCTACCAATTGCAGCTGCTAGTTACTTAGTGTGCGGCAGTACTTATTTCATTAATGTGGCAAGCCTCACAAGTGGTAACTTTATAATTTTCTAGTTCATACACAGCTTCGACTCTAGACGAAGTCTCGTAGGTATATATTGAATTTTCTTATGGTACTAACACTGGACGTTCGAGTGGACACTTCCGAGCCACAAGCTGTGATAGATTTCACCCTGATTTCAATATGGTCGCAGTAATTTTGTTACTTTATATGCATATGAGTAGATGCTCGTATTTTGCCATACCTGCAATAAGAGGCTAACATTAACATGTTTTAACCATTGTTAATATCTGTTAATTATTAGCTTCAATGTGTACAATTCCTTAGCAGTTATATGGTATAACTAGCTGTTACCTGCGACTTCGTCCGTGTATATTTTAACTAAAAAGTGTTTGTCTCCGCGGAACCCTATTTTTTTCTAAAATCAAAGTAGCCTAAGTTACTCCTTATAACATCAGCTATCTGCCAGTGAAAGTCTCGTCAAAATCGGTTCAGCCGTTTCGGAGATTAGCCGAAACAAACAGACAGACAGACAAACAAAAATTTAAAAAATATATATTTTCGTATAGGTACCTTATATACTTTCATATTCATCATTAGATAAAAAGCTGTTATTTTGACATTGCAAACAGACACTTCAATTTTATTTATTTGTATAGATAGTTGCAGCTCATTAATTAGTTTGTAAAATAAGCAGTATTGTAAAATTGACGATTAAAAATAGTGGTCGTAAGTTGCTTTCCTGTTGGTTCTCTTACTTTGCTGAACTTGCCAACAGGTAAATGTAAATTCATAGATTTTAGTGTAACTTTGACGTTCATAGGTGTAACGTACTTTACGGCCTAAGTAAATAAATATGTTTTAATTTTGATTGGGTCGCTTCGATTTAGGAATTCACTGCTTATTACTATGTCACGTGGTATCTTTGTACCAGATACACACACATGCATAATATTTTATGTTCGATACACATACAACAAAATTGATGTAGTAATTTAAGTTCCACATTGTTTGTTAACCAACAACAATGACTATGAATACTATTTCTCTAATGGAAATTCAATTCTAGTCTATTCTAGCATGCACCGAGTATATTCATAGTTTTATAATAATGTAGGTAGTTAGATTATATCGAACGCTATAACAGCCACGCCGTTTATTTAAAAGTATACGTAAATAGCGTAAGTTAATGGACTAGAAATATGATTATTTTATTTTTATACTCAGTCACTTGTATTAAAAATAAAGTATACAAAATACGGTCACGTTTACGCCAGTATCAGTTTGAGCTTTTCTTTGTGTCGTTAGTAAGAGCCTAGGAGCAGTTTCCGAAAATAAAAACTGTTAATGGGTTTTCTGGTAAGAAAATTTCAGTAGCAGCACGGTGTCTACTATCGTACCCTGTAGTCGGAAAAACGCTTGCTCTCTATTTCGTGATCCTTAAAACTATATCAAAGTATAATCATGAATTAGAACAATATGTAAAACAGTAAACACATACTTTTGTATAAAATGTATCAAAAAGAGTACTAAAATAAAAGTAAAACAGAAACGTGATATGGCATAGTGGCCTCGACATTGCCATTGCGCCAAGTGTGGCAATGCCGAGGCCATGAGTACAAATAATAGTGTGTTTCATAAATAGTTTTCCGAGTTTGGGTGGTCGGTTGTTTGGCAGTTTGTAAAGTTACTTTGCAAAAGGTAATCCAAGTGCCTTTAAAAACCAAAGACCGGCGGTAGATTTCGCGTTAGACACTTAGTCAGCATATTATATTTTCATATAAAATTAATTTATTGTTTTTCTAGTAATAAAAGTATTCTAATTAAATGTTTGACGTAGTTTAAAGCAGAATTTAAGTATTACTTTTTATTATAAAATAGTATCAAAATATATTATGTAAATAGCTCATTTATATTAAAATTAAAAAAAAACAGCTTTATTTTCTTAACAATATGGTTCACATGTAACCTTTTCAAAAATGCAAAGCGTTCTCATTTTAAATTTAAATTTTGGGTAACAACGGTCAGTGCTTTAGCTGATGTGAAAGGTCGGTACTACGAGGTACAAAAATGTGGCAATCATACGGTCCATCGGGCCGCGTATAATATGGTACGTACTTCGCGACTACGGACACGTGCGCAGATATACTGGGGTTATTTAACGCCTAGAACGTAATCATCTTGGGATTATTGTGAAAGGAGTACAGGGATAACCTTTTGGTGTAAGTTCGTCTATAGGGTTGCCTTCGTACAATATTTTATACACAAGAGCATAGCAATCAAAATAAATATTTTTGTGAAAATGCTATCAAAACTGGTTGCACAATAAAGAAGTTATTATTTTAAATATACCTAGATGTAAGCAAAACAGACAGATGAATTTAATAGCGGATACGACACAACTTGTATTTTAGAGTTTGGGAATTTGACTTACAATTTTAAAGTTTTGGGTAACGTAAATATTTTACTATGCAAATGAAGTCAACTATCCCTTATCATAATACTGTATTATAATATTATTATGATTTAATGAATATTCATAGAGCTATTATGATATAATACATTGTTTAGTCTATTGTGGGAGCGTAAAGAGCAGAAATTACCTTGTAGAGATCGTTGAGATACCACTCTGAGATCTAAGGTCAATCAGATAACATACCCGGTAAACGGCAATATACTCGCCTCTTATTAAAAATCATAATCCCAACTGGAAAATGTGGGCATAATATACGTCCTTCTATCCCTTCAGGAATATAATATAGACGTGAGGCTATCTTTACTAATATTATAAAGCTGAAGAGTTTGTTTGTTTGTTTGAACGCGCTAATCTCATGAACTAATGGTTCGATTAAAAAAATTATTTTAGTGTTGGATAGCCTATTTATCGAGGAAGGCTATAGGCTATATAACATCAATCTACGACCCACGGGGGCGGCGCAGTAACGATAAACGCGGGTGAAACCGCACAGTTTACAATAACTTTGGATTATCCGAAAAGTTTTATTCGGCGATAAATTATACACATTTAGAAAATAAATTTATACTAATAAAGTATCCCAAGGCACGAACCTCTGTGTTTCCGTTTTAAATGTGCGTGTTAAATAGTTAATTAATTATTTAACCAAACATTTTAACTGTTAAGAAATACATCGTGTCTAAGCCTAAAACTGTAAGTTTTCCAAAATGTTTCGTAGATATGAGATATCTACTTAACTATACAGCAGACCCTTCCCATTCTAAGAAGAGGTCTGTCACATTGTTAGTCTCGAAAAACATTGTAACAGTTTTAAACAGAAGCGATATCCTGATTAATATTATAAATGCAAATGTCAGATTGTTTGCTACACTTTCACGACCAACCATCATGAAGTTTCGGATACTCGTTGTCAGTGCAATAGAAAAGGACCTTTCACCTAGAAAAAGTAATGTTTCTACATTCACGAGAGTAAAGTCGCGCGCAAAATTTAGTTATTATTATATTAAAGACAGCTATTGATTTTCGGAAACGGATTCTTTGCCCATTTTGGGTAATGTTTATCGCCACTAGATGTGCCCGCGGTTTCACCCGCGTTTATGATTACCCACATGGGTCGTGGCGTGATATTATATAGCCTGTAACCTTCCTCGATAAATAAGCTATCTAACAATAAAATATTTTTTTAATTCGGACCATTAGTTCATGAGATTACCGCGATCAACCAAACAAACAAATAAACAAACAAACTCTTCAGCTTTATAATATTAGTATAGATAAATATAATATGTAAGTCTAAATATATACCTACTGTTTATATAGCACTCAGCATAAACCCAAATCAGCTAATATCAAATTGATTACCTTACAAAAAGCCGCTGTTAAACTACATGAGTGAGATAAACAGATGCATTACCGTTATCAGGCATTTCCTCAATATGCCGCATTACAGCTTATTTGATAAGGCTTTGCGGCAACCCTGCCCGATTGCTAGCTTAACCGCCCTTTGTGATATAAATTGGAAATTATATCTGTTCAAACAGTTTTTATATTAGAAAATATTTTTAGATTTGTCAACGGAAAATGAATTTGTATTATTGCGTATTTCGAATTGAATTTATCAAAGGATTTAAATGTAAGTAGGTATTCAAGGTTGGAGTGAATTGTTGTGCTCTATAAAAGGACTGTGTAGTACTTAAAAGTAATTAGTTTTATTTGTCTTGTCTAGTTTCGTTTTATTAAGAAACTTCTTTAAACGGTGCTTCAGTTAAGAGATCTTAGTAAATCTTTTAAAACGTTGTTTGTTTTGAACTTTATACTATTTTAATCAAGTATTTGTTTTTTAATGTCAACTTGCTCATTTGACAAAGACATAGTAAGATGTTAGCTAATATAATCACAGAGACTTAGGCTCGATTTATTGATTTATCAATCACTAGTTTTTGCCCGCAGCGTCACTCGCTCGGCAACAATACTTTTCTGGATGTAAAGTGCTCTAAGTCCTTTTCTGTTCCGTTAACAATGTGTATACCAATTTTTTTTTTATGCAACTGATGTGGCAACCAAGCATACGGCCCACCTGGTGGTAAGTGGTCACCTTAGCCTATGGACGCCTGCAACACCAGAGGCATCACTTGCGCGTTGCCGACTCTTTAGGAAAGGAAGTGGGAAGGAGAAGAAGCGGGAAGAGGGAAAGAAGGTGATTGGGCCTCCGGCACTCTCAATCACCGAACGAAACACAACAGTAGGAATACTGCTATTTTACGTCGATATTCTGTGAGGGGGTAGTCCTTCCCCGGTCGAGCCGGCCCATTCATGCGGAAATCGGCAAGGCTCTAATACACTTACGGTTGATTGTAAGGTCCTGATTTTGATGATCAGCCAACGTAACAAAGAATATTTTGTATTACGAAATTATTATTTCGTCACCCCGGTGAGTCCGACATAACCCCTCCGCCCCCCGCGGAGAGGTGTACGTCAATGCATTCCACCAAGTAAAAAAAAAAGGCTGTCACGACCCGACGATTGATATTGGGAACTTCTATATTATATACTAACACGTGGGATAAACTTCGCTTGCGCATTTCAAAAATGTACGGCTAGGTATGTAATTGATTACAGCGCCGTGTCTTGACATTTGTCCTTTGACACTTAGTCCTCTGTGTGAAGTCACTGTATATAATATAAGATTCTCTCCTCTACAGAGCCTTAACCAGTATAATGGATTGCAACTCGGGAAAAGATGCTGAATGGTTGACCTTTAAACGCCGCTCTTTAGTTATTTTTTTTTTCATTTTTGTTACTTAGTATTTATGGTTAGCTCCCTAGTGACCGGGGCTGTCTAATACGCTGCCTGTGACTAAGAATACTACCTTGTTCAAAACCACATATAAAATTCCTTTGCCTTCTATTGAATTGAAGTGCCGATTTGGAAACAGCATTAAACTTGCGATCGCCACGACTTGGGTTAATGGGTCTAATCCACCTAGTTACGTTGGGTATTGGACCTATTGTACTACTGATATAAACACAGCTTATACACTAATTAAACAAAGCTAAATAAGTTAATACCAGTTATTAGTATTAAATTTTATAGTAATTAAAAAAATATATTTTTTAATTACTGTTGGCCACAGACTACTCCTAATTTGCGGTCACAGTCTTTTGCATTTCGCACCTAGATGCTTTATTACGTTTGAATTCATTAAAGTTAGATAAGGTTCATCTGTAGTGTTTCTTCTGCATCTTCGACTACATGTACTAAAGCACAATAGTTGAACTTTGTCCATCGACTTCGATAAACACGATCGTTATGACGAGGAAAGTCACAACAAAAATTTAAATATCATAATTAAAAGCCACGCATAACCTTAAAAGTTATAAGAATAAAATCTTAGGTTTGTAACAAAGCAAAATTTTTCTTCTAGGTATCAGGATGTTGGACCAGCCCTATATGACAGACCTAATTGAAGCCAACTCTATGGGGCACGAGCCACATAAAATCCACATATACAGCGCGTCTTGGGGCCCTACAGATGATGGCAGAACAGTGGACGGACCAAGAAACGCCACCATGAGAGCTATTGTTCGAGGAGTTAATGAGGTAAGTCTAAAGAGAACCCTCAGGTTGTACTGCATTTTTTTTACTAACTATAAGCAAAGGATATATGTAAGCAAAAGCAAAAGACCGGTACAGATGGAGGGAATTAGTCGATGAGAAAGTGATTCAGCGGGAGAGTCACGACCCTCAGTAAAGAGGAATACGACGCGAGGAGGAGGAAGCAAAGGATAAAAGATTTAATACCGGCAGCAGATTTATGCCCAGGACCTGAGAGCAGTCCATGAGCGACGGTTAAAACTACCACAACTGGGCAGCTAACTAATTTTTTCACTGCGTGTGGCATTAAAAAAATAACTATGACTTAATATTACATGCTAAGAAATAAATGTGACTTATAATTCGGTTGCTGCATCTTTATAATGCTTGCTAGCGAAGGCCATCGTTTTTGTTACTATACTAGCTACGCTCCGCGGTTTCACCCACGCTTATTATTACTGCTGGGCTTACGTAGCCCGTAGCGTGATGTTACATTTGGATAAAGTAGCTTTTAATGGAGAAAGCATTATTCAAATCGGTTTAATTGTTTCAGAGTTTATCTATTACAAACAAACAAAACAAATATTTTCTCTTTTTAGCATTAGTATGGATTATTTAGATTACTACTGAAGTTTATAGTGTCATACTTAATATAATGCTAGACAACGGGTCTTACTGGCGATAAAGTATTTAAAAGGTAATAAATAGCTATTGATTGCCCGACGTTTCGACCGACTTGCATCGATCGTGGTCACGGGTTGATTGATGTGAGCTCAGCGGCGCCTTCGTGAAGTGCGGGTTTCGGCAACTACCCTCGCTTGGACACTATTATTTATATTCGCACTGTCGGTATTCTAACATTATATTAAGTACTAGCTGCTACCTGCGATTTCGTCCGCGTAGATTTTAACAAAAATTGTTTGTCTCCGCGGAAACCTAATTTTTTTCTAAAATCAAAGTAGCCTAAATTACTCCTTATAATATCAGCTATCTGCCACTGAAAGTCCCGTCAAAATCGGTTAAGCTGTTTCGGAGATTACCCGGAACAAACAGACAGACAGAAAGACAACAATTTTAAAAATAGATGTTTTCGTATAGATACCTTATATATGCATTAGATAAAAAGCTGTTATTTTGACATGACAAACAGTCACTTTAATTTTATTTATTTGTATAGATGTGTAAAAATCGCGATAGTCTAAAAACTTTTATGGTGTCAGTTATATTCTTTATACATAATATATCATTTAAATTGATAAAACAAAATTATATAAACTGTTTTTTTTTAAATCTTGCCAAAATGAAAACTAGTGCAATTTAAGAAATGTTATACTAAAGTGTTATTTTTTACTTAGAAGGTTTCTTACTCTTACTATTCATTCTAGACCATTCTATTCTAGACTATTCATGTAGGTAAAGAAAAATGGCGCTAAAGTAGTTTCATACTTTTCAATTTTAAACAGGAAATGGTACTAAATAAATTATTTTTAAAAGCATTTTATGTTTAAATGAGCGCTGCTGTACATAGACTTCATTTTGAAACGAAACTATTTTTCTTGATGCCTGTTTTAATGTCTGCAAATGTAAATACTTTTTTAAATCCTTTTCTGTGCGCTCTCTGAGATAAAATAAAAATAATTGCGTATTTAGATGCAAAATGCACAATTTTAAATCCGACCAGGAAATATCCAAAGGATATTAAGAGTAGTCGGCTTTTATAGCAGAATAGAGGCTAGGCATCTAGCCTATGTATGCCTTGAAGATCTATTGAGATAAAACCGCTCACCAACATCTAGAGTTGCGCAAATTCAGTACCTAATTTGGATCTAAACTGTCGATGGCTTGCAGCAGCCGTAGTCTCTTATTAGAGAGTAATTAACCAACCCCATTAATTGGCTAATACAACACGGCTCTGCTGAGATGCTAGTTAATCAAAGCTCTAAGCAAAACAGAAAATCGTTTTACAGGAGTGCTCTCGATAAACATTCGGTTTTGAGTTGTGATGTTGTCTAAACATCGTGCAATCGTACTATCTGTTTGAAGGAAGCTTGTTAAGGATCGCTTTAGCAAATAACTCTTGAGAATACTATCATTAATAGACTGTGTTTGACTGTGCTTGGTTGTAAGTTTACATTTATTAGACTACACATGTTGCCTCAAACCAATTAACATTAATTGCCTCTCGATTTTGAGTTGTTTGATTTCAACACTTACAATGATTTCATCGTTTATTAAGGTGCAGTTTAAATAAAATTGTTGCAACAAAATTGACAGTTATCGTGGCTCAAGCGCAAGCTGCTATTACTGTCACTTGACAGTAATGACAGCTATCAAATGTGACAGTAATGACAACTTTTGACAGTAATGATAGCTGTAATTTAAGCATGTCAAACGCTAACGGAAGGCGGAAGACCGAATGTTGTGGCGTAAAATGGGAGAGGCTTATGTCCAGCATTGGACTGCGGTGGGCTGATTGATTGATTGATTGAAACTTTAACTTTATTTCGTTACTTCTTCCTAGCAAGTTTACTATTAAACGTACTGCGTGTTATATTTCATGTTACAAAGCTAAGGAAGAAAAGATTCTGCGCTGGACAACATTACCTGTATATACATGCCACAACACGCGATGTCGTTAAATAATGTTTTTGGATTTATGTCAAGATTTTTTTAGTAGCAGCCCGTAGCTAGCAAGTATACCTCGCAAAGCACGTAGTTGCTAGTCGTTAGTCAAGTCGCCAATCGGAATATGAATATTATTTTATAGAATCGGTTGTGTTTGCTCACACCCTTATACACAAGTACCTAGAACCTCTATTGCGCAGATGGTCAATACGTAACGATTGGCCGTCATGACTGAAGTTTGATTAGAAGGACCATTATTATTTTTCTTCGCATGTCAATATAAATACAGATTTTCAGATCATTCTGCTAGCTGTCCCCGCGGTTTTACTCACATTTATGCTGCTATGCGCCGTAGTTTGTAGCGTGACGTTATAACCTACAACCTTCCTCAAGAATTAGGCTGTCAAATGTAAAAATAATTTTTAAACTCGACTGGTAGTTCCAGCGAATAGCGCTTTAAAATACATACTCTTCAGCTTTATTACATTAGTAAAATATAAGGATAAAACGAAAAGTATTTTCCAGCTGCGTTCATTTTACCACTAACACTTTTAGCGGTACGGAGTTAACGAAATTATACCACTGCCGTCCGTCTGCAATCGTTACTGTCCGAAAATAGCCGGCCATGTTGTGTAGAAATAAATGTGAGCCTCATTTTACATGTTAAAATATTCATGACCTTATGCACTGCGGTCGCATACATACATCATTGCATACATACATCATTGCATACATATTTATATCTATACTAATATTATAAAGCTGAAGATTTCGTTTGGTTGAACGCGCTAATCTCAGGAATTACTGGTTCGTATTGAAAAATTATTTTAGTGTTGGATAGCCTATTTATCGAGAAAGGCTATAGGCTATATAATATTACGCTACAACTCACGAGAGGGGCGCAGTAACCATAAATGGGAGTGAAACCGCGGGCACATCTAGTATTTTAATATTTCACGTGGAAGTGCACTTTGATTGGTTTTAATACAACGCAAACCAAGCGATGTTGTCATAATAAAGGGTTGTAATTTATACATGATAACTTATAAAGCAGGAGTGTATTACGCTCACTTTCATCAGCTATGGTTTAGGTCTGCACGAATGACGGTTTAAGTGGTCGCCTTACCGCTGCTGCCGCGCCGAATATTCGATACCCACACCAGACGAAAAGTGTTTTTTTTAAATATTTTTTTTTAATTGCCATTGTTGGCAGACGAGCAAGTGGCCCACCTGATGGAAAGTGGTAACCGCTGCTCATGGACTTCAGCAATGTCAGGACACAGCAAAGCCGCTGCCTACCGTGAAAGAAGAACTCTCTTTAAACCTAGTTTGAAGAAGGACATATCATAGCGCTCGGGCAACACCGAAGCTGGCAGTTCATTCCAGACTCATTACAAATAGTTGTTTCGAGTCTGGGTGTTTTTTGTTGCTGGGATGATTACAATGTACACATGAGTTATAGGTATAACTCATGTGTACATTGTAACAAAAACAAAAAAACAATTTTTGTTTTTGTTTTTTTAAAAGAATATTAAAGTTCCATAAGAGCAAATGTATTGCCCTCTTACCGAAGCAGTACCAGACTCTACTGCTACGAAAAATGTATTGATAGAAAAAGACAATGACTTGTTGCCAGGGAATTGAACCTGAGACCTCATGCATACAAGTTACATTCGCTAATTACGCTTACGCTTCCGTGGCATGTAAAATTTATTTATATTTACCCGGTGAGCAGCGTTGCCGAATGTTCCTTTACCATTTCTATTTTACGATTCCATCTTAAATTTTGCCAATTCTAACGGCTTACCTTAAGGCGAGGCACAAAAACATTTAACTTTTTTGTTATATAAAAATGCATTACATTTTTTTTGTATAAAAATATTTTCAATATTTTTCTATAAATATATTTACCATTTTTGTTTTGTAGTCAAGATAAACAGTTAGATCAACAGATCCTAACTCATTTTAATAAACCTTACTACAATGAAAAAAAATAACGACCTGATTCAGGCAATTTCCTGTGCCCGCACCGAAGTTACAAGTCTGCCAGACTTTATTATATATTTTTTTATTTAAACTTTGTTGAACGTTCGCTATTTTTATACTGACGCTACAAATCTCGACATCTAACATTCATAATGAATATAACCTTAGTGAAGTAAGGTCAGCATAATAACAAAGTTTTACTTTTTAAAAATAGATAATGCCGTGCTGATCCTTGTCACGCTACAGGCTTTATAAATATCGAATCAACTAGTCAAAATAATACCTAGACTATATACAATTATATATTTATTATCTCTGTAACCAGACAAATTCATTTACTAGTTTCTGTCGCCGAATTTGCCCACGTGAAATACAACATGTTTCTATTATTGGGATATAAAGTGTTATATGTGTTAATCCAGGATACGGTCTATCGGTTTGCTAAATTTTATCCAAATAATCATGTGTCGAGTAATCAAATAACAAACATCTTAACATTTTCACGAACTTTTCCATTTATAAAACATTAGTTACTAGCTTTTGCCCGCGGCTTTGCTCGCGTTAATTTAGAATTTGTCAATCAATTCGGGTTGTTCTCTGCTTGTAATAATATAATTCAATCATGTTTCGAAAGACACGTGACGCCATCTATTATCATAAAAACGTTATTGTTGTTTTCCTCGGGTACAGTAATTTTTTCGGGATGAAAGGTAGCCTATGTCCGTTTCTATACACCTGACAATGTATATGCAAAATTTCAGAATGATCGGTTTAGTGGTTTAAGCGTGAAAAGCTGCTACCATGAACGCTGCTGTATCAAAGCATAGTTTAAACCACCGGATCGTGACTTAAAATTACACACAGATTCCATATGCGAAGTAGGCATTTACTTATGAGGACTTACAGGGTACTAAGCTGTAGGAGTTAACCTAAGTACTTGTAATTCATAAGGTAAATTACTAATATTCTTTATTTAATTGTTTAAAAACAAATCATTAAAGTTTTAAACGAAGGTTGAATTGCAAACAATACTTATTGAACCCGAGAAGGTCGAGGGATTGTCCCAGACTTGTAAATAATAAATTAAGATACAATTCCGAATGCTTAAGAACCAAATAATGAAAATTGACAGTGCAATTAAGCAAAAAATGTTTTCATAATAAATTACTTTCGCAGGAGCTGATTTAGTGAATAAATTTTAAAATATAATGTTAGTGCAAATAAGTATGTGTCACGTCTAATAAGCAGCAATTGTAATCTAAGAATTTAATAGATTATATAGAATTGTAATCGTAATTGAAATTTAAAATCCTTCCCGTGTGGATGCTTACGATAGATACATAGGCTAAAGACTGTATCCTTGAAGTGTAAAGCAGAATAATATTACACACCCACATTTAGACAAAATGATACAAAATAAAGTGCGAGCCCATTGACGTTTACCGAGAAAATGCCAACTCCGTGCTTGATGCCTTTCGATACAGAAACATCTAATATAATATAATATATAATATTCTATCACATACACACAACACCATCTAGCCCAAACTAAGCAGAGCTTGTACTATGGGTACTAGACAATGGATAAACATACATATATACTTTTTTTTTTTTTTTTTGTAAATACATACATATTATACATAGAAACACCCAGACCAAGACAAACATCCATGTTCATGCACACAAATGTTTGACTTGTGCTGGAATCGAACCCGCGACCTCAGGCGTGGCAGTCGGTTACACTAACCACTACATCACTGCCCGGCCTGGTAATGAACAAAAAATTTCAAGATGCCAGACCTTGCCATCTGAACTATGCATTATAATCCAGTTAGTCATATATACGACACAAAAAAGTAAGATTTAAAGCGAAAGGATTTTCACTTTTCCAGCTTTGTATTTTAAGTGTGCGATACTCAAGCTACTTCCTTATAGTCGTTTCCTCTATGACCCATTCCTTTCTAGTTGCTCAACCTTGAGTATAGCGCATGGTTGACTGTAGTAAATCTCGGTGTACACTTAAATCGTATGAGTAATAACGTACGAAATCTTAAACTTTAATACAACATAGATTCAGGCATATTAGTAGAGTACTACATGCACATTTTGTCACCAATGTTTTTAGGTTTCACGTAATAGAGGCGAGCTTATTGCTGTCAACTGAGCACATTCCCAGACTTGATGCTGTTATATATTATTGGTTGACAGAATAACTATAACTAGCGGTCGCCTAGTGGTCGAAATTCGACCATAATTGATTTAAATTTTAGGTTTGATTATTATTAAGGTTTTATTGTCTAGAACATATACATATCATTTCAATCACATTTCATTTAGATTTCGATTTATGAAGGTTATTTACTTAACTATACTCTTTAATTGACGATATTCCTAAACTTGCTCTTTGTTTTCTTTTTCTTTATTACATATAAATAGGTACGCCCAAGGTTGCCTGTAAAATATATTGCTGATATATTATATTGATATATGTACCAAACCATAGTTACGAAGAATAATACTACATCAGCCGAACAATGCCGAAATACTACGAACGCGATTCGACTGCGTGTGTCAAATGCATGGTTGTGTGCGTGTTGTTTTTTCATTAATTTAATGTATTTCAAATCCATATTTTATATAAATATTAGGATTCGCCCCTCCTTCTCCATATGAACTTTAACTGTGCCAAATTTCATATGCCTCCGACCGCGCAATTTTCTTAAAAAGTGGTACAAAGTTTTTGCTTCGCGTGTTAATATAATAATGTAAATAATAATAAGTTTATTTATCACCAAAGAATAACTGATACAGTGCACAATTTAATTATTACTAGCGGTCGTCTAGTGTTCGAAATTCGACCAACTGATATATATTATATTGATATATGTAACCATAGTTACGCGCTTCGACTGCGTGTGTCAAATGCATGGTTGTGTGCGTATAGTGTTTTTTCATTAATTTAATGTATTTATTATACATATTTTATATAAATATTAGCATTCGTCACTTCTTCTCTGTATAAACTATAAGTGTGCGAAATTTCATACTCCTCCGTCCGCCCAATTTTCGTAAAAAGGGATCCAAAGTTTTCGCTTCACGTATTAATATATAGATAATAGCGTAACTGTGTATAATTTTAGTAGGTACACTATTTAAGTCCTGTCTCTTAAACTAGGCAATAATACCTGTATTTTAAGAGACAGTAATGATGTAGTTAACTCAATCTCAACTCAACACTACCTGGACCGGTAATCAGACCCTTTACTGCATGATCGCATGCAACCTTAAGGACTAACTTATACCACGGGACTAACTAGTCTAAACTAAACTGTCACCCCTTTATAGCAACTAATCCAGAGGTGCTTGACCTTGGTGTCAGTAGCTGGCACGGGCTAAAAGCTTATACTGATCGCACGGACTTTATGCGCAAGTTACTTGTGTGGGCTTTGTGAGCAAGCTACTAGCGCGGTCTTCATGCGCAATGTACGCACGAGTTCTATGCGCAAGTTACTTGTACCGGTTTCATGCGAGTTAATTATATGGATTACTGGCGCGCACGGCTTCTGAGGCTCATTTACGATGCATACAACATGCGCTATAGCCTCAACTAGCGCATGTTACCCGTTGTACAATAGCCAGAAACACAATCAAAACATATTACGTACGTAAAGAATTATGTAGGTACATTCCATTCCTGGGACTCTTTATCAATAAAGACCGCTCCTTGCTTTTATGTTTTTAAGAACGAATAAATAGATTGCTACGGCCTACCTCTCCATATACCTGTATAGTGAATATGTTTATAGAACTCAAAGCACTAGACCTCCCGCTGTGGGCGCAGCTCTTTCGGCGAGAACTAAATAAGGTTAAACCGTTATAATCTATTATGAAAGCTCTTTATTGTAGTGATCAAAGACGAGCAGCGATAGCTCAGTGGGGAGACCAACAGACTGCAATGCAGAGGGTCTCGGGTTCGAACCCACGTCGCGCACCTCTGACTTTCGGAAGTTATATGACTTTTAGAAATTATGTGCGTATTGATTGACAATCATCGCCTGCTCCGTGCCTCGGAGATCACGTTAAGCCGTCGGTCCCGGCTGCCGCGAACATCTATGGCAGTCGTTATTGGGAGAGTGTCGACACAAAAGATCCCACTGGGTCGAAGTGTCGCCGGTCTGCACTGACTGGCCCCCACATAAGATAAGATAAGATAAGATTGTAGTGGTCGCTAAAATTTTGTGTATTAACTAAGTGCTACTACATAAATACAGGCTGATAGAAAAATACCTGCATTCCACAACAGGTCACAGCATTTACGCAAAAATCCTAACTAATATTATAAATACGAATGTGAGTTTGTTTGTTTGTTACACTTTCACGTCTTAACTACTCAATGAATCTTCATGATATTTCGCATACACCATGTCAGGGGTACAAAAAGGGACATGGGATACCTTTCATCCAAAAAAGTACTGTTACCGAGGGATTGAAAGTTGATATAGCTTGACCGTAACATTTACACGAACGCAGCCGCGTGCAAAATCTAGTGTATTTCTTAGTAAATACCGTGATCTTCTGTTTCCTAACAGTAACATTTCCGTAGTAGTTGTTAGTGGAACTTACTTATAACAAATACTTTAACCTAAAAAACTGGGCGAGTTTAATATCTACAATCTACATATGTATATATAAATAACCAAAGACAAAATCGGTTCACAAACAGACGAGAAAAAGGTAAAACTGTCAACCGATTTTCCTTTTTATTTACTAGTTATTGACGAAGCAATGTAAAAGAGAAAAAAAATTGTGTTGGAAAATGTCAATTCGTATACTTACCTTTTTGGTTGAGTTTCGACGAGTAGGCGAGATATATTTTTTTGTTAATCATAAACAAAACGGTCAGTTTATCGTAGTTATATTTTTCATCTGTCATACCTTAGTTCTACGACTTAACGCTATGGCATAAATACTCATTGCCAAAAGCAATATTATGTTTATTAGCAGAAAGTTGTAGACTGTAAATAAAAAGAGGATACAGCGCTGCTTTTATAAAAACTTAAACGTTCTACGACTCCTCTACTTAATCGAATTACGTTTTAAGGAGTTCCAGATACCTTGTTTACGGTAGAAAACGACAAAAGGCTGATTAACTGCGAACTTCTAAAGAAATAATCTCCCACCTAGTCCCAAAAATACGGGTACCCTCTTTTCACATTAAATAATCAAACGCTTTGTTATATTTAATCTAGATTTCGCCCGCGGCTTTGCTCGCGTAAATGTAGGTCAGGTTAGTAACAGAAGGTACTTTTTTCTGGATGAAGGTACGCTATGACCTTTTCTGTTTCCTTGACAACGTGTATTCGAAATATCACAATGATCAGTCGTGTAATTAAGGTGTGCGTGAAAACGGAACAAACAAACTCACATCCGCATCTATGTATAATATGTACGTATTTACAAAAAAAAAGTAAATATGTATGTTTATAATATTCTACCACATACACACAACACCAGCTAGCCCAAACTAAGCAGAGCTTGTACTATGGGTACTAGACAATGGATAAACATACATATATCCTTTTTTTTTGTAAATACATACATATTATACATAGAAACACCCAGCCCAAGACAATCATTCATGTTCATGCACACAAATGTTTGACCTGTGCGGGAATCGAACCCGCGACCTCAGGCGTGGCAGTCGGTTACACTAACCACTACGCCATCGAGGCCGACAGATCCATTGTCTAGTACCCATAGTACAAGCTCTGCTTAGTTTGGGCTAGATGATGTTGTGTATATGAATGTAGAATATTATATTATATATTATAGTATTAGTTAGGATTTTGTGCCATTGTTAAGTTAGTTCCACTCTCACCGCCTTACGTATATGACACATATTAACAACAGTTGTTTTACGCTTTCTCTAAACGTCCATTTTCTTTATCGCTACTAAAGTTATTGCAAAACATCTGAGTGCACATTTAAAACCACTTTAGTTAGAACTGTATCATTAAAAACCTTTATATAGTTCTTTTAAAGGTAGCGGCAAATCCTCTATGGGCGAGTTAAGCTTCACGACAGGTAGTTAAAAAAGATCTTAGTTGGTAGAGGTGGAAAAATCACTGGTATAAATTGAACCACCCGTCGGCTTTCATGTTACTTTATCACGTGCGTTAATGGAAGTAATCTATACTTGCCACTTGTATTTATGACTTCACCTACAAGTAGTTAATAGAAAATCGAACGGATTATATACATTTAGTTTGTTGTATAATAGTGAATGCGATTGCTGTGAATAAGGTCTCCGGTTCGACTTCTAGGTCGAGAAGTTCTTAGAAGCAACACGGAATAATGTGCCTGGTGAACGACAATAGCCTCACCCATAGGGATAAAGCCGTACGTGGGACGTAACACTTTACTTGGTGAAATGTAGGTATAAATACATTTCTGCCTACTCTTCAGAGATGTATCTATATAATTTGCATTTATGTTTATGAGATCCTAAGATTGATTACCGGTTTGTGTGCAGTTTTATTGATTTGAAATTTTGCTCAACGTTGCATTTTTATATAAGAGTATTTTATATAGGTTCCAAAACTCTCACGGACACGAAAAAAAATTGATTTTGGCACAGTGAAGCATTGTCGACATTTCCTAGTGTTATAAATATATTATTAATAGATACGTCAAATTTGACATATAAGTAGGCAATTATAATCACTATAACCTACTTTCAAATTATATCGATATACTATCGAAATAAGATAAAAAGCACTTAGCAACGAAAGTCCACGCGGTCGCATTCGCGGACAAAAGGTAGTCCATTAATAAGAGCAAATTTTCGAACGTTAAAAGGTTTGCCTGTGACGTTATATATAAATACTTATCTAGGTCGTACCCTAAGTGCTGTCAAGAAGACATACAAAGAAACGTCTAGGCCTTCCACTTATATCAGAATATATAATATACGTCATGAAGATTAAAGTGAGCAACTTGAATAAGTGACGTCAGCGCTGAAAGAGACGGCGAGCAAATACACTGAGACATGGCGTAATCATTTTTCTCTACTAATACATATATACGTCTTTATAACGTCTAAAGGGTAGGCAGTCTCTACGTAAGCCTGAACCCTACTCTATTTATAATAATTTTGTTCATATAAAACTTACGTGTGCATATGCCAAAGGGAATAGGTAGAGATATATTTCAGCCAGATTTAGCCAACTATACTTTTAGATGTCACGTAATAGGAAGCGGACTCTTTGCCGTGTATCGGCCGTATCGCCAGTAATACTATCCGACCCGGCATCAAACGCGAAACCCTACGATCATTATGTTAACATAAGCGTTAATCGTCTCAAGGGACTAACGAAGAAACCAATAGGCAGATGACACATTTTTCTTTAGTAACACAGTCTGCTAAAATTAAGGGGATTACAGAAATCGCATTTTTGTATATAAATAAATAATCGTTTAAGCCTAGGATATAATTCTTATAGAAATAGCCTGGCTAGGTAAGTACAGTCAACGATACAGTTTTATTATTAAGTCAGTATTAGCTCATCAGAAGTACTAATTACTCTCAATTTTTTAAAGCAGTCATAGTTAAAGATGTGGTTAAAGATGATATCAATGTATTTTATTCATAAAATTGTTGACAACCCCGATAGTGAATACGACTATGCATTAGGCATTAGGCCTCAATTCAATACCTGGGTCTCACGTGTCAGCGTTTTCTTGGTCTGTGTAAGAAAATAAACCTTCAGGGATTCACCAAGCTAGCGGCACAAATATTTATAAATATAAATAAATTACGTTCATTTTTCTAAATGATATGTTAATCCATGCTAAGTCCAAAAACCATACATTATAACCTGTAAGCAGATGAACCCAATTTAAAAAAATACACTTATGTACAATTTCTAGATCGCAATTACCCTTGGATATTCTTACATAAAGCTAAGAATACGTGCTTTGAAGACTCAATTCATACGTAGCCCTTTATCACATTGAGATTGTATAGCCATATTCAACTCACCCATATGAAAGGCCGCTTCTAAATTGACTCTGATTTTTCCTGAATGGATTAAACATTATTCATTTGACTTTATCGACCTTCCCTTTGAATCTTTTGTGTCGTCAAGAAATGTCACAACAATGAAAATGATACGGACCCGAATTTGATCCTTTGTTGTCAAGATATAAGGAGCGCTTTGTGGGACGTTTCCACTTATATTACATACAAGATATGTCGGCATCGTCAGGATTTATGCCGTTAGATACGAATATTATAGGCGGGTAGTTAGGTATCGAGTAATGAAAAACACACTCGCTTTAATCATCACCAGATGGCGCATTTATGACTCAATTTATATACATACATACATACTAATGACCAACTCAAACACGCACAAAACATTTAACCAAAATTCGCCATCTGTTTAGGAGTAGTTTAGTGACATACACACCAAAGAAATACATATAAAGACTAGGTAACCCGGTGGACGTCGTTCCATCAAAAATTGATAATCGGTAGTGTCAATTCTTATAAAATTTTTAGGCTGATCCTTTAGACTTTTCCCAATTTTTTTTTTATTAAATCATCCCAAAATTGGGCCCAACAAACAAACAATAATTTTTAAAAATAGATTGATCAATTTTCGAGATTTTACGAGTCTAACACAGCAATTGTATATATATATATATATTAGTCTACGAATAAAGTAAAAAGCAGACTAATACTTTATACTTTTTCACATTAATGAGTAAACTAAAGCTCGCTGTTTAAACAAGTCTTGCCCTCAGGAAAAGCGGTTCATTTCCGTCGCCGTACGACATTATTTCCTGCCGCTCAAAGTGGTTGGAGCGTTTCAGTTGAAAAACGACATCGACAGCTTTTCCTGTCTTTAATAGGACTCGAGACTTAGTTATCGGCAACTCAGATTCTAATCTGATCTTTTAAATTAAAGTCTACGCTTATAAAATGTTTCCTTGAACTTTAAAAGTATCTTTCGAAGTAGGTATGTAGAGATGGTTACTTTGAAGATTTTTAAGAGTGGACAGTACGACATGGATGTTAAAGCTTTAATATGTTAATTTAGTTGACGCGCTGATTATTAAAATCCTTTTAAAGTTATAAACATGAAAGTTTATAAAGATGTTTGGATGAATGTTACTCAAAGACATAAAGAGAAAATATATTCTGGATAGCAACAAAGGATACTTTGATACCGGTATGCGTTACCGTGGGATTCAAAAGGATAAAACCGTGGCCAGAATCTAGTTAGTAATGTATCCTCAGAATACTGGTCGTGCCTAAATATTTTGAATTAGGAACAAGCAGTATTAATCAATCTTTGTTTTGTAAAGGCTTTTATGAGCAGATTTCATGTGTTTTAAATTATTTTGTAAGCGACTTTTTGCGGCAGCGTTATATATTGTACATTATTTAAAATTATAAAACTAGCACCTACAGCACATGTATCATAATAACAAACAAATGTATTTTTTATTTAACTTGTTATTATCGTTTCTTTTTTGTAAAATAATTTAATTTTCTATCTTCTTTCTTTCTTTCTATGCCTACCTTTTTGTTTCTTTTGTTTTAAAAAAACAACTCCAGCACTAGGAATAACTCCTGTGTCGCGGGGGATCTTATAAACATTCAAACAACGGACACAAAGAATACCCAGACTTGGAACAACCATTTATGGATCACACAAATTTTTGTCGCATGTAGAACTACTTAGGTAATTTAATGGCATTTAGCTTATTACGTTAAAACATACATACATAGATTCACGAATGTTTCCCAGAGGGGTAGGCAGAGACTACGGATTTCCATTTGCTACGATCCTGACACACTTCTCTGGCTTCATTCACTTTCATCACATTCCTCATACACGCCCGTCGGTTCAAGGAGCTCTTAACCTGGCCTTTGTCCAGAACGCCTCCGATCTGATCGTTACGTTAAAACATGTAATTTTTTTATAAAATATTTAATTTAATTAAAAATATTGAAATTTTGCAGCTCATAATCTAAATTAATTAATCTTTTTTCTTACCAAATCATATGCAAAAATTGTTAACATGATATAATATGAGAAACTACGCGCAAGTTATGCCTGTATTACCATTTACTGTTTTATAGAAATGTAAATTTATTATCCTTTATTTATCATTGACACAAATATTTACATTATTGTTTTATGATTTTCTTTGTATTAAAATTGTATATTATGTTACTGTCGAAGACTATTAATAGTGACAACAACTTCGTTTCTGCTTAATTAATATAACGAGAGCTTTCCCCATACCTTGTAAAAACAATTCGTATCCATTTCCTGCCCTAATTTATTTTTAGTTAGACGTTTATGGGGTGGCTGTTATTCTATCTTATCTAAATGTTTTCTTCCTTGAAATTATACTTGTTGAATGGTTCGTTTATGTAATCTGTCTGAAAAACAAACAAACTTTACGACGAAGACTAATTTCTCGGTAGCTCGAAAATAACTTCTGTTTACACAGAAAAACATGTCCTTAAGGGATGGGAAATATAAAGGTTGGATTTACGTATTGTGATAAGATATGCGTAGACTTTAGGTGGTAATATCATAACTAATATTATATGCGAATGAGTTTGTTTATCTGTTTGTTACGCTTTCACGCCTTACCTACTTAACGGATTATCATGAAATTTCGCCTACACGTTATCAGGGCTTAAAACCTATTTACCTGACCTTATCTACTGGTACATTTTATCTAAAAAGAAACTATCGTTCTTGAGGAATAGAAATTTATTGACAATTTAATTTAATTACATTAACGCAAGCGCAGCGACGGGCAAGATCTAGTAATTATAATAATAATAATAATATATTAGAATCCATACGTAGCAATAGTACTACGCCTGCTGCGGTTTGTGCCGCTGTAGGTGTAAGCCTCCCACAGGGCCAGGTATTTTCTAATATAATATGTTAGAAAATACCTGTGATAAGTATAATAATAATATTCTATCACATAAATACACACAACACCAGCTAGCCCAAACTAAGCAGAGCTTGTACTATGGGTACTAGACAATGGATAAACATAATAATATAAGTGATGAGGTTATATTTATAACCTCATCACGTCAATTTGTCACTAAAACTAAAGAAGAATTACGATAATTGCAACTCATGAACATGGCTGTGTGTGTGTGTTTCAATCCACGCAAATAAATAAACCAGAAAGTATTTAATACACGTGATAATTAATTTTACCCGTCCTGGGTTTATGAATAGTAGAGCCTCGCTGATTTCAGCATGGAGACGGGGAAGGACTACCCTCTCGCAGAATATCGACGTGAAATAGCAGTATTCCTACTGTTGTGTTTCGTTCGGTGGGTGAGAGTGCCGGAGGCCCAATCCTTTCCCCCTTCCCGCTCCTTCTCCTTCCCACTTCCCCAACGCGCAAGTGATGCCTCTGGTGTTGCAGGCGTCCATAAGCTACGGTGACCACTTACCATCAGGTGGGCCGTATGCTAGTTTGCCACCGTAGTTTATAAAAAAGGGCTTAACGTGGCGCTTTCCAAGACACGGATAATTAGATATTTTGTAAATTAATCTGTTGTTACGGCACTGACAACGTAGTTAAACTTACGTGACGGTAAGTCGATAAATTTCCTCACTGGACATTATGTCTGTGTTTCAGTCCTTATAAACGTTGAAACAAAACATCAATCCTTACAATAACACGTTGTAAATCACATAATTTTTGAAGTCAAGACTTCTTTAAGCGCGTTGAGCACTTCTTGGGTGAACAGAAATCATAGAACTCGCGTCATCGCGTCGTCACGCTTCCACGCTTTCCATTTTTAGATTATTTTAGAAGAATATTAACAATATCTCAGAAATGCTACGTCCTACGCAAAAAATAACGAAATTTTGACCCCTTCAATAACCCAAAAGAGAGTATCAGGAACTAGCATCCGAACCGCCCCTTTTCTTTTTTTTTTGAAGTGAAAGCTTATGTAGGCGCTTTGAGCACTTCTTGGGTGAACAAAAATCATGGAACTCGCGTCATCGACACTTCACACGACATTTTTGAATTATTTTTGGTTTATAAAGAATTGTTTATAATCAAGGATTAAAGTTTTGACTTCTATCGGCAGTCCCCAAAGACTGCCCCAATTTTTTTGTCTTGAGTAGGTACCGAACCCACAACACTCGGTACATTGACTTTAGCTAAAACATCACTTAAACCACTTCACGCAGCCGTGCATAAAAGTTATTTATTCGCTTTCACACGCAAAGCACCTCTCAAAATCAGTACCTCAAATAAACAAACTCAACAGCGGGCAACCGTACATTTGCATATTTAACATGTAACAAAACAAAGATAATACTATACATTTCAGTATATATAAACCTTGAAATTTTAGCAGCATCAACAAGGGTAGGGTCTGACTTATTAACGCACGAAGAGATTAATTCTACGAACCCTTTGTAGCTACTCGTAGTGTTTAGAGAATATGTCATGTTATGGTGGCATTATGCCAGTAAGATATTTCAACAAGCGTTAAAGTCAGCTTCGTAGTTCAAACGGCTCATGTTAAAGATAAAAAGGTTTTACCGCGAGAGTATGATAATTTTAGTCGTCATGTTACGGAGTTTTGGGTGTCAAAATATTTGAGTGTCTTCATATTTCAAGGCAATCTAAATTGTTTAGGCGTTTTCCTTTCTCCTCGTGATGTATTATACTGTTAACATGTGCAGAATATATGAACATAGATAAGAGCCTGAATATCTTTGAAGGGGACAGCAGAGCTGGTATAATAACAACCACATTTCGTTCTTACCATACCACCTACCCACCATATTTGATGGGATCTAATCTTTAGCCTTTAGTTTATGAGACTTACACCCTGACCCTACTGAGAGTGTCGACGATAAGACTCAATACGACTTTGCCCGACTCATAAAATGATCTCGGGATCTTACAATGTATTTACACCATTTATACCATTGGCTCAGTACCAACACGGTATTCAGGCAGTTTCTTTTTCATGCTGTATATTTTACTTTTAACTTGTGCCACGCATATTTAAATCATCTAAAAGATGCTAACTGGTAAATTGATGCATTGCTTAAAAACATAATAATGTCCTACTCAAGTATATATCAATCACATCACAGTAAACTTCCAAACCTCTGAATTGTACACTGCGGCTTATGCAGTACATTCATAAGGAGACAGCTAAGGGTTAAATCTTGGGGCCGAAACAAAAGATTCCACTGGGTCGAAGTGTCGCCGGTCTGCACTGACTGGCCCCCACATAAGATAAGATAAACTTCCAAACTAGTCGAACTATTGTTGAGATAAACGCTCACAAGTGTCATAAATCTACAAACATAAAACATGTTTTTTTAAATAAATAAATAAATAACTATCTATCTCTCGAAAATAATACTTTTTTCTGGATGGAAGGTACCCAAAATTCTTCTCTGTAATGAATGTGTATGCGAATTTCATAATGTTCTTAAGGTGTCAATGCGAAACAAAAAAACAAACGAACAAATTCACATTCATAATATTAGTTTTTCCAAGGATGCGCAGTCCAAAAGCAATAGCGACGTCGAATGCCATTAAAAAAATATAAATAATGGTAATAGATATTAATAAGATGGTATATTATGTAGATATTTTTTAAATAGTGTTAGCATTTATTCTTATTATTTCGTGAAGGTACGAAAAAGCCTGCTCGCCCCATAACTAAAAATTGCCGAGGCATACCTACTTACGTCTTTCATTCCTTTCTATAATTCCTTTTCCTTGTCGACGGCGACAAATTCTCAACAGTAAACGACTACTTACCACTTAAGTTACCACTAGGCGAGCTATACGATTTTCCCACCATTACAGTATAAAAAAATATTCAACAAAGAACCAATCAATACTATGGCAAAAATGTTAAAAATTACTATCTACGTTGCCAATCGCTATTCAGCAAATACTGGCGGTAATATCACGACAATTTATGAGCTCGGTATTTCGTGATATAACGATATTGTGTTTGTACATAAACATTAGATAGTAATCAGCATCGTATTACAAGGTAAAGATAACTTTTGAGTGTCAGTTGTTGGCCGTGACCTCTAAATGTCTCCAGTTCATTTCGCAGTATTTGCGGTATTTTCTTGTCATATTATTTAATACTAGCTTTTGCCCGCGGTTCCGCTCGCGTTAATTTAGAATTTGACTATCAATTCGCGTTGTACTCTGCTTATAATAATATAATTCAATCATGATTCGAAAGACACGTGGCTCTATCTATTATCATAAGAACGTTATTGTTGTTTTGCTCGGGAACAGTAATTTTTTTTGGGATGAAAGGTAGCCTATGTCCATTTCTGTACACCTGACAATGTATATGCAAAATTTGAGAATGATCGGTTCAGTGGTTTAGGCGTGAAAAGATAACAAACAAACAAACTCATTTTCGCTTTTATAATATTAGTTAGGATTAGGATTTCTTTATTTAAGTAAGTAAGGTAGACGTACGTCAGACCAAGTCTGACGTACGTCTACCTCGGTGGCAAAGCGCTAGTGTATGCGACTGCTTTGCAAGAGGTTTCGCGTTCAATTACCCGAGTCGGGCAATGTTGTTTGATTTTTGTGTCAAGAAATTCTCAGTAGAAGCACGGAGCTTGGAACTGTGCCTGGTAGACGGCAATAGACCCACCATCTATTACGTGGGACCTAAAAGCATAGAGCCGAAGAGTAGGTGCAATACACCTCTGCCTAGCTCTTTGGGGATATAGACTACGTACATATTTTTTTTAAAGCCATGACCGCAGTATTTAGTCCTATGTCGCAGGGGACTTTATACACATTCAAACAACGGACACAAAAAACACCTAGACTCGGAACAATCATTTGTAGCTAATACAAAGTTTTGTACCGTGTGGGATTCGAACCCACAACACTCGGCGCAGCGGCAGCGGCGAGGCGACCACTTAAACCACTACGCCATCCGTGCAATCGAATGATGAATATTAAGAGCATATGAAGAGACGTACGAATAGATAATTATAATATTCATTAATAATTGACTTCATCGTTCGTCGGTTTTGACCTAGTTTTCGGAATCAATATCTTGTGCTCGTCTGATAGGAAATTGTCTGTATAAGTATTTCGCGAGGAAATGTGCTTGGTAAACGGTAAATAGCTGGCCGCCTACTACATGAGATCTATACATATACATAGGTATATTATACATCTATCTAACTATTCCAAAATATAGGAATAGGTACATTAATTATATTTATAATATAGACATTTCGCCAATATTATGCAGATCAGGTATATCGTATGCTATACTTTTATTTTTCTAACCGATTCTTTTTTATAGTTACAACATAATTTTTCCCAACATAGACTTTGAATTTGAAAACGCATAATACCGATTTTAATACTATATAAAATAAATGCGATATTCGATCATGTGGAAATAAATAAAGATATGTATCAGAACATAGAAAGCATAATATGTAAAACATAAAATGCTTAAATTTTATAACAATATATTATATATGATTATGACTGTCTATGCAGTTTACGCAGCAGTAGCCATAAATAAAATTAAAATGAGCTTTGTTACAATGTTTAAATAAAATATACATTTAAACTTTTAAATGAATAAACAGGTAGGTCAGACATTTATATTCTAATGTACCACATAACCAGGTCAGTCAATAAAGTTCAAATTGTATTCTACTTTCTTCCTCCTGTCTTTTTGATGGTCAAAGCAAACCATACGATTTATTAATGTGACCCAAATTCTTTATACCCGAGAAATAAAAAAAAGGAAACAATTTCTCATATTAGAAGACAAGGATCAAATGACAGACCAATCGCAATATCTCAAAAGGAATACAAATTGACATTGTAAAAACATCATATAAATATTGTGAATGTTCAACAAAATTAGTTTACACATGAATGGCTATCCTTATTTATGTATCGATATTTACAATATCGATGTAAATATTTTAAGTAATAAGTCAATCACATTGTAAGTTTTTTTTGTTAGTTTGATTACTTATCATTCGATATATCTTAGTATCTATAATGTAGGGTGTAATAATAACATTAAGTCTTATACGTACACGGACATACATATAATGTCTTATGACTTTTGTCACGAGCATTACCTACTTAAAATATGTGTTGTTCCTATTACTTTGTTTGATTAATCCCAAAACCATAAGTTCACACTTTAGATAATATACACAAAACATGGTAACATATCAACGTATAATTTTTAAGGTAACCCATCAGATAGAGATTGGTCTGACAATGGTGCCAATTCTGCTGACACAAAATTCTCTAAACTTAACTTAAAATCACAAAAATTTTTTTTAGGCCTGTCACTTTTAACGGTTTCAGAATACGAAATGTCATTTGAGAGGACTAAACTAAATTTTAGTGATTTTTAGTTAAGCTTAGAGAATTTTGTGACAACAGAATTGGCACCAATATCTAAATGACTATATTATCCAGATGACGTATCTTAGGGTTCGTAAATTGACCAATGTAAAAATTGAATTTTATTTCAGGGTCGCAATGGTTTGGGCAACATTTACGTGTGGGCGAGTGGAGACGGTGGTGAAGACGACGACTGCAATTGTGATGGGTACGCTGCTTCCATGTGGACTGTGTCTATCAACAGGTCAGTATGTATAATATGTATGTATTTACAAAAAACAAAAAAGTATACAAGTATGTTTATCCATTGTCTAGTACCCATAGTACAAGCTCTGCTTAGTTTGGGCTATATGGTGTTGAGTGTATGTGGTAGAATATTATTATTATTATTACGTTTGTTTACCGTAAGCTATTTAAGTACAAAGTCTAAACTTTTCCTATGGCATTAACTTAGGTTTCGTTATAACAGTAAGCCTAAGTTTTATATCTCGTCTGTGCGACTATTTTAAGCCTATTTGTAAGTGGATATATCGATCCGAAAGGCACTAAACATATCAATCTGAACTATGAGCATGAAAAGGAAAATAAAATATTAGTCCCACTTTCAAAATTTTTTTTCAGCGATTTTGCTTACGTTGTTATTTTACACATTTTCTGTAAGTAATCAGAATGACGTAGAAGTAGACTTAATGGTTTCACGATCTCGTGAAAATAATATTATCCGTATACACCCTAAAATAGTACAATATCCAGATTCAGCTATATTTTTTACGCTAAATCGCACTTGATAAACAGTTTCATGATCACTTCCTATTTCATGGACGTAAACATGATTGGTGAGATGACAGCGTTATGCCTCTCTCATAAACATTTTCGATCAGCCTGCCCCTCCAGGAAACAAGCGCGAGGCAATCTGCAAACCTTTTTATTGCTACCTGCAAAATTTACTGTAGGTACGGCTGGCTGGTAGTAATTTTAGTAGTAATCTCACCGTGTTCTCTGAATGTTGTGAGTTCAGTACACAATGTTGTGTACTACAAATCATAGAATATTTTCGCTTGCTACCAATAGTTATCTCAAGTCTGTGTGTTCTTTGTATAAGGTAAATGAATGAATGTATAAAAACTCTACCTGATACAAGAATATTTCTCAGTGCGGGAGTTGTCTTTTAAAATGAATTAAGTCTTGCTTTATGAATAGTCTTCTTCTTCAGTAATAATGTCCAAATTAAACACAGTTTACATGTAAATCAACTTGGTCACATTGACCTAGTTATGTTGAGGGACACTAAAACTTACCATTTATTTATATTTTAAACAAAGCAGTAAAGTTTAATCTAAAGTTTGTTAGTAATTACCATTTTGGCTGGCGCTGACAGAGAATTATTACTCTGGATATTTTTTCTGACAAGTGATAAATTGAGTGCTAATAATATTATCGCAAAAATGTTCTTCTAACTGCCATTTTTTATAATATATTACTGAAGCTTAAAAAAATTGCGGTTGCTTTTTAATAGATGGATAGGTGTCCTGACGGGATGGTAAGATAATTTTCATGTAATGATTAGTAATGAAAATAAATATTGCTAGTAATTTTAATGTTTGATATTATGCCATTAATTTACTTTCATGAAAACGTTTATCGGTAGATATAAGAACAAACATTAATTATATGGAATTGAATTAGACGTTACTTGGCGGCAATATATCGTAATAAAATAATTGGAAAGAGGTCCCCACCTGATTAGTTATAAACACAAATTAATATTCAATAAAATGTACTATGTAAAAATACCTGTGGTTTCATAGATTAACTCGTTCCTAATTATATGATGGATTCAGAGCTTATTTTCAAGGCGTGTTTCTGCTGGTTCCGTTACATAGATACATACCAAGCTAATAAAAGCCTATTAAAAAGTAAAAGCATCTTGATACTTTATACAAGTAGATATATTTTATTGTACTTTGCACAATGCCGTGTGCATATTAATAATGGAATTCGATTAAATGCCTCAAAAGGTAAAGGTAACAATTTAACTATATAAACGACAAACTATTCGGATACAACTAAATTAAAATATTCTAACCGAAACGTCTTTTTAAACAAAATTGTATTATAAGAACCTTCAAGTCAACTCAAATTAAATTAAAATAACAAACTTTAACCACATTTATTCACATTCTCTACGTCCTCGTAGGCGGCGTAGCCACTGTAGCTGTCGTAGACCCTAACTATAACTTTATTATAATTCTAAAAGGACGTCTGGACAAACAACATATACGCTTACATAAACTTATAAAATATCAACCACAACATCGCCTCGGCTGCTATGAGGGCGGTGTGGAGGCCACTGCTCTTAGACCACACGACTGCTTACCATCAGGTGGAGTGTGGTCATTTCGACGAGCAAAATAAAAAATATAAAAACACTTCGACACTCTTTTTTCCAAGTGAAAAACTACTTATCTTTGTGCTTTAGAAAATAATGTTTTCTGTGTAAAGTCTAACTCTGAAGTAAATTCCTTTTAAGTATATTGAATAGGGTTTTCTATTTACTTAGTACCGTACAAACGTAGTACTGATCAACAATGATCTCACTAGGTTACCAATGACATTGTTTAAGCGTAAATTGTTTAATTTATTACTTGATAAAAGATATTATTCGGTAACTGAATATTTTAATGATAGATTCATAATCTAGATGATATTATTAATATAATTATAAATACATTACTGTTATTAAAATATTTTCAATTCTAGATTAAGATATGTGTTTGTCAGATTTTCTTTTTTTTCTAATTAATATTTTAAATGAATGTTTAACGTGCTGTATATTCATTTTATTATCTTATTTTTCCTGGATTATATACAATTCATTAATAAATATAAATATGTCATTTAAATAATATGCATGTAATTTTAAAATTGTACCAATGTAATTTAATTAATTAAATTTTGCACGCCACATGTGGCAGAATATGCAGTACAAATTTAAAAAATGACCACCTGTATACCTGAACCATATTCTAGCAAATAAAGATTATTATTATTATTATTAATACTTCACACACCCCTTAGTTAGAATCAAATTAAATCAATGCATTACGTATTTATAAAGCATTGCTAGTCTACTAAGTCAAAGACGTGCGTGTTTCTGTATAGCTATATTGGGAAAGAGTCAGACTGTCTTGTGATGATAAATGGTTACTGTAGATTATGCACACTTATATCATTAGGCTGCTTAGTGGTAATTTGGCAGGAATTTGTGCAAAACGACACTTTTTTTGTTAGTTGTCGATTCGCACACATCCTATTAATTTGAGTAAAAACTTTTGTAGACGGAGTCGTTTCGCAATCAAATTATTCCAATATGTGCGAATCGAGAACTCAAGCAATATTATTTTTAGAAAGTGACGTTCCGCACAATTCTTTTGAACAGATATGTCTGAAATTAAAACGAAGACGCCCATTAGGAATATCAGTTGTGACTTGTTGCATTTGTAAAGAAGCAATCGCTGCGCTGCTAGTAACAAAAACTACTGGTCCTTAAGATACAGCACAGCGCCCTTTTAAAAATTCTGATAGACTACTCCTCGCAAGAAAACAATACAAAGATATTTTACTGTGACTTTTTATAACGTGGTGGTTCTTCGTAAGATGGGTTGTTGCAGCTTCAAACATGGCGAATCTGCTCCGTTTGTCTTAAAAATCTGCTCCGAATTATGTATATCATGTCCACTTTATACTTTAATCAACAGTGATTTCTTTTTTAATTAACTTCTTGAGCGTCAAGGGGAAACACGGAAAAAAATTAAAAATTTGTTGTGCAAACAATACACAAACGGACAAACGTATGTATGTCTGCTCGACACTTGACTCATTAACGAGTCAAGTGTCGAGCGGACATACGTTTGTCTGTCTTTTTTTTAGTGACTCATTTTTTGCGGACAAACGTATGACCGCTCGACAGTTGACGGGGAAAAATGTAACAAGTATTACCTGATTATATTTTTATTTATAACGACCTTACTGTAATGTGTACAGTCTGTAAATGTCTCTCTTACGATAATAAGAGACAATTTATGTGACTATTGGGGTTGTAAATTACTAGTATTTTGACACCCCTGCAGCTAAGCCAGAATGCATGTGTTACGAGTTAGGTCATCGGTAGTGCAATAGCTGTGATTTGAATCTCTCGATTACAAGTCAATGCCAGTACAATGCCTTATTCATTGTCTACAGTCGCTTATACAACTATAATAAAAAAATCGTCCACTTCCAGCAATGGAACAGTTTTTACCTAAATACAGTCGATATATGCATGCCGCTTCACACCCACGTGTTCCTGTCAAATTGTAGCCGAAGGCCGCAGCCGAGGCGTATCAAAAACATTTCACCAATTATATTTGACGTAACAATGTAATAGTGGGCGAGCCTATTCCGGTCTACCTGTCGGGCGTATTGCGTTTTAACGGAGGCATATATTGCGCTCTACCGGTCTATAACGCAGGTTTAGATTTATTCCTGTTTCTAAAAAAGCGAAGACATCGCTCTTATAGTTTTACCGTCGATTTTATAATTTTATAAGTTACTAGATTTGAACAGTAATTTTTTGAATGAATTTACTCTATGTCCTTTTTCTGTGCCCCTGACAAGCTGTGTATGAAATTCGTGATGATCGGTCGGGCAGTTAAGGCGTGAAAGCGTAACAAACAAACTCACATTCGCATTTATAATATTAGTTAGGATTAGTCGAGCTCGCCATTGTATACTCGTAGACACACTTTCAATGCCTTTTAGATGACATATTTTTATGTATTTTAGATACACATAAAATATCTAGCAAAATTTAATGTAGCTGAAATGTTAATGATAGAAATAATCTCCAGGTAAGATTTCCTTAAAATTTTTGTGATGTTGGGATGAGTTAGTAATAAATCCATCCAAATATCATGTGTAATTAAATATTTTTCTATTATTTTTATATAAAAAATTGTGTGTGTCTGATACATTAAAAATAGATACGTAATAAAGCGGCATTGTATGCAAGAGAGCAGCGCACGGCAAAAAGTAATTTATTTTAATGAGTTACGTAATAAAATTATATATCTAGTCCACATAACAAATTTCTTACGCCGGTTTTCAGCGTGCAAACTATATCTAAAATTCTTTAAAATCAGTTTACTGAGTTAACAAAGAGACTAATTTACTTCGCCATTTAAAACACTACCATAGACACATAAACTCTATAAATACAAAGGTTACATTTAACTAACAGATCAAAGACCCAGCCCACTGGGCCACGTTATATGTTAATTAAACACAACATGAAACAACAACAACCTTAATTAATCCTAGTATCGATTCAACATCAAAGATGTTACTAACTGTGCTTTTATTAAAGCTATTATCGTAAGGTTTCGTGCATGACAGGATAAATGAAATGTCTAACTTCAAAATGTCAAAGGACACACAGTGGGATCCAGCCAAAAATGTGTATTATGGAATGTCCTTTCGAATTTTATAATCATATTAAATTCGTCCCTGTATGTTCCTGAAGGAAGCACAAGTTAAATACACCTTCATTTTGCCAACTATATTTTTAGGTATCACATAGACTATGGTCGCCTACAGACACACTTCCAGAGGTCGTGCTACTGGAAATTTCTTTACAGAAAAACTTAATAACACTTTGCCGGATTCAGTGATTGACTCAGACACCTCACGACAGCACGCAGTGGTACGGGAGTGACGATACAGTCGTCACAAGACTACTTGTGTTTGCTTTATTGTTGGTATTCTGCCAGTTCAATCTAATCAACGGACGTCGACATATTGACTGAGAATTTGTTTTTAGACTTCCTATAGCATTACTATTGGACTATGTTTGTCTAGATGGCCTAATACCTAGATAAGCGGCATCCGCACTGGAGTTTGTCGAATAGTACTGTCATCCTACAAAAGGTTGGAGCCTTATAAGCTAGTGTACTGTTCGTGCATTTAGTAGGTGTTCCATTAAGCTCCTTAATGAGACACTGTGCTGTCATTAAGGGGAGCTGTCGTCTTTGTCCCTTGCGGTTAGACAGCGACTGTGCAAATACTTACCATCAGGCAGATCTTATACTTGCTTGCCACCAGATACCTACAAACTATACATATATCTTGTATTACGTACGATTATTATGGATACACGGACGACGTAATGATAAAAGCCGTCGTGATAGCTTAATATCCAGACGAGACAAAAAATTGTATGTCCCACAAATAGTTGTGCCGAGTCTGGATGTTCTTTGGGTCCGATGTTTGAATGCTTGTTCCCACGCACAGGATTAATGCTCAGTTACTTTTAAAAGGACAACTATCTTTTCAAAACTAACTTGTGTGGCTTAGAACTATGTATGCATTCAAATTGAGCCAGCATTCTAAATGTGGATCTCTAAATGCTTACATTTCTTAATCGCTGTTCCCTATGTGCAGTTTGGTCTGACTTCAAAGACCCTTTACTACATTAAGAACACTCTTTCACTAAGAAACTAACCAAATGACTTGCTTTATTTCCAGTGCTATCAACGACGGTCAGAACGCGCACTACGATGAGTCCTGCTCCTCTACTCTTGCGAGTACCTTCAGCAACGGAGCAAGAGACCCAAGCACGGGTGTGGCAACAACCGACCTGTATGGAAAATGTACTGCGACGCACTCTGGCACTTCGGCCGCGGCACCCGAGGCCGCTGGCGTGTTCGCATTGGCACTTCATGCCAAGTAAGTACTTTATATATTATTTGACATTTTAGTTCTATCTGAGTGCCTAGTGCGAGTTTGTTTTACGTTAACGCTATCACCACGTTTATGAATTTCGACGCTCCGATTGGCCCGCTTCAAGCTTTTAACCAATCAGAGAGCCAAACGACACAACTTTTATATGAGAAATATGTTTGACAGTATTTGTATAAAAAAGATGTCAAATCGCAATATTTATTCCTTAAATAGAGATAAGAATATCAGAAGATTGAAAACTTAGCCCTTAGGCCTCATTTACGGAGACGCGGAGCGTCACGCGTCGCGTGCGGCCAGCACTGAATTCAAACATATGGCGTTGTATGAGTGAGAGTGAGATGAGAGAAGGGATTTTACGCGCGTTTGCCTGAAATAGAGCGTGCGCCGCAGCGATGCCCGCCGCGTGCGACGCAGCGATAGCCGCACGCTTGGCGACTCGCCACGGGCGCAGCGGCGGGCACCGCCACGTTGCCCGCCCCGGCTCTCTATAAACGACATCGTATATTGCACTATATTTGTATTTACGCGTACGATGATGTGCGCCACTGCACGCGCCGCTGCTCCGTAAACGGAAAAAACGCTTGACGCGCCGCGCGACGCGACGCCCAACGCGCCGCGCAACGCTCCGCGTCTCCGTAAATGAGGCCATAGTCTGTCGTATAGTAGTATTGGATAGTAATTTGTTTCTTGCAGGTATCTTGTAATAGGTTCAAATCCTTTCCCTACATAGCAGCCAAGCTAAATGTAAACGCACACATACTAGCAGCTAACTTTAATGTAGTTTCAGTTAACTCACTTACCACAAAGCTTTGTCGTTCATAAGTGTTACTTTGTGACCTAAATTAATTAAGCCGGACTTCCACTGTTAGCGGAGCGGGCTCTCTACGGACTCCGTTTAACTTGCTACGTTAGACTTCATAGAAGAACTACCATGAAAAAGGAGTCTAGCAGAAAAGACTTAATAAGTAAAACAGATCAAATTTAGCTGTAAAGTGTACATTTATAATTATATTACAAGGCAAAACATGCAATTGGTTAAAACTCTTTCTTGGTAGGGGGTACCCTATATTTTAATGGGACTAAATATAATGATTATCAAAAATACTAATTGGTCAGCAAATATTGCACAGCATAACGAGCATCTATACGCCTCAAATCACTGCATTCCGTCTCGGAAGTGTTAGGTTATGTTAGGTTCCTTTTTTTAAACCCACCCAAAAATAGGAGCCCCGCAAAGCGGGGCTCTGTCGACTTAGTTTGATCTCTTTAAAGTTTGCTGGCCATGAGTTGCTGATCAATTAGCTATTTCTGCTCACAGAATATATTTTTCTGTTCACAAAAATACCAATACTATGCTAACCATGTAAATAACACCCTATTTTAATTACTTGTACTATGCTCCGGCCTACGAATTTTCGCTTCTGGTAGTAAAAACCCAGCTCTGCATTATTCTTAGCGTCAGTAAATAATTACCAATAGTATAATTTCCAAAAATTACCGTTTCCCAATTTATTCCAAAGACAGCAGTTTCTTTGGAACCTGATCTAAATATAATTAGCAATCGAAGTTTTAGATCATAGATTTGACCACAAAGTCCTAAGATTGCATGAAATGTCTCCACACTAATAAGAATGAGCTTGCACATTAGAAAGTGAAAGATAATGTACAATTTTTAACAAGAGGGAGCGTGATAATACTATATTTATAATTCAGATATCATGTCAGCATTGTGTTTCAAATGAGAACTTAACATACAGAAAGACGGTGAATATATTTAAACGTAGTATGCATCCAAGCATCTGTAGTTTAAATCTTTGCTGGTAATGTACAAATTAGATACAACTCTAAATTACTAGCGGTCGCCTAGTGCTCGAAATACGACCAAAGTTAGCCTGTAAGATATTGCTGAAATATGTCATTATACTCGTATATTGATATATGTAACCATAGTTACGCGCTTCAACTGCGTGTGTCAAATGCATGGTTGTGTGCGTGTAGTGTTTTTTCATTAATTTAATGTAATTTTGCGTATAATTTAAAACAAAATTAGCATTCGTCACTTCTCGGTATAAACTATAAGTGTGCGAAATTTCATACTCCTCCGTCCGCCCAATTTTCGTAAAAAGGGATCCAAAGTTTTCGCTTCACGTATTAATATATAGATACTGCGTAGCTCTATTCTACAGAAGATAGTAGGTGAAAAGCACGATTACTAAGAGTCGCAAAGATGTTTAACTGTGGTAATATCTTACCTTTATTAGAGAGCTAATATATAATTTAAGTACTATAAATTTAGACTATCAGAATAAGACATTGTGATACTCTAAATCTTCGTTCTTTCAAACAAAATATATTTACACTATCCAACTAAAATCCGCAAATCTTCTACAAAATCGAAATAAACGTCTTACCAGTACTGAAACTCCGGCTTTAGTTCCCGCCTCTCTCGTGTTGTGAGTACGGTTTATCGCACTTTACCTTTATATTAGAGTGTTATTGCGCTACATCGGACAAACGAAGTAGACTAAGTTGTTTATCTTACAAAGTGGTTCTAGTATTACTGGCTCGGCTCGGTCCTTGAGGGGCGATTACAATAGATTATGTGTACTGACGTGTCTAAGTATCTTACTGTAAGGGTGTGGACATATTATAGAGTAATTAATTAGGTGGTACCATACGATAGTGAATAATTATAGTCAAGACGTTTAGTAAGTTATTTGTTTGGTGGGAATAAAAACAAGCTGTTGTAATTTAGTTAATATAAGTTGTAGGTAAGGTCAAGGTTAATTTGTTATTAACCTAGCTTTTGCCCGCGGCTTCGCTCGCGCTAATTTAGAATTTGACAATCAATTCTGGTCGTACTGTGCTTGTAATAATGTATATATAATAATATAATTCAATCATGATTCGAAAGACACGTGGCGCCATCTATTATCGTAAGGACGTTATTATTGCTTTTCTCGGGAACAGTAATTTTTCTCGGGATGAAAAGTAGCCTATGTCCATTTATGTACCTACACCTGACAACGTATATGCAAAATTTCAGGATGATCGGTTCAGTGGTTTAGGCTTGAAAATGTAACAAACAAACAAACTCATTTTCGCTTTTATAATATTAGTTAGGATTAGGATTAGGATGTGGTCGATCGTAATGTCAAGGTTAGTTTGTTAGTATATAATAATATATAATAGCACTTTGGATAACACATAAAGGCGTTGAACCTGCATCTGATATTATTCTAAACGTGTCGAATTACAGTCCTAGTGAACAGTCCTACAGAACTATATTAACTATAATATAATATATATTATAAAGAAGGTGGAGAAGCATGGTTTTCTGGGTCACTTTGTCTGTTAAGAGTGATGGGACATAGGTCCACAACGAGTACTGTTAGGTAATGGTATCACGTACTGACCTTGGGACGCGACTGTCATCCATCGGGATCGGTAATTAAAAATGCAACGAATTTTAGGCAGTTTGCTTTAGTTACGCTGTAGTGAATAAAACAATTTTAAATAATTATATTTTCTTCTAAGTTACGTCAAGCAAACGTTCGTATGGTTGTATCTCAAGATATATGTTAAAAGGTTGTTATTTATAGGTCAAAGCTACAAGGCGCCTGTGATGTATGATGAATGTGTGATATGCGGGTTCTCAATACTTTAATATTTTATATATTCCTTTACATCTTTATCTACTTGACATGCATACTTGCGTATATAGTGTTGTCTTGTTTCAGCCCAAGTTTGACGTGGCGAGATATCCAACATCTGACAGTGCTGACGTCCAAAAGGAATTCGCTGTACGATGCTAAGGTAACCACTTATCTTTTCAATTTTAAGGTAGTGAGAACAAGCTCAATTGCTTTTCGTGAAGCAGGGACTTTATATTCAATAGAAGGTAAATTTAGAATGAAAGCAAAACTACATTTACATATGTGTGTTCCCCTTAACCTACTGAGTAGCAACGGCACAGCGGCGGTTAACCACAATAGGTTTTCAATCATGTCTGGCATTCCAAGAATTGACAGGTTAATGGAAGTATATCCAGCCATAATCATAAAATTTGTCTCTTAATCGTAAATACATTTTAATGGTTACATTGGGAAGACCCTATCTTTTCAGAGAAATCCAGGAATTCCATCAATATCGTTGACGGCTTTTTTAATTACAGCCCTTTTGAGAAGCTCATTTATAGCTTCCTCATTAGTGTTATGACATAATCTTGCAATCGGCCGAAAACGTGCTTTCGGTCGATCATAAGGTGTCATGTTCTATGAGCTCAGAGTCTGGTTATATGACCGTTTATCGGTATGATGTCAACAGGTAATATGATGAATACATAATATACTCGTAGATATGATTCTATATTATTTAAAACGCATGCAACACACACAATATAAAGGATGCTATGTTAGTCATTAGACAGTGTCCAAACAGGTACTAACTACCGTATCAACCACACTGTATGTTAAAGGCATCTTTTTATGTGATTTAATAGCGCAAAAAAATTATTTGCTTTTCTTATCTAAATCTAAAATCTTAGAGTAAGTGTGAAATTTATCAAAAAGCCTTAAAGTTCCATTACTACATATCTCAAAACGAACTATCCAAAAGTTTCTCACTTACTGAACTCTGTTAGTATTCAATTATATTTGACCTCCACATTATTTTCAAGGTACAACCTTGAGCTAAACAAGTTCCTTCATTTATTTAGTTTACGTAAATTAGTTTAGTTAGTTATCCTAATAAAATATTTCAGTCAGAGTTATTATTTAATTTGATAAAGTTATAATAGTGACAGGTTTGTTAGATTGATTGCTTTAGTCAATATAACGTCCAGGTTTACGTTTTTGGGTCGGGTTGAGAACAACTGGGCTTGGGAGAGAAAATTTATTTTGCCAATCATCGACTAGAATTACGTACTGCATAAACAAATGTTTGGTTACACATTTAAATCGATTTTGAACAAAATCGACCGCTATTAAAAAATAATATTTGATAGACTAGATCTAAAATGACTTGCTGTAACGATAAAGGAAAATATCGTGAGGATACCTGAGAGTTCTGCTTAAAGTTCTTGAAGAGGTCCATAGTCTATTCGCAACAGGTCAATATAGAGTATTATTTACTAAGCGCACTCCTGTGGAAGGAAAGGAATATTCCTATAAAAAAGCTTGTATTTAGCAATGGAGTATTTTTTTTAGACAGGGCTGATGTTATAAATATCGATAGTCTGTTCCGACTAAATAAGTAAAACGTATACTAATATAAAAGTATCCTTTGTGGTATCCAAGACAACGTCAATTTATGTACCAAGTTTCACCCAAATTGAAACACCTTAACAAACTTTTATATTAATAATAGTAGGATTAATGGAACAAGTTGGGTTTCTATTTCGTCTAGACTAGACTGTCATAACTTTATTGAGAATTTAACTTAGAATACCTACCTATCGTCTTTCAATATCTAGTTTGCACGTTAATTTAGAAAATAGATATTGAATTCAAACAAATGAAACATTTTACACTTTAGACACTAAATACTTTAGCAAGTTTATAACAAGAAAAACAAAATTATTCAAGGTGATCCCTTATACAATTTTCTTTTGAGAGTTGTCAATTGTTTCTTTTATTAGATAAGTTGAATATAATTCGTTTCTTTTAAGATTATAATTTACTCTATGCAGCTAGATAGTAAATTATAACCTTAAACATTTGCTGCACACTGTTTCGTAAGGTGTAAAGATTTCTGGTGCCCTGCTAGCAAGACAGTGCCTGCGAGATTTCCAGGTTAACCCAGGAAATTTCGAAAGCTGGACACATTTATAAAACAAAGTATAGGCTATATAGGCTGTCATCTTTAGAAGCCGAGAGAATTCCTCGGCTGGGCCACTACGGTTTGGATCAAAATCTCATGTATTTTACTAGTGTTCAATGTGGTTGTTTCCAGGGTCGTTTCCACTGGACGATGAACGGCGTGGGATTGGAGTTCAACCATCTCTTCGGCTTTGGTGTCCTGGATGCGGGAGCCATGACGGCTTTATCAGCCAACTGGCGTTCCGTGCCACCGCGGTACCATTGCGAGGCTGGTTCTGTCAATACTCATACGTGAGTAGTATTTCTTCAGAAATGTATTTTTCTTGATTGGTAGCTCTATAACTGAAGAAGGAATTAAATTTTCAATCGCATTTTGTCAAGGTTCAAATGTGTAAAGCAACCCTACAATATGACACAGATTCAAGCTCAGACTTAGGCTAAATACAAGGAACACAATTCCTTGTAGGTCATTGGTGAACAATATTCTCGCCAATATTATATTATATAACTGTTTTATGAGCAAAATTTGATAAAACTAAATTTTGATGAATAATGAAACAAACTTATATGACAATAATAAAAATAGCTAAACTTGACTGGATATTATTTCTTTATACTTATGGCGGTAGTATGGTCCTTATTATGTAGTTTAATCACGACATACAACATACAATGCTATATCAACCCGTTCAGCCATTTCGTTGAAAGTACATTTGTCGGCTAGTAATATAAATAATACAATTGGGCAGTCCTAAATGCTTACCAATAGGCGGAACGTATGCAGTGTGTTTATGAGGACCATTAGGTACTAAATGATAACTAATAAAATAACGAAATCTACAATGACATACATACATAAGTCCGTAAATTGCAAATATTTATCACAAACTGTCTCAAAATACTATTTGAATTTACTTTAATACCCAACTTTCTTGGGGATGTTGAACTATAATTCTTTCAGATGTGATATGTTATAATGAGTTATCACTTTTTGTTCTTTAGGGAAGTTCCATCAGAAGGCACTCTTACGTTGAAAATTGAGACTACAGCCTGTGCGGGCACCCCGAGTGAAGTGAGATACTTAGAACACGTGCAAGCGGTTGTCAGCGCGAATGCGACCCGGCGTGGCGATTTGGAACTGTTCCTGACCAGCCCTATGGGCACAAGGTACGGACTATGAAGTACAATATAAACTACAAATACTATACCGGTCTAAAATATAAATAGTATTTGCATCCCTACATGAATTAAGCAACAGATTTCAAAGTCGCATTCGGACTGTATACGTACAATTATATGACAAGAATCTACGGCGCCCTAAAGTATATTACGTACAGCCATATCAGCCCTACTACCCTACGGCCCCAGCCTACAATTTACTATGTGATGAATAATTAAATAGATAGATAAATTCGGGATGCCTGTACCATGCGACCTAGGGTAACAAGGCGGAGAGTAGATGGGATGTCCAGATTAAGTATAGATAACTCACTGCCAGTCGAGCAGACTCACACGACTGTTCAGTGATGGTAAAGTGATGGGTGCCTCGGCCACAGTGAGGGATTGGTAAGGTAATGAGTTATTGCATCAAAACTGATAATACGTTATTTAAATCGCACTTAATGAGGATGTGATAAAATAAGTAATAATTGAGCACTGAATAAATATTTAATATTTTCTTCGTAGATTTTATTCACTCTTGTTTTATGATATTTATGGTTACTGCTTATCTTACTAGTTCTATATCTACTTAGAGCATAGCGTTATATTATAAAGCCTATAACATGCCTGGATATTAAAGGTTATATTGGTGTTTCCAGGTCAATGATTCTCAGCAGACGAGCAAACGACGACGACTCCCGCGATGGATTCACCAAATGGCCGTTCATGACCACACACACATGGGGCGAATACCCACAAGGCACCTGGACTTTAGAGGTACTTAATTCTAAGATCTATCTTATAAACCTATGATCAATAACACCACATATTTAAAAGTGGTCGACAAACCACGGGGTTCAAATCCCACAAAAATTTATGTGAAACTATTGTTTAAATGTGTGCAAGTTCTCTGCTACACTTTTAAAAAACAAGCGAATTTCATTTTATTTTATTCTCGTAGGCCCGATACAACGGTGGCAACAATCCAACAGACTGGTCCGGATTTTTCCGCGGCTGGTCGCTAGTGCTACATGGCACCCGAGCACCTCCCTACGCGGGACTACAACCGCAAGACCCTCACTCTAAACTCGCCGTCGTCAAGAAGGCGCACGAAGACAACCAAGCCAACTAATGGACTTAGTAAGGTTTGCTGGTCACTGCTGGTTAAGATTTTAAAGTTTTCTAGGTATAGTAGAATAAATTTGGAACCCTGGATGCTCCTGGTTTGACCCTAAAACTTATGATACTAATAACGTAACATGCCGTGATTTCAACATCGCATAAGGTTTGAAAAGTTCATTAAAATGTACTTTTATTTGAAGAGATTTTTTTTAATAATAATTTGTATTAAATTTTTAGTTAACCTTCGTTTTCACCTAGCCCGTACGAACTATTTAGCTCAGCCCAGCTCAACACAGTACTACTAGGTGAATTCATGATTATATTTTAGGCGAAAGGAATATAAATATTACCTCTTGAAGATCTTACTAGCAATGACCAGCAAACTAAGACCCGACAGCAACAGACGTAGGCATAACATGAGAAACTGAGTGACCACAAAATACTAAGCTTTTCCTTATTCTTTATCTTCTCTATGCTCTGTCGCTCTATTTACCAATAATGTTGCCAGTTGCAAATGTTATGTCTGCTAGAGGGCGTTTGTCAACCTTGGTATACTTTTGTAAACTGTTTTGATAAAGGCCAGCTTATTTCCGAATGATTGTTACATTTTGTTTCCCAGCGGTAAATTTTATATTAATATAATATTTTCATAGCATTTATTGTTTGTTTGAAATTTATTATTATTTTAATAATGATATTGAAGGATTGCTGTTACCGTTAGTTAATTATATCATCTGTTTTACTGAATATAATATTGGCGTTGAAGATTTGTTTTTATTTTTTGTTTGTTACTGTAGGAATTAATTGGTTGGATTGATTCCTTAACTTTTATTTTCATATATATTTTTTTAATTTGAGTGTGTTTAAAACAATCAAAGGAAATTAAGGTAACAAGGTGTAATTACTGATTTGTAACAATTTTATCTTTGACTGTACTATGTATTGGAATCATTGTAAAAAAACTGCTATGTTCAACTTAATTTTTATTTTGATTTGGTGTATATTAATTTATCTAGTCAGTATGGATTGATTATTTAAAATAATGTGCTTATTTTTTGTATTTTATTAATTACCCTTTGTATAATTATACTGTTTCCTGAAAATAGCTTACTTTAAAAAATAAATTTAGAAGGGCTTCACGAAATTGGTAAATGCATTAAATTAGGGAAACGATCAAAAGTGTTAAGGATAGAATATTTTTAATTTATTTTTCGTACACTGTAAATTAAAATGTCATTATTTTTATAACAAACGTTACTATAGAATATATACATATTAATTTTTTATATGAATTTTGTTCATCTTCTATAATAAATCTAGAAGTTACATAGACAGACGGACATATCAGGTAACGTCGTAATGTGCCGAACTTAAGTACACAAATATAAACTATTTATTGTATAAATACGAAGTTGAACAAGATTTGCAACTCTTTCATCAAGCAACATTATTTCCACTAAAGTATTGACTATATTGTTTTTGTCTGTGTCTATAAAATGGTTGACCATTGTACACGGTACGTCATCAATAATATTTTACGTTACGCACTTTAGAGTGAGTAGTTCAATTTGTCCTTTATGTTACTTTTTAAATTGTTACGTTAGTTAGTTTTTAATTGAATTCAAATGGCCTTAATTTAACCCAGCTAAATGAAGCTCATTTGAATAGTTTTGTCTGTAATAATAATATGTATCGTATGATACATATGTTAGAGTATTTACAAAGAATATATTAGAGAATTATCGTTATCGACTAAGATATAATAAAGCTATTTATATGACAACATGATTAATGAACTTCCTTTTGGGGCCCACGAAAACTGAATATGATTATTTATCACAGTCTCTTTGCGTCTATTTTCTTAAAGAATAAAATTTATTATTAAAATAACTTTTTCAAGCGTTTTCACTTCCATATTAACCAACTTACATTATGTGTTTTACATTTATAGTTGTATGGGAATAACAGTAGGTTTACTACAAAGTCGTTAGGATAATGGTTAAGAAATTTAAACAAAAAAAACACATATAAAGAAAAAATATATTATGTACTATTATTATTATAGAAAATATAATGTGATTTGGTGTTGTATTTGAATTAAATGACGTTTTTGTAATTGATAATCCTTTCCCTTTGGTAGTTTTACACTGAGGGTACCTCGATGCTAGAAATTCGAACGTTATGATCAACTCTCCGTGGATAGTTTAAATGATAAATGAAATTAACGATCTCGTATGAAATTTAAAAAATGCAACCATATAAGAAGAATTTGTAGATTTTGTATTTCACGTAGTATAGTTTCATTAAGTTAGTTAAAGGTTACAAAGTCTGCATAAGACCTTATTATTACCATTGATATACTTACACGTGGATTCTGAAATCAAACTCATGTCAAATGATTTGCTTAGCTGTTGCTAATTAAGACAGCCAATCACAGCATTTAACATGCTTTTGGAAGTATGATAAATGGGGGATAACTATGACATGCAACAGCAATAGTATGTTCATTTTATATCACAGGACCTTAGGACAATATATTTTGTGTAGATCTGTATTCCGGAATCCAAGGGGTTAAAAAGCATTTTCTGTATTAGAAAAATGATTGCGGTGAAAGGCTTTCATATGCCGCTATCCTCTATGACGTGACAACATATACTTCCAATTAGCGACTATCAGGTAGAAACTAAATTAAGGGAGCAACTGACGAAACGACTGATGTGAGTTACGTGCACTTCCAACACACTATACTTTACCAAGTAAATAAAAGTACAACACATAAAGTTACAAAAAATAATCAGCATTTCTAGATATAGCGTAACATAATGGATAAAATAATAAGCAGATTAAGTGAGCCTGTTACCATCTTGTCAGATTCTATCGAAGGTACTATTGAAAATATCGCTGATAGAAAACTAAACAATTATTTTTAGAAGCCGCTAATATGTTTTCTGAACGATAGGGCTAATAATAAATTAAACAATACAAATACGTATTAACATTTTATTTTTATTAACAAATAATGTATCGGGCAGTTTGTATATTTTACAATATTATCAACTATACACAATTTTATTGGGATTACGTACAAAACCATTTATTACACTATATACAAATATGGATTACATATTCGAATAATAACGTATTGACCCACGAGGTATGAGATATTAAGCCAAGAAAAATAGCCTCGGCTCACAATCAAAACTTGGAATTACATTTTTACAATTTTTATGTGATATTACAGTTTAAGAATTGAATCACGACATAACGCAAAGGAAAATACAATTTTATACTATTCCATTGTGTTATAATATAATTTAACTTCAAGTAAATTAATATTCTATTCGTTATTATTTTGAATTACAATATATTTACCTACTTTGTTATTTTTAAACCCTCAATATAACTATTTGATACACCGTATATTATTATTTAATACAATAATTTATAATTTTATTTGACATAACTTACCTATTAATGGATATCACATCAGTATTTAATGTTTATTTTCATTTGTGTATATTTATTTGTTAACATCGGAACATACTTTGCAAAAAGGAAACTGTACGACTCCTTTTTATTTTCGAAATGGTTTTTGAAATGGTTAGTGTAATTTACAATAACAATAAAAGTACTTACGACTAATGTAATTTACACTTACAGATAATATTTTCAATTTGTATATGTTAAATAACACTAATTATAAATAGTGTAAGTTACATTAATAAAATGAGTGAATATTGTAAATAACACTTAATGAAAATCCAAACAAAATGATATTTAAGTACTGAACACTTAAAAATAAGTATAAAATACTTATGCCTAATAAAACGTTTATAATTTTCACTAACATTCACAGTTCATTTGGTACAGGCACACACTTCACTATTTATACAAACATGAAGTTCATTTTCTCTCTGTTAGCTCCAATACACCTAGGCTATAGTTCGAGACACGGATATAGGACTTCGAGATTTCGAGAGGCCGATCAACGGACACCACTATTGACAGCAACAAGCCAATCAGCAAACAGCGCAACATTAGTTATGACACTTCCCCTCTGGTACACCCCCACTCCACTGACAACCATATAGTCTAAAAATCGTTTAGTCGCTGAAAACGAAGCAAGCTTGTTTGCCGTCGATGCAGCTTTCTACTGGTTGAATGTCATACAAAGTTACACTCCCATCTCGTTGTATGGCTTGCCGTTGTGCATGTCAACATCGACGCCGCGCTCCGAGATCCCGTTAAGCCCGTTGGTGTGGCCACGGGAACTTAACTGTCAGAGGTCTGTAAAACAAAAATGGCACAGTAAGTATTATATAAATTAGATCTTGTTCTCATGTCACAAAAAAGTAGCAGTATTTCTTTTAAGAAAGCTGTTTGAAAGAAATCTATACTTTGAGTGACAGAGATGAAAAAATATAACAGAGAGGAAGAATAAGGAGGCAGATGACAGAATAAGTTATTTATAATGGCAACCAATCTAGTGGGCTGTTATTGCCGTTCTTGGAAGTTCCGCGTGCCCGGATCGTTATATTAGCAATTTCAGAGAAAGCTCGGTCTTACGCTGAGGCTACAGTAGGCAGCGATTCCCGATGCGACTGTGAAAGCGGAACGATATAAACATGGAATGGCTATATTATAAGCGAAAATGTTTAATGAATTCGCTTCAATTTCGCTGACAAGTTGATGTAGCCGATGCCGTGATTACACTAATGTTGTTTCTATCGCATAAACAAATCAAAGATTAATAGCGATATATGGCGTATGGTGTAGCCATAAACGTGAATATGAACTATTTGCTTTTATCGCTTACGTATCGCAGGTCGTGTGGCGGACTAATGTAGCCTCAGCCTTAGGAAGTGATTTCACTTCCTAACATAAAAGGAACAAGAACGTCTTTTTAGCCGTTCAATCGAAACGCAATTTTGCTTCGTGACTGAAATTGGTGATAGGCGAACATGCCGGCAGTAACCAGCTTGGGGCCAGTATACTGGCAGGAAATCGCGGTTATCACTGATACTGAGTACCATACGTATCTTGTGGTACTGCTTACAGTGATACGAGAAGCGGGATAGAATATCGACGGCCCGAGTACGTTTAGGTTATAATCATGGTAACCCTCTGATATAAAACATGATACTAGAAGTTTGACGATAAATAACTTAAGTTTAGATCTTTAATGAATACGTACCCATAGTTTCCTGTTGGAGCTCTAGTTTGTACGCGGGGTTGTCGTACGGTGGAAGAGATGACTCGCGAGGAGCTGATGGCACTGCTGTAAATAATAAGAATTATTTGAAATTTATTATAAATATATCATACTCTATCTTTCTTGCTTGGAAAAGTTTATCTGTAATAGTGGGCAATACACTCGTACCGTGAAGGAGTTTTTAGTATTTTGTCAAACATTAGAATTTTGATTTATTCTATAATGAGGAACTTCTTGGTATAATGCGGCAAGGTGCAAGTTGGCAGACTACATTCGTTTTCTACAATATATTGACGATCATCCATATATATACATCCATTTATATCCACATATTGAAGGCATCCAGGGCTCCTTATAACGTTTTTCTGTGCAATATAAGTAAATAAGTAGTAGTGAAACGCCGAGATGCATGTAGTGTATGTATATAGTCCATTTAGCCGTTTGACCAATCCGAGATTCGTTTTCAAATTAGCCAAATTCGATGGCTTTACTTAAGCGGTTGTCGTTACTACCAATGCGAAGACTAGTAAATAAATGTTCACACAGAGCAAAATTTATGTGATTTACATTCAATTGATCTTTGTAAAATCTAGGCCATACAACCTTCGATCAAATATACCATAGATGCACCTTATCATACAAAAACCGCGTTAATATGTGGCACTGACCAGTACTACTTACTTATAAGTGTTCGCATTTATTATGCAATCCAGGAAATAAACCGGAATAACCATTGAACGCCCACTGTGAAACATTTTGTAATAGTTTAGTTAAAACGCGTCAATGTAAAGCGTCCTAAGTGTGTTACTCGCGCAAGCGTACTAAGTATATGGTACGGTCTCCACCATAGTAGTGGTGTCGATTCGCTCTCGCTTACGGGCAGCGCACGCAAGAGTGAGTGGGACAGGTGCATAATATAGCGCATACGACTGATTTATGCACAGTTTTGTTGGGGCCGTTTTTCGAGCAACGATCGTGCATCTATGGTATATTTGATCGATGCATACAACGATTATATTCCTAGCACAAAAAGAAAGAAAAACATAAAATACTTACTAGTGATAGGCACAGATCTAGGTCGATGTCTTCTTAGTACTACAAGTAGTAGTAGCAGAGAGCTGAGCGCGCCAAGCGCCGCCACCGCTCCGACGCCCACTAGTGCCCCGTAGTAGTCGCCTTGACGACCTGACACTGACGACGATGACTCTATCTCATCTAGAAACAAACGTTCACATTTAATACTTAGACTGACGCTTATATTACCCGAAGGGTAAGGAACACACTCAGAATAAAGAACAGAGTGATTTCAGATAACAGAAAAATATGGACCAAGTTTGCACAGTAATAGAAAATATATAAAATCCTAACTAATAATTATGAATGCGAATGTGAGTTTGTTTGTTACGCTTACACGCCTTAACTACTCGACTGGTCGTCATAAAATTATGTACGTAGCCAAGGGTACAGACAACGACATAGAGTAGATATAATCCAGGAAAAAAGTATTGTTGTCGAGGAATAGAAATTTATTGACAAAATTTACATTAACGCGAGCAAAGTCGCGGCCAAAATCTAGTTCCTCTATAAATGATTAAGGCGTTACGTTTAAGAAATAAATATTGCAGGTTCGTTTAAATGGCCTCAATATCTTATTAATACACATTCAATTTGTTTTTAAACAAAATAGAGCCCTATATACATTGTAATGACGAACATACAAAAAATGTATCACGATTGTATGTATGTTCGTTATTACAATGTTTGCAACACAGAGGCATTTCCCAAAAAGCGTCAGTTCTCTACACACAAATAAGTTGCTCAGTGATAGATGTAGAGAAATACGAAATGTGCATTTACATGGTCATATTTCTTCTGGCTTACCCTTTCTTTTTAATTTATATTTGTCTGCGTTATCTGTAATATAGTAAAACAAAGATGCACTTATTAATACATATATGTATTTCTAATATTTTGTTAGATATATTAATTATATTACCGCTTTGTTTAGTCGAACAAAACAATGAAGTAAGATTTAGGTAACTAACTAAACAGTTACAACATTTGAGTATATGCCAAAGATTAGTTAGTTACCTATAACTTGCCTTTTTAGCTGGTATAAAGATTTACCATCGCGTGAGGGCTGTTTACCGAAGTATGATAAAAATTACAATGTCACGAGACAATGTTCAACTTTTCAAATTATAATAATAATAATAATATTCTATCACATACAGACACACAACACCATCTAGCTCAAATTAAGCAGAGCTTGTACTATGGGTACTAGACAATCGATAAACATACATATATACTTTTTTTTGTAAATACATACATATTATACATAGAAACACCCAGACCAAGACAAATATCCATGTCCATACACACAAATGTTTGACTTGTGCGGGAATCGAACCCGCGACCTCAGGCGTGGCAGTCGGTTACACTAACCAATACGCCATCGAGGCCGACAACAACTTTAACATCTATTTAATATGTAGGATGATCGTTATCAATAACTGAGCATAAATACTATCCGATTGTCAATCCGGACATCTTACAAAACTCTAAAGCTGAGGCTACATTAATCCGCGACACGACCTGCAATACGTAAGCGATAAAAACAAATAGTTCATATTCACGGCTACACCGTACGCCATATATCGCTATTAATCTTTGATTTGTTTATGCGATAGAAACAACATTAGTATAATCACGGCATCGGCTACATCAACTTGTCAGCGAAATTGAAGTGAGTTCATTAAAAATTTTCGCTTATAATGTAGCCATTCCATGTTTATATCGTTTCGCTTTCACAGTCGCATCGCGAATCGCTTCCTACTGTAGCCTCAGCCTTATAAACAAAGTGTCTAGACCAGTTATGAATTCGATCCCGCACGCGACAAAAATGTATATCATATATATTGTTTATATATACCTATGTTATATATTGTTTATTACCTCATATACCTAATGATAGTTTATTATTATTTGTTAAGATTGGTATTGTTGGCTATGAAGAATTTTAATTTTGTTGTGAATGTTATTAATTTATTGAATTTTGAGTTTTTATTGTATTTAATATTTTTCTCTAAGTTTATTTTGTTTTCTATATTTTCTTTTAATCACTACACCACTATTGTATTAGGAGAATCACCTGTAAAGATAGTTGGTAATATGGTGAAATAAATAAATAAATAAAGATTAAACAATATAACTGACAAAAGGATTTCATAATTTCAAAAGGATCATCCAGAAATAGTTGTTCTAAGTATGAGTGTTCTTTGTATCCGTATCCGAAACATACTAAAATACTAAAACATACTAAAATACTAAAATACAATATTTATCAAATTCTTCATGACACAGGAATTATACCTAGTGTGTTTTAGGCAATAATATTATTTTATGAGCGTTACTCAATTAACCGCTCTAAAGAATATTGTCAGGAAGCAATTTTTTCAAAATGACTAAACGAAAGCCGAGCCTTTAAGTTCTCAAGATTATATTTGATACATATAACATCCTTGATAACACACCTCAAATTAAAATTTACAGAACATTTGAGTAGTAATGACCGGAAGGAGGGCGACCTTATGATAGGAGATGAATAACGTTAATAAATGAATAACCTTAATCAATTATTTTACAAGAAACTGTACGTGTACTTATGAGTATACTACAGTCACAAGGTAGCGTTGGCTTGTATGCGCTTAAAACAATTTTCATAATACCTGATATAAAAAATGTTAACCAATAAGCTGCTATAGAGTATTGTAGAATGAATGAATACTTACTATCGATAGGTTCTGGATTATCCAAGGATTTAGTGTTGATCTCCAGCACATTACTGGTCTTCACTTTACCGTTGGTCAGGAACAGCTCGAGCCATACGCGACACCTGTACAAATGAAACTATGTAATAAAAAAAATTTACAATCTGGTTTTGATTGATGTAAATATTACTCTGATTACTAAGTATTTATTAATCAGAGTAATATTTCATCCATTCGTCCATCTTTCATTCTTTCTTCTTTTCTATAGAGCATTTACAATTTGCCATATCACGCTCGGCAGAGGCGTAAAGACGCGCGGCGTGCATTTCAACAATGCAGTATCTAAAATTACTAATGGACATAGTTAAAACTATGTACACTTACTTGGTATCCGGTGCCAGACCAGTAATCGTGATCGCAGGCGGCAGATCCCTTGCAGCCAGTCTGAAGGCGTCTCTCTCATGCCTGTCATGATCATGTCCATGGATATCCATATCATGCCCGTGGTGTCCATGAATGTCATGTGGGTCATGTCTATCCGTCCCTTCGACAGGGTTGCAGGCGTGAGCAGCTCGGAAGACGCGTACCCATCGTTCGGCCGGTGCCGGCACCCCTCGCCACCAGACCTCGGCGGCTCCAGAACCGACTGCTCGGGTTTCGATGGTCACCGACCAGTTATAAGGATCTGGAAGAACATGTTAGGAGTTTGGATAAAATATATACCGAGGTCTTATATCAGCGTACAAAGGCAAAAATCGGAGTCACACTTGACCATTTTATATTACTTTTATTTAAGAGTTTGCATTACTTGCATGTATTACTCTTTTTACCATAAAACAAGAACAACTTGCCCAAAATTTTCGTTTTATCAGTTTTCAAGGGCAAGCAACATAAATAACACATAATATATTTTAAATGTTATGTACATTATAGTTATATATAAATATATAATACATTACAGTTCAAAATATTGATTCCTTTATAGGCCATACAGGCTTAGGCCTAAGCCTGAAATAGTACTAGCGGGATACTATAACAAGTAATATTATTCCGTTAGTACCTACCATTTTAGTATGGAATAAACTTTGTATTTTTTTACCTAAAAAGCTTGTTTTTTTTTTAGGATTCCATAATAATATATTATATTTATACATATTTATTTATGTTGAAGTCTTCTTAAGTAACAATCCAATACTATACTAACCAACATATGGCGCTGTAGTAAATTCCACCTTAGCGGGATCTATGAGCTCAGTACTGGCCTTGGGCGGAGGTATTAGCACCAGTGAAGCTTCATACTTGGTCCCAGGACGTAGGTCATGCAGTTCTGCCGCTGAACGACTATGGTGAAGCAATTCCGTCATGCTATAGATTGGCGTGCCAACAGGACGGTATCTGTAAATAAAATGCTAATTAGAGTAATCTTAGTAGATAGTGCAACATGCATAAAAACGCCATTGAAGAAACTATATCAATGACATTAATTGTGGCAATTAGATGTAGAAATGAGTGCGTCGGTGATGCAGTTGGAGGGTATGCGACTGTTGCGCAAGAGGTTGCAGTTCAATTCCTGGGTCAGGCAAAATGTTATGGGTATTTCAGTTGAGAAATCTTCAGTAGTAGCCCGAAGTCTAGAGCTGTGTCTGGTAGCCGGCAATAGGCTTGCTCCCTATTACATGGGATTTAAATCATACGGGGCGAAATGTTGTTGCAAATCATCTAGCTTCCTTTGGGGATATAGCTTTGAAACTATATATGTACCTATAGATGTAGATATTCAAGGAGTGCAAAAGCAATCGTAATGCGAATTGTTCTGTTCCTTACCTGACTTGTATGCCGTCGATGTATAGCAGTTCCTGTTCATCAAAGTGTCTCCAACTGATGTGAGCGACGGTATCGTTAACGTCGACCATCGCCAAACGACTGTCGATCTCTCGACGTTTTTCTTCCATAGGCACGGTCTGGAAAGGTACAAATGTTTTATTTTATTATTTTCATTTCATTTTCATCAAAACAAGTAGGTTACTGAAGAAAAAAAATACATCCAGCGTTTGGCGTACAATAGTTTGTTTTTGTTGACATCTTTACTTTATTTTATCCCAAAGCAACGCATGCGAGCCATTCGCATTTATGATAATTATTTATGGTAACTTAAAGCAAAACAAAGTATCCCTATATAAGTAAAGATTGATGCAACAACAGCTAATTTACGAATACTACTTTTCAAAATCTGGTAAATGTGATTTAGAGGCCTAAACTATTTATTAAAGAAAGCCATGTCACAACCGAATAGCGATTCCAATAGAGCAGCTCGAAAGGGGCTTCCTGCCACCCAAGACAAAAAAAAACTTTCCAAGCGAATGCATTCAGTATCATGCATTGCGTCATACTTTTGTATTTGACGTTTAAAGCCCACGGTTACCGTTTTGGATGTACCTGTTTGAAACGCCTGTTTCTTGGCTTACTAGGGATAGAGTACAAAAATTATGAAATCAGGTGAGTGAATTCACCCAACATATGATTTCCAAATGTACTTACCGTAGACAGATCCTGCGTCCGTACAGTATAAATTTCGCTTTCCGGCTCTACAGGCAAGTTGTGAAGATACAGCTTTCCTTTGATCTTGTAAGTTGTGCTCGGTTTCAGGCCTGATAGTCGGAACTCCAAACGAGGAGTAGTCAGGATCTCATCAGCTGGTGCGAACACTTGAGAGTACCAATGGGATATGTCATCTTCACTGGAAATAATAATGAATATTACAGACGTTTATAAAATATATGATTACCGTGCAAAGTAATTCCATTTGCTTTCCAACCCATTGTACCAGATTTGAAAAGATTCTTGTGTGAAAAAAGAAAACGAAGCTTAATTTATATATTAAATTAAAGAAGTTTTTCAAATTTGGAAGAATAATGAAAAATATTGTTAATAATGATAAATATTTTAAAAAAACTACGTATGCGAAGTAATCTTTATTCAAGTGCAGGCGTACGAGGAAACTAGAAAGGTATCCCTGATATATAACTATAACATAGCAAAATTTAAAATATGAATTACCTATTTTCACTTATAGGTTTATTTTAAATGCTATTTGCTATTGACCTTAGAATAATGTACAAAATGAGACATAAGTAACTGTAGGGTAGTTGCTTAAATTTGTTATTAATGATTAGTTAAGAATAAATTGTATATCGCAACTTTTTCGCGGAGCAACGAGTTTTAGCTTTAATTTTCTATTAAAATTCTTCTTTTTATCCTTGTATAAGAGATTTTATTTCTTAAACAAGCATAAAAGCTTTATCCACTTAAAATTTTTTAGATTTTATTTGCCATGATACTTACGCCTTATCAGTATATCTTAAATCCACGCTGCCTCTGAGCCCAACCAACACGGTAGGCAATCCAAAGAGCATTTTGACACTAGTAGGTGAATCAGCCTGTAGAGAAATCACCGTCAACTTCTTGTTAGTATCTCCATACGGGGGTGGTAATGTCAATCCTGGTGGTAAGCCTGCAAGGGCAGGCTCAATGGGGTTCGTAGGATGATGGATATTATTTTGGTCATAGTCACCAATATCCTCTTGTGGATAGTGGATTTCAGATGGAATTGTAGGTAAGAAGGATGGATGTGGTTGATTTGGTGGCATTTCTGATGATGGCTGACCTGGAAATATAACGTGCCTTATTATGTTCTGAAGTATAACAGCACAGCATCGCAATCACAAGTCTGCAATGCTGTTAAAAGACATACAACACAAAAAGAGGATTAAAATAAGAAACTAATATACCTAAACAATTAACATATTGGATATCACTTCTAATATGCACACAACAAAACAAATCTACTGTGCCCGAAATTATATATATTTATAACACTAAACTTACCAACTATTGTAATAAGTACATTATTGAATGCAATATAGAATCAGAATTCGAATCTGGTTAAATATTCGATTAGATCAATTGCAAAAAAAATATCTTAGTCAATTAATAATGTTCATCGATTCATTATAAGCTAGAAGGCTTTTTTGCTAGTACCAGTCTGGAACTTATTTACCTAAAGCTATTATACTTGAGAATGATAGAATGGTTAAATATTATAGAGTGATGACCAACGGTTGCGTTAATGACATGCATAATAAACCCATAGACCAATATGCTATTTTATGATAAAGATATAATTAAGCAAGGAACTGCTGATACTACTAAGATGATTCAAAAGCAGTCTACATTGAAATACATTATACATAAGACCGTATATAGTCAGTCAACAGTTTGAAAGTCAGTCAATAACATCAAGGAAAGTCTGAAGCTAGCACCAAGACGAGTGACAAACCTTCTGCCACGTCCTCCCCTTTGTCTGCTGACCTTCCCAGGTTCTTATTCACTACAGATTCCACTTCCATTTGATTCAACATATGCTCAAGATCCAACGCCTTGTACGTCTTACTAGCCGTTTGTGGAACCGTATTATATCTCGACGATGCATAGTGAATTTTAGAACTAGGCACCGCTCTTAGTAACACAGTCTCGTAAGGATGGGGCAGTTTAGTCAGTACGTGTGCCTTGGATTCGTGGTCCCATAGATCTCGATTGTACATATCTGAAGGTTTCGTACTCTTCATGTCTTTTGTCTTTAGTATCGTCACTTGTTTCCTAAGAACAGATTTGTCTCGGGCTGTGTTTATATTAGACTGAGATTGGGGACGGCTTCCTCGAGGAATGTGATATTCGTTAGTTGCGTTTGTTATGAGAGGTTCGAAATATATTTTTTGTTGAATAGGTTGTACAGGTTGTGTGGGTTGCATAGATTGCATGGACTGCATGGGTTGTATTGGTTTTATGGGTTGTATGAGCTCTGTTACTGTATTAGGCTTCAACGGGGTATTCAAGATGTATTTATGATAAGCACTATCGGCTATTGGTTTTTGCCTATCAACCGCGGGTAAGAAATAATTTAGGTTTTCAACTTGTGAAATCGGAATTTTTCTTACTGGCTCATAACTGTATTTTAATTTATTTTGGTCGGCGTCCGTCTGTTGAGTGGCTTCCGTTTGACTTATTTGACTATGATAATAGTCATGGATGTTATTTGCATTAGAAATCACGTTTGCATGTTTTTCAGGATACTGATTACTGTAAGATATTTGTGATTTTCTGTAATGTTCCGTTAATCTAGATGGATCTGTTTTATCTGGTGGCTGCCAGTGATTACGGTTTACTATTGAAGGTTCTGGTTGGATAACTTTAAATGGAGTGTCAACATCATCAAGAGTGAAAACTGTGATGTTGTCTCCTTGTGAATTACCTTCTGGTCGAGAAGTAGGTTCCGCATATTCATATTTAGAAGGCGTGGTGGCAGGAAAAACAGTTTTTATATATTTTGGATAGGATTTAACAGGGCTTAGATGTCTGTAAAAGTCAACGGAGTCAGTTGTAAGAGGAGGGGTAGGTAGAACAGGTAATATTGTCGGTAGTATAGGTGCTACGGGTGTCACATAGTTCACGATTTCATGTTCACCAGTATTCATACCGTAAGTGTGATAAGCCGATTCATTTCCAGCTGCAAGCAATAATGTTTAATGAGTGGCATGCATGTGATATTGTGGAGCGACCAATGTGATAATGGTACTGATGCCTTATGATATAAATTTCATGATAATTAATTTGTTCGAATGATTTAAGTATTGTCGATTGAATGATACGTGTTTCACCCTTAGTATGATTTTTATAGTTATCGACATACTTATATTAATTTTTTAACAGCGACGGCAGCGAAAAATATTAGATCTATTTAAATGTATGCAAAGACACAAAATTGTTCGCATGTAATCGATAACTATTTAAACTCGTACTAAAGGCATTAATGGAAATGAGATTTGATGAAAGAAAATATTCATGCCATTTCATCCAAACTATGTAATTTATCAGGATATTACGTGGCTTCATATAACACTTACCAATGGGCAAACAACCCCATTGCTTACAGCAGTCCTCATCAGATATGTTAACAGCCGCAGGCTTATGATTGGGTGGGCACCGGAAATTCTGAGGAGGTACAGGAGGAAGAGGCGAGCAGACTTCTTGGCAGTCCAGCTCGCCGTTCTCGCAGAAGCATCGTTGTTCGCATCCAGTAATCGCTATAGGAACTTCGCTCCAATTTGGTACCCTATAAAAAGTAACAATGTTCACATATCAAGTAAGAGTCATAATTCTTAGAGTTGAGTTTGATCTATCAATTCCTAAATATGTGAGGTCGCACTCTCGTGGCATTCAGTTCTCTCTGAACATCGACGAAGCAAATACCTGAGCGATCAACGGAGATTTCAACATGAAGTGATGAGGGAAACTATTGTGAAGAGTGTTTAGTCTATGTGCGTAAAAGTCGTGAAGCAGTAATATGAATTTTATACAACTAGTACTTAATTCACAATATCAAATCCACACTTCGTCTCAAGATATATTACAATACTTAGCGAGAGGTTTCAAACATGAAAACGCTCTACATTGTTGCAAATAGTTATTAATTGATTGCTCAGCGCTAAAGGCAACATTGTGAGAAAATCTGCATCTACGAAAGTTCTAAATAACATTCTAAAGTTACTGTATGTTACAGATGCTTGTAACATCGAGCCATAGATCAATTGTTAAACAGTTTATAAGCGACCTACCTAAATATGATATACCTTAACTTACTCATTTCAAGAGGAAGACTTTGTTCAGTTATAAGATCAGTAAAATCAACTTACGCGACTCCTTTATAATGGCACGTGCCGTCACTAAGACACCTCGCAGTTCTTGGACAGCAGTTAGGTGGAGTGGCTGGTGGACTTGTTGCCCAGCGCACACAGCCCTTGGAGACCAGCTCTAAGCCAACGTGCGATGGACATACCAAGGCTGCGCACTCGCGAGTATCTGGGCCTGTGCATTCGCACAGCTGTTCACAGCCGATGTGGAACTCTTCACCTGAAATGATAGAATTCGTTGTAATTTAATTGGTTTTTTATCTACTACTAAGATGGCAATCAACCGGCTACGATAGTAAGCAATTACCGCAGCCTATGCATATATTGTAATGAAAGGCCCATAACAGAAAATTTTTGATTGTATACTTGACGATGATATACTATATGATGTACGAGTAGATAAATATCACATATTTATCAATTTGTACTTGTTGAGCGTGGTGCAGTTTGCTCTCAATCTTCGATATGCTGTAAGCTCTACACTAACAGGGCTGATATTTTATTAAAACTCTATCAAAAATATTAGATGTACCTATACCAGACAAGTAATGAACAAGCCATGTAGAAACAAATGATATAGATACTAAATCTTAATAAAAATCTTGCAATGAAGAATATTTCACGCTAAACAAAAAAAATACTTACCAACTGAAAAAAATTGTCCATCATGATAACATCCCACCTTCGTAACATTATCTTCATTGGAAACTTCGTTGGCTCCTGCATCCGACGCTGTTATAGTAAAGTTGAACTTGGTGCCAGTCTCTTTGGTCTTCAGTATATAGTCTCTTCCACCTTCCAAATTCAAAATTAGGTTAGAGTACTTCAATTCGACGTCATTAAAGGACTTGCCACCGTCATTGCTGAGGAGTAGATGGATTGGATCTTCGCTTTTGTTCATATGCATCAGGTTGACTTGGACCGAATTGTTCTGCAGTACTTTAACAGAGCCAATGGGTTCCGCCAGTGCTAATGGTCTGCTACGCATGTTGTCTTCAGATTCATAATCTTCAAAACCTTTAATTAGCTGGAGAAAAATAAATAGAGTGGTTGATTATCTTCTTCATGAATAGTAAGCTATAGAGCCTTTCTAGTGGCACAAAGTTGCCGTATGTTCTCTGGATGTAAAATTATGGCTATTAAACTACAAAATTATCTGACGTTTATGTACCTAGGATTCTGTACTACTGTTATTTGATGATTAATATGGCCAGATATTCTACACCGCCGGGCGTTACATATCATTTATTAATGAGTCGATTTTTATGATGAATAGGGCATGTGATAGGTAATTCGTTTTAGTTAGAAGCTTTTTCTTTTGGACCATGATATAACTAATGGCCCTCATTAAGCGATCTTTATCAAAAAGAGGTGTAACGGACAGAAATACAGATATAAAATCTGCCTCTATTAAGAATGGAACAACAAAAAATTAGGATTTTAATTTAAAATTTAACGATCTTTATATATCGTTCTAAAATATCATTTCAAGGTTTGAAAATTATAATAATCATAAATTAATAATTATAAAGATCGTTAGTTAATTGCAAAGTCAAGCGCAAATATTTGAGATATCAAGTTACAGTTTTTCTTTTGATATAAAAAGGCTTTCAAAGTACTCTAATAATTCATCCATCGCTTTTAAAGTCAAGGAAAATACCGTAATGAGACTTATTTGAAAGGTTTTAAACAACCGGATATCCCTCCGGCAGAAATGCCCCGATCATGGAAGCCCGTGCCCAGCAAAAGGGCAGATTATGAACCCAGCTAATATTTCTATACTCACTTCAGTGGTCGTTGTGGTAGAGGTGGTGACGTTATCAGGCTCTTCGTGCGCGTCGTGGCTGACGTCACACACCTGGACTTCGCAGCACGCGTCGTTCGGATCCTGAACATTGATGCACTTGTCCGACACAGGTAGAGGATTACATCTGGATGAACAAATAAAATAAATTATAGCGGCTTTACAAAGGCGAAGAAGTTACGACTCACGCCAAAAGACGCCGCCGCCGGCGCTGTAGATTATTACACACTACTACATAGAATCCTAAATCGTGCAAGCGAAGTTTACAGTAAAATTGCCTTGTAAATAAATATCGGTTTTAATGTCCTAAAAGAAACTGATTTGTCGTTTAATGAACATAGGTTTACGTTAGACCACAATCCCACTTTATGCATGTAGGCAAGCAAATCTATACACTTAAGCTAAACTTTTAATGTATTTGTACGTGAGACACGATGTTTTTTTTAAAGTGACGGAGATAAGAAATGAAGTCAAGATCAAGAATCATTTGATTAATGTGGTGCTGTCAAAAATGCCTTATCCACATTATTTTACCAATTTACAAGTCAGAAATTATAAATACCTACCTGTGCTATAGATTGTATAAAGAGATATAAATTCATTCATACTATATAAACTTAAATTACCACTGACTGACTCACTCAGAGAAATAGAAGTCATACAAGGGGGAGTCCGTAGGAAATAAGTAAATATAGCGTCGTATAGAATCGTTAATAAGGCCCGGGAAAATTCCTGATCTTCGGAAGGTCAGCTCTTGGTGGTGGTACCCCATCGGATCTCGGAAACGGTGATATCTACGGGAGTCCTTCTCAAACAAAATCTTCCTAAAACCCTGGCAAGTTTTAGAGGCGAGGGGGATAAAAAAAACATGGCTTCCATACAAAAAACATGGTCATCATACAAACTTTGACCTCTAATATCTTTGAAACGGTTAGAGATAGGCGGAGTGTGTTAGAACAAATGTCATAGAGGTCGACGAGATCTTTGCAGAAAAGGTCATTTTCAAGGTCACCGGGGGTCATCGGTGACTCCCAATTTTTTTGATTATTATTTTTCGGCCCGAGCAACCACGCGAAATACTAGTTTTCATATAAGCTTAAAGTATACGAACCTGGGCTTGCACGTCACAACGGAGTTGGGTTCACAAGAGCACGTCTGCTCGCAGCCGATATGCCACTTGGAGCCAATCGGGTGTGTTTCATTCCCGTACCTACATGTTTCCAACTTTGACACTTTCGTATCTGAAAAATATATTAGCAGTAACATTTCTGCTGTCAACTCTACTATTATAAATGCGAAAGAAAGTACTACTATTTGTTATGTTTTCATAGCTAAACTGATGTAGTTGAAACTTACCTAAAGATAGCGTTCATTATTCTTAATTATGAACCGTTATTAAATGAAGTAATTATGAAAAAATTTTAAACATAAAGAATATTTTTTAAAGGACTACTTCCGTTCTAGGTGTAAATTGTGCGTTATATTAAAACATCATAAACATTAAAACAACGGAGACAAAGAACAGCCAGACTATTGTGCAATGCACAATTTTTTGTCTGGTATGGGGATCGAACCCACAATACTCAGCGATTTAATTCAAATTCAAATCTTTATTGCTTTGCCACAATATAGTAGGTATATAATAGATGGTAGAATTATAGCTAAGAATCAATTGAGAACCCTGCCGGGCACAGCATACTAAATATATTAGGATAGAGGTATACGACCACCGTGCAGTCAATTAAAATTTATATTTTGTATGATAGAACAGACCTAAATCTTGCAAATGTTATTAGTCAAACCGTATTTACAATATTCCTAGGTGGCGTTAATATATATTTTGAAATACGCGAAAGTCTTCAAAGGATTCCCTATATAATATTTTACCTCCAGTACCAGTAGCACAAGCGATAATAGAACAGCACTCGTCAACGGGTGACTCGAAGCAGAGCGGGTCGTTGAGCCTCCTTCCCCTACGGATATAAGGGTGTTTACACCGAGCACTACATTCGAAGACACCGCCACTAATGCACTCACAGGACTCCTCGCATCCCCGATCCATACGGTCTCCGACCTGAAAGACAAAGATATTGTTAGGGTATACATGTTATTTTCTTCTTCAATAAAAATTGTAGAAATTATAATTTGGATGATCTTTCCAACTAAACTACACAAAGAGAGGTTGCGTTGATATTGAAATGAATGTGGATTAAGTATACGATTGCCGGCTCGTAATTATACAAATGTGTTACTTAATTTAAGTCATTTATATCAAAACAATTATTGTACAATTATCCGCACGGTCATTTTGTTTGATCTAACTTATAGCCCGATCCTCATTAAAAACGCTAATAATATTTTCTTGTAACAGTCAAAGTGGGATTTTAATTTAAAATGGAATTTTAAAAGGATAACAGTGTCGCTCTCAAAACAGTTTTAATAAGTCGGTACGTTTAAAAAATAGCAGAAAGTATTTTTGCCAAGATCTGTCAAATAACTACCAATTCAACCCAGATTAGATTCAAAACTTTTTTGGCCTCCTTTGTTGTATAAGAAATTTAATATTACAACGATCCATCTTATTTCTGAGTTTAGGTTATTAATAATTCTCTCTACATTCTCAATATCTCATTTTGCTTCAACAAATCACTTTTATAGCTGAGTCGATGAACCACGGGAATGACAAATTTACACAAATCTAAAATCTTGTTTATATTATACATGTTCAATAGTTCTTATGTTATAAATATGTGATATTTAATTCAAAAAGAACTTAAGTTAATATATATTAACACTAACCTTGTAAGTGATCTCATTTTCTTTACACGTATCTATTTCTTCAGATCCCCTTTCCGTATTAATGAGTGAATGGAATGGTGCCTGCAGGTTAGTATAAAATTTATCTGAAATTTCTTTGGGTTTAGCATCTACAGGTATTATTCTAGATTCTTCATCTTCATCACCATCTAAATTTACATCACTCAAATCTGGCAAATGCTTTTTATGACCTTTAGCATTTGTATCATTATGTAATGCATTCGCAAAGTTTTGCAGTTCGTCTACATTTAATTTCAGTAGTCTTGGTTTAGGTTTTACTTCAGCAGGCACTGTTTCAGAAACTTTGTTTAAGTCCATAGTAACTTCTGATAGATCTGGTGTAGTTGCTGTATCTATTTCCATGGTTCTATTCTCAGTTGTAGGTTCTATATAAGTCGATTTTGTTGATACAGAGCTGAGCATCGGTGGTTTTGTCGTAGCAGTTGTTCTTTGTGTTTTCTGGACTGGAACTTCGTCATCTTCTGCTGTTATTTTACCTGTAAAAATAATAAATTAAATTACTGTTACTGTTACAGGTACTATAGATTACGTATCGAGGTCCATAATTGGATGTAAAATATATATTACATTGCTAGAAGATATCATTTGAACATATAGATTTATGTCAGCCATAAAAGTAATTTCTACAAGACGTGCAAGTACCATTATTTCAAATTTAATTATAATCAAAGATTACAATAGTACCTAAATTACCTAGTTTCCAGCAAATATATAATTTAACAATAAAATTCCTATTTGTGATGTGGTCCGTTTAACTGTCTTAGCTCAAACATAAGTTATAACTGGTCTACAACTGGAGCAGGGTCAGTAGGCGATTTACCGGTCATGTACCATTACAGTAAAGCTGTACTAAATAATTTACCAAGTAACATTAAATTCTAACCCACTAGATTTAAGATTGATATCAGAACGGTACATGACTTAACTGAAACTACAGCAAATGACCTGTCAATCGAAACCGATGTAACTGTCATCGAACATCGATTACGATAAAGCAATTTGCACTACTGTCAAATTTGAACATGCTATTATAGACTTTATGCTCCTTGTAATAAAATTTGTTATTTGGTTTTGTTATGTTCAGTTTAAGAATTTAGGACGGTCCGGCACTTGAGAAATGACTTTTGGACGTGAGAAAGCATTTCTTGATTGTTATTAATACAGGTGATTATTGTTTTGAAGGCAGTCATATTATTGAGTTTAAATCATAGGGCTGTGGAACAACCAGATACGTTTATTTTTTTCTAGACGTGTTAATGTTTCTGTAAAACTTTCTTCAAGATGACTCGGGTGAGCTAAGAGACATTTGAAGATAATAAGTACCTAATGCTACGCAAATTATGCTGGCATAGAATTTTACAAATTCAGTGTTTAATGGCTTAATAATAGTTATATATGTATGTACTATAATTGGGTCTGAAATAAATGAGTTATTATTACAATAATTAACATATATTTATGGACATATTTTCATACAAGAAAAGGAATACAATTGCGGCATTTATAGTGTTTGTAAAGCTTATTAGTAAAATATTTCTCAGTATTAGATGAGTACGGTTATTCTGATTGTAACTTGTCCACAATGTATGAAACCCATAATGCCACACACGTCTGTATTCTACTACAGCCCACAGCTATCTTATGAATTCTGACAGAGCTTTGCATTTATTGGCATTGCCTACTAAATGCTCGTCCCGGACAGCGTGATTCTAGCTCCTAAAGTACATAGATATGCGTTTCGACCAAAAGATGAAATAGCTGTCATGTTCTCCCCTTAAGGCAGACTTCGACCTAACCATGTTCCCCTAACCTTTTCTATTTTTAATAATAATAAAATTTATTTCACCGCACATACAAAAGCGACACATAGTTAAAAAAAAACTATAATTCCTAAAAACTATCACTGATATTTTAAAGGATGATTCGTAGCTACGCATAAGAGCATCGCATACAGCTTCCTATGAGATTCTTACGTTCTCACTAGGGCTGATGGTTTGTCTCCTATTAATGTCAGTAACAAAGAAACGATGTTCATACCAGGGTCGATCAATAAGTACCTACCCGTTTGTGATGACAGGTGGCGTTAGTTACTAAATTTTACATTACCATCGTGTACTGCAGTCTAATAAATGTCATTGTGCTTAATTTGAGGTTATTTTATTAGCTTGTTTTTTTTTGAGAGCTGTTTATATATTTCGTGTCTGGTGTTTTTTGATAAAATGGAAAAAGAGCAGTACCGATCCGTAATTAGTTTTTTTTATTTTTGGACGGAAAGCATGCGATGGAATAAAAGTGAAGTTGGATGCTGTTTATAGGGACCTTCCGCCGTCCATGACAACCGTTAGATATTGGTTCAACGAGTTTAAGCGTGGTCGTACAACTGTTTTCGACGAGGAACGGCCAGGACGCCCGTTGGTTGTGGTTACCGAGAAAATCGTCGAAAAGATCCATGATATCCATAAAATAGGTGTGAGAAAGGTGTCGGCATGATAAGTGCCGCGATTGCTAACACTGGACAATAATCGGTTACGAGTAACAACGTCGAAGTAGTGTTTAGACCATTTTAAATAAAATCCGCAGGAGTTTCTACGTCGATTTGTCATCGTTGATGAAACCTGGACACATTACTATACACCAGAGACCAAAAAACAATCTAAGCAATGAATTTTTTCGGGTGAATCTACGCCAAAGAAGGCAAAGGCAGTACCCTCAGCCGGAAAAGTTATGGCCACGATATTTTGGGATTCTAAAGGAATAATCCTGAGCGACTATTTACAGAAAGGAAGAACGATTACAGGACAGTACTACAGTGAATTATTAGATAGATTCGATAAGAAATTGAAGGAGACACGACTCCATTTGTCCAAGAAAAATGTGTTGTTTTACCATGACAATGCACCAGCGCATTCATCTCTGATTGTGGCAGCAAATTTCAGGACTTGCGCTACGAATTACTTCCGCACCCACCTTACTCGCCCGACTTGGCACCCTGTGACTTTTTTCTATTCCCCAATATGAAAACCTGGCTAGGAGGAAAAAGAATCACATCAAATTAAAGGTTATCGCGGAAATAAAAGTCTATTTTGCTGAGTTTAAAAAAGATTATTTTTTGGAGGGCTTAAAGAAGTGGGAGAAACGTTGGGAAAAGTAAGCTGTATAAGCCTAAAAGGAGCCTAAGTAGAAAAAAATTTAAAAAAATGGAAAAATTGCGTGTTCATTTCTAACACGGGTACTTATTGATCGACCCTCGTATAGCATCTAGTCTATAAGCTGCATTTATACATCTGGACTGAATTACAAGTATATTTTTTTCATATAGCTTACTGCTATTACTGCTGTTTTTATATTATAATAATAATATTAATATAAGCGACTACAGTATCAAATAATGATAAACATAATATAATCAATTGTTAATACAAATGGACTTTACGTTATTGTGCCGTATAAAAATATTTATAAAGCAGCTAGAACAATGTTATGGTGATAATACAGGTTACTTTACTATTGTCCTTGGATAAAGGATTCTCGTATGTTTTGTAAACAGTGCTGATTGAAAAGACGTTAAATGGCCTTTATCAGGTCAAGTAGTGACCTCATTATTCTTTCCCACTTTCATAATATACCTAATATTAAGTTAACATAATTATCCGCAAAAGATTAGACAGTGAAATATTACATCACTTTGCAGCAAATATGTGGTATAGCGCATAGAGAAAATCCTTTACTACTAAGGTGGAAAAATATAGGTGGTTTATGGGGTTGGACAATCATTTAGTTAGAGTACGAATATACCAGCTCACCTGTAAAAAAATTCCACGCTCTTACAAAGACCAGTAAAGAGTAATTACATTGTTTATGCGTTTTCTCCGATGAATAAGATTTCCGGAGGCGGCCATTACCTTCCATCCATCTAATGTTTGATATATTTTCTTAAGGAATGCCACAAAAATATTGCAAGCGATTCTTAACGGGATTAAATATAATGACCATCAAAAATAGTAATTGCGCAGCAAAATATGCTTACTAAAATATATCATAACGAGCACCTATACGCCTCAAATCACTGCATTCCGTCTCGGAAGGGTTAGGTTATGTTAGGTTCCTTCTTAAACCCACCCAAAAATAGTAGCCCCGTCGACTTATTTTGATATCTTTAAATATATTTTGCTGTGCAATTTGGTGATCATTTACTATTTTTGATTGTTATATTTTACTATATCTGGCGATAAGATAAACATAAGCCATTCTTAACTAAGCTACTCGCTGACCATTATACGGTTAGACCGTTTAGTGTCTCCCCGAATATTGCATATCGGTTTACTCCATATAAAACCGACGTTTCATAGATAACGAACGTAACGAAAACATAGCTCTGCCATGATAAAGTCTATCCGAAACTTCTAAAAAGCTTACAATGCAGTTTCTTCAGATATCTTTCTTTCACAATGATGTTACTCCCTTGTTCAGACTACTTTATGTGAAAGGCTTTAGAACAATAAAGAAGTAACGTAAACATTTCAGGGTGAATTTTGGTATAAATGTGTGTCATGGTACAAACAGTCGTCCCGAAATGTCGGTATTTACGTTTCGTGGTAAGCCTCCTGATCTAAAGGGTACAACCAGCTACAGGTACTTCAAGATTACGTCATTATATTACAAAACGTCATGCAGGAGATAAACGATATGTAATGTGAAGGTAATGACTGGTAAATCGTGCACCTGCGGGGAACATTAACGTGGAGTAGGTGACTGGTCGTGCTAGATATATAGAACAACTAGCTGACCCGCGCAACTTCGTCTGCTTCACATACATAGATTCACGCCTATTTCTCAGAGGGGTAGGCAGAGACTACGGATTTCCATTTGCTACGATCCTGACACACTTCTCTGGCTTTATTCACTTTCATCACATTCCTCATATACGCCCGTCGGTTCAAGGTGCTCTTAACCTGGCCTTTGTCCAGAACGCCTCTGATCTGATTGAGAAACGTTCGCCTAGGTTTTTCTTTGCTTCACATAAGAGAATTTTCTCTGATTTTGCATCATTTTTCATTGATGCTCCGCTCCTATTGGTCGTAGCGTGATGTTATATAGCTCGATAAATGGCCTATCCAACACTAAGAAATTTTCAATTCGAACCAGTAGTTCCTGAGATTAGCGCGTTCAACCAAACAATCAAACAAATTCTTCAGCTTTATAATATTAGTATAGACAAATTTACTGTATTACTTTAAATCACTGATTTAGATAACGAACATTTGGTATAAGCACGCTTACCCTGCGGCAAAAGTTTGCGTTTATACTTGAGTGCAATCGTGAGTTCGGTAGTCGCGGGTTTGATTTATGGGTCAAGCAAAGTGTTATTGCGTTATTCTGTTAGGAAATCCTCAGTAGCAGCATGGAATCAGGAAATATGCACAGTTGATGGAGATAGGTTCACCCACAATTATGTGGGACACGAAAACATAGGTGGTAAAATGTACCTATATACACTTTTTCTTAAAGGAAACAGGCGTGAATCTACAAGGTTGTTCTTAGTATAGTGAAAACCTCTTAAGGGGTGAAACTTATACTTGTTATTATGAAAAACTTTTGTCCTGAGACATTGCCGAAGTCGCGAAAAGAAAATCAGCTGTTCCATTCATTTTGTAAAGGTCAAAGTCCAATTTTGTATGGAACAGGTATTTTTTCCCGCGATTTGGCAATGTCCCAGAACAAAAGTTGTTCATAATAACAAGTATAGTCACCCCCTGAGAGGTTTCCAAAATACTAAGAATAACCTTGTATATACAAGTAAGTATGGACTAATCATCGTTTAGCTTAAACTCATTCTCACTTATAGCTGACTAGATTTTGCCCGCTGCTTCACCCGCCTTAATGTAGATTTGGTCAATAAAATTATATCCCTTGGGAACAGGACATTTTTCTGGATAAACGGTGTACTATGTCCTTTTTCATGACAATGTGTATACGAAATTTCATGGCTACCGGTTAAGTAGTTAAGGCGTGAAAGCGTATAAATAAACTCACATTCGTATTTACAATATTAGTTAAGAATTTCAGAAGTAAGGATAGGATTAGGATTATATTATAGCTGATTTAGATAGATTAGGATTATAGCTGATTCATAGTCTACTAATGGCTAGTGGCAGATTTACAGTTCATAACATACCTAGCCTTTCGGTGATGTTAAAGATGTCATACATACCATACCAACCTCGCCAAACACATAACATCCACGTTTCGATAAATAAGGTAAAATAAGATTTATTTATTTACAGCTAAGTTAAACCTCAAAAGCATTTTCATAGAGGTCACAATGGGTGAGTCAGTAACACCACTAAGACTTTCCATACAATAAAAATCTAACTCTATCTGTAAGGCTTTACAATTCGCTCTACATACGCTCACGCTAGACACCTCTAGGCTAACAAGACAATATTTATTTATTACATAAATATAATCGATACAAATCTATCGATATTATGCGGATATCCTTAAACAAGTGAATGATGGCCTCAGATCGACCTCAATGCAATGCGCTAATATAGATTAATCAAAGGACGCAAGCAACCGGTCTGCGCGTGCGCACCTCGCGCACAGCTGTCTGGGGACGCATTGTTTACGTTGAGAAACAACACAATACGCGGTATTTTAATTAAGTATTGAGTATGTAAGCTGATAAACCTATTTCTGACGCCCTTGGTTCAATTCCCAGGGCGGGTAAGATTGAATGCCTCATCAGTTACGTGGGTAACGCACCTACAATAGATTAATCTTGAGGTTACTATCCGTCAAGGATATTTGAATTCATAACCTAATTATTGAGTGCCTTAGTGGCACAGCGGTAGTGAATGCGACTGCTGTGCAGTGAGGTCTCCTGCTCGATTCCCGAATGGAATAAAATATTATGTATTATTTATATTTTATTCTCAATAGTAGCATCGAACTGTACACGGAAAACGACTACAGGCGCATCTCGTATTACATGGAACCTAAAAGACAGTAGGCAATAGTCCCGTGACAGAATATAACCCACACCACTGAGCGTCGACCACTTTGTGAAATATTATAATGTGATGTCCAAATAGTTGTGCCGGATGTGCAAATCTGTGTCAATGAATTGTATATTATTTATCTGTATGAATGTTGATATAACATATTGTGATACTAGTTTCCAGGGTCGTCAACTTGACAAAAATATTGGGCTAAGTTCTTTATAAAGGTTTGTTACCTAATTATATAATATAGTTCGGTTTCGGCTTTGAAAATTATATAATTAGGTAACCATAATTATCCATGGAAACTCGGTGGCGTAGTGGTTAGTGTTACCGACTGCCACGCCTGAGGTCGCGGGTTCGATTCCCGCACAAGTCAAACATTTGTGTGCATGAACATGGATGTTTGTCTTGGTCTGGGTGTTTCTATGTATAATATGTATGTATTTACAAAAAAAAAGTAATATATGTATGTTTATCCATTGTCTAGTACCCATAGTACAAGCTATGCTTAGTTTGGGCTAGATGGTGTTGTGTGAATGTGGTAGAATATTATTATTATTATTATTATTATTACTAGATTTTTCTCGCGGTTTCGCTCGCGTTAATGTAGATTTATGTTAAGATTGATTTTTTAGTAGCCTATATGTTATTCTAATATATACACAATAATACTATAAAGTTTCATAAAAATCCGTTCAGTAGTTTTCGCGAGAAACTTCTATCCATTCATCCATCCTTTCAAACTTTTACATTTATTATATTAGTAGGATATTTATAACATAAATTGGTCGAATATGGCAAGGACAATATATAACATAATGTAACTAATAACTTAATGTTACACATGTTCTGTAAATAAATAAATCATTCATTTATTCATTCATTCACAGTTGTAGTTCATACTCAGGGTGATTCTATGTATAATATGTATGTATTTACAAAAAAAAAAGTATATATGTAGGTATGTTTATCCATTGTCTAGTACCCATAGTACAAGCTCTGCTTAGTTTGGGCTAGATGATGTAGTGTGTATGTGGTAGAATATTATTATTATTATTATTATTATTTATACAGTTTGTGTCAATAAGCCTAAGGCATAGGATCAAATATTAGGGGGGTGCCATTAGGGAGGCCCGGGGACCCCCAGGTTCTAAGGAGTCTGCGCCAATGCTAGTTTCTACCCATAGTTTTACCCTCGTGAATCGTACGGAAAAATATACCGGGATAATAAGTATCCTATGTGTTTATCGAGAACATGGTCTGTGTTTGAAGTTTCATCTAAATAATTAATTTTAAGATTATTCACGTGGCTGAGTAACAAACATCGATAGAAACTTTCACATCTATACTAATACGAGATGTTCCCGCGGTTTCACCCGCGATTATCGTTACTGCGCCGCCCCCGTGGGTCGTAGCATGATGTTATATAGCCTATAGCTATCCTCGATAAATACTACTATACCAACACGAAAATAATTTTTCAAATCTAACCAGTAGTTCCTGAGATTAGCGCGTTCAAACAAACAAACTCTTCAGCTTTATAATATTAGTATAGATAATAAAGCTAAAACAATTGTTTGTTGTCGAGCAGCGATAGCTCAGTGGGGAGACCAACAGATTGCAATGCACAGAGTCTCGAGTTCGAACCCACGTCGCGTACATCTGACTTTCGGAAGTTATATGACTTTTCGAAATTATGTGCGTATTGATTGACAATTATCGCCTGCTCCGTGCCTCAGAGAACACGTTAAGCCGTCGGTCCCGGTGGCCATGAACATCTATGGCAGTCGTTATTGGGAAGTCAGTGCCCTCTTATATCCTGGACCTGGTCGAGGTCTAGCCTTAGGGTATCATTAGCCTTCGGGTTGCGGAGGTCAGATGGCAGTCGCTCCGTGTAAAAACTGATATCCAGTCAAATCCGGTTAAACTAGAAAGCCGACCCCAAGTGAATTGGGAATAATAAAGGCTAGGAAGAAGAAGAATTGTTTGTTGTTTTAACGCGCTATTCTCCGGAACTACTTGTCATATTAGGATTATTATTATTGTAATTTATAGCCAATTTATTTAGGGAAATTCTAGACTTGGTGGCGCAGCGGTAATTAATGCGATTATACATGCGGTCTCGGGTTCGGTTCCGACAAAGTGTTATTGGATTTTTATGACAATAAATTGTCAGTAGACGCACAGAGCCTGAAACTGTATCTGGTAGACAGCAATAGGCTCGTCCCGTATTACGTAAGACGTTAACCCTTCCTACCTCCCACTTCAAGATCTATGTAACATCACGCTACGATATATTATCTACGATTATAGAACGAAAGTAGTCTTTAAAAAACCAATTGAATTGACATTGAAATTTGTCTCTTCAATATATATCTTTATATTAAAAGTCTTTATAACAAATATATAATATGTACTAATATGCAGTCACTCATTTTGTATTCTGACCCCATCAAAGATTAATTAATTTAACTCAATCGATATAAATACTAATTTAAAAATATTTTATATACCAAACTTTCATCTTTATATTTATTTAATTACGCAATATCCATAAGAAAAATAGGTTAACAATATGTTCTATAAATAGAGCTAACATTGTAATAAAAATTTAATGCGTGAGAATTCTCACAGAATTTCTCAATATCATCAATAAAACATGAACTTTACAAGACAAACCGTTATTAACTTGAACTTGTACACAATTTACTTACAGTTAACATAAAGTGGGCCACTACACACATTCCTCAAGTGCACCTCACGAAATTCAAGTCGCGTAAGTCTGTGCCGATACAATGTTGCGTAAATCGCGTCAACGCGTCAGCGTCAGACATCCGCCTCGTAAGGGCGTCGACACATTGACGCGGACACAATGTTAATGTCAAACGTTACGCGAATGAGCTAGGTATGACGCTAGTGACAAAATATGTGATTCAGATTTCACGTAACTCTTTGTTGCGTAAGTGAAGTCTTACTCAATGTCATTGCGAATAGTTTTCGGACGCGTCAACGAAATTTGCATGCGTGTACGAAAAGATACATAGACAAATCTTTATTGTAAAAATGTAGGCCGGAGCATTTCCCAAGAACGGGTCGTCTTCCCCATAACACTTCATACAAAGAGTTGATTTTAATGTTCATACATAGACTCATGCCTGTATCTATATCTGCAACTAGGTAGAGCTGTATTGCACCTACAGTTCGCCGGCTATTTTTTTAGATAACCTGAAACAGGTGGTGAGACTATTGCTGTCTACCAGACACATAACACATAACATAAGCTGCTTCAGTGCTGCCACGAAAAATATACTAACAGGGAAACGCAGGTACCTCACAATCACACCCAACTTTAAGTGCAAGCTTATACCAAGCGACCAACGACGCAGTAATCTTACGCTACTACAAATCCTAACTAATATTATAAAACCGAAAATGAGTTTGTTTGTTTGTTACCTTTCACGCCTAAACCACTGAAACGATAATTCTGAAATTTTGCATATACATTGCCAGGTGTATAGAAACGGACATAGGCTACCTTTCATCCCGAAAAAAAATACTGTTCCCGAGGAAAACAACAATAACGTTCTTATGATAATAGATGGCGCCACATGGCTTTCGAATCATGATTGAATTATATTATCACAAGCAGAGTACAACCCGAATTGATTGTCAAATTCTAAATTACCGCGAGCGAAGCCGCGGGCAATAGCTAGTATCAAATAAAAAGAGAATGGGAAAATTCATATCCATCAAGCTGAATTTAAAGATGCAATCGCGCCACTTTATGCTTCTGTAAAGCTATGCATGGTTTTGCGTGGAGTATTCAAGTATAGTAAGTAATTATCTGAGAACAATATCTTAAACAGCTTAAAGCTTCGTCTAAATTTACGAAGCGCAAAGCGTTTAGTCTGTTGTATCCAAGACATCCTCATGTATTAATAATGTGCAGAATGTGTCCACCTAGTAGGGGTTGCGTGCACTGCGGTTTCATCTGTGGTCGCCCCTTTTCCCTCGACGGTTGTCGGTTCATTGTACCTGACTACTATTACAACTTGCGGACCTCAGAGTTTCTTTTTACATTATAAGTTGCTTATTTTACAGATATGCTCGTCACAAATCTTATTAGGTGCTAGGTATGTGCGTCTAATCTATCCTTACTAATATTATATCCTCATATTAACCCTCATTCACATTTTTACACGAAAATGTGTTATTTGGTAGTCCTTCTTTCACCCAGCAACTTCGTTACAGCAACGATATTGGATCTATCCTGATTATTTGCACAGAGATAATCTGTAAGCCGGAGAGTATTAATAAGCGAATTGCTATCCAGAAACAATGCACAATATTTGTAGTTTTACACTGTTACTGAGAACACGTGAGCAAAGTTTTAAAGCCAGTTAATGATTCAATTACAAGATTTAATGAAAAGAACATTGCCCATAGGTTAATATACTAAATGTAATTAAAAAGCAGATTCATTGCTAAAATGATGATACCCACACTTAGGATTTTAGATTTTGTTAAATATCTCGAACCGTTAGTTGGCGTAGAGTTTGCTACTAAATATCTACATACATAAGTACGATTTCAACGTTTGCTTCTTAACTACCTTTGAAATTGTAAGAAGGAGACCGTCACTATTCAAAAACTGTAATCATATGACTTTTAAACGCCAATGGTAATGCACTTTTGTGTCAACAAAATATACCCGAGGAATTACAGTCCAGCATGCCGGCCGTGGTGGCTGACATTTGAACGCCAACCGGTAACACCTAACATTTACAGGATATGTTATATCAAGGTTGGCAGTGTAATCTAATAAGATTATACTCATCATACGCCGCACGATTTACCTAAAGGTCCAACGGATATGGAATCACTCACGACATATGGCTAGTACTTCCACATCGCTCGTTACTTATATGAAGAATACATCACGATATGCATGATAAATATGATCAAACTGTCATGTTAGGCCCTTGGATGATATCATATTAATATAGAGTGTATATATATATATATATATCTATATATATATATATATTTATATATATATATATATATATATATATATATATATATATATTTATTATTTTTATATTTATTATTATTTTTACGAAACAATTCAGCATTCAGTACATGCACATGCACCTACGATACACTACAATTTCACATGAACTACTTGTTGCAATTAATTACGAGAGCCCTGGTACCCATACCACAAGTTAAATCTTACTTTACTTTTCGATATTCTCTTATAAAAAATATGTTCTTCTCGTATACCAAAAGATGTGGCCCACAAAGCACGAAATGCTACGGCTACATTTCTATTAGAGACAAAAGGATAAAAGTAATAATATTCGTATCAAGTAACGGACAGCGCCGAGCGCAGGCAGCAGTTTAACAACGATATTTGTATTGCCAGTGTAGTTATGCCGTTTGGATTGTATAGAATATGACAATCAGTGCGTCTCTAGAAATACTATTCCGTGGCCATTGGTATAGGACACGCAATAGCACATATTCAACTAATAATAACAACTACATCAGCAGACATATACTGTCTAGAACGTGAGATATTTCGATTATCGAGACCCAACATTCAACAGTAAATATTCAAATCGGAGCTTGTGCATTCAGCTCAGTGTTCAACGTGTAAAAATAGTCAAACAATGCTAATGTACATAATAAGCGACATCCGTAATAGTGTGAAACTGTTGAACTGTCTAAGCATCAACGCCGTGATGTGAATATCATACACACGAACAAGCAAAATTGTATACAAATTACAGTAAGTGAAGTAACATTGGTTTGTAAATTGCAAAATCCTTACTAATATTATAAATTCGAATAATATTATAAATTCGAAAGTAACTCTGTCTGTCTATCTGTCTGTCTGTCTGTCTGTTACCTTTTCAATTTGGTACAGATATAGTTTAAAACCTGGGGAAGGACATAGGCTACTTTTTATTCATGTAGGTACCACGCGGGCGGAGCCGCACGCAAAAGCTAGTTGAATATATATGGACACGAATTTAAATGCGGTTGTGCATGAGGTCTCGAGTTCGATTATTGCGTGGCCCTAAAATCATAGCTAGTAAAGTTTATATGTTATTCACATCTGCCGTCTCCTTTGGGGATATAAGCGTGCGACTAAATAGTAATAAATAATATTAGCCCTGTAATAAACTATCGCACTGCTCTCCCATAGTTCACCGTGCTGGCCCAGTGCGGGTTGGCAGACGCACATACTATAAACACACATATAATTAAAAGCTGGTATGGTATTACACCTACATTACGTCAGCTATGATTATCATGTGGCTATTTGTAGGAACCTGTTAATGGCTTTCCGCATTTATGAATTATTATTTACTTTGTGTAAAATGTTGTTGGTTTTCCTAAGAAAAATAAAAAGTATATACTAATAAATAAAAATAAATGATTGCTTTGGTCTAATGCAATACGAGACGGGTCTGCTATGCACATAGCTTTATGATGCTACTCATAACTTTTTACACAAAACCCCAAAACCACTTTCTCCAATTCGGAAATCAAACCGAAGACCCCATGACCATACATTTATATCATGAGACTAATAAATCAGTCTTGTACACGAAAACTAAAAGTGCATGATGCAAGTAGCTGACATTACATGCACAAACTACTCACCCGACTACATGCGCAAGTTAAATCATCTGTTTCGCCCCTTACAACAAGCGGGTGACCGCATCTGTAGTTTATCAAGTGAGTCAATCAGTGCACGAGTGAACCGATTACATCTTACGCTTGAATGGGATCACCTGTACCGCCACTCCATATTGATTATATCGGACAGTATTAAAAACGAGTTTATTTTGAACACAGTGTTTAACATTAACTTAACAGATACCTACTGATTTTAAATCTGACGGGATGGATGGTTTTATGTTTAAGGGGTTATTAATTCACTGTAAATGTGCATTTCTTTTTTATAAAATTAAATAAGCAACTATAAATCTGATGGCTGGTACAGTGCGGACAAATAAATCAATGTAACACATTGAATATTTAAGTTCATCTTTCATAACTCAAATATATAACGGTAAAGTTCGTGTAACTCTCAGGGTAACAAATTTCTTTATAAAACAAGGAAGATATCCAAGATTCTAATTAAAAATGGTTCCACATGCGTAGATTAAAATTGATAAAATCAACACGATCCACACAACTCGCGCAAGAAACTCTACTCAAATTATAATAAGTTACTAATGTTCGCTTGATTGTCCTTAGAAGTCATTCGCTTTTTATGATGCAAATAGTGAACCACATTCTAAGCCTTTATATTCTTATGTATTAGCTTCTTTATATGCTTTAAAGTATTTGTGACATACTACTTCAAGAATTTCACAAAACTTAAATAGTATATGACGCAAAACATAATGCAGCATCCTAGATTGCGTTATTACTTTGTTCTGAAACAGAAACAGATTTTGAAGTAAAATAAACATAATCGGAACGTATTGTGTAGATACCTATTACGAAATGTGTCATCATCAGCTGCTGTTGTTCTCGATTTCATTTATAAAAACCAGCCGAACTTGATCTCAGAACACTATAGATTTGCATAATAATGTGAGCTCAGTACGTTCATCAGATTTATGAGTTTGGTTTTCGAAATATTCTTTCTTAGCCAACACCTAAACGTCTCAAGAAAAGTCTTAACAAACAACATATTATAGTGTTTTTACGGCTACTTAACCTGTCAATTGTTGGAATACCAGACATAATTGAAAACCTATTGTGTCTTGTCACCGGTGTACCGCTGCGACTCAACAGATTAACAAGGCGATGTTTTGTCGCCGAAAGTAATTTTGTATCGAGGGTTATTTTTCAGGATCGACCTAGTCCATAAACATACATAGATGGCCTACATACATTCATAATATAGTAAGTGAAAACCTAACTTCCAGAGGTGGGCAACAGGAAATTCTTGGGCAGGCACCTGTTTATATGCCAATGCCAATGCAACTAATATGATCTTTACCCGGGCGCCGGAGGGCGCGAGATGACCTCCAGCCACCCTGAGGTTTGACCTGGGGGTGGCGGGCTTTGTGGGCCTGCCCGCCATCCGTTCAGCCTTTAAATTTTCAAACTTTCATGAGTCATGGTCAGCTGTTACTTATAGCACATGAACACTCACAAGGAGCGTGATTACGCTTGTCTGGTAACTTATAAGAAAAAAATCACTATCTTAAATGGAAAATCTAGTAAAGAATTGTATCTCTCATTAAGGATGTATCAGTCTCACCCAAAGCAATGATTTATTACATGCATTGCGCAAGCGAGCCATTATAAGGCCACCTCTTGTTACGGTTCTGGACACCTAACCGCTGTTAAGTAGTGATGCGTATAATAACATTCGAATAATATTCGAATACATTTGTACAACGGGATACCTACATGGAATAGTCAAGGATGCAGTACTAGCACTTAAGTATAGAGTTGTCAATTCATCTTAACTAATATTATAAATGCGAATGTCAGTTTGTTTGTTTGTTACGCTTTCACGCCGTAAATACTCAAACGACCATCATGAAATTTCTCATACACGTTGTCAGGGGTACAGAAAAGGACAAAAGGTACGTTTCATCCAGAAAAAGTACTGTTCCTAAGGTATTAAAATAATGTTCATTTTATTTGTAAGAAGGTAATATATTTAACTTACTGGTAATAAAGTTTTATAATAGAGAAATAATTTTTGAAATTGGTTGAGTGGTTTTTGAGTTCTTACAAACAAACGAAAAATCTATTCTTTCCTCTTTAAAATATCATTAAAGATAAAAGATTATCTTAATCGTCAATGAATATAATGTCCTTAGATGATTGAAAAGAAGGTAAATATGGTCGTTAACAAAATGAAAGGTGAACTAGATGCGTCCAACCGAAGTTTCTAGAAGGCCGCTGCCAAACTTGACCGAGTGTTTGGAGGTCGATCTTTGTATGGAATGTCATAAAGCCTTATAAAATACATGACTGTGAAAAATCAAACGTCAGACCAAAAATATTTTTATTTCGACTGTATTTTCGTATATTCACAGTTGACGCCATGGCTTCTGAGAGTTTTGCCTCTAACACACATAGTCTCTCACTTACACACTTTACTTATGGTACTCAGCCTTTGCATCCTCATATGAAATAGTTACTTATGCAAATTTATGTTTTGATCAAGGCTATTGTTATAGTCGTGTCGTAGTAATTACTGTCTAATTTTTATTTCGACTGTATTTTCGTATATTCACAGTTGACGCCATGGCTTCCGAGACTGTTGCCTCTAACACACATAGTCTCTCACTTACACACTTTACTTATGGTACTCAGCCTTTGCATCCTCATATGAAATAGTTACTTATGCAAATTTATGTTTTGATCAAGGCTATTGTTATAGTCGTGTCGTAGTAATTACTGTCTAATTTTGGTATACTCATGTTATAGAGAGAAAAATTGTTTGTTTGCATTGAAGCTATAATTCCTAGAACTACTTAGCGACGGTTCTATAAAATTCATTGATGAACCTGTGCTATCTCTGCGACCTGCAACGATGTGGATGTCGCGGGTGTGAAGGCTACTTGCTTTTAAAATGTATACGCTATGTATTTTAGTGACCATTATTTATATGATGCTTATTTTGAAATATAATATTTCAACTTTACATTAGCTAATGGTATAAGTTTTATATAACTGGAGGAAAGATATGCAAGAAGTGCTCTAGAAGTTACAGCTTGTATTAAGATAAATATGAGAATGACTCAACATAAAGAGGTATTTTAGAGATAATAGAAAGTGGAATACCGTTGTTACCTATTATATTTGTATACACGAATAAAATTCTATTTTACGTTTCTAACAGTGATATTTCAAATTTGTTAGCCAGATTCGATTGCCATACGGGACATATATGTATGTGTGGACATAAATGTACCTATGTGTAAAGAAATTGTGTGTTCTTGTTATCTATTTATCTAAATAAAATAAATGTTTGTATGTTTTTCCTCTATGCGTTCCTAAACTGTTGGTCACATTATGATGATACTTTGTTAGAGCTAGTCTGCTACAACAATATGTCAAAATTCTCCGGTCGTCACAATAAAAAAACTCATCCTACACTTTAAAAACACCTGACGAATACGGTTACCTCGCAAAGGAAGTCTTCGCTTAAAAAGGGGATGTGTGACATCTGTTATCTGCCACATCCTTATTCCTAAGCGCAGTGAGTAAACCGACAAGCGGTAGCAACAACTCGTCTCAGAGCCTCGATGGTCCACTTTCACTCAGTTAATCTCCTGGACCAGTCATCTAACAAGCGCAAGGTCGTCTATACAATGTTGTATGATTCATTTAGTTCGTGAAACGGACGTGCCTTTTTATTTTGAAGTTTCTCTGCATTTCTTATTGGTAGTATAGTGTTGTCTCGGCAATTAGTTTAGAGTAGCGGATTACGGAAGCAATTAATTGTCAGCGATGTTTACAAATTGTCTAGGCACGTGGCATTTGAACGTTGGTAAGCTAGCCAAGTGCGGCAAGGCAGATGTCACACATTTCCAAAAATATTTAAAATTTGTTTGTTTTTGACTTTTCACAGCCATTGCCTTCATAGTTAAAGCGAACGATAATTACTTTTTTAATCCGAATTCGAACTCATGACCTCTTTATGCACTACATTGCACTACCGATCTGAACCCCCTCTGAATATTAGTTTTCTAGCTGGAGGGGTTAGCAAGAATACTAGTCATTTATAATCCAACTTGCTTGAAGTCATATAAAAAAAAATAAACGTAATTACAACTTTCCAACGAAGAAAACGCTCTAGGTTTGGTCCCTGTGTCCCGATGGACTTTACAAATGTTCAAACAAAGAACACCCAGACTCACAACAACTATTTGTGGATCACACAAATTTTTGGCCAGGGTCGAACCCACAACACTCAAGTTGTCACTTAAACTACTATGCCATCCGAGCATTTAATATATTAACAACCTCTACTATACCATAAAAATGTAAACAAAATAACTCGGAAATACGTAAATGAGTTTATATTTTTACGTTTGTATAACTCAAACGCTATAAAAATAACAGTTTTCCTCCCACGAGCAAACTCTAAAATAGCAGGCACCTAACGGATTACTCAGAATATAGGCTACAGAATACACTGGCATGGTAATAACATATTTCTAAGACCAACGACCCGTACACATAGCGTGATAATAATGGCATTACACTGATTATACTCGGAATCTATTACCTGTTCTATGAGGTGGTCTGCAGAATACAAGGATTGTTTATTTTCATCTAAGGACCGATATTATGAACACTTATGCAGAACTAAAGTGGGAAGAAAATAGGTTTGTGTTTTACGTAGGTTTAAAAGATGGGGATTTCTAAGCAAATTGTACCTGTACTAATAGACGGCGATATCATTCAAATACTGTTACAAAATATAAACAATGTGTCTGTATTTCGGTCTTTTGATAGTTATTTCACTTGTATTTCCCCTTTTTTGACGTAGACAGCGTTTTAATTGTGCTTGTTGGTATTGATGTGTTATTAAGAAAACATGGCCATATCCATGTGCGGCGGTTATCGCCGATGGCTCATCTCCCACCAAACACTATAAAGAAAACAATGACGCAAATAAAACATGCCACATCGTAACTTCCTAACTAATATTATAAATGCGAATGTGTTTGTTTGTTACGCTTTCACACTTTATCATGAAATTGTGCATATACCTTGCCAGTGGTACAGAAAAGGACATAAGGACATACCTTTTTTCCCTATATTTAGGAAAAGTTCTGTGCCTTAGCAAATCCGCGGGCTAAAGCTAGTTTTTATAAAATGTTGCGGAGCTGCGAGTTCTGACTCAGTTTAAGAATGACATATTGTTATGAATACATGATCGTAGTACTCGTATGATTGTTTGCGCTAACTCGCGCTTCTGCTACGCCCACGCCAGTCGATTGTCCTACAGCTCTTCCGTGAGTTTCCAACTAATTTCATCTGAGAAGTGAAGCGACAAAATGATACAACGATATGTGCAAACAACAAATAATTATGTTCTTAAACTCACACATCAATAATCACTGCGGACACGCAAGCGTTCAAACTGGCTTCATTCTGCCTTCAAATACAAAGGATTGAATGCCTTAGTATTTTAGTTAGATAGCTGAAATAATCAATAACTCCTAATAAAGAGGTATTGGTTAGTTCATTCGAATGGATACCAAAAAAGGCAGATTGACTAACATGGATTTAGCAAGGCGAGACGTTTCGCAAACAAACCAACGCAGACATTTATAACTCTAACCAATTTTTTTGTTATTCTGACGCAAATATTAGGTATACAACAAATAGTTATCACACAATACAACAAAATAAAGCTACTTGAAGACAGGGTCGATTTATGTCCAGCAATTTATGGTGAAGCAGCTATAGCTTCGTGGAAACACCGATAGATAGACAAGAGATTTAAAGTTTCAATGGACGATGCCTTGATGTTCTGAAAGCAAGCAAGACGTTAAGACGGGGATTCAATTCACAATTAACCAGCGTTATTGACTATGGCCTAAGTTCACGAAGCACGCAACACGCTATCTACCTACTTGTCATATTCTAAACAATCGAAACATGTCAGTGAAAACTAATCAGACAAAAACTAAACATATAGATATGACACATCTCATTCAAACTGTCGGTACTGGCTGCGCTTAACGCAATAGGTCACTCGACAAGAATAATGTTTACTTTAATCTCTACTACAAGCACGGCGGCCAGTTTTCTATAATCTCTAAACCCTTAATTCTGATAAAAAAAGGTTGGTAGCGATGCAGAAATGCATCCTTAATGGATCGTGCTTGTTTACACTGATTCAGCGGGATGACCAACTGAAGGATCTCATTGTGGCAAGAGCAGCAAAAGACACATTGAGAAGAAAGCGTCATAATGTTCTCCAAGATATTATTATATTAAGTCTGGCAGCCTATGACTGTGCCGCCATTGTGTACCGATAACACCCATGCCCAGTGGTGGGGCAACTCACAAATATGATTGATATTATTATTGCATAATATCAGCACAAACTTTCCCGTGCAAAACAATGCTGCGCAGACGCACGCCGCCGACACGGCGCGGCGGCGCACGCGTCGCGCATGACAGCCGCCTGTTATGTCAACCAATTACGTGCAGTCTTCCTATACAGCGACTACATAATCTGTGGTATCGTTCCTCACTTCGTGTTGATTGAGGACGGTTCGTTGCACTCATTATCTCGAATTATTCGTTTTTATCTAAGAAAAGTTGCATGCTAATGAATTTGGAGAACATTATACTAGATATCTAGTGCTTTACGATTTTATAATGAGTATGTAAAGCATGGACTTTATCTACATAGATGGAACGTAAACATGTAATATTGCTTCTGTAGTTCTGTGACGTAAGTGCATTACGAATACGGTGCCGGATTGTGAAGGCTCCGATTCAGCTGCTGGACCGTGCTGGTGGTTTATTCTTAATACGTAGGCCTAAAACGTAACTGTGTTATGTATGATAAAGTTCAGGCTTATCCTATAGAAATAAACAGGCTCAAGGCTGTATAAAAGTTGAGATATTTTCATGAGTTAACTAATATTTTTTATACAAAAAAGATGTCAAATAATCATTCGGCGCACCTAATGGTAAACTGTTAATCTTAACCTATCAACGCTTGCAATATCGTGGTGCTCTCTCGCTATAAATCAAAGGAAAGGAATTAAAGATCTGGACTCATACTAAATAGGCGAAACTTTGTAACTGTGTTAATAAATTTAATAATCTTACGTTGGTGGCCTATAAAAAGGTGGTACGTCCCCAAAAAAGCATCATGCATTATATCTCCAAATAATTGTCATCGGCGATTCCCACTCAATATGTGATTGAAAAGTAAGGAACGTAGAAACGTAGATGCGAAGGAAGAATATACAAGCAATAAAATACTTTGACATTTACATATGTTAGTAGCATGGATTTTAATAAAATTCAACACGTAATCTGCCGGAAAATTCGTTCGTTCCAATTGCTTCCTTGAGATATATAACACTGAGTTCCTTTATAGCTAACTATTATTTACGACAAGATATTAATAGTATGGTTATTAATTGGGATAATTGTTAATGTTTGATTATGTCCGCAAGTTTATATACGATAACTAAAGAGCAGAGAAACAAAACACACTCGTGACAGAAAAACATGTATAGATACGCGGCACCATGTTCTACTTTCTTTAGTGACAGCAAGTAGCAATTAAATGAAATGTAATATTTAAACCAACCTTAAATATTTATTGTAAAGTAATTATGTATGTTTTTATTTGAGTATAAGGATAAAGTAGACTGTAATGAAAATATATCGCTATTTCTCTCGCACGCACGCTACGGATTACGGAATAGCGATTACATTATTATTGGTAGCATGCATTTTTATTCCGACATGTGAAAATCACGATCGCGAGACGATAAACCTTATTATTAATCAATCAGAACTTATGACCTATTCAAGATACATTTATGATTAATATATAATTATTGTCAATATTTTAATAGGTAATTATTATAAACACTTCGAACATAACTCCAAAATCTATAAACCTTCAAATACAAACCGCTATTAAAAATACTTATAACTATAAATATTTTGTCAGAGGTCAATAAATCGAGCAACAAACGTAATTACATGTTAATGTCAATATATTTACAATTTAGCTCAACGAATACCGGATATCCGGCACTTAACAACATTTTCATCATCTGCGTATAAAATATCAAGGTTACAAGATATATAAAAATTAACTGGTTTTGGCAAAATCTGGCTCGATTACTTCGCTAGTACAGCGGTGAAACCGAATACATGACAGGTGCTCAGGTTGGGAGAGGACAGCGAGAGGAATTGAATAGCATCCTTCTGCGAGGACGTTATCTCGTGGAAGGAGGCGGCGGAGCGGATCCGTGAGGAGAGTATCTTTGCGTATACGAGCCGCTGCTGTCGGACCGGGTGGCGCAGGCGCACCTATGCGCGTCTGGTCCCGCCATAGTGAATGCCGCGGGCGGGAGAACGGGGATCTCCCGTCCGCCAGCCATTGAGTCGGAGTGACGTTGTCTGCCGTGCCGGGGTGTCACCCCGGAGTCGTCGTCCGCAGGCATTTCTTGCCTGTGTTGGACACTGCTGGGTGGGTCGCTGTCGCTGATCTTGTTTCAGTTTCAGCGACCCACCCACCATTCAAGGCAGCGAGTTGGCATACCGTGGTAGGTTGAGTCGGTAGTATCCGGGACGTTCCATCCTTTCCCGGGTGAGCCCGACATAACCACTCCGCTGTCCTTTTCAGCGGCCACAATGGCACACCGTGGTGGTTTTAGTCGATAGGCGCGAAGTCTCGGGAGAGCCCGACATAACCCGCTCGCCTGCCCTTGTGGCGAGAGTACGCATCAGGAGCATATCCCCACGTGCCAAAAATAAGGTATCATATAGGAAGTGTAAAGGGTATGAACATCTTTAAACTGAATATGGTTGGTTAACATTATATTAAATAAAAATCAAACAGTTATTTATTATGAATATTATGACAAATCTATTTAATCAATGTGTTATCAGCCAGAACTTAATCTTACTTTGTAATTCAATTTTTATTTTTTATTTTATTATCTGACATGTAATCTTTTATTTAATAAATATATTTTTATTATTTAATTTCATTCAATGTATAATTATCAACTTTAATATATTGGTACAAATGAAAATGTATATTTAAAATGAACTAGACATTAACGATGATATGTACGTGATATATATTGCATTTAAGTAAAATTTCGAAAATGTGAGTGGTGTGTACACCTTTACACTGTATTTAGGATTAACGATATTAAATGTAACACATTGTTTGTAAATATATAGTTGGTGTACCTTAAATAAATAAATATAACTGTCTGGAGGATACTGTAGTAATAAATACAACTGCTGTGCATAGGAGAGGCAAGTAGTCACTTTAATCTGGACCGATGCCGGGTAGACGTCAATATACTAACGTTCTATTACATGGAAACTAAATCGATAGCCGGCGAAATATAACTGCAATACACCTCTGCTTACCCTTTCTTTGATATAAGTAAGAGTCTGTATATGTATGACTTTAAAGGTCAAAATTGAGTGTCAGCACAATAATATTCAAATCGATTTAGAAATTGAACTAAGGTCCTCTCGACCTGCAGTTGTGTAACTGTTAACTCTTATACATCTGAATTAAAGGATTCGTTTCGCTTAATACAAGTCATTTTAATTTTTTACAATTATAAAGCAATAATTTTGTTTCCCTTTTTACTAGGAATCATTCCTTTGCCGAAGGAAACTTCACAAACATTGAAATGAAGGACACCCAGACTTGAAACAACTATTTATAGACCACATAACTTTTTGTCCCGTGTGAGAATCTAATCTACAACAATCGGTGCACTAGCAGTGGCAAGGCGACTACTTAAACCACTACACCGTCTGTACAGTCAACAGACACAACCAAACATACACAGCTGTATAGTTTCTTTTTATTTTTATTTTTGAAGTGAAACTTCTTTAGGCGCGTTGAGCACTTCTTGGGTGAACAAAAATCATAGAACTCGCGTCATCGTCACGCTTCCACGCTTTCCATTTTTGAATTATTTTAGATTTTCTTTTTTTTTTTGTTTGTAAAGAAGTGTTTATGGTCAAGGATTAAAATTTTTACTTCTATCAGCAGTCCCCAAAGACTGCCTCATTTTTTTTAAAAGATAATTCTCGGGCTAGTAGTAGTACCTTTACCGCATAGAACTTTACAAACACTAGAACGACAGACACTAGGAATACCCAGACTCGAAACAACTATTTAAGGACCACACTACTTTTTGTCCAACATGGGGATCGAAGCCACAACACTCACCGCACTAGCAGTCGCAAAATGACCACAACACCACTCGCACACCTACAAAAACATACACAGCTGTATTACAAGAAAAGAAATGGACTATACCGTATGCAAATGAAGCCTTCGACGTAATTAATGTAAGTGGAATGAAGAAAGTAGGTAGTTACTAAGCAAACCTAATCATTGTATTGTGCGAACGTTTATCTAAATACGCTATTGTCTTCACTTAACAACATGGCGGCTATATTAGCGCTTCACATAATGCATAAGTGCTGAAATTCTCATTTACGAGCATAAAACTCACACCCCATAAAAACGCATTAAGAATGAACATAATTTTTTTAAAGCCGTCTTAAATGGTATTGCGTATAAGATACTAATTGGCATTAGTAAGTATCTTCACGGTTGTCTACACAGAAATGGTTAGGCAGAGGTGGTCACACCTCGAATTTAACAGCGAAATCAGGCGCATTAAAAACGAGCCTAGTTTCAGACTACTTGATGGCAAAATATAATAATACTTTTCTTAACCCGGCGTTTAATCTCTCAAGGAATAACGCCTGTTATCACTGAAGAGGTAGTTAGAGAAATATTGCATCGATATTCCACTTGTTTTGCATATTTTAAGATTGTATTGCTGTCTAGCGTTGTGTAGGCAGAATAGTATTGCACCTACATATCACTTATCTATTTAAAGTCCTCTTTAATAGGATGTATCTTATCTTATCTTATGTGGGGGCCAGTCAGTGCAGACCGGCGACACTTCGACCCAGTGGGATCTTTTGTGTCGACACTCTCCCAATAACGACTGCCATAGATATTCATGGCAGCCGGGACCGACGGCTTAACGTGCTCTCCGAGGCATGGAGCAGGCGATAATTATTGTCAATCAATACGCACATAATTTCGAAAAGTCATACAACTTCCGAAAGTCAGAGGTGCGCGATGTGGGTTCGAACCCAAGACCCTCTGCATTGCAGTCTATTGGTCTCCCCACTGAGCTATCTCTGCTCTTTAATAGGATGTAAGCATATTACCAACTACCGGGGACACTTCGAGATCCCGTGTTGCTACAGATAATTTCCTAACAGATACCCATCAACATTTTGCCTGAGCCGTCATCTGTTCCTGGGCTTTGCGGCCCGCCGCAAGCATAAACGCATTTTTTTGCTACGGAGTCTGCTAACAAACATAGAAAGAAAATATAATTCGGTTTAAATGCTATCTATGCCAAGTATATTTAAAAGGAAGATATCCGCAGCGAATGAAGAAAACGACCGTGACGAAAATATTATTGTTAACTTAAATTGTATACAATGTTTGGTGAAATATAGCAAATAAATATACATACATAGGTGTCACGCTTATATCCCCGCAGGTACTCAATGTGATTGCTGTGTATAATGTTTTGGTTTTGAATCTCGGATCGTGTAAAATGTTATTAGATTTTTCTGGCAAAAAATGCTTAGACGCAGCATGGGATCTGGAGGTGTCCTTCTTCTATTAAATAACAGATGAAATATGTGTACAACGCCACCAGCACAGACAATTGTGCCTAGTAGACGACAAAACGCTCGCTCTATAACGTGACCTCCAAAACCATAGCTGGCAAAATAGGGGAGTAATACACTGTTGCATTAACTTGCATAGCACATCCTAACTAATATTATAAATACGAATGTGAGTTTGTTTAATTGTTTGTTACACTTTCACGCCTTAACTACTCAACCGATCAACATGAAATTTCGCATACACGTCAGGGGTAGAGAATAGGACATAGGGTACCTTTTATCCAGAAAAATTATATATAATAATATAATATTCTACCACACACACACAACACCATCTAGCCCAAACTAAGCAGAGCTTGTACTATGGGTACTAGACAATGGATAAACATAAGTACATTATATATATATATATATATATATATATATATATATATATATATATATATATATTTGTAAATATATGCATATTATACATAGAAACACCCAGACAAAGACAAACATCCATGTTCATGCACACAAATGTTTGACTTGTGTGGGAATCGAACCCGCGACCTCAGCCGTGGCAGTCGGTTATACTAACCACTACGCCGTTGAGGCTGACAAATATTTTGGCATCTAATCTTACCCTGCTTATATTCAAGCCAGCAGCAGCAACATCTTAAATACCGTTATACTAATGATGTCTATTTACTAAATATCGCAATTAGTCAGGTTTGTACCTACTTACGCACAAGTTCAAATATCATGTTTCAAGATCAATGACACAGGAAGCTTACAAGAAGCCTTTTTATGTAAGGAAATGTTATTTAAAAAACATTAGATGTGCTTTTAGTTAAAAAGATTTATAGTGTTACGGTTCAGAAGCTTTACAAGAAAATTTATTAGTATTATGATCAACTTGTACAAAATTCTTGTAGAATTCTTGGTCGAGGAATTTAGGATAAAATTTATTGTTTTTTGTTCTTATTTTTCTTGTGGCCAGTCACAATGACTACAATCCGCCTGATGGTAAGCAGTCGTGTAGTCCACGAGCATAGCCCTCCACACCACGTCCTCATTACAGCTAAAGCGGTGCCGAGATCTCGACTTTGACGGCTCTGAAAGGCATTTTTACAACCCGCTTGACCTTAGGTAAGGAAGGAAGAAAAAGTTGACTGAAGGAAGAAAAAGTCTCGAAGGAAGAAAAAGTTGACTGAAGTATTAGTGGCAGGTTTTACTGTGAGTGTTACGTTATTGACTGTCTCGGTAGCATATCGGTATAGAATGCGGCTGATATGCATGAAGTCTCGGGTTCAATTTCTAGGTCAACCAAAGTGTGGTCGCTGAGGTAGTAACTTTTGCCAGCGGCCCATCCACTATACAAGGCAGTAAGCGTGCACATCGTGGGGTTTTGGTCCGTAGGCCCGAAGTATGGGAGAGCCGGACATAACCCACTCTCCTCCCCTTGTGGCGAGAGGGTAGGCATTAGGCGCATATCCTTAAGTAAAAAAAAAAGTCCATTAAAGTGTAACTGGACTTTTTCGACAAAAGGTAAATAATTTATAGTTTAGTATTACTTTGCGATCTAAATGAATAAAGATATGTTGATATGATTTGACTTTTTTCTTGAATTTCGGGGTCTGGAACTGTGTCCGGTAGACGATAAAAGGCTCGCCCACTATTAGGTGGGACCGGAAACCATACTTGGCGAAATGTGGGTATAATAAACCGCTGCCTAACGCCTTATGGGATATGGCCAAGAGACTGTTATAATAAAAGCAAAAGTTTGTTTGGTGGGTAGTGCTTCTTTCATGCAGTAACGAAGTAACAAGGATATTATGATTTTTACCTAAAGGTAGATTGTGGGTCGGAAATTGGTATATATTTTATCCAGAAATAATGCACAAGTCCTGTGCGACAGATTATGAAAGAAAGGGAGCAAGGTAGCGTGTGAAAGCTAACGGAATCCTTGATAAATAAATGCGAATGTAAGTTTGTTTGTTTGTTACGTTTTCGCGCCTTAACTATTTGACCGATCATCATGAAATTTTGCATCAATTCAAATCGTTGTCAGGGGTACAAAAAAGACCATAGGGTACCTTTCACCTAAAAAAGTACTGTGTCCGTGAGAAATAATTGACAAAACCAACATTCACGCGAGCGAAGACGCCATGCCTAAAGTAGGGGGTACAAACAAAGCTATTTAGCGTTAATTGTTAAATTTGCACTGTAAATAAACACTTGACGATTAAAAAGAGTGGTAATGAATTTCTTTGCCTGCTTCTTCCCAAACAGACTATTTTAATGCAAAATTTTTATTTCCCTTTATTTATTTTATTATTATGTTTTTATTAATATATATCAGTTAATTGACGTGTCCAAGAATTGTCTACACATTTTTATAGGAATAAAGATTTTTGACTTTAACTTGAATCAAAACAGATTAATCGGAAAAGTACTTATTACACTACATACGACACTAAAGACGATCTTCTGTAGTGTAAACTTAATACTTGACAACCGCCTAATACCTAAATAGAACGAAATTGTACCATATTAAGATATTCGATGTTTGCTCACACAATACTGTCTTCTTAATCTTCTCTTATATGACAGATGAGTTTAATAGAAGAAAATACATTCAAACGTGTTGATAGTGATAGCTGTTTAGCCGAGAGCATAGAAGATATTCTTACGAGATATCGTTAGTCAGCTGATTTCAGTCGCATATTAGTAGATGGATCTAACACATTTTTTGCAACTATATATACCTACAGACAATTCTAAATGTAGATATACTGTGACCGCATCTGTTAAAACAATATTGTCTGTCTGTATACACTCAAAAAACCAGACCCAATCGTAAATTCATACCTCTTCCATCTGTTTTACTCATCGAGTAACAAATTCATTCGTGCCTAACAAAGACAACATGTTTTTGCTTTTTAAACCAAAAGCAATAAAGATACACCTGATATAGAAGTCCGTTGACATCAAATCTGAGCCATCATCCCACAACAAAACGGGGCCGATCAGAAAAAGAGCAAGACGCAAGAATGTGGGGGTCCGAAAAAGGCGTCGATGGAGTCACGACTATCTGCGCCCGCGCCGCTTTTAGACGAGCCTTGCCGTTACGAATTGGGAGGACATACCGCACTTGGATACCTGAGTCACCCGGGCGTTTAAAAAAACATAATTAGTCACACCGCTTTTGTTGTATCTGTGTCTGTTTGGAAAAATAAATAACTATTGTGAGATTTTAAATATAATAACGGTTGTGGCGTCCTATATTTTTTAATATTTAAGTTATGACTCATCGCGTCTAATAGCCCTATTTAACTAAAGATTGTTTTTGTTGTTTTATTAGAAGAGCTCTCGTAATATACTTAATAGTTTAATTCTTGTGTCACGAGGGCTTTGCAAACCTTAAAACAAGACCATAAAAAATACACCTTGTCTCGGAGCAATCTGTGAGTCACACATATTATGTTTTTTTGTATATTATTGTACTGACGCCGCATGTTACTTTTTTGACATTTGACTGAGATCTTCCCGAAAGCCACTGCACCATTTACAAGTATAAATGAAAATATGTTTTATTGAATACTAAAGCAGATTCAAATCTACAGTTAGAAGAACATCACGTTGCCATGGGATTAATGGATAGTTTTATTGAAAACATGTGTTACAATAAGTACTTTAACAAACTGACAAATGCTTGTATTGGTTTCATATGCGTTGTAGTTATAGGTGTATACGCAAATATTACCAAGTAATATAATATTATTAGAGGTGACCTATGGTACTATAACGTTGCAAGCTTAAAGTGCTATTAGCTAATGATGAGGCGCCCCATGATGCAATACAAAATAAGGAAATTCATAGAACCGGTAGGCCTACAGTCAGGCGAAATTACTATCGATAAAATACACGTTTCCGATAATCAACCACATATAAATGCAGTATGTGATGCATTTTTATATTTATGAAATACTATCGATCTTTGCTACCGATTGATTTTAACTAAGATCACCCCTACATTGTCACAGTCTCGATGAAAATGTAGGGATATGTTTACCAGAGAGTCTACGATGAGTTTTTATAGCTCAGGAAGTAAGTAACTCAACAATTTTCATTGTCGCCACTTCAGTTTTTATCATAAAAACACTCTAGCAGCAATGCCTCTAAATAAATCAAAATATATGGAATAGTATACCGATTCGGGTATTATGATTACAGACAGCAGACTCTCAGTCATAGACAATTATTATAATTTTTAAATTAATTATTAAGTAGGTAAGTATTACAGAAATAGCAGTCGGTAAAGTTTTTGGTCATTAGTAATAGGGTGTATACATATTTAGCAAGCCCATCTATACACATTAGAAAATTATGATTCTGAGCCTCGTATAAACCACACTGGTGTACCACAAGGAAGCATTTTAGGTCCGTTACTCTTCCTTGTATATATTAATGACCTACCGCAATCCATTAATCTTAAATGTGTCCTATTTGCAGATGACACCACTATTATTGTTGAGCATGATAAAAATCAAAATCCTAGTACAGAAATTAATAAAGCTTTAACTGATGTTATGAGATGGTTAGATGTTAATAAATTAAAAATTAATATCCCTAAAACCAATATTATTCATTTTAGGACATGGAAAAGTAAACCTTTACAACTTAATGTTGTTCTAGACAGTAATATTATAGACCAACAATGTAGTGCAAAATTTCTTGGCGTAATAATCGATGAACATTTTACTTGGCACAAGCACATTGAACAAATCTGTACAAAAATAAATCAATTTGTATTTGCCTTAAGAAAAGTAAAGGACATTACATCTCGAGACATTTCTTTAGTAGTCTATCACGCATATGTCTGTTCAATAATCCGCTACGGTATAGTTGTTTGGGGAAACTCTAGTGAGATAAACAGAATATTTGTGGCTCAGAAACGATGCATACGTACAATATTTAATTTGGATTGGTGTGATTCCTGCAGACCAATATTCAAAGCTCACAACCTTCTTACTGTTCCGTGCATCTATGTATATACGAAATTGCCAAGTTTGTAAAATGTAACTCCATGCTTTTTAACAGAAGGGACAATACTAACAAACGAAAAATAAATCATCTAGATTTTGAAATACCCATACCTAAACTAGAACTTTTTAGAAAAAGCTGCGTTTATATGGCTCCCTTAATTTACAATTGTCTGCCACACTCGATAACCCTTCAACCTTATGGGAAGTTCTGCACTGAATTGCGTACTTGGTTGATAAGTGAATGTTTTTATACTGTTGAGGAGTACCTAAAAAAATACTCATGTTAATTTTATAATCTGGAACGTTCATCGAGGTTTAGATAATATTGTGTCCTCGCTTATATTTTTTTTTGAGTCGTTTATAATTCTATAAGTTCTTTATAATTTTAATTGTGATTGACTTTAATTTACTGTTGCATGCTGTGTAACGGCCAAATATGTGAAACAATTATTGATATGTAACACCTTTGTATTGACCATATTTGACGCAATAAATGATATTATTATTATTATCGGGTTCTCCCAAACCATGCTAAACTCCACGCGAAATCATCAAACAAAAATGTAACCGTGCTCGCGAAAAATAACACAAAAAAATGAGCCTAACGTTGTTTGACTAATCCGACCATTCATATTTATTACACAAAGGTAGAATATTATGTTGTCACTATGTTTTGTGTTGTATATCGAGATTTTATTGCCACAGCTGTTTTTATTTCTTGTAACCCTTTCAAAAGGATGATAATGAGTAAAAAAATGGAGTATACATACAGATAGGATTCAATGACGTCATAGTTACCTGAAGGCGATTCCATTTTTGAAAGGTCGGTTTCGCGCGCATTTTACCTTCCCTGATCTCTAGCGGTTACTTTAGCTTTTAGATGGCTAATGTAACCGTTGGCGATCAGGCAGATCCTCATTAAACGTTTTATAGAAAAAAAAGATTAATACCTAATGTTATTTAACATTACGTACCGCTCACGGCAGTCTGTCAGAGGATTATAACGGACTGAGAAACATGATAAATCATTGTAACACTTATTAATGACCACTGACATGACGCGTATTTATTCTATAATAGTTCGAAAACCTGATGGATGACTTGTTATATGATGAATTGGCAACATCAGATTTTTTGCTGGGTTTAAACTTCACGTCTGGACGCGTTTATTCATTAGACTATATTTAAGTAATATGTAATATCTTCTAATTTAAAGTAACAGCCTTTTTTGCGCACTTACGCCTCCCAGAAGTACAAATCGGTATCTTTACAGCATTTTGTTGCTGTCCGTAAAGATTATAACGTATTTAACCCCAAAAAACATAAACATTTAAATAGCATTCTAATCTCAAATGTTCCGCCGAGCGTAAGACGCGGTTGGACTGAATGACAGAGCTCGATATTCAAATCGGCGCGCGGCCGCCATAGTAAAATTGTATGGAGGATTTGAAGTGCTTTTTTGATAAATATGTGTATTTATTGTCAACCAATAACTTAAATATTTGGGACGAACAAATTGTAATATAACTATTTATGTTTCGTTTAAGCTGTAAAATAAGATAGATTTCTATTGTTATAATCTAAAAAATCACTTAATACGAGCTTACGTGCAAATTTTTCGTGCAAATTTGCGTAATGTTGTAGGCGAAAAATTTTAATTATTTAAAGTTTTTAACACGGAGTAGTTGTAAACACATTCATTGTTATGGTAAATGTATATTTTATATTTGTATTAAACAAAAAGTGTTGATGTTATCAACTTAACTGTGACCGCCTGTTTTGGCACATTTCGCTCGGCACTAGGAATAATTCCTCTATCGCTGGGGACTTTACAAATATTCAAACAACGGACACAAAGGAAACCTGGTTGTTCGTTGTTTCCGTTTCAAAAATTTGTGTGGTCCACAAATGGTTGTTCCAAGTCTGAACAGCCGTTTGTGGATCACACAATTTTTTGTCCCGCGTGGGATTCGAACCCACAACACTCGGCGCAATGGCAGTGGCGAGGCGACCACTTAAACCACTAAGCCGTGCAGTGAAGTTTCACTTATATTGGCGTTCTGACTGAATTATTGTAATCCGTATGCTTTAAATAATATAATTACCACATTGCAAAATATACTATGTCAATACGTTCACACAGATCATTGTCATGTCAAATTCATATTCAAAATCAAAAGCTATTATTGTGCATAAATGCAAAATACAATAATTACTCACCGCTCGCATAAGTTTATGATAAACGTAGACTTTCTGCAACATTTAGTTGGAATGTGTACAATTATATTTATTTTTAATCCCCTCCTGCCTCCCCCTCCCCCCCTTTTTAATAACTGCCTCCGTGGCGCAGCGGCAGTGAATGCGACTGCTGTGCATGAGATCTCGGGTTCGAATCCCGGGTCGGGCCAACAAAAAATTATTGGGATTTTCTGTTAAGAAATCTCAATACGAGCCCGGAGTTAGGAAGTTGGCGGTGTTAGACATCCCCGTGCCTTGGATAGCACGTAAAGCCGTTGGTCCTGCGCCTGATCTCTCTCCGGTCGTGTCGGATTATTCGTCCCATCGGGTCATGAGAGTTAGGGAACAGAGAGTGCACTCGTGTTTGCGCACACACTTGTGCACTATAATATCTTCTGCGCCGATGGCCAGTCTCCGTTAAGATTGGCCGCCGTGACCGAAATTCGGTGTGGAAGACATTATTATTTATTTTTAATATACTCATGCTGACTACGAAACATGGTAAAAAGTTGATAGATTTTTTAACAACGAAATCGTCGTTTGCGACCTTATTAATATTAAAACTGCTAATGTGAGTTTGTTTGTTTGTTACGCTTTCATGCCATAATCGACCGTTTATTATGAAATTTTGCATTCATGCTGTTAAGGATACAGAAAAGGACATAGCGTACCTTTCATCTAGGAAAAGTAACTGTTTCCGAGGGTTAGAAATTTATCGACAAAATCTATGTATCGCGATCAAAGCCAAAAGCAAAATCTATGCCAATTTTTATTTCTTTCGACATAGAAATAAAAAAAAATCATACTTATTAAACCTAAATTATAAAAATTGATTCAAACAACAAGCACATGGAACTCTCATACGCGGAATAACTTTTGGGAATCACACATTTTTATACCGTTTTTAAATGGAACATTCGCAGTGCACTGCCAATGCAGACAATGACGTATAATTCTATTCATATCTTTAATTTATGTAATACATGACTATCACAGCAAAAATACTAGTAAAGTTCGAGAGACATTCTTGCTGAAAAACATAAATATAATACGGAATATAACACACATACAGAAGTCCGATTCAAAAGAACAATATCCTAATCCTAACTAATATTATAAAAGCGAATGTGAGTTTGTTTGTTTGTTACCTTTTCACGCCTAAACCACTAAACCGATCATCCTGAAATTTTGCATATACATTCTCAGATATACAGAAACGGACATAAGCTACCTTTCATCCCGAAAAAAAATACTGTTCCCGAGGAAAACAATAATAACGTTCTTATGATAATAGATGGTGCCACGTGTCTTTCGAATCATGATTGAATTACCCGAATTGATTGTCAAATTCTAAATTAACGCAAGCGAAGCCGCGGGCAAAAGCTAGTCTTACATAAATACAAATTATAACACTTAAAATCCTTGTCCATGAAACAGATCAAATAAAATACGTTTATATTTTGTATTTTCTTCAAAGATTTACTACTTAAATAAGTAATCAACACTGCATTCGTAATTTACAATATTCATTGCGGTTTCAATGTCAGATTTTATGATCGCAATACATATAAAATGTTGCTTTTACCGACCGCTGTAATAATAAAATATTATTATTGAAGTGTTGTGTACCGTTGCAGATACAATACCGAGATAAATTAAACAATATTAATTAAATCAATTTTATTATCAGATTGAAGTTATTTTGGTTAAGTTCATTGACTTTGAATGTGAAGCATAATAATTGTATACTAGCGGTCGCCTAGTGCTCGAAGTTCGACCAACTGATATATATTATGTCATGTCATTATACTCGTATATTGATATATGTAACCATAGTTACGCGCTTCGACTGCGTGTGTCAAATGCATGGTTGTGTGCGTGTAGTGTTTTTTCATTAATTTAATGTATTTATTATACATATTTTATATAAATATTAGCATTCGTCACTTCTTCTCTGTATAAACTATAAGTGTGCGAAATTTCATACTCCTCCGTCCGCCCAATTTTCGTAAAAAGGGATCCAAAGTTTTCGCTTCACGTATTAATATATAGATTAACCAAGTTTTGCTCACGTGAATATAGGTTAGGTACGGGTAAGCAACAGTACTTTTTCTGGATGAAAGGTATCCCATGTGCTTTCCTGTTCCCCTGAGAACGTGTATGCCAAATTTCATGATGATCGGTCAAGTAGTTAAGGCGTGAAAGCGTAACAAACAACCAAACTCATATTAGCATTTATGATATTAGTTAGAACTCTATCTTTACACTCATTTGCAACTTGTCAAACTGTTTTGTTTAGTACGAAATCCGATTAATTAAAACCTACATTTAATCAGTTATGATTAAGTGTTTTGCCATTGCAAAGGCGCCGGTTGCAATAGACTTATTTCTCGAATGAAGCAATGTTATATGATACGTCGACGGTTAATCGGGATCAACGTATGTATGTATGTGTAATTTGTTTCTGTGAGACCTATTATATTATATTACATACGTCGACGGTTAATGGGGATCAACGTATGTATGTATGTGTAATTTGTTTCTGTGAGACCTATTATATTATATTACATACGTCGACGGTTAATGGGGATCAACGTATGTATGTATGTGTAATTTGTTTCTATGAGACCTATATTATATTACATACGTCGACGGTTAATGGGGATCAACGTATGTATGTATGTGTAATTTGTTTCTGTGAGACCTGTTATATTATATTACATACGTCAACTGTTAATGGGGATCAACGTATGTATGTATGTATAATTTGTTTCTGTGAGACCAATTATATTATATTACATACGTTGACGGTTAATGGGGATCAACGTATGTATGTATGTGTAATTTGTTTCTGTGAGAGCTATTATATTATATTACATACGTCGACGGTTAATGGAGATCAACGTATGTATGTATGTGTAATTTGTTTCTGTGAGACCTATTATATTATATTACATACGTTGACGGTTAATGGGGATCAACGTTTGTATGTATGTGTAATTTGTTTCTGTGAGACCTATTATATTATATTACATACGTCGACGGTTAATGGGGATCAACGTATGTATGTATGTGTAATTTGTTTCTGTGAGACCTATTATATTATATTACATACGTTGACGGTTAATGGGAATCAACGTATGTATGTATGTATAATTTGTTTCTGTGAGACCTATTATATTATATTACATACGTTGACGGTTAATGGGAATCAACGTATGTATGTATGTATAATTTGTTTCTGTGAGACCTATTATATTATATTTAACTAACTGTCCCGCGCAACTTCGTCTGCTTCATATAGGCGAATTTTTCCCGTTTTCGCAACAATTTTCATTGCTGCTGCGCTCCTATTGGTCATAGCGTGATGTTATATAGCCTATAGCCTTCCTCGATAAATGGGCTATCCAACACTAAAATAATTTTTCAATTCGAATCAGTAGTGCCTGAGATTAGCGCGTTCCAATAAACAAACAAACAAACTCTTCAGCTTTATAATATTAGTATAGATAAACCTTATATACTGGCAATAAATAGGTATGCTTTCAAAACAGTAACTGCACGAAAAATTACATTTACTCTGCTTTTTTCCCTGTAATATATTGTGTTAAGATTTTAATTCATTTTAGTTGTATTTTCGGGGTTTTAGTTATATTTTTTCATTTATTATGTATAAATGTACCTATACTTAAAAAGAGCTGTTGTGATCATACTATTTTAGTTTGTGCATACGGTGCTGACTGATTATAAGACTGACTATAAGAGATTGTTACACTAGTCTAAGTATGTAAGTAAACTGTTTAATATAACAATCATTGGTTGGTCAATAAAGACAACTAAATAAAAAGTAAATAGAGAAACTGCAAGGATGGCGTAGTGGATTAAATGCTCGGCTCGCCAGTGCCACAGTGCCGAGTTTTGTGGGTGGGATCTTCATGAAATGGATCGTTAGGTCTAAATCTTTATTTGTATATCTATATTTCTCTAATAAAACAATAATCTATAATATAAGCAAGGTTATCCCCGATATATTATCTTATGTGGGGGCCAGTCAGTGCAGACCGGCGACACTTCGACCCAGTGGGATCTTTTGTGTCGACACTCTCCCAATAACGACCGCGATAGATGTTCATGGCAGCCGGGACCGACGGCTTAACGTGCTCTCCGAGGCACGGAGCAGGCGATAATTGTCAATCAATACGGACATAATTTCGAAAAGTCATATAACTTCCGAAAATCAGAGGTGCGCGACGTGGGTTCGAACCCGAGACCCTCTGCATTGCAGTCTGTTGGTCTCCCCACTGAGCTATCGCTGCTCTATCCACTGAGCTATCCCCGATAAGTAAGACAATATTTGCACAACCTGGTGGTTGAACTTGAGACCGGTTATTAAATAAGGAGTTATGACATCAAGATGTTAGTTCGTATGGCATTGGATGTTTCTCAGAAGTCCTGGTGATTCACATTTATAAACCTTGAGTTCGCAAGCGACTCCTGTGATTAAAAGGCCATGAGGTGATAAATTATCATTAAATGTTAGCGTAATAATAATCACGAACTGAGTGTATACTAGCTATAAGCTGTGACTGTACTCGTTGTTCAGTACTTACTTAATTTTCTCCCCCGTGGTTCAAATTATATAGTACACTGAACTTCGACAAAATCGGTTTAGCAGTTTGGCCTTGAAAATAACAAACAGATAAAGTTACTAACTCATTGTTTACTTGACAGACGTTTTATATAAGTATATGTTTTCATATAACTAATGTATTATTTCTTACTTTATGTTGTGTTGTATGCATTTTTCTTTTCCTAAAATATATGTTATAATGTCTCTAGATGGAAGCCGTCATTAGTATAAAGTGTTAAAACTATATTCAATATGCCGTACATCATCAAGCTAATTATCAGAACATATTTAGGCCTACACATTCTACCTGAACTTTGTGCAAAATAATCTTAGCCAATTTATAATTCACTTGTGCATCAGGCTAAAATATGAAGGTTAAACCACAGAAATACCACAAAAAGTTTCACTCCTCTATAAGCATGAATAGAATGACTCAGGTATTAAGTATGACTACTTTTTGACATAAAATTACGTCTACGCACTTTACTGTACAGAAAATCTGAAATGCTATTAAAGGGGAAAGTTAAAAGATAATTTAATACAACTTGTTGTGTGTAAAAAAAATTATTGGCTAAATGTGCCGTATACATAGCTGCCTTCCTTTTTGCGATATACAGGAGTATATTTAATGTTTATTCGTTAATTAATATTTAAATAGTTAATATACATTTGAATCTGTTGTAGTATATGTAATGTTTTATTGGATTCGTAAGACAATGACAAAAGCACATTTTGATGGAAGAGCTTCCAGTACATGACAAAATGATTGCACCTTACGTCATAGAATGCCTTGCCATAGAACCATAGAACAATAGGCTCACCAAAAAATGATTTCGGAACTAAAGTACTATAAGTCGCGAAGAGAAACACAGTCATACAGAGAGCACTCCTCTGCCTAAACCTTCGGGGATGAAAAATCATCTGTGTATGTCTGTACTTACTTAATTCGGTGTCACAGTCGGTATACTCGTGGTTGCAGTCTACGGTGTAGGCGGATGCGCGCGCGCTGGCAACCAGCAGCGCGCACCACAGCGCCAGTGCGCGTGCGCCGCGAGCGCCCATTGTCCGTCACCGGGATGCCATCTGGTGGACAAAAAACATGTTTAATAATGTTTACATCTAGTTGCTGACTGCGATTTCGCTTGCGTAATTTTTGAATAAATAAATATCACATAATATTGATTGCATGGATGGTGTAGTGGTTTATTGATTGCATGGATGGTGTAGTGGTTTATTGATTGCATGGATGGTGTAGTGGTTTATTGATTGCATGGATGGTGTAGTGGTTTATTGATTGCATGGATGGTGTAGTGGTTTATTGATTGCATGGATGGTGTAGTGGTTTATTGATTGCATGGATGGTGTAGTGGTTTATTGATTGCATGGATGGTGTAGTGGTTTATTGATTGCATGGATGGTGTAGTGGTTTATTGATTGCATGGATGGTGTAGTGGTTTATTGATTGCATGGATGGTGTAGTGGTTTATTGATTGCATGGATGGTGTAGTGGTTTATTGATTGCATGGATGGTGTAGTGGTTTATTGATTGCATGGATGGTGTAGTGGTTTCCGTGGTCGCCTCGCTACTGCCACTGTGCCGCGTGTTGTGGGTTCGATCCTCATACGGGTGAAAATTGTATAACTGTTCACAAACAGTTGAACCGAGTCTGGGAGTTCTTTGTGTCCGATGTTTAAATGTCTGTAAAATCCCCCGCGACATAGGTATAATTCCTAGAGCAGAAGACGTTTTTAAAAAAAGACGATAATAAAATTATTTAATTAAAACACATTTATAATACCTTTAAAGGATATCCTACAACAATATTATAATATAATATAACTAACACAATAAAAATAATTTTGCGAATTTTACACCTTATATACTTATGCATTTTTGCGCAACTTCTTTGAATTTCGGCTGGCTACAGTGATAAATATCAACTTCATAGGCATTTAAATTAATAATAATAATATAATAATATTCTATCACATACACACAACACCATCTAGCCCAAACTAAGCAAAGCTTGTACTATTGGTACTAGACAATGGATAAACATACATATACCTACTTATACTTTTTTTTTATAAATACATACATATTATACATAGAAACACCCAGACCAAGACAAACATCCATGTTCATGCACGCAAATGTTTGACTTTGCGGGGATCGAACCCGCGACCTCAGGCGTGGCAGTCGGTTACACTAACCACTACGCCATCGAGGCCGACTTTTTTAATAAGTCGTATAGCGCGCGGCAACGGGGCAAGCTTTATTAAGTTTGTCCTCGCTGCTGGGACGCTGAGCGTGGCGGGGCTATGACTCTAGTCAAGACTATTCTGCATTAATTTGGTCCTTTACTTGTATGCGTAGTATCATTATTACTATCGATCATTTTAAAGATTAACCCAGACAAATAGAAAGTCAGACGAAACGATAAAAAAATAAAACGATTGTTAGTGTTTTTGTAGCCTACAAATTACCGTCTGAGCTCATTAAAATGCATTGACCGAGAATTCTTCCGTTTCTTTTTAAACTACTAGCTGACCCACCAGACGTTGTCCTGTCTTAACTATGAATATTGAATTCGAATTGGTAAAACAAATAAAAAAAAAATAAAAAAAGTGTTAATTATTCTTTGTGTTTGCTTGTGCGAGAATGATACAACGTGTTGTAGAGTATAAACGATTCTTGAATTATGACGTTATGCCTTTGACCTGGGGGTGGCGGGCTTTGTGGGCCTGCCCGCCATCCGTTCAGCACCAGGTCCGAGAGGCGGCGTGCGTGTTCCCACGCGCGCCTCTGTGTCGAGTCCGTCTCCCCCCTAGGGGGGGGGACAGTAGGGAATATTTAGAAGGTACCAGCGGGTAGATCTTTCGTGTAGTGGCCTGCCGTTTCATACGGCAGGCCGTAACCTCGGCGAGGTCGCGACTGCATGTGAAAGTGATTCGCGCGGCCCCGTCGACAGTGGTTTGTTGAGGAACACCGTGGTAGGTTTAGTCGGTATTCCGGGAGGTACATTATTATTTCAACATCTCTCTTTTACCCCGGCGAGTCCGACATAACCCCTCCGCCCGCCCCCGCGGAGGGGTATGCGTCATAGCATTCCCCCACGTAAAAAAAAAAAAAAAAAAAAATGACTTTATGCCTAAGTATTATATTGATCTTTAGAATAGCTGTGAATATAAATATCGAATTACATATTTTGTTAAATGTATTTATGAATGTTCTTCAAATACACAGAGTGTTACAAAAAGATGCGGTCATATTTAATTGTCTCCTAATATAGCCGATGTACAATGGAAAACTGAGACAATCAAATCTGTATAGAATATTTTCATAGATATACATAGCATTTTCTTTGTATCGACATATCAATGTCATACATTCTAGTGGATGCTTAAACAACACAAACCTAACTCGGGTGATCTCTGTGAACCCGAAAATGAGCAGACACAATACGGTATAGTGATATAATGCGTTTGATGTTGATTGTTTCAATAATAAATAAATAAAATGTTTTAAATAGCCATAACATTATAAATTTTTTTTATGACCTCGGAATAGGACGCATAGGTTACTTATCAAATATACATTACCATCGTAAAATATGACACACCTTCTGTTACACGCTGTATTTCTGGAAATATAGTGTTTAGATAATAAGTGTACTCATATACCAAGTTTTTATATATTTTTCGCATTAAGGTCACACCAAACTGAGCTTTATCAATTAACGTTAGTTAGTAGCCTCACTAATCTATGGTCTCCTGAGGCTTTCTATGGAGTATTTAATACGAAATTAAATATTTAAGTACAGTCAACCTACAATAAGCGAAAACTGGGTGCCTGGTACAGTCAACAACCAAGCAGCATAGTCTATTCACGCTTAATAGATTTCAAATATTCTTTTTCTTTCGGTTGATATAATTACAATTAAAAAATATAGAATATCTAATAATGCCCCACTAGCTACAAAAACTAAACGCTAAATGCTTGATACTAACTCACTTTTGGTACAAATGTGACACGAATTTCAACATTTTTGGTTAACTGGCTAAGTGGTAGTTTCGCACGAATTGTGCGAAATAACACCTCAAAATATTTCTTTTTTTTTGTTGCAATTCACACACATTGATATAATTTGAGAGCAAAACGACCAGGTCAACTAAAATGGAAGACGTGCGAAAAAATCAATTTTTAAAGTGATTCGTGATTAACGAAATAGATTCGTGCGAAACGGCCGCTAAGCCGATTAACTCTATGTTAGATTACGATATATTACAAACGATATTATAATTTTACAACCAGTAGCATCTTAACACTCATAAATGTCATAATACTAAGCTTGTACCTCTTCATTCTAATTAAACATATTTTCCTTTCAAAGTAAAGACCGCCTGAATGGCAAAATGTTATTCGATTTTCTCGTGAAGAAATTTTTAGTAGTAGCACGGCGTCTAGAACTTTGCCTAGCGGACGACAGTGGAATCCCTTCCTATGACAACTTTAAAATCATAACTGGTGAAATGTGGGCATAAAACACCTCTACTAAGCTTTTCAGTGATATGAGACTTCGTATGTATGTCCAAAGCAAATACTTAGAAATTAATATATTTAATGTTCTAAAGGGTACGGATTACAATACCGAAATTTAAAAGACCGTATTTTAAAACACCTATGGATGAAATCCCGAAAAATTAAACGCCGATAATAGTTTAGCCGAAAGTTTTAAATGCCGAAAGTTCATATGCCCGAAAGGTTAAAATCCCGAAGAACTAATGAACTAATGGGAGTTTTGGATAGTAGTTTTGTTTTTTCCTATTTTTGAGCGGATTTACAAAAGAGAACCTTACACAACCTACCGCTTCCGAGTCGGAATCGTGCGGATGGGCTAAGCATTAGCCAGCTAGTTTATTAAATGTTTATTTAATATATTATTTCGGTATTTCGTCCATTCGGGGTTTCATCTTTTAGGGCATTTGGACATCGGTATTTGATGTTTCGATATAACGGCTATCGGCATTTAAAACTTTCGGAATTTTGAATTTCGTTGTTTTGGACGTCGGTATTTCAGTTCATAGTAATTATGAAATTTCGGTATTGTAATACGTACCCGTTCTAAAGGAGTTCTCTCCATTGTTCAATGCAATCGGATCCTTATATTAGTGGTTATTCACCGTTATGTGACACGCAGTCGGCACCTGTATCGAATGGTTTACGAATGGGAACGCCATCTGCGGTTGTACTGCGGTCACAATTCGGTAATAAATATAAATGTATTATCTGTGTCAATATGCAATCTACATATGTACCTACATAGTTGCACGACTATATACTCAAAGAAATCTATTAAAAGATAGTATACAAATATAAATAAATACATCACTTTTGAAAGATAATGAATTCAATTAGCCATCGGTATAGCCTAACAAATATTATGTGAATGTGAGTTTGTTTGTTTGATACGCTTTTACGCCTTAACTACACGACCGATCATCATATAGCTTCGAATACATGTTGTCAGGGGTACAGAAAAGGACATGAGTACCTTTCATTCAGAAAAAAAGCACAATTGCCAAAGGATATAAATATAGACAAAATTTAGATTAATGCAAGCAAAGCCGCAGATAAAATCTAATAGATTAATAAATAAAAACAACATTTGAAGGTTAATGAATTCTTTTAGTCAATAATATTACCTAATGTTCATATAAAACAGTAAAGTTGTCTTCCATTGCGTCATTTAATGATTCACAAACGCCCACCTCTACTTTAACAGCACAATGGACCGTGTGTTAAATTGAATTACAATTAGATTTCGCTTTCATTCAAGGTCGGCACACAAAAAACAATTAGGACGACATTGTTGTTCAGTTATCCTTATTATGTCATCAAGAGATTATCTGTAGTTTTTTATTCGGTTGTGACAAAATTTGTAACGAAGATTCTTACCTAAAACAAAATAATAGGTCTGATATCGATTTGTTGATCGCATATACAATGATAATAATAATATAAGATAAGATATGAGGTAGAAGTGTATTGCAACCACATTTTGCTAGCGATGCTTTAGGTCTGACATCATAGTGGGCGAGCCTATTACCGTCTACTGGGCACATTTTTAGACTCAGTGATGCAACTTAGAATATACTAACATATACCTGCTCTCCTACCTCTGCCCCTTCGCAGTATGAGAAAATTTTTTTAGAATCACTACAAACATTTTTCAAAAACTAAAGCATCGCTAGCAAAATGTGGATGCAATATTATACACTTCTACCTAGGCCTATTATTTTGGCCTATCAGGCCTATTATTTTGTTTTAGGTAAGTATCTTCATTACAAATTTGGGAATTTTCCTTTCTCGCGAGGGCCTTACCAAACATTAAGACAACTGAAAAGAACACCCATATTCGGATGTACTTTAAATCACACAAATGTTTGTCCCAGTTGGGGATTAAGTCCACAACACTCGGCGCTCGGCAGTAGTGATGGCCATTAGTGCCAGTGCCATTGAATATTCAAGACTGCGTCGTTGTTTACGTAAGTTGGATTCCCGATCGAGCAAACTTTAATTACTTAAGTTTCCTCCTAGGAAAGTAGCAACACTCATTCTGAAAAGTTGTGGCAACCGGTTCGTCCCTTCTTACTTGAAACCAAGACTAGCAGACAGGAAGGTGCAGTACATACCTACCCCTCCGTGTGTCCATATTATGTATTAATTACAACTGGTATTTCTAGCTATAGTCTCTCAGCAGGCTTAATATATATTTATAAGGAACTTTGCAAAGCAATATAAGCCGTGTTGCATATTTTCCTCAATATCATTACTTACACACTTGCCTTGCAAAATTAAGGTCGCTTTCATCCAACGAGCTGCCGCATAAATACTATAAGATGCATCGTGATGGCACCAAATAACGGTATTTTGTATTGGAAGTTCCAAATGAAGATGAGCCAAACCCACTGCTTTTTATAAACTCAAATTATAAGGAAATACTTTGGGTTTTTGGATATAAAATGATTTGAGGTTTGGTATAAAGTGGTGGTCAGGTATTCGGACGTATGTATATTATTTTTTATTAAAGGGCCTTGCGATTCGTGGTAAGTGTTTTTATTTTGTGGTGGCAGTATTGTGTAGGTTTTATATTTGGTATGTTTTCATCGTTGGAGCCTGGCGATAAAATAAAATAATAATTGTTATGCTGTACGTAGATGTACTATAGCTATTCTGTTTACTTCCAAGTTACAATTTAAAACAGAAGCAATATATAAAATGGAATTAGGCATTACTCGGTGGACATCCATTGTAAAGAATTGAGAAGTGGGGAACTGACCACGCACCCTCGAATTGCCTATCCAAGCCATTGCAATAGAAAAGGGTTGACAATATCGAACTCCTCTGATGGTGGACAACTGCGACATGGAATCCAGCCGTATTTAAAATGGCAGAACCTCAAGATAACTATGGCTAATATAGAAATGACAATAGGGCAATAGAGCTCTAGATGAATTTTTATAGCACTAGCACGAGAGAATAGATTTTAAAACTTAAACCAAATAATTAAATCTTAAAAAATATTTTAAACGTTGCTAATTGCACTTTCCGTGAAAACATAGCAATTATTTTTATATGTTGTAATTTGATAACTTTCGACTACGATGCTCGAAAACTATTTATATAATTATTTATATAATATTTTATGAGTGTATAGTTTAACAGACGACATGCACTATTTAAAAAGGCGTGGGTCTAAATATGCACACATTCACTATAAAGCCGATCACTGACTTTTTAAATAACATGACTAGTTGAATTACAATAATAAACAGATAGAGTAATATTTCTAAAGTAACTAGAATTTTCCCACGGCTTCGCTCGCGTAAATGCAGATTTTATCAATAAATTTCTATCCCCCGTGAACATTAGATACTTTTTTCCGGGATGAAACCCTATGTCCTTATTTGTACCCCTAACAACGTGTAGGCAAAATTTCATGTTCATTGGGTTGAGAAGTTAAGGCGTGAAAGCGTAATAAACAAACTCACATTCACATTTATAACATTAATTAGGATGGAATTCTCGGGTGCGATTACCAGATCGGAATAAGTATTATTGTGTTTGTTATGTGTAGTTTGCAAACAGCAATGTGCTCGTCACCTTTTACGGAAGGGGGTCCTATAAACATAACTGACTTTGTGACCTAAATAAATTCATTAATTTTCACTTCAACTAAATGTGGATGTTATACACCCATGCCTTTCTCTTCGTGGATATACAGACGTAAATTGAGTAGTTTAGTTTCAAAATCCTCTAAAATACGTTTCACAAAATAATGGTGAATCTCAAAAAATCATTTAAGACATAATATAAATGGACTATTTTAGCGGTGTTTGCAACAAACTGCTACTTTTGTGAGCTGATTTAATAGAATTTGAGTTGGTTTTTTTGAAAACTATCGGTGCTATGCGATAGAAGCAACGAAGGAGCTTCATATTCAATCGGAACATTATTTTTGTTCTGATATCGTTTTGGCAGGTTTTGAAACTAGACTCCTCAATTATAAATATGATAAAATCCAAACGATATACAGTCTAGGTGATAGAATGTACTGTAATATAAAATTAAAATATCGTTACTAACTATGCGTCCAGCGTATTAAGGGCAACATTCAATGCCGAGAGAAAGCATACTATTGAGCAGAATAGAAAGATAAAAAAGCATTTCTAAGCTTTATATTATGTTAGCTAGGTAAATACAACTCCGTAGAAAACTGTAGTGAGATAAAGACTTAAACCCTACAACAATTGTGTTACCTACTGTTATTTATTCCGACATAAAAAACATAGCTAGCGGAATATATGTGACATATATTTAATTTTAACCTAATTTTAACTACCTTTTTGTTTCTTTGTAAACATTATTCTCAATATTGTTAATAATTAAGGGAAAGAGCGAGATAGCCCCAACACAAGTATTATCAATTACTTACTGGGGATGTCTCATTTATAATTTAATGTAACTGTTTTGAGACAAATAAATATTTTTCATTTTTATTTTTCAATTCATATACATACTTCTGCCAACCCCCTTCATCTATTCATTTAATTTTATTCATTTAAAAATACAACTGCCGCACTAGGAATAATTTCAATTCAAACGAACACCCAGACTCGGAACAACCATTTCTGAATCACACACAGTTTTGTCCCGTCTGGGATTCGAACTGACAATACGGCGGCACAGTGGCAGCGGCGAGGCGACCACTTAAACCACTACGTCATCCGTGCTATATTCTCATGTAGGTTCATACACACAAACATACCGTTCTTTCTACATAGTAGAGTGCTTGACCTATTATAAAGTGCGTAATGATCATTTCTAGTCAAAAATATAAACAACAAAACAAATTACCATTTTTTTCTGTGTCAATATCACCGCAGAGCACTTTGAAACGGAAAAATAAATTGTACCGTTATTCACAAGTGTATTGTGCAGGCCATTGAGACAGATGTGCGAAGAATAACTCATTTTGCTATTAAGGTGAAAGAAAGTAAGTTTCGAGTCGTAAAAATGCATGTGTTACTATGAAAAGGTGTGGCTAAAGTCAGAAAGAAAAGAGTCGCTCATAGCCAGTTGCACTCACTGACCGGTAAACGATTAGCGAGGTTAAGCAACGTTGGGTGCGGTCAGTCTATATATGGATGACCGCTTAGTGGTATTTCATCTGAGCGTCTTCGTGCTTCGGAGGGCACGTAAAGAGTCGATTCCCGGTTGATGCCAAATTGACAGCAGTCGTTAAGCCATGTAAGAGCCTACGGGCGGCTTGAACAACTTCTTGACAACAGGTTGACCACTAACCACAAGAAAAGAAAAAAACAAAAAGAAGAAAGTCAGATAAAATGTATACATAGATTCACGTCTGGAAATCGCTGAACGAGTAAGCAGAGGTCTCGTACACATATACTTTAACAAGTATATCTTTCTTGATAAGGAATAAACTGATTCCCATCTACAGCAGTGTTTCCAGACTCTATGCTTCTATTGAGAGTGGTGACAGAAGTGCCCAACAATACTACGCCTGATTAAGATATTGAATCCGGTATCAAAATTTCTAAGTCCTATCTGTTGTTTAAAACAGACAAAAGTGAGATATTTACTCGTATGTTGCACATACATAGAACAAGAGCAGCGATAGCTCAGTGGGGAGACCAACAGACTGCAATGCAGAGGGGTCTCGGGTTCGAACCCATGTCGCGCACCTCTGATTTTCGGAAGTTATATGACTTTTCGAAATTATGTGCGTATTGATTGACAATTATTATCACCTGCTCCGTGCCTCGGAGAGCACGTTAAGCCGTTGGTCCCGGCTGCCATGAATATCTATGGTAGTCGTTATTGGGAGAGTGTCAACACAAAAGATCCCACTGGATCCAAGTGTCGCCGGTCTACACTGACTGGCCCCCACATAAGATAAGATACATAGAACAAGCAGCGATAACCTAGGAAGCGACCGTTTGGGCTATCACGTAGAGGTTTTGAATTCAATTCCAAGGCATGCACCTAACAATGTAACTTTTCGAAGTTATGTGCGTATTATATAGCTAATATCGCTTGCTTTAACGTTGGAAAAAAACATCGTGAGAAAACCTGCATGTCTGAGAGTTCTCCCTAATATACTCTAAGATGTATGAAGTCTGTTAACCAGCACTGGACTAGCGTGGTAGACTATGGTCTAAACCTTCCCAGAAGAGGGCCTTGCCCAGCAGTGGGACAGTTTATATACACGGCTGATATTATATGTACATAAAATAGAAACATATAGATACTTAAGATAAACCTTGCTATGAGAAATCCAATTCTAGGCAGTTACAGCGAGCTGTATTATCTCTTCAGAATGTTACGACAGTCACTCACTGTTAGTGTTTTATTTTTACTGTATTTATATATATTATGAAAGTGAATGAAGCCAGAGAAGTGTGTCAGGATCGTAGCAAATGGAAATCCGTAGTCTCTGCCTACCCCTCTGGGAAACAGGCGTGAATCTATGTATGTATGTATTTATATATCTAATGCAATATTTATACTTGATCCATTTCACAACATATTTATTACATTTTTCGCACTCTGCAGTGCATAACAAAATCACGTGAGGACTACATAAAATTATTGAGTAATGATTACAACAATTAAGTATATATAAAAATTTCTTTATCCACACTTATTTTTCTATTAATTTAGAGCGCAGTGCTATTCTGTAATATTTCACTATAGAACTCTCATTCAAAACCGCAGTGAAAACTATCTGTTATTGTGTAAATCGAGGAAAACTAAACATATATTCGCGCTGTATTTGACGACATTGTAATGTCACGTTAGGACATTACATTACTTAAGTGAAAAACCAAGTTCATAAACTATGTAGTTACTGTGAATGTTAGATTTGAGTCCGAAATGCACACTTTTAGAGAACAGTTTGGCTTAGTAGTGAAAATCGTGATTACCACCAACTTATGACAAAAATAAACTATTTTAATCTTCGATCAAATATACCATAGATGCACATTCTCATACAAAAACCGCGTCAATATGTGGCACTGACCAGTACTACTTACTTATAAGTGTCTGCATTTATTATGCAATCCAGGAAATAAACCGGCATAACCATTGAACGCCCACTGAGAAACATTTTGTAATAGTTTAGTTAAAACGCGTCCAATGTAAAGCGTCCTAAGTGTGTTACTCGCGATACGCAAGCGTACTAAGTAAATGGTACGGTCTCCACCGTAGTAGTGGTGTCGATTCGCTCTCGCTTACGGGCAGCGCACGCAAGAGTGAGTGGGACAGGTGCATAATATAGCGCATACGACTGATTTATGCACAGTTTTGTTAGGGCCGTTTTTCGAGCGACGATCGTGCATCTATGGTATATTTGATCGATGATTTTAATAATTAAAATCATCGTTTTTTTTTTATTATTTAGCATTAATTACACAGGTCTGCAATGGTTTTCCTCTCTGAGATCTGATTAACGTTTTCTATAGTTTCTAATGTGCTGATTACGAGAAAAATAATAAAAAAATTCTATCACGTCAGGATTCTTTGATATTGAATATTTAAGATTTTAACTAAAAATGTCTGAGCGCATACATTTTAAAATCTATAAAACGTCACTTAATTACTTCAGCTTAATTTTTATTGCATTTAATTAGTTTAAGACGACATAGAAATGAATGCAAATCAGTAATTTGTTAATTACTACATAATAAGTGTAAGTAATTCGCATTAACCATTTCGAAAACGGGTCATTTTGGCTTCATTTAGTAATGAGCTCATTAATACACGATGTTTAGGTGATATTGCCTAATTGTTGTTAATGTTGTTCAAAAAGGGTATAATGAAGAAAACAAAAGGTTTTTTTTGTATAAGTACCTACTCTGAATTAGAAAACTAACAGTCGAAGTGCGCATCTTGCAACCTAAACTTTAAAATGTCGTCGCGAAGTTGTTTAAACTCTTCGAATTGTTTTTGTTATATTTGCGGGAAATTCATGGTGATAAAACAACGAAACAACATTACAGACTATGTGAAAAATATTTACAAAAGTTATTTTGGACATTCTATAAGTAACCAAGACAAAACTTGGACACCTCAAAAAGTTTGTTCGACTTGTTTACTTGAACTTCGCAAGTGGTCAAAAGGACAGAAAAATAGCTTCAAAATCGTTTCGCCCATGCTATGGAGAGAGCCTAACAACCATGTTGAAGATTGCTACTTTTGTTGTTGTGACATAACTGGATACAATTCTAAAAATAAAAGTGACATAAGCTATCCAAATGTGTCATCAGTTACGCCTGCAGTTTTCGGAGATTCAGAAATGGTGCAGCCCCCGTATCCAGCTATACAAATTGAAGATTCTGCTAATGATACAAATGAACAGAATGCATCCCAATCTGATCCTGTATTTCAAGTAGATTCTAACGAGTGTCAGCTCTTTTCACAGTCAGATTTAAACGACTTGACAAGAGATTTGAATCTCCCCAAAGATGCAGCTGAGCTCCTCGGATCACGATTAAAAGAAAGAAATATGCTTGCACCTGGTACTTCATTTTCATGGTACCGTCACAGAGAAAAAGATTTCCTTCCATTCTTCGCTGAAGATCATGATTTGGTGTACTGTAAAGATATTCCTGGCTTGATGAAAATGTTCGACATTGAATACAATCCTAAGGAGTGGAGATTGTTTATTGACTCCTCAAAAAGAAGTTTAAAAGCAGTCCTTCTACATAATGGGAATACATATGCCTCACTACCTGTTGCACATTCTGTCCATTTAAAGGAATGTTATGAAAATTTGGAAAAGCTTTTAGCTACTATAGCTTACGAACATCACGGCTGGATGGTGTGTGGAGACTTGAAAATCATAAGCATGCTACTCGGCCAACAAGGTGGTTATACAAAATACCCGTGCTTTCTTTGCGAATGGGATAGCCGGGATAAACAACATCATTGGACCAAAAAGGAATGGCCTCCAAGAACTGAACTAACCCCAGGAATCAAAAACGTGCTTAAACAGAGTTTGGTTCCCAGAGAAAAAGTTTTACTGCCGCCTTTACACATCAAATTGGGTATAATGAAGCAGTTTGTGAAGGCTTTAAATAAAGATGGGGAAGGTTTCAAATATCTGCATTCAGTTTTTCCATCTTTATCAGATGCTAAGTTAAAAGAAGGAATTTTTGTCGGCCCTGATATAAGAAAATTGATGTCGGAGGAAAAATTTGATCAAAAACTCAATGATGTCGAGTTACAAGCGTGGAAATCATTTAAGGAAGTGGTAAAAAACTTTTTGGGGAACAATAAAAGCTCGGACTATAAAGAAATAGTAGCCAAAATGATAACGAATTTTGGTGTAATGGGTTGTAATATGAGCGTTAAACTTCATTTTCTGAATTCGCACATTGATTACTTCCCAGAAAATCTAGGAGCCGTTAGCGAAGAACAAGGTGAAAGATTTCACCAAGATTTAAAAGAGCTTGAAGTCCGGTATCAAGGAAGATGGAATGTCAGCATGATGGCGGACTATTGTTGGTTGTTGAAGCGTGATGATCCAAACCGGAAATATAAGCGAAAATCGCACAACAGAAGCTTCCAGGAAAAAAGGACCAGGTTCCACAAATAAAATTTAAGTTTATTTTAACCCAGCAATAAGTTGTTATTACGTGTTAATAGTTTTTTAAGTTAAAAATTAAGTACTTTTTTAAATATATAATTTTTTAAGTGAAAACTTGTCTTTTTTCTCAATTTTCTATCTGTAGCTTTTTTGAAAAATCAGGAGGTGATGGAGAAAAACTAAGTACATATTCGTAATCAGCGCATCAAAATACTCCAGAATCAGCTATCAAATTCCAGAGAGGAAGTTATGACCTTCATTTTGCAGGCCTGTGTTATCAATGAATTCGCTTGCGCTTAAACGGGTGCGTTTAATATATTAGATTTTAACGAATTGGCACGTAATATAGAGCGTTTGTAAAACTTTCTGTTGTGTGACGAATGAAATAATTAGCTGAACATGTTTATAGCATTATCTTCTTTTGGGATATCCAAAGGAGATGAAAATATAAACTAAACGGCCAAGGAAACGATTGACCTAGTCCCCAAATGACTGGTTTTAAAATCAAGGTACTAGCAAAAATAATTGTAATTATTCATTAGTTCTAATAGCCTTACGATATTTCTATTCTTCATTCAATACAGAGCGTCTTGTCCACTTTGCAATGCGTAACAAACAAAATGGAATTTACTAACATACGTTTAACTAGCATTAGTAAGACGATATTCTCCACTAACGTTCCTGTTAATCACCCAAATAAGGCAAGAGAAAATGTTCTCCTCCTAGGAATGGTCAAAGGGTCAACGACATGCCCTGTATGGTGAGAATAAGTTGACAACGCTACATGAAATGCTATTAAATAGAAAATGTTTCGTGTCTTACTCAGTATTTGCTATGCTGTTTAAACTATCGTAAAATATTTACTTTATGGTGTATACATTATTTAGGCACTAGTGTTGCAAAAGATACTTGTATGAAAACTCATACAAGCACTTACACATTGTTTCTTCGTTTTTATTACGTCACATTTTATTTATTTATGTGATTTCATCACACATGTTTAGGTGCGCGAACCTTGAGGACCTCTGACTTCGATCTTAGTTTGGACTTTGTCCATACAATATAAATTTTTATTGCCTGATTTGCCAGACGATCCAACGGCCTAACAAGATTGTAAATAACTTGTAATCGTTGTTTATAAATATGCCTATGTTACCTTTGCATTGCAGAATACTAGGATAACTCTAAAGGAAGCATTTCAAAAGTAAAGATAAAGTTTTTCTAAAAGGAAATAGCATCATCTATAAAAGCATTTGAATTTTAATGTATAATTGTATTGTATTCTTTTTATTTTTTGACATTTATCTTATATAATATTTTCTCTTCTTCACCTAGCCGCCTAATTGTATATACTTTTTTTTTTCAAATGCTGTGCTTAACCTTAATCGGATCTCAAATTTACATAAATTATTTCTATTACTATTATTATTATTCGTATACTTATTTAATTTGACATCTGTAGTTGTGCCTATTTAATAAATAAATAAATTTCTAATGCCAGCATGACAACGAAATTACGCGTTGCGAGAAGTATAGCTTTGCCTCGTACTCAGGCATCGTGAGCACCTCTGACAGGCGACTGCGGATTCGATCACTTAGAGTCCTTTTACAACTCAAAGGGCTTGTCCCACCACTTCCAAATAGCATTTATCTATAAGATAAAAGTCTCGCCATCTCTCTTCTTTAACCTAACATGAGTGAAACAGCATGCGATTTATCTTTCGGATAACTTTTACTTGTTAGTTTTGGGACTGGCCATAAGGCATGCATTAACAATGCTATAACAGATGATAATAGAATATATTATGTGTCTGGCAAAACGGTAATAAGCACGCTCAAACTACATACAGGCCAAAAGCTGTTTAAGGGTTAAAATACGTTTGTGATAGGTACACATCTATTTAACGTTCTATAAGTATATATATATATATATATATATATATATATTTATGCATGATGTAACGCTAAGCTTTTCTTCATCACTTACATAAGTATTAGTAACAATCACTTTTACCAATAATTTATCCAGTGAAGGAACAAAGACCGATCTTCACACATGAATACAAGTCGCTTACATAACTATAGATTAGATACTAACCCCAATGTACTCATGAGAAAATAAAAGATTGCCTATTCAATTACACACCATATATGAATTACATACATCCGTGACCTATAGACGAGAGCATACAAATAACCGAACAATTAATTATTACAAAAACTAATTCGAAACGCTTCTTACTATGCTTGTTTCGAAGCTATAGAGTTTTAAAGGTCGTTTATCTTCTATTTGGTCTGCTATACGGAAGATTGAAAATGTCATACTTGCGAAAATGGCATATAAAATAGTTTAGTTTCGCGTAAACGTAAGACAATATAAGAGCATAAGAACGGAATCCAGTGTCACTTTAAATAGATTGAAAAGTGGTAAAAATGATGCGTAATATAAAGTTTATTTAAACCAGTTTAATTCTTTTATCAGACATTACAATTATTTTTCTCACCTATTATGATGTTATGTAATTTTAATAGCATGTACATAATTTACTATCTAGTGGCGTTATTTACTGCTGTTTATTTTAATTATGCATTTGGTGTGTTGTTTGACGGTTGACATTTCGACCCTCACAGATAAATGCAAACTTATCTGTGAATCCCTTATTTTGTCTAGAATTTTGGGTCTCTTATAATAGTACTAGATGTTCCCGCAGTTTCACCCGCGTTTATCGTTACTGCACCGCTCCCGTGGGTCGTAGCGTGATGTTATATATATCGAACCGGTAGTTCCTGAGATTAGCGCGTTCAAACCAACAAACAAACAAACTCTTCAGCTTTATAATATTAGTATAGATAGCTGACCGCGCAACTTCGTCTGCGTCACATAAGAGAGAGAGTGGGTCGTAGGCATCTATAATACAATTTTAAAGGAGCTGAAACTTTCTTTGTTAAATCCACGAACCACATAAGAACCATTGAACAAAATTTTATAAATATAGCTACAGTGCTAATTTAAAATCACGCCGAATAAACCAGGACAAACATCATTTGTAAGTCTGTAATGGGTAATTATTTTGCCGCGATGTTATTTTAAAACTGCGATATCTCCTAAGATATTCATTGAAATCGAATGATGTAAAGGGCAATTTTGTTTTAAATCAAATACTTGTGATGAATAACATATTTATTTGGATAAGGATTAATATCATGTTTATAAAAATACCTTCGCAAATAATGCATTATTTTAGAACAAATTTGGTTAGCATAAAAAATATTATAGTGAGCCAACCTTAAAAGATAGACATATGCTGTCGCGGACTTTTTTTTAGAACATTTTAAGGGGAACAATTCTCTCATACATGATTTTTGCGAGACTTGAACTATTTACGCAGCGCACGCAGCAGAAGCTCTCAAAAGGAAAAAAAGCCCTCCGATTTTTAAACATTCTTCATTGGTGCTTCGCTCCTTTTGATCTTAGCGTGATGATATATAGCCTATAGCCTTCCTCGATAAATGGGCTATCTAACACTAAAAGAATTTTTCAAATCGGACCAGTAGTTCCTGAGATTAGCGCGTTCAAGCAAACAAACAAACAAACAAACTCTTCAGCTTTATAATATTAGTATAGATAAGAGACCCAAAATTCCAGACAAAATAAGGGGGTATAGGACCTCTGCCTAGTCCTTCCGGGATGTACAATGGTGTGGTAAGTATGTATTCTATGGCAACAGTTATATCATTTAAGATTTTGTATTTCGAATTGTTATTACGCGTGGTAATTACGGCTTATATCTATAACCGTAGGCTTACCATAAAACGTAAATGCCGAAGTTTCGGACCGATTATTCGTGCTAATCGCACCACTTTTTTTTTTTTGCTCATCTACATGACCACACTTCACCTGATGGTAAGCAGTCGTGTGGTCTAAGAGCAGTGGCCTCCACACCGCCCCCACAGCAGCCGAAGCGATGTTGAGGTCTCTACTTTGACGGCCTGAGAAGATGCTTTTTCACGCCCCGCTTAAAGGACCCAGGATTGAAGGAAGAAGGAAACACGTGCCTTGGCAGAGAATTCCATGCCTTGGTCGTTCGGCAGAGGTATGATACTTACCATGAGACAATAATATAGTCTCTACCATGCAGTCGTCTGAACAATGGACTAATGACACTTTTACAATCATGGTAGGTATTGTAATATTTCGCAAAGTTTCGAAGAGACATTTTCATAGCAAGCCTACCGCCGTTGCCTTCGCTTTGCGATGATATACAGTCACACATTTTTACTAAATAGGTGTGTGAATGCGTGTATGTGAATGTTTGAAATGATTGCAAGTACGATGGCATACCGTGGGTAGTGTAGATGAGGGTGTTGCGAAACAACCAGGTCACAGCACATCCCACCGTGATTGCACGCGCACTTTGAATTACTTGCGTACTTTGTGTATATTTATTGTGGTAACTTAGCTATGTAATAGTGAAGGCAGGTTATGTTATCTATAGGATATTATGTTACTGTGTATGTTTTGTCATAACGGTTGTGGCATAGACAATCAGAGGCCTGTAGTAGGGCAACTGCTCGCCAATATAGAAGCATTATTGTAGAATCATTAAAGGCTGTGTTTATTATAATAACGTAACACAATTATGTATAGCTGAGGAAATAGAGTATTTCTAAAATCTTCCTAAGATATTTGAGGGAAAATATTGCCTTTGAATACATATGCATATAAGTGACAATGACTGTATGTCGCAAAAATAATTAATTATAATAATAATTTATTTGGAATAAAATCAATCATTTCTAACACATTTTTTGCATTATGCTAGATATATTCGTATTACTGCATCATATTACTATTGCACTTGCTAGCCCGTACAGTTAAGCTAAACCCCTTGTGTTGAATGGGTTCACGTCGGTAGTGCTATAGGTGGGATTCGAATACAGAACCTTGCGATCCATTGGGCTACCGCCTCTTTAAATATCGTATAATAAGTACCTAAAACTAAGAAGGATTTTACAGCCATAGCAAATTTAAGAGCACCATTTGCATTATTTTGATCTGTAACATATCGTCACATAATTTTGTTACATAAAATGTTTGATTTTGATATTCACACTGATATTTTCACGACGCTTTTTACACTTGACCTGACCCAATCGACCTCTCCAACCCAACTAGCGGATACCGGTAACGTTAAGCTAAACCAGTTCTTGCGCTGCGTTGTTTTATTTTTTGCGCATTACTTGCTAAAAGAGCATCACGAAAACTTGAATCGAAATCTTATCATTTCACTGTGGATGTGTGTTCTTAATTAAATAATCTAAATGTGTAGAAGAAAATTGATTTTGGCACTTGGAATAATTAATGAGATACGAGAATAATTATTGTTGGCAAATGGCAAATGTATTCTTAGGTTGTCAGGAAGGGCAAATATAATTCCTTTTTTACTTTTCTGAATAGAGAGGGATGAGATGCAATATTGGTATTTTAATAATTTACACTATTGGAAAATATACTTTCATCACATACCTACATGGGTGTTTCTATGTATAATATGTACGTATTTACAAATATATATATGTATGTTTATCCATTGTCTAGTACCCATAGTACAAGCTCTGTTTAGTTTGGGCTAGATGGTGTTGTGTGTATGTGGTCGAATATTATATTATAAAATATTACATATGCCAATTTTTTATATATGTTGTAGCGCTGAAATGAACATGTTTTCTAAGGGGATTAAATATAATGACTACCAAAAATAGTAATTGCGCAGCAAAATATGCTTACTAAAATATATCATAACAAGCACCTTTACGCCTCAAATCACTGCATTCCGTCTCGGAAGGGTTAGGTTATGTTAGGTTCCTTCTTAAACCCAACCAAATATAGTCGACTTAATTTGATCTCTTTAAATATATTTTGCTGTGCAATTTGGTGATCATTTACTATTTTTTACTGTTATATTTTACTAATATCTGGTGATAAGTTAAACATAAGCCTTTTCTAAGGAGTCTCTGGTCTACTATTACCTTCAAGTTTTAATTATCTAAGTGTAAAAATAAATAAAATTGAAGTGTCTGTTTGTAATGTCTTTTTACTAAATGCATATAAAATACAATAGATTAAGACGATATGCACAATTACTTAGTAACACTTCGGTGATCGCATGAGAGAAAATCCTTCGATAACACAGACATAACAATAGGTAACAAAGTGAACCAATTATTGGCACCGGGAAAAGAAAAACTAAGAGTGCTTTATCTTTTTCATTGTTAGTGTAGGTCTACTTTACACGCGTGATCCAGTGAAACGGCACGGGCGCATCGAACCGACCCGATTTCTTCACATCTCCCCATAATCGCGGAGAAACGTGACACGCTGCGCCATGACACGCCAAATACTATTGTTTCCGTATACACGTTTATACGCCGATAGATACTTGCCAAAGTACAAACAGACAAACATGTGTGATTTATGGTATCTATTATTAAAACCAGTTTTTGTGGTATTCATTTCCGTTTAAGTTGTTTTTTGGTGGATTGATTAATTGTGCAGTTTGGACGCTAATTAGGTACGTCATTATTCAGCTTAAGTTGATAAGGATCGTCTTAAAATACTTGCGAAGGTTTTATTTGAATATTAAAGAGGTGAACGTCTTAAAAAGGCTTTCAAGACGCAATGCCAAACTTCAGACCCGTATTTTTTCGGATGTTTCACTAAATAACATTACAATACAAATAATAAATCTACACTATGAGACTAACTTCTTTTTTAAATGTTGATAAGAAAGGGATAAATTGCTGTTGGCAAAATAATAAAGAATTGTTATAGATTTTAGTATGGTTTACTTTATTTGGTCAAGCAGCAGCAGCAATAACTAACTCTAATATCTAAATTGCGAGTATACCAAAGGGCTAAACATACATTATCAAACCCACATTTTGCCAACTATCGCATTGCAGGGCACACAACACACAGCCAGATTGCGTGCTGCTACTGAATATCTTCTTGCAGAAAAATCTATTAACACTTCGCATGTCCTAGAAAATCTAAAAATGCATTAATACTCTAACTTCGCCATCATCCTCAAACATGCGCAAACCTATGCTACAATAAACAATACAGGCAATAACGAAAAAGATACCAATCAACATCCATCCAGGTGCAGCAATAACAAACTTCAATTAACCAGCTAAACAATTGTGTCGCAAATTAACTAAAAATGTTTGTAACAACTTTTCTCATGCTTTACAAGTACAGGTATTTTGGTAACATTTAACTTAAAGACTTAACTACTGTGCAATACGTAATTAACGAGGAATTCGTTTGCTCATAGTTATCATGAGCACACACCACCGTAATTTGCTAGACTTAGGCTGATGTCACACGATTGAGACACTATTGTTTCACTTGCTACTGAATACTTAACGCCACTACTTACTTCATTGTGTCTATAGTGCAGTCGTGAATACGACTCCTGTACATGAGGTCTTAGGACGGGTAATGTTGTTGGTTTTACTGTGAAATAAATTATCTATAGCAAGGAGTCTGGATCTGATCCCAATAAACACTTATAAGCTATTATATCAAACCTAAAACTTAGTCGGTGAAATGTTGTTGTATTGCACCTCTCCCTACGTTGTGTGTTAGTGTGATGAACTACGTACCCCTGTGTATATTTTGCTGTCATAAGACCGAACTCTTAAATGCAAGTACAATGTCAGTCACTTTGAGAATTGCCAGAGTTTATGGTCAACAAAGGTATCTCAAATTATATCTCGTAAGCTAATATTGTCGATGGAAATTTGTTTAGATAGGTGATTTATGGATGTGACACCAGAAGGTTCCTTTCAACACGTAAAAGAAATTGCAATTGTCTAATAGAACAGGACAATTATTAAAAATAAAGTGAATACAACAGAACAACGAAAATCAGGCTAATGAGAAAAAGCACTACAATGCAGCACAATCATAAATAGCTTACCTTACCTAAGCATAACTAAGGTACTAACAATGTCGCCTAAAGTTTCTTCTTTTTTTTATTTACTAATATCTTAAACAATTATCCCTTTCATCCGGTACATAAACGGAGCAGTCAGAACGAAACAAACAGTTTTGCAACGCCCATCTTACACTCATATCAATCTACATATTAAATAGCTTCATATAGCTATCCACATTAAATAAACGAAGAACGAACCCTGGGGGCACAAAACGACTACAAACATGTTTCAACGGATGTTTACCGTCTGGACGTCTATTAGATGCTGTAACACCCATTAATTAATCTTTCTCCAAAGCCTTAAACATGTCTCATTGCTAGAATAACATGCTAGTAAAACCACCAAGAAAATTTGCAGTATGTTTCTCTATCTACCTGTTTTACGCATTACCATAGTAAACTGGACACTAAAGAAAATCGACAGCGCTGTCTCTTATACTATATGGTTAAGTCAATGGACTGGAGATTATTTACTCAAGCCTTTTAAACATACCATAGACTGCCTCCAACTAGAGATATTAACTTTACTGCTAAAGATGTACAATCACTAGTATAAGTAATCTTTAAATAAATAGAAATAGCAATAAGTTAAAAATTATTCAAAATTAAAAAATCTACGCTTCTATTCACATACTTCTCTCTCAAGATTATAAATCACTTTTTACTTAATATGTTTAATGTCTCACCTAATAGACAGGTAACCCATTGTCATCCACAAAATAAACAAATTTTCTTCAAAAAAAAATCAAGATAAGCATACTTACAGACATTGTGGTGATACAAAATAATAATTAAAATTACAAAATAATAATTTCGTAATACAAAATATTCTTTGTTACGTTGGCTGATCATCAAAATCAGGACCTTACAATCAACCGTAAGTGTATTAGAGCCTTGCCGATTTCCGCATGAATGGGCCGGCTCGACCGGGGAAGGACTACCCCCTCACAGAATATCGACGTAAAATAGCAGTATTCCTACTGTTGTGTTTCGTTCGGTGAGTGAGAGTACCGGAGGCCCAATCACCCTCTTTTCCCCTTCCCCCTCCTTATCCTTTCCGCTTCCTTTCCTAAAGGGTCGGCAACGCTCAAGTGATGCCTCTGGTATTGCAGGCGTCCATAGGCTACGGTGACCACTTACCATCAGGTGGGCCGTATGTTTGTTTGCCAACTAAGTAGTATAATAAAAAAAATATGTTACGGTACGAGAGACGCATTTAAACAATTATAATTATTTTTTTTTTTTTTCAATTTATAACATTTATTTCGGACTATTCGGTCCAGAGAATGTTAGAGAGTGCTAGTTGTACATTGGGATAACTTAAAATTTTTCATGTATTATTTATTGAACTACTATTAATATACAGTAGTACTAACCACGATTTATTTTAAATACTACTATGTACTTTATAAGTAAAGCTTAAACGTAAGACATAATTACATTTAAAAATTGTGTGATACAATACAGTATACACAATCCTATAGACAATAATCTATCAATGTGACCCCATCCTTAGAAGCATTGCTCCACAGTTGCACCGTATATTCCCACGTACAACAGAACAATAGTTTCACTATGCATTACCCGCGGTTTTTCTCGCCTAATCGGCCACCGTTGTTTCGTAAGTTATTGTATGCATACGTAAGTATTCATGTAAGAAAAATGCATTGTTTGGTTATCAACATTCGGTGAACTATTGAGTGTGTTCGTCAATAACTAATAGTTTGATAATTGTGCCTATTATTCGAGTTGAGCATTGTTATAGGAATTATTTAATCTTGAGTTATTAAATGGCTAATGATTAGCGAACGCCTTGAGCCCACGCTTCGCGGATCTATTCTTTGAAAAAGATAGGCAATGCGTGAGTGAGTGCTCTGATGTTGTAAGCGATTATATAGGCTAATGAAACTGCTTACGGACGGGTGGATCGGATGCTTGTGTGTCAACTTTGTTGTATAAAGAATGTTGATTGTTGATACTACTATTCCTGCATTAGGAATAATTCCTGTGTCGCGGTGGACTTTACTACATTCAAACAAGACACAAAAAATTTTCCTTTGACATTCCTTCTTAGACATTTTTCTTTTTTAAATTTTATTATAATTTTTTTTTTCTGACATGACTACTTATTGATTTGTTTTTATTTATTATTTTAGTTTTGATTTACTTAAATTTTTATCTTATTTGCAATGTTATTTTTTATTAAATTGATTGTCTACTTATTATTATTGTATATTCACACACAATGTTAAAATTGTTATTGAATAAATAAATTAAATGAAAAATGAAACTAATATATATATATATTTTTTTCTTATTAATTCCATGAAACACCTCAATAAAACTAGCGAGAACAATTATTTTTAGTGTACTTTGTTTAGTTATTTTAACACAAAAACTAAATATTTTTATTACGACAACCAAATAAAGACGAAAATTATATATAAAAATAAATTATATGTAATTATTATTATTATTATTATAAGCCTAATTGGCGTCCCACTGCTGGGCAAAGACCTCCTCTTCCGACTTCCATCTATCTCGATCGCATTATATGTAATGAATACTAATAAACATTAATCCTTACTAATATTATAAATGCGAAAATGAGTTTGTTTGTTTGTTACGCTTTCACGCCTTAACTACTCAACCGATCAACATGAAATGTTGCATATACGTTGTCAGGGGTACAGAATAGGACATAGGGTACCTTTCATCCAGAAAAAATAACTGTTGCAAACCTAACCTAACCTAACCTATATTTACGCGAGCGAAGCCGCGGGTGAAAGCTAGTAAAAAATAAGTACTTACTGTTTATCAATAAGACACACGAATATAGCTCAACGCATTTGTTCAATAAAATCAATTAATATTAAATTAAACTTCGTTGGTTAATTAACCTACTAACGCAAATAATTTTAACAAGGTCCATGGAACTACTGCAATTGTTTCAGTATACTTACCATTGGAACTAGCTAAATGATTCGATAAGCTCACTGAAGCAGAGTGAAGGCAGACTAGTGCTAGATTGAATATAATAATTTTAGATATATTCTAGATCATCATAAACGTACAGTCACTGCATACGTAGGTTAGAATTTTTCCATTCCTGTGCTACTGTTAGCGATCTTATGGTAATCGCTTACCATCAGGCAGTATGTCTTTAAATAAAAAACATGAATTCGATATAAAATACTTGCGTCTTTTTAGCGATAGAACAATTGGCTCAATGATAGGTATTATACACTTCATATGTGTGGACGTTGATGGTAATGCACTTTGAAAGTCTGATTCATACAATTTTGTTATTAATAGTACTTGTATCGACAATTAGATAGATAAGTAGATAACAAAAGAGTTTACGTGAAAAAAATAGCTATCATTCAAACAATTTGTGGTTTGACTGTTTTGCAAGGGATTTTGTTAAACAGATTTTGTGTTAAGAACAATAGAATAAAGCGACCGAATTGTAACGTTTCTGTTTCTTCACTTTTCGCGCGGTAGTAACACATCTTCTTTATTGAATCAAATTAAGTAATCCTATCCTAACTAATATTATAAAAGCGAAAATGAGTTTGTTTGTTTGTTTGTTACCTTTCACGCCTAAACCACTGAACCGATCATCCTGAAATTGTTCATATACGTTGTCAGGTGTACAGAAACGGACAAAGGCTACCTTTCACCCCGAAAAAATTACTGTTTCCGAGGGAAACAACAATAACGTTCTTATGATAATAGATGTCGCCAGGTGTCTTTCGAATCATGATTGAATTATATTATTACAAACAGAGTACAACCCAAATTGACTGTCCAATTCTAAATTAACGCGAGCGAAGCCGCGGGCAAAAGCTAGTAAAAAATAATTGCAAGTACGCCCGAATTGTTGTCGGCCTCGATGGCATAGTGATTAGTATAACCTACTGCCACGCCTGAGGTCGCGGGTTCGATTCCCGCACAAGTCAAACATTTGTGTGCGTGAACGTGGATGTTTGTCTTGTTCTGGGTGTATATGTATAATATGTAAGCATTTACAAAAAAAAAGTATATATGTATGTTTATCCATTGTCTAGTATCCATAGTACAAGCTCTGCTTAGTTTGGGCTAGGTGGTGTTGTGTGTATATGATAGAATATTACTATATACTATATATATATAATTCCACGACGCGCGACGCGGCTGTTCCTATCCAGAGAAGTTCTGTATTGTAAACCTTTTTCTATTGCAATAGTTAGGGTGAACAATCCGACAGTGCATGGCGGGGTCCTAACTTTCCAATCGGTCTCGATGGCGTAGTGGTCAGTGTAACCGACTGCCACGCCTGAGGTCGCGGGTTCGATTCCCGCACAAGTCAAACATTTGTGTGCATGAACATGGATGTTTGTCTTGGTCTGGGTGTTACTATGTATAATATATGTTTTTTTTTAAAGTATACATATATGTGTTTATCCATTGTCTAGTACCTATAGTACAAGCTCTGCTTAGTTTGGGCTAGATGATGTTGTGTGTATGTGATAGAATATTATTATTATAATTATATTATTTCATAGCTGCTTTTTTTCCCTTTTTTTATACATGTAAGGTGGCAAACAAGCATACGGCCCACCTGATCGTAAGTGGTCGCCGTAGCCTATGGACGCCTGCAATACCAGAGGCATCACTTGCGCGTTGCCGACCCTTTAGAAAAAGACGTGGAAAGGAAAGGGAGCGGGATAGGGGAAAAGGGGTGATTGGGCCTCAGGTACTGGTCCGGCCGTTAGGGTCCCATTCCGGTACGGCCCCGGCCGGCACACACCCACATTGAAAAATTTGTTATTCCGCTACGCCCCCGGCCGAGACGGTCCCATTGTAAAACAACCGGAGAAGACACTTGAGCAAATACTGTCGAAACAAAAGTGTTTTTGAATTTAAATATTTTTGTTTTGTGCTGTGTGTATAATATCATGTGTATCATGTATTAGCTTTAGAAATAGTAAGATTCGTTTTTAAGTATACTTTTTATAATATGTTTAAAAAATGCAAACTAATTGTTTCGAAAGTATTTGCTGAAGTGTCTTCTCCGGTTGTTTTACAATGGGATCGTCTCGGCCGGGGGCATAGCGGAATAACAAATTTTTCAATGTGGGTGCGTGCCGGCCGGGGGCTTACCGGAATGGGACCCTAACGGCCGGACCCTCATGTACTATCACTCACCAAACGAAACACAACAGTAGGACTACTGCTATTCCACGTCGATATTCTGTGAGAGGGTAGTCCTTCCCCGGTCGAGCCGGCCCATTCATGCTGAAATCAGCGAGGCTCTACTACTCAACTTTGTTTTGTTAAGCATACAAATACGTGATGTCTAGCTGTGATGTCGCGTTTATCGTTTAACAAGTATAAAGTCTATAGTAAAAAAAGCCTAGCAGTATTCCTAGCAGTTTTATAGACAGTAAAGTGATTTAGCCTCGCTGATTTCAGCATGAAGGGCCATTCATGCTGAAATCAGCGAGGCTCTACTACTCAACTGCTTCTTTTCTGTACTGCTTTTTTTCTGTACTCATATAATATCATTGCTGTAAGTAATTTCATTCCACTTTATTTGTTAAATGCCTTACACGGTTAATACAAAATGTAAACAAGCCTACACAAACCTTTACAACTTACACAACATTGGTTAATGTTCTTTCAACATCAATAAGTAGGAGCATATGAGTTGTTCATCAAATTCATGTGTGACGTCAGAGAAAGCGGGTAACCCTGTTAGCGAACGGTTGCAACATTGTGACGTGTACACGGACCTCTCTAAGAACAGCTGTGAGTAATGGCTTACTTAAACATTATCGTTCACTATTGACTGGGCTAAGAATATGAACCAGAGAGTGGAAGGTGGAACGGCGTATGGCCGTCTACCTTTTATAAGGTACCGTGTAAGATTTTGATCTCTGAAAAAATAATAATATCAGCCATATATATACTAATATACTAATCTATACTAATATTATAAAGCTAAAGAGTTTGTTTGTTTATTTGAACGCGCTAACCTCAGGAACTACTGGTTCTATTTAAAAAAAATCTTTAAGTATTGAATAGCCTATTTATCGAGGGAGGCTATAGGCTATATAACATCATGCTATGATCCACGGGGGCGGCGCAGTAACGATGAACGCGGTTGAAACCGCGGGAACATTTAGTCTAGTAATATTATAAAGCTGAAGAGTTTGTTTGTTTGTTTGAACGCGCTAATCTCAGGAAATACTGGTTTGAATTGAAAAATTAATTTAGTGTTGGATAGCCTATTTATCGAGGAAGGCTATTAGGCTATATAACATCACGCTACGACCCACGGGGGCAGCGCAGTTATGATAAACGTGGGTGAAACCGCGGGAACATTTAGTACCTATATAAACTGTCACAGTGCTGGGCACAGACCTCTGCTCAGTGAGCAAGGAGTTAAGCCATAGTATACCACGCCATTCCAGGTTTATTTCCTGTATCACAGGTAACTTGACTGCATGGATGGCGTAATGGTTTAATCGGTCGCGTCACCACTGCCACTGCGCCGAGTGTTGTAGGTTCGAATCCCACACGGTACAAAAATTTGTGTGATCCACGTGACAAATCGTTGTTCCGATACTGAGTGTTCATTGTGTCCGTTGTTTGAATGTTTGTAAAGTTCCCCGCGACACAGGAATGAATCCCAGTTATCATTTATCAAAAAGAAAGAAAACTTTACAGTAATTTTTTGCTAACATGGAACAACTATTTGTGAATCACACAATTTTTGTCACGTGTTGGTATTACACTTTATAACACCTCATACATTGAAAAAGACGAGTGAGTGTCACGAGTGACTGCGCAGTTCGTGCAGCTATTTTTATAATAGTATTGGTGAAGGCTGTTATGGTGAATCAGTAGTGCGAGCCTATGCAAAATACAATAACAATAATAATAATAATAATATTCTACCACATACACACAACACCATCTGGCCCAAACTAAGCAGAGCTTGTACTATGGGTACTAGACAATGGATAAACCATACATATATACTTTTTTTTTTGTAAATACATGCATATTATACATAGAAACACCCAGACCAAGACAAACATCCATGTTCATGCACACAAAAGTCCCTACGTCTAAAGAAACTCTTAGAAACAACATGGAGTTCGAACTAATTTCGTCCTAATTTTTTAATATATTGAATGTATATGTCTTCTACGAATCTAGAACTTTGCAATCAGCAGCTGTTTATATACAATTCAGCCAATAGACTATTGACGGTCGCTGAAAGATACGTGTTCTGATTTATTATCGCGAGCCAAACTGAAAAAATGAATGACGAATGCTAGTTGCTACAGTTAATAGAATTATAAACTAAAATATATCTTAATATTTGCAAACATATATATTTACCCCTTACTCAGATTCTCACACAGATAGGTTAGTGCGTTATATAATTTAAAAAGTTTATAAAGGAAATATCGATTGGTGTACCGCAAACTATGCGGAAGGCATGCATAATCGCATTATATTCGCTGTTTTAACGCATTATATTAGCTTTCTAAAAGGTATGTGCACTATTTAGAAAGTTCAAATATACCATGTACGTGTACCTCACATATGTAAAATACTTTGGTATTTTTTTATTTATATTGTAACACAACATTCATTTTTCAAATTACTATTCGATAAATTATTTCGCGCCAAAAAAATCTGCTGTCTAGAACACAAAATGAGGCAAAGGTACGCTCATTATGCCATAGCTGTCAAAAACGTCAAGATTTCTTATCTTGAACTCTGAGAAGTATAAATAAAAGCGGAGCACAACCAGTTCGCTGCTATTTGCGAAATCATCTTATCGCGCCGTGGAATTCTCCTTTTGTGGTTTATTGTTCGTTTTAAAATGTTCTCGTCACTTGTATTGAAGTAGAATGTGTGAGCTCGACTTTATAATCGTTAAATTATTGACGAAACATCTTTCAATATGATCAACTGTTATTACTTTAGCTAGCCAGGCATGTATTTCATTTCTATTCAAAGTTTTAAAAATGTTAATTTAATAGGGACAAGTTTAATACATACTGGAACTTCATGTGTGTTGAAATCAATAAATTTATTGGACAACTTGTCAAAGGTCCGCCTGCCCGCTGCGTTGTTATAAACATTCCAAATGTAACCAAAAGTATGCTATTCAAGTTCAAAATTGAAATAAGCTTTTTTTTACAATAGAATGCCAACTTAATAATATATTTGTTCTGTGGAGTGTAATGAATGGTCGATTATTCAAAGGTTCCCATCGTGCGCTTGCGCAAGTTGACCTTGTGGCGGGGGCTAACGTAGTCTCACGGGTCATGTTCGCACTACAAAGCTTTTAGTGGGCCGTTTAATGTGAACAGAACTTTTGGCTCTGATTTAATCAAGCTAATATTATAAAGAGGTTGTGCGAATTTTTAGAGTTTGTATGTGGAGGATAATCTCCGGAATAAATATAAAGAAATATTCATTATTTTAAAGGTATTCTAGATGGATATAAGCTATATACTATTTCAAATTAGTCTAGTAATACATACATAGCCTATATCTCTGAAAGCATAGGAGTATTCTATCTATAGTTTAAGCCCCACTTTAAAGGGAGCAAACATATTGCCTTCTTCCGATCAAACAATCAGACCTTTGCTGCTACTAACACTTCCTTGACGAAAACCCAATACCCAATGTACCGGGAGCCCAGCCCAAGACATCATGCACGGCAGACGCACTTATTACCACTACGGTACCGAGGCACTATAAATACATCTTATACGACATAGGCAAACCTTTATAAAGAACTAGATGGCCCTGCAATTTCACCCACGTTTATGATTACTGTACCAAGAATTGGGCTACCAAATGAAAAAAGAGTTTGCTAATCCGATTTTTAGTACCAGAGACTAGCGCGTTAAAACAAAAAGCAAACAAACTCCTCAGCTTTATTATATTACTTTAAATAGTTAAAGCAAAAGCGTTGAACCAAGAGCAAGCTTACGAGCGCCTTCAAATTTGCCGCAATGTACAGCGCGGCTGCAGTACTGCGACCACGCGCTGCCTTGTAAATCCATATAAATAAAAACGCGCGACTGGAGCGCTGCACCCGCGCTACTGCCGCGCATTAGTTCATCGATAGACTAATGACGGCTGCGTGGCGGCAGCGATGCAGCCGCGCGGCAAATTTGAAGGTGCCCCAAAACAGTAGTTTCTATTCACACCTCCAGCCAGCAAGTGTATACATATAACCTGTAAAAAACTTTCAAATAAAACACAAAACCATTAAAATAACACCAGCACCAACAAAAAACTAGGAAATATAGTTTAATATATCCGATCGTTGGTAATCATAGCGATAATTGCAAAAAGATGATACGATGAACGATGCACTACTATGATTTATGATCCAAAATGTTTTTATAACGAGAATTAATTAGCAGTTTTGAAATTAATGGACGAGACCTGCAGCCAATGTTTTTCTCGCAGGTGTATCATTAAAGTGTTGGGTGAAAGCATTATGTGAATTTTCAAGTAATAACGAAATGCACAAGGCCTGGTCTTGACACACAATGTTTAATTAACACAGTTATATATTTTACGCACGGATGGCGTAGTAGTTTACGGATCGCGCAATCTACGATGGCCGGACTGAACATAGCGTCTCCGAATTGTTGCGCATGTACAGTCGCTAAGACGGGTCCCGCCCCCGCCCCCTGTCACCAAGGAGACCTAAAACTTGTAACTGCGACGCCACTCGCGCAATGTTCAGACCGGTCATCATACAGTGCGCGATCTGTAAGGTGGCTCGCCATTGCCACAGCGCTGAGTGCCGTGGGTTCAATCGCCACACGGGACAAAAATTGAAGTGATTCGCAAATAGTTGATCAGAGGCTGGATGTTCTTTGTGTCCATCGTTTGAATGAGTGTAAGGTCAGACGCGACACAGGAATTACACCTAGTACATAAGCGGTCTAAAATAGTTGACAAAATATTTTTTTACAAACTTACATACATTTCTATAGTAATACTAGCTGTCCCGCGCAACTTCGTCTGCTTCAGATTAGATCATTTTTGGCCGTTAAAAAAAGGCTATCCTATCTTTTAAGTTGGACCAAATTACAGATGGTTACGAAGTTTGATCAAAATCGGTTCAGTAGTTTAGGAGTTCATAGCGGACAAACAACATGACACGTAATTTATATAGACGAGTATGAAGCTGATGATTATGAAGCTGAAGAGTTTGTTTGTTTGTTTGAACACACTAATCTCAGTAACTACTGATTCGATTTGAAAAATTATTTTAGTGTTGGATAGCCTATTTATAGAGGAAGGCTATATAACATTACGCTACGACCCACGGTGGCGGCGCAGTAACGTTAACGCGGGTGAAACCGCGGAAACATCTAGTATATAGGCATGAGATTCATCTATAACATCGAAATAGTAGGAAACAGAGATGTTTATACGAAATTTAGCCAGTTATGAATTTGAGTCCCACGGAATACCGGGCGACCTATTATCACAGTTCGCGAAACGTAGATGTAATACACCTGTTCCTTCCTCTTAGGGAATAGCGAATGGAATTATGTATTCATGTAGGAGTAATAGGAGTCAAGTATAATATTGTCTTCTGTTTACGCGAATGTTATTCAATGAAATTAAACTACTATATACGGATTTTAACGCGATAAAATCCGTATATAGTAGTTTAATTTCAAGGAGTCAAGTAGTTTCTGCCTAGGTGACGCAGCGGGAGTTCATGCGACTGTTAACTGCTAAGTTGAGATCTTATTTTATGTACGAGTCGGGCAAATTGTGATTGAGTATTCCTGACAAGAAGTTCTCCGTAACAGAAGCACGTTTAACACTTTCCCTGTCCACTGAACCATATACATATATAAACTTGCGCTTAGATAGCACTAATAAGTTCCTGAGCCATATGTGTGTCAGGGGAAAACTTCCCTGAACCACATATGGTTCATGAATGTGCAGGAATAAAAATGTCTCTCTACGCTCCTGAGTCATATGTGTTTCAGGGTAATAATACTTACTTCTGGTTTATATTTTACTAGCTTCTGCTCGCGGCTTCGCTCGCGTAAAAGTAGGTAACGGCACTATTTATTAAATAAAATATAGCTATGTTACTCGGTGATAATGTAGCTTACTAATGGTGAAAGAATTTTTATGACACAGATATTTTTCAATTGTAATCGAAAACTTATGTACCAATTTTCATACTGCTAAGTCCAGAAATTAGAAAATTTCGTTACAAACTTTACCCCCCATTTAACCCCTCTAGGGGGGAGTTTTGTCCATTTCACTTACATAGATCATTTTTGTTTGTAATCAGGACCCCATATACCAATTTTCATACTTCTAAATCCAGAAATGAGAAAATTTTCATACAGCCTTTACCCCCCATTTTACTTTTTTAGGGGGAGTTTTGTCCATTTTACCTACACAGGTCATTTTCAATTATAATCAATAACTTGTATACCTATTTTTATACTTATAAGTCTAGAAATGAGCAAATTCCATATAAACTTCACCCCCCTATTTCACCCCCTTAGGGGTGGAATTTCAAAAAATCCTTTCTCAGTACACCCTTACAAATTAAAACACACATGCTCTCCAAATTTCAAGTTCCTACGACCAGCGGTTTAGGCTGTGCGTTGTCTCTAAGTCAGTCAGTCAGGTCAGGACATCTTCCTTTATAATAATAATAATATTCTACCACATACACACAACACCAAGTAGCCCAAACTAAGCAGAGCTTGTACTATAGGTACTAGACAATGGATAAACATACATATATACTTTTTTTTTGTAAATACATACATATTATACATAGAAACACCCAGATCAAGACAAACATCCATGTTCATGCACACAAATGTTTGACTTGTGCGGGAATCGAACCCGCACAAGATACATATTAGATACATTTATATATATAGATATTCTTTTATTTAGTTGTGTTTTCTTCTGACAACATTAAAACAGTATTTTGTAAAAAAGCTATTGAACTTGCGGCTCAAATTTGCTTTTTTGTTTGGGACAGGGAACGTGTTAAGTGGACATCTCGCCACTGCTGGGGTGTGGTGTGGGTTCGGTTCGGTACCCACACGAGACAAAAATTAGTTTGATTCACAAATAGTTGTTCCCAGTCTGGGTGTTCTTTGTATCTATTGTATGAATGTTTGTAAAGTCTTCCGCAGTACAGGAATTATACCTATCTTATCTTATCTTATGTGGGAGCCAGTCAGTGCAGACCGGCGACACTTCGACCCAATGGGATCTTTTGTGTCGACACTCTCCCAATAACGACTGCCATAGATGTTGAAGCCGGGACCAACGGCTTAACGTGCTTTCCGAGGCACGGAGCAGGCGATAATTGTCAATCAATACGCACATAATTTCGAAAAGTCATATAACTTCCGAAAATCAGAGGTGCGCGACGGGGGTTTGAACCCGAGACCCTCTGCATTGCAGTCTGTTAGTCTCCCCACTGAGCTATCGCTGCTCGGAATTATGCCTAATGCCGTAATGACGTTTGTTAAAAATAAAGAATTAAGCCTATTACGAACGACTTTAACCTTTATTTGGCGCAATCTAAGTATAAAACACCTCTGCGTACCCCTTCAGGGATATAAGCATGATATATATACATATACTACAAGACATTCTGTTTACCGTTTCGTAGAAAACTTCGAAAGGCTTGAACTAGATCGGAGTGAATGCGGTCGATTACGATACTTGCATGTTTTCTCAGCTGCACAACTGTTTTCCAGGGAAATTTTATAAGGTATGTTTATTTTATGGCGGCTAATTGAAGTGTGCGTACAACTGTACATATTTATGACTCATTCATAAGGACATTCAGTTAGAGCTTATATTATCATTATACGGTATCTTAAGTATTATAAAAGAGTATTAGAAAGGTAACGATACATATTTTTATGTGATGGATAACTTCTTCGAAGTATGTAGTATTATTCTTAAGTATATCTTAGGCTTAGGCTGGATTAGCCCATATACTTTTTTGACGAAACATCATCAAATGCATCAAAATCGGTCGCGTAATTTAGAAGAAATAGGATAACAAACAGACTGACATGAATAGCAGCATTGTTTTATACTACTTAGACGATAGAGGATAATAAAGAATACTTCTACATTATTATGGTTAAAGTAATTAACGAGTACAATTAGTACCTAAGTATTGTCTTTAAAAAGATGTTTTCAATAGTAAAAAAGTCAAAAACTACCTGTCTCTATGACATGGCCTTTCGAGCCTAATTCGTGACAGAGCCGACCTTGACAGGGCAGCAGATGTTGAGTTGGCCTTGGGAAGAGAACGCCATCATGGCATTTGATGATGCCCATAACATCATGGTTATAATAAGATGTTATTTTCTGAGATATTATTACAATTTTTAGTAACTTATAATATAATGGAATACGACTTTAGTTTCAATAATGGCTTAATGTGTTTTAGTACTAAAGCCGGCATTATAATAAAAATATAATAAAATTAATATTTTTTTATATTATAATTGTCGTAAATAACACTAATATTGGTTCTGTTCCGCTCTTTAGGTCGTAACCGGTTGCTATTTTGAATATGTAGCCTATAACTTGCCTCATTAAATGGGCTATATATTTATAAGTATAACGAAAAATATACAGCTGACCAGAAAGAAGTTCTGAAGATTACCGTTTCAGACATATTAACAAAACTCTTCAAGTTTAGTATCGGTACATTAATTCGTAAAAAGGAAGCTTTGCAAACCTTTTTAAGCGTATGCGTACGCTCACGGAAACGTGTGAAATTCGAGTCTATACAGAGAAAATACTAGAAAACTCTTTACATATTTTTATTTAATTAATTACGTTCGTATTTGACCACTGGGCGAATACCAGTATATATAAATAGATACTCATGATAAAAGATTTTGATTATCGAACAGGTATTGTTTATCGGCCTCGACGGCGTAGTGGTTAGTGTAACCGACTGCCACGCCTGAGGTTGCGGGTTCGACTACCGCACAAGTCAAACATTTGTGTGCATGAACATGGATGTTTGTCTTGGTCTAGGTGTTTCTATGTATAATATGTATGTATTTACAAAAAAACGTATATATGTATGTTTATCCATTGTCTAGTACCCATAGTACAAGCTCTGTTTAGTTTGGGCTAGATGGTGTTGTGTGTATGTGGTAGAATATTATATTATTTTGAGTTGCGTGTGAGTTGCATTACTGTGCACTGTTGACATATTTTTGTCGTATTTCAGAAGCATTACTTAGCCAAAACTGTGCTTGTTGGAAGGAGAAGGCCTTATAATAAATAGCTCATACGACGCTTATCCATTCACACCACTAAATACGTTTGTCCACTAATATGTGAATTAAAATTCAAACGCTTTACTATTTCACTGGTCCCCATTTTGTTATATTTTAAACCTAACCTTCAAACTAAGTGATAATGATCAACAAAAATGTCTGCTTGGGTGACCACCCATTTGCTAATTACCATAAAAATGTTACATGTGCGTACGTATTTAATGAGATGTCCACATTCCTAGGTAGACGAGCTATACAGCATATCATCATACCTCTGACTGTCAAAGGGTACAGAAGAGGTATATTATATCCACATACATTATTAAAAATAGTTTCGTCTAGGTGATTGCGCAGAAGGCGTAGTAGTTTAAATGGTCGCCTCGCTACTAACACTATGCTGAGTATTGCGGTTTCGAATCGGACCAATTTGTGTTTAAAATAGTTATTCCTAGTCTGGATATTTTTTGACGTAATAGGATAGATGTGTGTTAAACAATGCCGGGATCCGGACCGCAACGAAAAAACAAAAATGACTGCGTTGAATGTCGTATAATATCTTCAACTTTGTTGCAATAGAGTAGTTATATATATATATATATATATTACTAGCTTTTGCGCGCGGCTCCGCCCGCGTGTAACCTACATCAATAAAAAGTAGCCTATGTCCTTCCCCAGGTTTTAAACTATATCTGTACCAAATTTCATCTAAATCGGTTGAGTGGTTTAGCCGTGAAAAAGTAACAGACAGACAGATAGACAGACAGAGTTACTTTCAAATTTATAATATATTAAGTAAATATTAAGTAAGGATAAGGATTATATGATAACATGCGCCTATATTACAATTAGACTAATCAACATCCACATTTCATAAACGAGGAAAGCCTATTGCCGACAGTGGCAGTGCCTGATTTCAGGCTCTATAATACTTTGCCTGACCCGGGCGTCAAAACCAAGACCACACGATTGACCAACGAAGCAGTCTTTACTTATTTACAGAAGAATACTATTGTTATGACTATAACTTTCTGATACATATCACAGTGGACTTACTTGACCCTCATTCTAAGCGTTATAAACATTCTTATACGCGTACGTACTTAACTACAAAGTCAATCATAAATGCACGATTGACATTGCTCAATATATCTATGAATAACGCAACAACTAACACATGATCGCTACTACGACACGCATTCGATTTTAGTCTTTAAAATTATCTATATAAAGATTGAAATAACAAGTTCACTAATTGACGTAGGTCCTATTGGAACTATGAAGGGCCCAGTCCAGTCTTCATATAGGTATCGAGCACTGGTCCTACTGTTGATGATAAGCGGATAAGTTAAGTTAGAAAGTAGTAACGAGTTTAAAAGCAATTAGATGGGAGTATGTATTTAAGATAGCTTAGGATGAGTTCTTACTGCTGCCAGACCTACGCTATGTTAGCAAAGATGTTTTTGTTGTTTTATTTTAGGATACTTCCTAGTAAGACTGAATTTCATTTATGAATATTTAAATCCAATTTGCCAGCTATCAGACCGATCTGAAAAGCTTGAGCTTATTTTTCTTCTAAATCAAAAGCCAATTGCAGAACACCTCTATTAAAAGAGCGAGTACGGTTGTTCAATTACATATAACACATAAAATCCTGTTAAACGTCAGTAATGCTTAAATGACTTAATGCAGTGGTCCGACCGCCGACGCCGCCGGCGAGAAAACGACTAACTATCAGCGATTTTCTCTCTCAAGAAACGCACAATTAATATACATTCCGTGTAAACGAAAGAGATGCATATATTAAAAGTTGCTCTCTGACTGTTCACACTGCCGGCGACGACTCGCTTTACTAGTTTTGTCGCTGAGCGACAAAGCTTTCAAAAATAAACTCGCTCAGCGATACTCGTTCAGCGATGCTCGCTCGCTTGATCATTTCTTTTCATGATCATTTCTAAACAGCGCGGCTTTGAAAGTAAACGTATGGATATCAACAAATCATTGCAACTCTCATTGTTGTCTAGTTCAGACGACGACGATGATGTATTTTACGATAGTGTTTGTGTAGTGGCAGCGGCAACTCTGAAAAATGGAAGAAAATGAGAGGGAAGAAAAGACGATTTTGGATGCAAAATTTGTGGTCGCGCGCGCAGGTTTGCACAGGACTGAGCGACCGCGGGCGAGTGGCGCGAGTAATCGCTCGTCTCACTTGCACACTCGCTTATAGCCCGGCGACAAAACTATCGAAACTACACACTCGCTTCCCGCTGATCGTCAACTTGTTTATAGTTTCTAGTTCTACTCGTTTCTCGTTCATCGTCGGCGGTCGGACCACTGCCTAAGTCTGGGAGCTTGCACTATCTATCTCACAGGGCTATGAAGCTTCAAGCAAGTGTATGTAAGTACGAATGCTTTTGGCGTTATTAATTGTACCCGGTATAGTCACGCAGTCACTTGTATGAACAAGTGTATTAAACGAGTGTGTCGCTAGAAGACTCTCGTTTGATCACAAAGCTTTAATAAGCATATTTATTTTATAATATTTCTTGAATCTACGACTAGTTTGTGAAGAATAACTTCTCCTTGGCAAGATACACAGCCATTTTCCAATAATAAATGTACTTGTTTAATTTGTACAAAAGTAGCGGTAGCACAATGGATAAGTAATTGCATTTACGATCAAGAGATCACGGGTTTGAATCCCACCCATTGCACTATCAACATAAACACACTTCTAACACAAGCACTCTAGCTTTGCTGGAGAAGTTAACAAGAGTACTAATAGGTAATAACACAAATTGCTAGTAATCTTAAAAAAGTATTTGTCTGTCGCTCTCTCGGCAGCGGTAGGACAAGAGCCTTAGGCGCAATTTCGCGCCCACGTCGATTTGCATGTAAATTCTCTGTGACTATACGGACCCTACGTTCAGACTGTCATCGTGTGCTTGTGGAATATTGATGTGTTGGACTAATTGTAGGGCTGCGCGGCAGAAGTCTTAAGGTGATTGAAAAAACCGGTTGTTTAAGTTCCAGTTTTTAGGTGTCATAGTATAATATAGTATTTATAACAAATTCATAGTATTTGATTATTAAACTTTACAAACAAAATAAAAGTAAATTGTACCGATTTAAATTTATCCTCTACCAGTCAACGTTTCCTGTGCCAGAGATAAAAGAAGTGCATTCAATTATTAATTCAATCAATAATGTCTATACAAATTATATTACTACTATTCTTTTACAGCTCCCTGAAAAAATTCTTATATTGCGCAGAGAGTGATCCATAAATTGGTATAAATAGATCATAAAACTTTGACCCATGAGGTAAACGTAAAGAGTACATTGTTGCCTACGCTTTTAATCATAATTATTGTATTTCTAAATTTCTGGTAAATAATAAGATTTAGAAAGCAAATGCGTTACTTTGTTTATGTAAGAATTAAACTCTTGCATTAATGAAACCACTTAAAAATCCACTTGCAATGTTAGTCAACTACGTAATACGTAGAAACTATTATTTTTGTTCTCATTTTATAGAAAAGTATTTTTGTATTAAGTATGCGTTGAATGAACTTAGTGTGATATACTTATAATTACTTATTAGATGTTGTTTTAATAAGCATACAAATCAATATTTTGTCGTCTCTGAACTGGCTGGCAATCGGACATACCCTGTGCCTATAAGTTAAAAAAGCAAAATCCCAACCAGTCAACCAAATATTACGATTAAAACAGCATTTCTATTACCATACAAAACCTATTTTTAAGTTTTTTAATGCCTTAGTATGCGAAACAATGTGCACTACTCGAGTTAAAAAACCGTATTGTTTTAAGATCGTATAAACTGAGCGGCTTTTGTTTCTCACTGTTTAGAAATTACGATGTAATAATGTCCTCTGAGCGCATGAGGGTGAAATCACTTTACTTACTATAAAACTGCTAGGAATACTGCTTTTACTATCGACTTTATACTTGTTAAACGATAAACGCGAAATCACAGCTAGACATCACGTATTTGTATGCTTAACAAAACAGAGTTGAGTAGTAGAGCCTCGCTGATTTCAGCATGAATGGGCCGGCTCGACTGGGGAATGACTACCCTCTCACAGAATATCGACGTAAAATAGCAGTATTCCTACTGTTGTGATTCGTTCAGTGAGTGTGAGTGCCGGCGGCCCAATCACCCTCTTTCCCCCTTCCCGCTCCTTCTCCTTCCCACTTCCTTTTTCTCTTCTTCCTTTCCTAAAGGGTCGGCAACGTGTAGTAATGCCACATGCATGGTGTTGCAGGCGTCCATAGGCTACGGTGACCACTTACCATCAGGGGGGCCGTACACTTGTTTGCTGCCGTAGAAATAGATATATAAAAAAAAATTCTTAAAATTTAAACCAAAGGTTTTTAGGAAATTGACTGCACCAATGCCGCATTGCTTTATTGGACGTCTTATCACAGCAAGGGTATGTTTTATAGGTTCGAAACCCACTAGGAGCAAAAAATTCTGTGATGCGCAAGTAGTTGTCCCGATTTTAAATATACTTTGTGTAATATATAGACACGACCGTAATATACCCTGCGACATAGAGATTTTTTTTTTTAAATTAAACTACTATATACGGATTTTATCGCGTTGTTTATTTGACACTGTTACAAATTTTTTTGAAAAACTGTTACACTACTATAATCATAGTATATAATCATAGTTTTAATAGTTTCAATAATTTAATTAGCTTAAAAATTTGTAAAGTTTAATAGTGATTATAGTAGTGTAACAGTTTTTCAAAAAATTTTGTAACAGTGTCAAATAAACAACGCGATAAAATCCGTATATAGTAGTTTAATTTCAATGAATAACATTCGCGTAAACAGAAGACAAGATTTTTTTTTTTTTTTTTTTTTATAATAATATTCTACCACATACACACAACACCATCTAGCCCAAACTAAGCAGAGCTTGTACTATGGGTACTAGACAATGGATAAACATACATATATACTTTTTTTTTTTGTAAATACATACATATTATACATAGAAACACCCAGACCAAAACAAACATCAATGTTCATGCACATAAATGTTTGACTTGTGCGGGAATCGAACCCACGACCTCAGGCGTGGCAGTCGGTTACACTAACCACTACGCCATCGAGGGTACGTTTACGAATATTTTCTTTTAGTGAATAGTTACTATATTGTCAGAGTAGCGATAGCTCAGTGGGGAGACCAACAGACTGCAATGCAGAGGGTCTCGGGTTCGAACCCACGTCGCGCACCTCTGACTTTCGGAAATTATATGACTTTTCAAAATTATGTGCGTATTGATTGACAATTATCGCCTGCTCCGTGCCTCGGAAAGCACGTTAAGCCGTTTGTCCCGGTTGCCATGAACATCTATGGCAGTCGTTATTGGGAAAGTGTCGACACAAAAGATCCCACTGGGTCGAAGTGTCGCCGGTCTGCACTGACTGGCCCCCACATAAGATAAGATACTATATTGTTGAGTTTTCTCGGCAAAGCCATAAAACTGATTTTGACGATATGTAAAAAAACATGGACTACAAAAACATACAAACGAAGTCACGTGAACATCTAGTGGTATCATTGATCTAGCATAGAAGGGAAATGCCGGACGGGCTATAACAAATATGACACACAATGAGATAACAATCAATGTTTTAATTGCCTATTGTAATAACTTTCTATATACTACTAGCTGTTACCTGCGACTCCGTCCGCGTAGATTTTAACTAAAAAGTGTTTGTCTCCGCGGAACCCTATTTTTTTTCTAAAATCAAAGTAGCCTATGTTACTCCTTATAACATCAGCTATCTGCCAGTGAAAGTCCCGTCAAAATCGGTTCAGCCATTTCGGAGATTACCCGGAACAAACAGACAGACAGATTTTTTTCTTTTAAATTGATGTTTTCGTATAGGTACCTTATATACTTTCATATGCATTAGATAAAAAGCTGTTATTTTGACATTACAAACAGACACTTCAATTTAATTTATTTGTATAGATAATAAATATATAATGAAAAGGGAAATTTAACAAAAACGCTAAACTATGTGAAAATGTCTAGTTATTATCATTCAATTCAATACCTATTAGATCGCTACAGATTGCCTTCCTCTCTTATATGTCTGCATTTTAGAGACTAGGACTAGCCTGGACTATATGATGGACCTTTCTCTGGACTATATAATTTTTCATATATTGAATCGAATTAAGCGTTACTTGACAGAAATCAATTGTAATAGAATAATTGGAATGAAAAAATATATGCCACGCACTCTCGGATTGCCCACCTGAACTATCGCAATAGAAAAAGGTTGACGACACCGAATTCCTCTGATTCAATAAGGGATAGCCGCCTTGTGGGATTCGGCCATACAAGAAGAACATTCAATAGTATATATCATTATCATTTAAACATGACTATAATTAAAGCAAATCACTAATACAAACATCAACATTACTCTGGAGAAGGCAGTCATAATTCGAATACAACTTAATTTTTTTATTGTTTCTTCTTCAACCAACGTAAAGAAACTCATATCGTTAGTATTTTTCAAAGATCCATTTTAATGATGTAACATAATTGCGTGTGGTAACCCTAGCGTATCAATCGACCGTTACATTTAACACGATCGCCATTTCTCCCACGAGTGCGCATGCGCCACATACTACCGGTAAAACAATACCTTTTGGAATATTTAGGTACAATACTTGTACATATCAATATAGCGAGGTTATTTTGTAGGAACGTACTTGTACCAATACTAAAATATTATACATAATATATAGATTTACGTCACTATCCTCGAAGGGGTAGTCAGAGGCGGATTACACCTACTTTTCGCTAGCTATGCCTTTAGGCAGAGCTTATTGGCGTCTATGGGACTCGGTTCCAGACTCCGTTTTGCTACTGAGACTTTCTTCAGAAAATCCTAATACCACATTGTCCGAGCTTTTTTATTTGTGTTATTTTATTAAGATCGCGGGGTCGAATTAATAGTGGGCGGTTAATCTATACTAATGTTATAAAGTATTTGTTGAGTATTTGTTTGTATTTCTGTAAGGATTTAACTCAGAAACTACTCAACCGATATTAGAAATTCTTTCACCATCTTTCACCAAGCTATATTGTCAGCGAGTAACATCCTTACTATCTAAGGAAACAGAGTTACTTTCGAATTTATAATATTAGTAAGCTAATATTATAAATTCGAAAGTAACTCTGTCTGTCTGTTACCTGTTCACGGCTAAACCACTGAACCGATTTAGATGAAATTTGGTACAGATATAGTTTAAAACCTGGGGAAGGATATAGGCTTCTATTTATTGATGTAAGGCGCAAAAGCTAGTAGGCTATATTTTATTTTAAAATAGTACTGTTACTGACATAAGCTAACCTACTATTACGCGAGCAAAATCTAGAGTTACGTAGGTAATATAGACGTTTACAATTACCAGGAATATCATTCACGCGTTGCTGACCCAGCAAAGGGTTTTGCTGCCAGTGCAGTACATACATTATTATTAGTCACTGTTGTCATATACTACCATGGAGTTTGGAACTGTGCTCTCCGTAACGATTTAAACTATTGAAATGTTGCCTTATTTGATTTACATATTTGTTGTTCATAGCAATTTCTTTCTGGTAATTTATAAGCAAGAACGCCTGCAATCTTAAGAGTTCGATAACCAGGTTAGGTATAGATACATTTTTGGTATTATAGTAGAGGAGACGTGGAAGATCGACCTTCACCGAACTGATAACCCGATGAGACATATTTTTTATTAAATATAATTTATAAACCAATATGCCTATAATAACTTGCCTATCGAAAATGTTCATAGCTATTTTTAATTTAATTAATTTTAATCAAAACCAAATGAGTTTTATCTCAACTGATAGTTTTTACCTATGATATCAATTTCGATTGGTTAACAGATCGGTGTAGTTACCTATATTGATTTACCTGTTTACATCTGCTTGCTAGGTAACCATGCACAGAAATAAGTAGGCAAGCCTACCTAGGCATATTCTGTGTGTTAAAAACTATCAGTTGAGATGAAACTCATTCGGTTACCAAAAGAGTGAAGGTGATGAAAGAAATAGACGTCATAAAAAAAACATATATATAAATATGTCTCATCGGGTTATCAGATAGGTGAAGGTCGATGTCCCACGGCTCTTAGACTATTAGAGTTTGCTTTTAAGAACGTCATAGGGGACGGTGTCATTTTTGACGATATCAAGTTTAATGCCATAATAAAAGATTTGAGTTTTGTTTTTAATTATTAGTTATAAGGAATGTCTATGATTTAGAATTTTCTCATTATCATAAGCTGTGCACATAATAAGACATAATATGGCGATTTTACATATTCTTAATTCTTATACGATGTCGAATTGAAATAATTAAATGCAATAAATAATTGTAGTTGAAGAACTTCACACAAAATAAAAGTATGCGACTTGGTTCAATTATTTGTGAATCGTACAAATTTAGGCTGTGCAAATCGGATCTGCTACACTCAACCCATTTCAACCATCAACACCATCTAACACCATTACGCCGTCCTCTCAATCTTGTGTTTGTGTTCTCAAAAAAATTGTGTGTTGAAAACACATTTTTATGGCGCAAAATATTTCACATGAGTCTGCTGGCCCTATACTTCCATCACTGTAACGTCTGAGCAGCCAGGATTGACAGTGGTAACATAAACATCGAGTTACAACACTTAGTAGAACCCATATAAACTTGGATTGTCTTGGTGCACGCAAAGGAATTAATCAGAAGCAAAAATATATAAAATTGGGCAGATTGTTTTGCCGATAGAAATCTTCACCCGAAAATATAAGGTTATTTTAAACTATAGATGATTTTCACAAATCATAATGGATGCCCCATCCCTTTAATAAAAACTGTTCTAAATAGAGTTCCGATCTAGTCTCAATTTCATAAAAGGAATAGCTATTTTCTGCTTTGCGTGGACAAATTGCTCAGTAAGAGACTATTTACAAATAATTATAATTAATTAATTAAACAATATTAAACAATACCTCGTTGCAGAAAATATTTTGGTAAAAAAGGACGCATAAATAAATATTTAAACTGATAAGTGATAACTGACAAGTAACAATCATAGGCACCGCCATTTTTCTTCTTTTGCGCTCCATTTTGGGTTACCATATAAATAAGTGCATTTTTAATAAGATACTTGTTTTTCTTAACATGTTCTTCTTTATTACATAAATAAGGTATCGTTTCTATAATATTATTCAATCAATGAAATGCTCATTTTCAGTCAATTATAAGTGACAACATTGTAATCCTTACTAATATTATAAATTCGAAAGTAGGTAACTCTGTCTGTCTATCTGCCTGTCTGTTACCTTTTCACGGCTAAACCACTCAACCGATTTAGATGAAATTTGGTACAGATATAGTATAAAACCTGGGGAAGGACACAGGCTACTTTATATTGATGTAGGTACCACACGGGCGGAGCCGCGCGCAAAAGCTAGTATTATATATATCAGGAAAAGGCATATTTTAACAACTTGCTGCAGCTTTATTATCATATTTAATTCCTTTTGGTTATAAGATATTAAAAAAGCAATGCATTTATTACTATAATTAATGTCCACGCCAAGCCGAAGCACTCTAACAAACTGTGCAATTCCCTTTCAGAAATTATATTCTCCAAAACTAAAACAAATGACAAATACGAAGATTTGATATATTTTATTAAATTAGGTCGGCATTTTATTTTGAACATATTTTATAACGACAACTGGCCTGCAGATTATGCAAACATAAAACATATTATAATTCGACACATCATTGCAACCATACAATGATAATAATATTAGAGAATGTGTTTTGCTAATTGTAATGAGTTTATTTCCATGTCTAATAATTATGAACATTCAGTTATTCATATTTTTCACTTTGCTGATATTTCTAACGTCAAGTGTCGCCAATTTCTAATACTCTTTAAATTTCAAAAGTTAAAAAGTATGCCTGTCTATAAATACAAGATACTTTTTAGACATTTTACTATTACTTGTTTATTTAGATAAACAGCAGTCGTTGAACTCTTTTGTAGGGAGATATCTATCGCGCGGATATCGGGCAAAACAACAGCTACTATTACCCAATACTGAATATCGATGAGGCGATAAATATTGCTCGGAAATGTATATTTTTTTCCTCAATAACAACCGGTTTTTAAATAAGTCCATTCTTGCATATTTACAGAAACATTTATTGGAAAAATCTGTATGAATTCAATACTGAAAAGTATAAGAATATTGTTCGATGCGCTTTAAAAGAGGAGTCTAATTTCTTGAGTAATGGAAAGTTTCATAAAGGAAGGTACGTATATTTGTGTGTATCTGTAACCGCATAGACATTGTAGAGACAGTAGAGATGCCGCAGTGAGAGGCGTCCTTTCAAACAACCTACAGCCTACGGCCGTGGTGCGTTGAGACGCCGTGTGCGTCCCTAAATAATACCGCTAATATACGCTTAAAACTTCAAACAACATACCGGTGGACTGTAGAAAAACACTCCTAGCAGGTAGAGAAGCACTTTCTAACAAAAAAAATCAGATCTTCAGTTCACACTTCACGGTTAACACAGCACTATAAAAACTGTAGAGGTTAGTGTTTTTGAAGATTGCTCGAAAAATGTTAATGATGACACGAGATTGTTGTTGGTTGTGTTTAAAAGCGGTGTGCTCGTGCGCACGCGTGATGGTCACTCGGCGCGGCGCGCGGTACTGAGGCGAATGAAGCCGCGGTGCGCCGGCCGCCGCGACCGGTCGAGATTTCTCCCCGTAAACAACGAAAGCGAGCCTCCAAGCCTTTCTTCGACTCGTGGCGAAACGTGAAAGAGCCGCTACTACACGTTCTCGATTCATTCAAACTTCGATTGGGCTCATTGACTCGTTTTAATTTTAGTAAAATATTAAATTAAGATTATGAAAAAAATATCGATAAGCCCGTTCGATGTTTGAATTAATAAATACATTATAACGATATCCGGAACGAATTAATACCAGTGAAGCATGCATAAATAAAACATATTATAATATGTATATAAGCAACTTGAGATAAATGTTTGGCTCTGCAAGTACTCATAAATTTGATCATTAACCATGAAATATCCACACTAACTGAAATCTATGAAATATCATAATGTCTTAATCACATTACAGTCAAATAAAAAAAAAACATATGTCAAAAATATTTTTACAATGCCCTCATACCTCATTGGGTTTCTAAACCCAGCAAAATACAGTTCCTGTGCTTGATTACAAACCTCTCTTCGTGCTGGTCCAAATAATTACAGCGAAACGACTAAGATGGGCTGCCCATCTGATGAATTCATAGTGTAACGGACGGAAATGTATGGTCATAACCATAATATATCTAGGACTATGGCATAATAGTAGGTAGGTAGATATGAATAAAATAAAGTCTGAATATCGAAACATCTCTTATAATATTATACAAATTAAAAAATATATTTGACTTGGCTGATAACATCGGTTTTAATTCTGGTACAAAAATATCATATACTAAAGACTACATATTAGAAGCGATCTCACCTACTCTCTAATACACCTCTATATCCGTTGAAGATTGTACTTACGCCAGTATATCAGCTTAGGGTTAGGCAGACGTGTATTTCATTCAAATTCCCGACTCCGTGCTGCTCCTAATTTATATACCTAAAATAATAAGAATTTATCTGCCTGCTAATAATTAGATACTTATACATATAAAATTGCTGTCCCAAAAAGCCCAACAAAAATCTGAAAAGACCAAGCTCACGATTGCAATTCATGACAGAACTCACAATAACAACACTCGAGCAACCAAGAAAACCGACCCAGAGATATATTAAAAAAAAAAACAGACTGAAGAACAAACTTTAAAGACAAAAATCATTTAAGTATCTATTTATCTAAGCAACATTTATTTACTCAAATTACCTTTACGTTAGTTGCTAATTAGGCTATTAAGTCGCAGGTACACCGGTGGTTGGTGGTTCTAAGTACTGTCAAGTTTAAAACATTGGGTTGAGCCGATGAGAATATACAAACTCACAACTATTATACTATAACAATAAATTAATCGCATACAAACCAATGGTAGGAGCCGCGTGCTTTCATTTGACTCACACGAGTTTGGATGACACGAGTCGCGCTCAGGATGCGCCGAATCGGTCAAGGTGCTTCGTTACGATGACTACAAAATTAAATATACCAATACGTACCTGCCATACACCTTACCGTACATTGTACTGAATGTATCTGACGGTGCCTGTCTGGTACGTTTATATATTTTGCATCAAGATGGTATCTCAACAATTAAATAAATATTTTATTTTGTCTTATGATTTGATATTCTTATTGCGATTAATCAAAATAACCTGTAATCATTTAGTTATCAAATATGATAAAAATGTAATTACTCGTGATTTAGTCAGCAATAAATAATGTTGATGGTTACTGTTCTATAGATTCCGCTCCTTTGAATTGTAGATATTAAGTATATCGCCTATTATAAACTTCCTCAATAAATGCGCTCTAAAATGCAAAATTCAAATCAATTTGGTATTCAGTTATACAAATGGCTAACTGAAAATAATTTCTACAGTCTCAAAGATTTTTTTGATTTTAAATTGTGATAGTTGCATAATTATCTAAAATTTGCATGCTATGTAACCGTGGCAAAACATGTATGTGCTTTATTGAATTATAAGATCATTGTATACCGTGTTTTTTGGCAAATAAATATATTATTATTATTATTATTAAAAGATACAATTTCAAAAGGGCTAACTATTGCTGAAATTGGCGTATTCAAACATACAAATTCTTCAGCTTTATGATACAAATAAATATTGATACCATCAAATAGTTTTAAACCGCAAGGTCGCGCCTTCAAATTAATGTAGGTTAACTGAAAAACTAAAATTATTGTTGTTAGCAGGTAGGTTGTAGGTACCACAGGGATAGTAACAAACGAAATTATTAAAATCCATGTAATCTTTAGTCTTAGATCACTATTTATGTAAATATAAACTTATCGAATGTAATCAAGTCGTTCAACGTTAAGACTGCTATTAAGTTAAAACATATGAAAGACCCATAGGTCCATATGCCATAGTGTTAACTTTTGTTACAAAGGCCTTATTTCGTCTACTAAAATTGCAAACAGGCATATTGCCCGCTTGATTGTTCTCTACAGGGATTTACGAGAAGTATTTGTAACAAGAAGTATTTGTAGTTTGTCAGGATAGTAGCAAATGGAAATCCGTAGTCTCTGCCTACCCCTCTGGGAAATAGGCGTGAATCTATGTATGTATTTATTTGTAACACCTACAAAAAATCGAACACATAACATTTTTTTTTGTGTTCGTGCTTCTACTTGAACTCGGTCGTCTTCGACTACAAACTGAATCTTCAAACGAATAGGCTTAAACTGGATCATTTTTTTTATTTTCTTTATTGTTTAATACGGTAGCAAAACAGAGTTTGGCAAGTCCTAAGTAATATTATAAATGCGAATGTGAGTTTGTTTGTTATATTTTTACGCTTTAACTACTCGATCGATCATTCATGAAATTTCGCATACACGTTGTCAAGGGAACATATTTAGGTAGGTACCTTTCATCCAGAAACATTACTTACTAACCTAGCCTACATTGAGGTCAGCGAAGCCACAGGCAAAATCTTGTGACCTATAAATATAACTGTCCAAATACGAGTGTTATACACTTCTGCGTACTCCATCGGAGATATAAAGTAGTGAGTCTTTAAATATATAATAGGTATATCAAAATATAAAGGGAGCCCGCGTCCTAGCGGGTCAAAATCATACGACGCTCCTGTGTAGCGTGCGCCTAATGTACACACAACACAATAACATCCGCACAAGTCAAACATTTGTGTGCATGGACATGGATGTTTGTCTAGGTCTGGGTGTTTCTATGTATAATATGTATATATTTACAAAAAAAAAGTTTATATATGCTATGTTTGTCCATTGTCTGGTACCCATAGTACAAACTCTGATTAGTTTGGGCTAGATGGTGTTGTGTGTATGTGGTAGAATATTATTATTATTATTACATTTACTCTACGTTTTAATATACCTACAAGTGTTCGACTTGGCCGCGACACGTGCTCACGTTAGTCTGTTTATAACGTAAACTATCCATCTATAGACTTTCTAAACTTTCGAGCTAAATCTCGAATAGGTTTAATTTTGTTAAACGGAGAGTGTCGGCGTCATAGTTCATTGACCGATCTTAACGGCCAATTTATATAATTGAAAACGTTTAGAATTGCAATATGTAATGCTGTATTTATTTATTTATATATATTTACTAAGGTCGATAGGCTAGTGCGAGATCGTTGGATTGCCATGCAGAGGTCTCAAGTTCGATACTAAGGCATGCACAACGTAAGACGGAGTGTAGTTGGACTACTGTATTCTTCTATTCTGTGGCATGTGGTATTTTTCAAACTTATGTGCGTATTAAATAGTTAAATATTCCTCGCTTAACCGATGAAGGAAAACATTGTGAGGAAACCTACATGTCTGAGAGTTCTCCATAATGTTTTCGAAGATATGTGAAGTCTGCCAACCCGCACTGGGCCAGCGCGGTGGATAACGACCCAACACTCTGAAAAGAGGCCCATAGCCAGCAGTGGAACAGTTTAATACAAGGCCGATATTATTATACATTATTAATATACAAGGGGTAAGCAGAAAGATAATAACACACCCACGTTTCACTAAATATGTCACATAATAGGTAGATAGCGAGCCTATTGCCGTCGCCGATTTTTTTCTAGGAAAGCATACACAACGAATAACCAGGCTATAAACTCAGCCCACCCTTTTTCTGTCAGATACCGGATTCGAACCCTCTAGAGAGGAGTCGTCCTTTTGCATTCGATAGTTCTGCAATCTGCGTGCAATTGATAACATTTGATAACGGACATCACAAATCCCACGGGAACACATACCGTAATTAAAAATTAGTATATCGACTGTGTGTTAATCTAGGATACCTATACTCTATCCGTGTAGTGTTTCATCCAATTCCATACAACGGCTTACGTGCGATTAAGTAAAAAAGCATACAAGCAGCTTATAAAACTTTCACATTTATTATAAGAGTAGGGTAGTAAGAGATTTATAATTCTACTTACTTTAACAATTTAATCTAATAGCAGTCTTGTTTATAGCGTATTCTGCTATTGGGCACGGGCTTCTTATCAGTATGGGAATAGTTAGGCCAAAGTCGACCACGCTGCTCTAGTCCGTGTTGGCAGACTTAACATATTTTAGATATAATTACTGGCAAGTTATAGAATATAATTATGCTTTTCTCAAGACGCATTTTGTTGTTCGCCGTTTGAGCAAGCGATAATTACATACATACAAAGTCTTACGCCTATTTCCATAGGGTAGAAAGAGGTGTACAAAACCCACATTTTGGCCAGTATGTATAGGTCCTGCGTATAATAGGGCGTGAGTCTATTCTATACCTAAGTATAACTGGTTGCAAAAAAGAATAAAATATATTCTTAAATCAAATTACTAGGCTCATTCGATGCCAAACTCTCTTGAAGATGCGTCGCGCTGAGGCGAAACACGTGTCGATGCATATTTTATGTTCGAAGCGGAATACTGAAGTTGGAGTACGTCCGGATCCCACGACGCGACTGCGGACAGAGGAATTTGGTATTGTCAACCTTTTTCTATTGCAATAGTTGGGGTGGGTAATCCCAGGGTGTTTGGCGGGTTCCTCCCTACCCAATTATTTTATTAAAATATCTTTGTTTGCAATTGGTTGAGAAACATGATTACCAAAAGGGGTTGGAAGAAGATGGTTACCGATGATTCATCACACTGTGTGGGCTGTTTGCGATTTTTCTCTTAGTTTACCCTTTGATCAATCAACATTGGTTATTGACAAATTTGTTTGTCATCAATTTTATTGATAACTTGAGGAATGATGAGATTTTCATCATTTCCGACAATTGTCTTGTAGCGAAGAATTTCGATGTATGTTTTGATGTTCACAACACAGCGCTGAATGGCATTTATTCAAATTAGGATTGAGAATCAGGTGTCTCTTGTTGTTCAACCAAAATATGAGGCCTCGGTGGCGCACCTGTAATGAAAGCGAATGGAGTATATGAGGTTCGATGCACGAGTCGGCCAGTTCTAATGGGTTTTTCTGTCAAGGAATTCTTAGCACGGAGTCCGTACTTGTGTCCGGAAGACGGCTTGCCTCATATTACGTGGTAAACTAGTTTTTGTCCGGGATTCTCAATACCACTTTTCTTACCCTGAGAGTCAACCCCAAGCCATTAGGATCGATCGTAGACTTAAGTGCAAACAATACAATCAACTGGAATTTTGACGTGAAAAAAATAAAACGAACAGAGAAGTAATAGCTATGGCCTTATTTACATTTCTGACGGAGTAGGTGCCTAAGCTCGTCATCTTATTTTTTGATCCAAGTTATATAATATATATTCCTTGTATCAATCTTGATATATTATAGATGTAAGAGCTGTATAAAAAGCTCTCACAGGCTTAGAACAGTTTTAATCAATTGACGGTAAGGTTTTGTTTGATAAATAATTCAATAAAAATACAAAGCATATAATAAAAATTTATTCGGAGCACCACTCCTTAAATTTATAAAACAAAGGGGATTGTTCTTATTTGCCCCAAGACCAACAAGCATTTAATTTAGATAAAAAATATTATTATATTTTAATATACTTATTACAGCTTTACGTATCAAACGGACACTTTGCGTTCCTTATTTAACCTTTTCGACGCCTATGCCTATAATACGCAATGTCTCGCCCAGCGCCACGCAACAAATGTAACTACATACAGCTAAAACGTAGGTGCTTTTCTATCGATAAAAAATAATCACATGTTTAAATTTGAAGTTTAATCGTCAATTTACGAAGACAAATAAAAACTGATATGGTATTTTCATAATTTGTTTTATTTTATAAAAAAAATAGTAAGAAAGCTTAAAATATGTTGTCAGTAATAAAGGAAAAAAGTCATAGATTTGTAATAGGTATGTTATATAGGGTACATCCCTATTTGTTTATAAATGTAATATTATATCCCTATTTATAGTATTTGCAATAATTCGTCAGAACTATAATATTCGCCACTCATTTTGTACTGAGGACACGTGCGTCTATGTACGATTACAACGCTGCAATACACTAACTCACTTTGACCTTGAAACCCGCTCGCTTGTGACGACACAGATTTACTTGATGCTCGTGGCGTTGAGGGCACTAACAATTCGCCATTTTGTAGGGATGGGTATTTCAAACGGAGTTTCATTATCGACAATGGTTAAGTGAGATAAAACGTACTCATAATTTTGATTTAGAAAAAAATCTAGTTAAAATTTTGCAGTTTGTTATATGAATGTTATTTATTCACCTCATTCTTTTTCAATATTATTTATAAACATTTCGAAAAGATGAATCATAACGTGGTAACTATTGTGTGAATTGTGTCCCATCACTAGCCTACTTTATATCAAGTGCATCGGTGCTACGAGCATAAAAAAAATTTTAGGCGATTTTGTTTTTATTAATATAAAAAACTAGAACTTGTTTTGTGTGAAAAAATACGGCTGGAGACAGGGAGATCTTTAAAAAAAAACAAACATAGAAACTTTTAAATATCGTAAATTTATTTTATTACAGTAGTTACTTCTAATAAAGTCGTGGCGCTGAGGGCACGAAAATCTCTTACTTCTATACAAGTCATTGGCGTTGAAAAGGTTAATATTTAAAAGTACCGAAATAAAGAACGTCGAAGATGCCGCCATCTTCGACAATTTAGACACCGATTTCATGCTGGTTAGGGATGTCCATTCTGAATTTTTTATCGACTCAATATGTAATACTGTGATACATATTTCATATTTATTTATTTATTTAAGGATAACAAACAGCAGCGTATTAAACATTACTATGATAGTACTTAGTAACTAAATGTACAAAATACGCCACCCTCGGCATTATTATATTTATTTAGTTGTATTGAAATTATTAATAACTCTTTCCATTTAAGAAAACTAACAGATATTTACCACAATAAGACGGCAGTGTAATATCCTGATATACATAAGTTTGAAAAATTATTACTTAAAAAACATTTTTATAATAACCCTTTTTTATTTTTACCGAATTCCGTATATCCGTATGTAATATAATCAAGCGAGATGCACAGCCATACTCATTCAAAATCAAAATTACACCTAGGCACAATAAATTATTATTTATATAATTATAATATTGTCTTCTGTTTACGCGAATGTTATTCATTGAAATTAAACTACTATATACGGATTTTATCGCGTTGTTTATTTGACACGGTTACAAAATTTTTTTTACAATTTTTTTTTTTTTTTTTTTCAAAAAAAAAAAAAAATTGTAGCAGTGTCAAATAAACAACGCGATAAAATCCGTATATAGTAGTGTATTTTCAATATTTATATAATTTTCTTTTAAAATATATCGATACAAAACTTGATGAAAAATTCCAGTAAATGGACATCCCTATTTCTTCGACTTCCGTCAAAATGTCAATACTCAATAATTCAATCTCTGCTACACTCGCCGTACGCGCATAGTGATTGATTAGTCTAGCAGTCCTCAGCAGTCCACTACTGGACATAGGCCTCACATTCTTTTGGTAGGATTACTTCTAAGTAATTATTCAGGCAACAATAAAGCATACTACAATTTGTCAACCGCGCGCCGGCATCCCCGCGACGCTTAAGAGAAATAACCACAAAATCTTACTTTTAATTTTAAAGAAATCTATTTTCCGAAGTGTCCGTAATAAAATGTTGTTTTCGTGAGCATATTGGAGTATCAAAGAACACGTAAATAATTTTTCTTAGCAGTTGGTTCTGGGACAAACGATGTATGGAGGAGGAACAATCTCCTTTCATACAAACTGAAATCTAAGCATGTAGGAATAAAAAAATGGCGACTACTCAAAATTCAGTCATCAGTAAAATAAAAAATTAAATTATATGTAATATATTGTACACTTCATTTAGATTATATTAGTAATTAGAAACGGAAAATTATTTACGAGGCACTTTTCAATTTATATTAAATGCATATACAAATTTTTATTTAGTAATTACTTGCTGTTTATAGGTCCAAGTTTTCAGTCTGAAACAGAAGAAAAATATCGTTTAGAAATTATAAATATAATTAAAAATAAATAATAAGAAGGCTGATGTTTTCTTGACCCAAAGAATCAGCATTAACACACACCGTGGCTATGCTACCGTGGCTATGCTACTAGTCTTCTGGGCTCGTTATACATAAGTTGACAACAATACTGACGAATTCTACAACGCCTAAATCAGTCATTTAAATATTTAGTATTATAATTATGAGTATTTTGGACTGCACGGATGACATAGTTGTTTAAGTGGTCGCCTCGCCACTGCCGCCGCGCCGAGTGTTGTGGGTTCGATCCCCACACGGGACAAACGTGTGGGACGTTTGATCCACAAATTCTGAGTATTCTTTGTGTCCGTTGTATAAATGATTGTTATGTCTTTAAATTAAAAGATAACAATGATTTTTTATCCTTTTATATATTATAATAAGCCTGTTTAGTGTAGTAATAATGAACAATGTATAATATATTGTAAATGTAGATGATTAAATATTGTCCATTGTAATCATGAAAGTGTATGGCTCTTGCTTGTAATAGTAATTCTCTACACAGTTTGTACACAAGTCAGCTTAAACAGATATTTAAAATTAGAACAAAACGATATAGTCGACTAGTGCAAAACACACGAAAGTAAGAATGTCACTTGCTCGTGAATCGCAAGAGCAATAAAGCGTTAGCGAAAACTTAAAACCAAAAATTAGAGAAACAAACAAAACGTAACTTTCTTTTTTACTGAGACGGTAAATTGTCGACATATTATAGTGAGTATTCAGTTAGATATTTATATAAATTTTAATATATTTACTTTGAAAACTAAGTACGGTCAGCGACATAATAGCAAAATAAAGTTTTAATAGCTTGTAATGAAATAGAACGTTAAAATTGTTCATCTGTACATATTATAATTGATTTTAACTACCTATTATTACTATTATTGCTGCAATAAAATCAGGATTATAATTTTTTGTTAAAGGCACGATTTTTTTAAGAACTTGCTTACTTACGCCTACCACATCTTGCATGATTATTGATTAGCATCACAGTAATGCAGCATAATTTAATCATATAGTAGAATTGCAAGGTATATCATACCTTTATTGCGTTGTTATCACCATTCCTCTATTCATGCGGGAAAAAGTAACTTTTCTTCTTCTTTACGTATGTGGCGTCAAGGTGATTTCTGTAAGTTCAGAACGAATGTTATTATTATTCATTTAATTATTTATATTATATTCTACAGATATACTTAAACTAAATTCAATTTGGTAAGTCTCTTATGAATTTATTATGTAATATAAATAATAATTATTAACATTAGTTAAGGAAGCAAGATTAGTCAGGTATTTACAAATTACCACTTGATTAGCTAAACCTATGTCAATCTGTCGACTGGGAAAACTGTATGAGAAAACTGACTATCTGAATAATTATAAATATTTATTAAAAAATATATAACCATATGATGCCTCTGAAATGGAAGGTAAATTTATGGACCTGTCGTTAAAACAAGTTTTAAATAACCACAATCTAGCTAAAGTTAATCTATACTTTGTTGTAACGACTTTTAACCAAGTTGACAGGAGACATAAGTACCGCCTAATGGAGCAGTTACTCGGTACTTTTGTCGTCAATATCTTGACCAGTACTATCATTTTAATTTGATCATTGGCAAATTGTTTTATTTTAACCTATGACATTATGGTGCAGATTATAATCAAACACCAAGAGACTAATGCGAAAATTGTTATAATCGTACATAGTTCTGCAAACTAAATTTCATAGTGTATACAAACAAAAACTATAATATCTTCTTAATATACTCTATAGAATATATGTATTCTAATAATAAGCTAAACATCTACTTCATTTAATAGGTACAAATAATTTCTAACCATTGCAGAACTATGCACTTACTAAGATTCAAATGATGCCCTCCGCTTAAATATGTGCCAAATACCGGAAATGTTTTTATAGAATGAATACTTTCTTGTGTACCTTAGGGAACAAAAAAATATCACATTAATCATAAATTCATTTGGTGGACGAGAAACAGTTGTTACGTAAGCGCATAGTCCGCAAAGTTTTCAAATGAATTTCGTATGACCTGACATATATTAAATAAAAATGCTAATATTGATGACTGGACCTGGTTATGATTTCCAGTTTATGCAGTGTTTTGTAAATTTCTAACATAAAATTCTCATCATAGCTGAGGAAATGCCAGTATGTAATATAATTATTCCGAGTCAATGTAAAGCAAAAATATCACTGGGTTTCCAGAAATTTTAAATAGTTTTGTAAGTGAATGCAAAAATATCAATTTTGGTATCTAGAAATTTAAAATAGCTTTGAAAGTGAATTTTCTCGTGGTACTATGGTGCTTTTCTATTGTATTTGTCTGTCTATAAAGCTTAAATCTAGAAAATTCTACATTTGCAGAAGGCTTAAATTCTATCAGAAAACATTAAAAAATATGTAGTTTAATCACGAAGAAAACCAAGTATAATTAAATCATTAGAAAACCATGTCCAAGACCCCGTATGACTATAAAAATCTATTTATATGAACAATGTAAGTCAAGTCATACGATACCCGTACTATAATCATTTAAATAACCTCTCCCATCAAGTACTTCGCGATATGGGCCATCACGTTATACTTGACTTGGTCCATTCCGTACTGTAGTATATTGTTAGCGCAGTACGACGACATTGGTGCCAAACAAGAGTTATATACAAGGAGAGCATACATCCATTTCTGCGTATTAGAATGTTGTATAACCCGCGGACGCGGTGTCTGACGATCTGGTAATTCCGGAGTGGCGTCAGTATTCGTTTGTACGTCGTGTAACTCTTCGGAGGTTTCGAATCTATACATACGGCAGAGTTAGTAAGTTCGTAAGTAATTATTATGGAAATAACTGTGTGTTGAGCTTACCGTTTGTCAAAGTATGATGGCGGTGTTGTGTCCAGTGATAGCTCTGTACTTGACGGCTGGAAACAAACGAAAATGCATAAGTAACATACTAATTATATTAAAGATTAAGGATGAAGTATAGTAGTTTCACAGCTAAAATCTGGAGCATGTTAATTGTGGAGATTGTAGCCAAATAACCTTTTGTTATGGGGTGTAAATAGTCGCCCGAAACCCGAACTCTTTAAAGAGCTTTCGTGTCTGTAAAGGTATCAAATTTGGTATTAGTGCGGCAACTTTTCTTAGTGAGTGTATCGCTAGCAACAGAAGGCGAGTTGTTATTAAAGGTTATCAACTTGTTGATCAGCGTTATCGCCTAACTTTGGAAATATTAACAGGCATATCGAATTATACAAAATTAATAAAGCTGATTTTAAAATTTCATAATTATATTTTCAATTAATGTTTTACGTAGGAAATATAAAAAGACGCTGCGCATGCGCAATACTATGTACTCCAATTGTGGACCGGCAACGCTTGTCGGTGTGCGTTAAAGAATCGTCACGCACATGTTGATTTCGGGTAAGGGGTAACACACGCGTTGATATTGACAATTTATTAAACAATTTGGGATATGTATTTCGTTCTAAATATGGCATAATTGGAGATCAACACCTTGCATACATCACTAAAAACTTGACAATGCTTGCTACAGCTACAAGCTAATGCGGTATCTATCAAAAGGTTATCACCTAAATTAAAGTACTGGCGGTAAATCGCAACGTCGATTATAGTGTACATACAGTACAACATAGGTAACTTACCTGATTCTCCTTATCCTCGCCGCCGGACGACACTCGCCTGTTCTTGCACAGCTCGGGCTGGCAGCGGCAGGTGCCGCCGCAGCCGCGGTCGGTCTTGACGCAGCCGCACATCTTAGTAGAGCACGAGCCGCGACACATGCAGTGCGAAGCGACGTCACTGCTACGCTTCACACCGCGGGCTGTAGTCGGCGCCGCACCTGTTGTTGTCGTGTCGAACGATGACGTATCAGGCGCCGTAAAGTTCATTGTCAGCCGTGACCGCTGTGCCTGGGGTAAAATAAGTAGGCCTTAGAAAATACAGATAGCTAGATAGATACCCTTGCCCAACTTTATGGCTCATTCATCGCAAACGAGCTACGGTCATATGAAATTTTGGTAAAATTTATATAGCTTATGTCACCCGGGCCATTATTACAAATCTATTGACACCTCATTCATTAAAATCGGTTCAGTAGTTTAGGCGCTACGGTGGAGGAACAAACATACATACACACACAGACTGCCAAAATCATTACCCTTCCTTTTGGCTTCGCCGTAGTCGGGTGTCAAAACATCAGCACAAGTGTATCAAGATACGATTCTTGAGAAGGGAACCACCTTCAAAGCCTCTAAGCAACACTATGTTTCATAACTAAGAGTGGTAATTTCAGCAAGACTCAGCACTGGGTCATAAAACTCGATACACCCAAGCGTGGTTGGAAACGAACGTTTCGGACTTCATCAGAGCTAAAGACTGGCCGTCATCTAGTCCCGATCTTTATTCACTGGATTATGATTTATGGTCAGTTTTTAGAGAGTATGGCATGCTCTAAGCGCCGTGATAATTTGGAGTCCCTAAAACAATTCATAAGGTTGGCAGTGAAGAATTTTCCAATGGAGAGAGTGTGTGTTTCTATTGATAACTGGCCTCAATGTTTATAGGACTGTATCAAAGCCATTTTGGAGATCATTTTGAATGAGCTTCATATATTTCTAGTGTTATTATATTAATATATAAACTAACACACATTACAGTAATAAATGTTTTATGTAATAGAAAAAGAAAAGATTTTTTCTTGTAACAATATTTATGGCAAGACTAGGTATATTTTCTCTTTATAATATTAGTGTAGATATATATTTAGTTTCTATGTCACAATACCTGTATACGTTTAAACAGTGGTGTGGCTCTCCAGTCGGGATCCTTGTCCCTGTCTTCAAATTCATCATCGTCTTCGTCAGTCATCTCCACATACTCCAGTTTCTTCACGGCCTCTACCGTAGTCTCCTTCTTTGGCCGCTTCTTAGATTTCTTACCCGCTGACCGCAGCTGTTCTAATTCATCTACTAGCTTTTTCTGTAAAATATTTAAGGTATTTTAATATATATTGATGGACACACATATGTATACACAAGCTGCACTTAATTTTCTGAATTGTGAGTCCTAAAATAGTTCTAAAAAAACATGACACAAGTATTTTTTTTGACTATAGTCACTAATTTGACAAAAGTTGATTTCAAATATGCATTATTAGATGTAAAACTATATAAACTTTTCATCTAGTAATGTATATTTTCCAGTCAGTCTGTGGTGTTGACCATACTGACTTCTCAGTAGATATGATCATTGTGTGTAATTAATTGATTGTATGTGATCCCCAAACTTTAATACAATCTGAGTGCCTTCTATGATGTTCATAATATAATCTCTCTATTTCTCTCGCTTCAACAAATCTTACCATCTAACTACTACATAAAACGCATATGTGATAGAGAAGTGATCTTTAATGCGTTAGCATAGAGTTCACAATCAAGTGGGCCATACATTTTCCTCCTCGACTTGTTCCAGTCGCTCCTGTTGATACTGTATCACGTTCTGCAGATGCTTGCACGCCTCACTCTTGTCTCCTTTGCCGAGGACACCGCGTTGAGCCACCACTAACGATGACAGCTGGAAACCGAATGATAATTTGTAACTACTCCATACATATAGACAATAACTTCTTCTTGGGATGTAATCTAAAGGTACCAGTCGCAATTTCTAAAACAATAGCATCTTTTTTAACACGCTTTTATTAACTTGGTATGTATGTATCTATGAATCTATGTAACGGAATCTTTGCATGTGATTTTCACCCTTTTCAAACTAACGGCTAGATTTGAAACTTTGCACACTTATCAAAGACTGATAACAATTCAATAATTTAGAAAAAAAAAAATAATAGTTAAAAGAAATAAAAATAAATAATAGTTTAAAAAACTAAAAAACACGCTTTATAAAAAAGAACTAAAAGGTAGAAAATAATTTAATAACTTTAATGTATTAACGTATTTAATGTAAAAAAGCGAAGGGTGCTTTCTAAGATATTTTGATAACCCCACGCTTTTTTACATTAAAATTATTAAATTATTTTCTACTTTTTAGTTTGGAAACAGGCGTGAATCTATGTAGTTTTTAATCTATTATTAATTTTTTACACTAACTCCCGAGTTCTGAAAGGGAGTCGTGACATCCTGATAACCTGTCAAAATCAAACTATTGTCAAACAATTTGATTAGTTTTTGCGTCATTCAGCCAATCAATGTAGCATGTGATTGACTGTTTGTTAACTTATCTCTATTCTTATCTGCCTTTCAAAAAGTGGGTGTTAGTACTATGATCGCAATAGAAACATATTTTGACATGAAAATATCAGTTTTTCATTGAATGACAATAAACGTAAAAATATGCTGCTAACCCCTTTATTCTTTAAAGGAACCAATTGCAATCTATTACACACATAAGATTCAATACTAGAGGTCTCCAAACTATCCAATGTCCAGGCCAAGCCACCATAATAAATAAGTCATTTATACTTACGTTTTGTTCACTCTGCAGTTTCACCATCGCCAACTGCCTTTCAAACTCTGCCTTACTATTCTCGAACTCCATCGCTAGCCTGTCGTGTGTCTCCTTGATCTCCTCGTATCTCGCTTGGAAGCCTTTCTCGCTCTGATTCTGTAGCTCTCTCTTAGCGTCGACCAGTAACTCGAAGAGACATTTTAGAGCAACCTTAGCTTCTAGCATGGATTGGATGTTGTCCCACTGTGTTCGCGATTTGTTTTCTACAAAAAAATACATGCTAATAACTTTAGAGTTAATATTTTAGAGAATACGTGGTCTATCAGATGCTACAGAGGTGGCGACCGCTGTGGTTATGTTATGGCTGTGTTATGGTTATGGTTGGCGAAAAAGTCTTATCAGCGTTTGGGTTTCATCCTTAGAAATTCTCGCGATTTCAGTAACCATCACGTCATTAGGTTACTTTTTGGGGCATTGGTTCGTTGCAAGCTTGAAAGCAGTATGTGTGTGTTGAATCCACACGAGAACACATACGCTCTAATGCTTGAAAAGGTGCAAAAAGCCTTCCTAAGATACCTGTACAAGCGTGTCTATGGATATTATCCATACACGTATCCCATAATAATTCTTTTAGGTTGTCTAGGGTATAACTCATTGGAAGTCAGGAGATGCACCGACTTATAGCCTTATGCAAAATTCTGAGGGGAAAAATTGATGCACCAGGCCTTCATGACGAGCTGTGTCGATTTTTTGTTCCTAATAACTACCGTCGCAACCGAAGGCACATGTTATTTGGCGTGCCATCATGTCGCACCGTAGCGTGCGCTAAGTCACCCATACCGCGCTCGCTTTCTGCTCTCAACGCTCTCCTGTACGCCAATCCTAACTATGACTTGTTCGCGGATGGATGGCCGAATATATTGTTAGTGTGCCAGCGATTTTGTGAGAGGAAGGCATGATTGTTTATGTGGATACCAAGATCCATATAATTGTTGATTTGTTTTATATCTTTGTTTTAATTTTGTATTTGTTTAATATTTTTCTATCTTTAATTATTGTAATTGGTGTATAACCGTTATAATTAAACAAATAAATGGGTTTTGTTGCCAGGTCGGGCAAAGTGTCATTAGGCTATTCTGTGAAGATATTCTCAGTAGCACGTAGTCTGGAATCGCGTATGGTAATCGGCATTAGGCTTGCCACTTATTACATAAAGCCTAAAACCATAATTAGCAAAACAGGTCGCATATTTACCTACGCCATCTGCGATATCGATGTTTATATAAAACGAAAATGAAGTTATGACAAAATTGTACACATACTCAGATGGCAAACAAGCCTTTGCTTATGGATGCTGGCAATACTAATTATCATACGCGTATCACCAAGTCTACGAAAAAGCAATAGCTACGTTGCCAACGCAAGAACCAAAGAGCATACTGATCCTCTGCTAAAAGGAAAGTCAACAATTATTTCTATAGTTACCTTGATCAGCAGTCAGTATCTTCTGTTGCAAGTCTGAGATCTGTGCCTTACGAAGAGCTAAGTCGTCTTCTAGTTCAGCTAATTTCTTCCTACTATTTACATCATCTGTGCTCTTGCGGAGATTCTCTATTTGCTCTGTAATCCATGCTCTAAAACAAAATGAAAAAAGCATGACGATTTATTTTGTTTTCTATAGCAAACTCTGCTTAGTTAATCGCCAAGTAGTTATCGACCATATCGCGTTACATTCGCCGTGATTCAGATAGATCACCTTACCATAAGTTACGCAGTCGCACACATACATACATAGATTCACGCCTGTGTCCAAGAGGGGTAGGCAGAGACTATGGATTTCCATTTGCTACGATCCTGACACAATTCTCTGGCTTCATTCACTTTCATCACATTCCTCATTCGCACAAACCCCTAAATTGATGTAAGGGTTGTAACCCTGTTTTATGTATTATTGCAGGGGTCATGTCGAAAACTAGCGACTTGGAAACTTATTACTCATAGCTAGCATACTACTGGCTAACCAAAGGCAGACCCGATCGTCTATTCAAAGCCATTGTCAGATAGGCAGAAACGTTGCCAAGACAAACACTCAAACACAGATCGTCCAGCAAGTATACACAGATGTATTCTACCCAGTGCTGGATTAACCACGTAGCAAGAGTAGCGCGCGAAAGGGGGCCCCGCATATTTAAACCCACTCATCACTGCGTGAGCGTAATTTTTTGAGTGAAATTAATTACTTAAGATGTGGTATATTGAATTTACTTGATGTCACAAAAACGTGAAATATTACAAGTTTTCCAAATAAGACAATCCACGTCAGACAATCGGTAACCGACTATTTCCTTGGCTTACAAATAAAACACCGAATTTCATACGGTAAACGCACAAGTTCTACAAAAAGTCGCAAATGTGTACAATTTCAGTCGGCCCAATAATCAGCTCTACAAAACGTCTGACGTATGCAAGCACTCTTATCCGAAAGAATTTGCTACGGGCCCCGCGCTTGCTTAATCCGGCACTGATTCTACCATGCTGCTGTGTTACATACCTGTACTCCATAAGTTCCTCAAGCGACTTCTCGGCCTCAACGATACTGAGATGCACTTCGAGTTCCTGTTCGATGTACTGCTGTATGGCGCCTGCCTTCACGCTGCCCTTCGCGTTACGTTTCATCTGAGAGAACTTCTGTCGCTCCAGGGCTTCCTGTATGGATAAAACAATTTGTTCATCTCTTAGGACTTATGACTGTTCATTTCATGGAGGCGTTTTCCTCAGAGCCGGTATTACTCGATAGTTCTACACAAACTCGACATTTCCACTAGTAGAAAATCATAATATATGAACAAAGTCTGTACATTAGTTATGATCTGAGAAATACATACAATCCCAGCCAAAACATTTTCTATTTATATTAATTAGGTTGCTTATTTTTAGCTCCACAGTTAAATTATCGTTAGGACTCAATAGATCAGTAGATAAAATGGGGTCCGAGTGACTCTCTCGGCCTGTTGCTAGGCCGAGCGCTCGGCCGAACACTCGACTATGTGTTTACAAATACCGAGCGCTCGGCCGAGGGCACTGTCTCGCCACTCTACTCGGTAGCTCAGGCAATTAGTAGACTATGTATTTATCGGTATAGAAGTATAGATGGCACAAAAACTAATATTCATGTCATTTTACCATGCTAATCTTATAAATTAATTTTATAAACGAAAATGTAGTTTGTTTGTTTGTTACACTTTAATGCCTTAACAATCGAGGGATCATTATGAAACATCGCATACAAGTTGTCAGGGGTACAAGAAATGACATAGGGTACATTTCATCCAGAAAAAAACTACTTTTCTCGGGGTATAGCTAATAAAGTATAAAGAAACTACACTTTTGATATTATAGTAATGCACATACTTTGAGCCTCTTATTAACAGCGACGGCCTCCTCCATCTTGCGCTTGAGCACGTTTTGCTGCTTGGCGTGCAACGACTCCATCTTGGCCATGGCGGTGGCGCGCTTGCGATCGTCGTTGCGTAGGCGCAGCATGGCGCGCTCGTTGTCTGCCTTCCATTTGCGGAACTTCTCGCTCTCCTCGCGCATTTGTTTTATTATTTTCACCTAAGTCACATTTATAATGTTGTTATCATTGTACAAAACAATTTATGTACATACATAATTTACTTTTACAAAAGCCACGCCTGTTTCCTTGAGGGGAAATAAGGGTTACTAGATTTCCACTTGGAGCATACATGTAGCAGGTGTCAATCAAAACAATGTATTTGTAAAATACAGAATATGATACTACAACGATACATATATGATAATTATTATATATACAACTTTAGCATCATATTCAGCTTTTAACAAGTATTTGAAAAAGTCGAATATCAATATTCTTATACAAAAAACTTTTTCATCTATATGTCTTTCAAACGCTCAAGGCATCTAATATTGCACTGCCAGTACTAAAGATTTGGACCACGGATGTCCCAATTGACGCACAGCGTATCCGCTAGAAACTCTGGAAGCTCCACCCACCACAGAAATACAACGCTGGACGTATGGTTGCATTCTTTTGCAACATTCTAATTGTCCGGTTTAATACTTGCAGGACACTGATGCGAGAGTAGTAATACTCTTACTACTTATCGTCCGGTAAATAAGTGTTTCGGAGACTCACACCTAGATAGGAGCTCTCCCACTCCTTTTCTTTCATCCCATCTTCTATTACTCTTCCTTAGATTGGCATCGCGCTTTTGATACCCTTAGTCAAACGATCACTGACTGCAAATGCATACTTTTAACTATCTTGGTAGTATAAAAGACCTTCTACATACCTTAGTAGCCTTCATGGCCTGCAGTTCAGCGTTCAAAGAAGCAATCTTGGCCTCATTCTTCTCTTTAGTCTTGATGATAGTGGCTTGTTGTTGGCAGGTCTTCTTCAGGTCGGAGATCTGAGCCTCCAAGGTCGACACCTTAGTGCGTCGCTCTTCGTGTGTTGGGTCCTTAAACTGTTGAAATGAAGATAAGATCATTAAAGTAATTGTTTTGTTTTCTTTATTTTAGTACAAGATACTGTATTTTTAATTCGAGAAGTTTTGAACTAAACGGTTTGTTAAAACCATGCCAAGAATTAATTACAGGGATAAAAATTTTCATATATTAAGTTAGGACATAATCTATCTATGTTAATCCAAAACAGAATTTTAGTTTTTATAAACATTCAAAGGTCTTTAGAAACCTTTAATAGAAGTATAATATCAGCGCTGTTTATACAAATCCCACTGCCGGGCACGGGCCTCGGCCAAGTATGAAAATGCTTAGATTGTGGCCTAAAGCTTAATGCTTATTACAGCTTATTAGCAAATAAATCATTGAAGCACAAATATATTTTTACATTGTACTCCAAAAATAATTTATGCTTACATATTCTTAAGATATTTGTCCGCATTACAAGCAACAACAAACACTACACAAAAAAATATCTGCACTGTTTTTCTTCAGAGCAACTTCAAATATGCATGAACTCCGAGCTTCTTCAATTTTACATAAATTTATATTCAATATTCCTTCATATTTGCAAGTCATTAAATCTGCATATACAAGAGAGCGTTATGCAAATATTACGAAGTATCTACTAGTTCAATGTATTCAACGCGCGTGACAGATATTACCATTGGCACTGGAGGACATTAAGTCTAGATAAACACAGTACTTGCAAATAATGCATGCATGATATATGAGGTTTGGTATTGTCAACCATAATAAGGGTTGCCAATCAGAGACCTTTTCAATTGATATAATTGAAAAGGGGGTCCTAAGCTATGTTTAGACTACAAACAAGATAAGGTACCAGGCACGCACACTATAACATTATGTCGGTCTGTAAAACTATCCTCCACGCATGCACACATATACGGTACAGCTACGCACTCATGACCAAAGCAGCAGCCTGCACACACACGTATGTGTCGCCAATGTCTATTAAAAACATAACTCGTAATACCAGATCAATAGTTAGCACAATCTATGCATAGCCTCCGTGGCTGAATGGCTGAATCCAACACACAACATATAACAGTTCGAACCTCACACAATGGTGATGAGTTCTTTTTGAACTATTAGATACTAGCTCTTGCCCGAGGCTTCGCTCGCGTTAATTTAGAATTTGACAATCAATTCGGGTTGTACTCTGTTTGTAATAATATAATTAAATCATGATTCGAAAGACACGTGGCGCCAACTATTATCATAAGAACTTTATTGTTGTTTTCCTCGGGAACAGTAATTTTTTTCGGGATGTAAGGCAGCCTATGTCCGTTTCTGTACACCTGACAACGTATATGCAAAATTTCAGGATGATCGGTTCAGTGGTTTAGGCGTGAAAAGGTAACAAACAAACAAACAAACTCATTTTCGCTTTTATAATATTAGTTAGGATTAGGAGGATTAGGATAGGATATTAGTTAGGATTAGGATTTTTGGTGCCTCATATTTTTTAGTTGTCCTTTTATAAGCAAACTACCCACTTATAATACGATGTTTATTTCTACTAGAATATTAGTTTTCTCTACGAGGTCTTTGGGCTTATATTACATATTTATCCGTTTAAAAGCAAACTACCCACATATATTTAAGATTTCTTCACAACTTAGTTGTTGAATCGGGATTCACTCTGCATTAGAGATTATTACGGATACTTTCTGTACTTGATCTTATTCATTAGTTATTTAAATATGCATCACTTTTATCAGTGTTCCACAAAGCTGAAATCGTTGTGTTGCATCAACAGAACATCAACACAACAGCGAAATAGCAAGACGATTGATGATATCGGTAAGAAATAATAAAATTAATAAAAATTAATGTCTAAACATGCACAGTGGCTCTGGTTGCCGGAATCAATAGAAAATGTAATGTGTTTATTTTTCGATGGGCAACTAATTAACATGTTTATATTAATTTATATTTACAATAAGTAACAATATGTTTTTACCTTAATAAACTAGTAATATTATTGGAGCATAATATAATTTTATTTAAAATACGTATATATTAATGAAGGAAATTAGTGATGTTATTAGGTATATCAAATGTTCAAGTATTCAAGTATTGTGATATATCGCGGGCGTGTTGCTATTTCATATTATGATTGTTTTTAATGTTCTTTTGTATGCTTTTTCAATACAGAGGAAAGCTGTTCGGCTATGGATTAGACGTTACGCTGAATCAGGTGATGTGAACCGTCTTGCCTGGTCCAACAATTGTGGCTTTAACAAATAACTCTCCTCGGCATCGAGAGATTGTAGCAGTTCATACCGCCGATCCGTTTGTTAACACCAGCGTGACAGCAGCAGCACACGGTATCACGACTCAAACGGTACGGAACCCCACCTACGAGCTGATAGCTTAAGATTTCGGAGACCGGCGCGAACAATGAACGAAGGCGCACCTATTAATTATTAAACTTTTTATTTACTTATTATCTATACTTATAACATTTTTAACAAAATCGCCAAATTACACACGCAGTTTGTTGGCGATAGAAGTACTCTTACTTATTAAGTATAATTATATTATTATAAGTATTTAAAAGTAGCATACATTCTCATTAGTGGGTGGAGGCCTGTGCCCAGCATTGGGACATGAATAGGCTGCTATTATTTCCTTTTTAATTTTGAACAGTAGATTATAATCTCCGTTCCTCCTAAAGTGGAAGATACAACATCATCATAATAAAGCTATAAAAGATTATATGTATGAGTGATGTTTGTTACTGGATCAAAAATATTATAATCTATGTAACATGTTAATTCACTCCCATTGTACCTATATTAGAATTGCAGAAAAAAAATATATTATATTGTCCAAAATTATTGTAATTGAACCATGTAATGAAGATAATAAAACATGCTCATTTAATAATAATAATAATTGTAGAAGGGCAAAATTCTGAACTATGATACAATTGATTAACAGAATATATTAACCAGCTAACCTTAGTCTGTTTCAGTTGCTGCAGCAGCTCATCTCTTTCCTTCTCCAGGTGAGCGATCTTTTCTTCGTTCTCCCGCAAATTGTTGTGGCTGTCGAGCATATCCTTATTGTTGGCGAGGATCGCTTGGACGACGGACGCCTTGATAGCCATCGCGCGGTTCAACTCTTGAAGCTCTTGGTTCAGGGCAACCTAGACAGAAAATAAGTATACAATTTAGATGAAATGTAAGTATATAAATGAGAATTCATTCATTTCATTCCCTGTAAATTTAAGAAATGTATGGCTCTATAGAGGTGTATATTTATGTTAATAAGCTAATACTCGAGAATGAGTTATATTAGATTATATTAAGATATGATGACTTGCTATTATTTTTACTAGAGTATTAGACAAACTAATTTGTTGATATCTTTTATCAACCGAAAATTGATGTTTTCATTTTCGATTGTGACCTTTATGTACGGCTATCTATCTATCTAAAATTATATCTATCTAAAAATTATCTACATCTGTCTGATCGTGAGATAATTTTTTATTGTTAAGTTGTGCCGTTATGAATTTCTTACCGACATTGGTGCTGTCAGTAGGAAATTCATAACGGCACAACTAGACAATAAAAATGATCTCACAATCAGACAGATGTAGATAATTAGCAAATATGATCCATAGACGGCAATAGACTTGGATGAGTGCCGACATCATTCTATCACTGGAATACCGTAAACCCTAACCTACCCTACCTACCTTTGGTACAGCGCGCTACATATACGTTATTATAATACCTCTGCTATAAATTCCGCATAAAATAAATCCAGAAAGCCTTACATGTCCCATAGCTCTCTTCTCCTCCTCCAAAACAGCTTGATCTTCATTCAAAACCACCTCATCGTCTATTTTCCCATGGTCACTGTCACTGACAAATGACAGCTTAATCTCATGATCTATCAATTCTTCATTGGTCTTCATGTTCACTGACTGCAAGTCTTCCAGCCTCGTCTTTATCTCCTTCAGATAATCGACCACAGTAGTCTTTTGATGCTCATCATCACCGCCTTTGTCAGTTGTGTTCAGATTCTCAATAGTCTGATTACATTGTTCAGTCAATTCATTCAATTTCCGTTCAATCTTTTCTTTCGCCGCTTCAGCGAGTAATGCCTTCTCGCATAGATTTGTGTTCGCAATCAACATGTTGCTCAAATGTTCGGTGACTTGTTTGTGTTTCTTCAGCAGCTCTTGGTATCTACCACGTTCTCTATCTAATTCTTCATGTAGTTGATCGTTGTTTCGCTCGCTAATTGTCGGCAGTTTGCCGAGGACTTGCAGCCGCAGTTCATTTACTAAGTTGTTCAACCTGTATAGAAGATAGGTGGATTATGCAGAAAATGGCCATAGGAAAGTTTATCCAATGACTTTTGTAAATCATACTTATGTCAAATGACTTGATTGGCTAATGCCAATTCAAACAGACAATCAGTTAAGACTGGTCAGTAAAAAAAGAAATATGTTTTTATTAAAAAACCTATACTTTTTTAATACGCAGTCAATCTCTATAATGAGCGGCGGGAACTCGCATCGATCATACAGTAGCTCGCATGCAGTCAAGGCGCTGGTACCAGATTCATTTAAAGTTAAGTGCAATTAGATACGCAATTTATCTGCGGCCATTTGAGATGAATACTAATAACATGAAGTATCTCGGGTGTTTTAGCGATACAAATATGAAAATATTTTTTATATGTTACTAGCGACCCGCACCGGCTTCGCACACGTAGTAAAAATCCTTAAAAAATTATACACCTAAACCTTCCTCATGAATCAGTCTGTCTATTGGTGAAAACCGCGTGACAATCGGGTCAACAATTTTTGAGTTTATCGCGAACAGACAGACGCGGCGGAGGACTTTGTTTTATAATATGTAATGATTTAAGCCCATAGTACATTCCTCGACCTGTTTACTTAATCGAATGGGTTTGAATTCGAGCAGTACGTGTCTAGCCGTTTTATTACAAATACTATCATATGAACAACTTATATGCACTGACCTGATAATCTCAGCGGCCTTAGCGTCCTGGTTGATGATCGGCTTGTTCCGTATGCGTCGCGCGCGGTCCGCGTAGCGCAGCGTCGACACCGTCTCGTCCAGGTTGTAGTCGGCCGGGCTTACGCACGCCACCATCAGCGTAAGGGAGTTGCCACCGAGACTGTCTGTAATACATAACATATATGATTGATACACCTTGACTTATACCGTGCGAAATGTATATTATATATAAAAATAAATGACTACTAACATACATACTTAATTTCAGGCAGCAGGGGAGAAAAAGTAGTCAAGATCTAATTTATCTGCATTCCAGCAAATGCCTCTAAATTCTATACATATTACGAAGTAAAGGGACACTTTTATAATAATGAACTAGCTGTGGCTGATGCAAGGCGAGTCATGCTTGCATATACGTCTAAATGGTTAGCGCAAGGTACGCTCGCATTTTCAAGTTAATAGGGAGCGAGCTTATTGGTGCCTACCGGGCACTTCCAGACTGCTGATATTGAGAATTTGCTAAGAGGAAAACCCAATAACACTAAGGGTAGTGTTCGGAGTCGATAGTACAATAGTGACCTCACAATTGCACGCAGTCATGATCGTAAACTCATTCCATGAGTCCTACGGACAATAACGTAAACATACAAGTTGTACTGCACGGTTTCACCCGCTGCGCTCCTATGGCCGTACTGTTAGACAGTCTATATCCTTCAGTAAATAAGCTGCAGAATGCAAAAAGAATAATTTGACTGGAGAGCAACTATCAAACAAACATATCTTTATAATATTAGTATAGATGATATTCATAAGAATGCAGTAACAATTCTTAATGCTGCTCTGCAATGCAGCTTATAATGACATGACAATATAATAGCTACTTTAAAAAATAACAGTGTAAAATGTATGTATAGGCTATGAGCAAACCTAATAAATAAATAAACAATGCTGTACCTTGTAACAGCCTCGTGAGCTTGCTATCTCTATAACTAATAAAGCTTCTGTTCGTCCCATCTCCAAGTGCAGAGATGACATTGCCGAGCGCCAACAAACCCTGGTTGATCTTGACACCTTCCTTGAGCCGTTCTCCGCTCGCTTTGGTCTTCTTGATGCGCTCAGAGCCTGCCAAGTCTACCAAGTGGAACTTCGATGTTGTTGCTATGTTTCTGTATAGAAATAGGTATATGTCGGTCAGAATTTGGATTTTAGTACGTATACTGTATGGCTGACTGGTAAGCCAGCCACCCATACAAACTCAATAAGGAATGAATTGTATTAATCTATAGTATTCTGCCGTGATAATCGAGAGGTCAGTAAGTCAGAAAAGCCAGTTTTAGAAAACAGTGTGTAAGGATTTTGATACAATTTCAGCGTTTGTGATAAAACTACAAATATACTCGATTTTTATGTTATATATGTCAAAAGAAAGAGAAAAATATGTTGTTTACAGTAGAGAAGCAAACCAAATCAGTAATTAAAAAAATGGCCAACTTTGACTTACTGCCCTCTCGATTACCATGGCAGTATTGGCGTCATGCCTTCTGTACGGATTTCGTAAAATCAAAAAACATCCTAATTCCAATAGAGAAGATGGTTGGAATGTACCACCAGCTTGGGATCCAGTAATTCAAATAGTCAAACTCAAGAAGAAGCAAACCACAGCTAGACTTCATGTTACTTTGAGCTCATTCTGCGTAAATAGAAACACCCATGATTAAATTATGTTCAGGTACTTTGAAATACCTAACTACACTGGAACATGGAGACAACTACCATCTTAGTCTCCGCGTGACCATGGCTGCTGAAAACCAAGCGAAACGTCGGGGAAAGTGTAAACATAAATATAAATAGTATAATAGTATAGTAATAGTATAATAGTATAGTAATAGTATAAATAGTTTTAATAGTTTCAATAATTTAATTAGCTTAAAAATTACTAAAGTTTTATAGTAATAGTAGTGTAACAGTTTTCAAAATTTTGTAATAAAGTGTCAAATAAACAACGCGATAAAATCCGTATATATGTAGTAGGTAGTTTAATTTCAATGTAATGTTTATGCTAACTCCCGCAATATTTGTAATTCCTGTGTTAGGGGAACTTTACAAACATTCAAATAACGTACATAAAGAATAACCACACTCGTAACAACTATTTGTCACACAAAAATCTTTGTCTCGTGTAGGTATCGAACCCACAACACTCGGCTTAGCGTCAGTAGGGAGGCAAACACTTAAACCATATTTTCATTGCCTATAAGGCATCCGTATACTAAGGCATGATATGAAATATAATTATTAATAATAACATTATCTCGTTCATATTTAGGACATGCTTATCTTTCACTTATTATGCTTTGCGAAAGTAGTCTACGCAAAATCCATAATCATACAATTACAAATGCCAGTTACATTTCTAATTGTAATTTATATCATTACATTCAAGACCCGATACAAATAGCGTATGTCGGGCATGCTACGAGACGCGGGCGTTGCTTATTTTTGATTAGATCCACGCCTGGTTGCTTACAATAATGGAACATTGACTTGATACAGGAGATTCTGTTTGGTAGCTTCAGAGATTAGAGCATACATACAATCTCTTCTGCTTTAATAATAGATAATAGAAAACTAACTTGTCAGTGCGGCTTTCTTTATAAATAACTATGGTGAAGACGGCGTGACTGCGACTCGACGCCTGGTTCATCGCCGTGGAACCTGTCACCCGACCAGACGACCCTCGCTCCAGCACCATCATAGTTTCCATTGTTGAAGACACAGGCAGTTCTGTTATGCCTATAAATTATATAACATTTTATAATAACATTTGCACCTGAAGTTATGAGATAATAATAAAATAATAATAATAATAATATTCTACCACATACACATAACACCATCTAGCCCAAACTAAGCAGAGCTTGTACTATAGGTACTAGATAATGGATAAACATACTTATATACTTCTTTTTGTAAATACTTACATATTATACATAGAAACACCCAGACCAAGACAAACATCCATGTTCATGCACACAAATGTTTGACTTGTGCGGGAATCGAACCATGACAGCATATTATTGAAATAAATAACATAGAATGAAGCAGAATATGTAAGTACTAAAATTTGGTTTCACAGCCATCTTTGAATGACAACTAACATTTCCGCCTTTTAAATATGTGGGCGCTTTATATATAAGTACAGAAAAATGGCTCAGTATATTGCATACAATTATTTCTGATTTAAGTTGTCAAAATATGAACACATCTAATATAGGTGTCAATGCAATATGTGATATAGTGTTGCACCTGTTGTTGCCACCTAGCCCAGTCGGCGGCAACCTGCGGCTCGCGAGCCGCATGCGGCTCTGACTCCTCGACTGCGGCTTTTCCACGAAATGTGTAGTGCAGACACGGAATATTATCTATGATCTTGCTTTATAAGTATGATACCAAATCTTATTTAATTTACTGTTGGTTAAACTAAGAATTATTTGACAAAGGCAAGCAAGCCCAAGTGTTCTTTTAATCCTAATTATTTCCATAATTATGTCTTCTGCTATAGCAAAGTTTAAGTTAAAAAAATGGCTCTTTGAATAGATTTCAATTGTGTATTATCTATATTTGGCTCTGTTGGTTGACAAGATTGCCTACCACTGCCCTAGCCCAAACAATCTAGTTGCTCATCTGGTGGTGATTTTAACAGTTGCACATGTACATAGACAATATCAAGTGTATACACATTACACAGCTAAGCTGTTACATATCATGACAAATTTGCTTTAAAATCTTTTAGGCCCTGTTCCTACATCAAGAAATGAAAGTTTTTAAACTATCGCGATTTGTACACATACTTAATATAATGCTAGACAACGGGTCTTACTCGCCATAACGTATTTAAAAGGTAATAAATACCTATTGATTTCCCGACGTTTCGACCGACTTGTATCGATCGAGCTCACGGGTTGACTGATGTGAGCTCAGCGGCGCCTTCGTGAAGTGTGGGTTTACCAACTACCCTCACTTGGTCACTGTTATTTATATTTGACTGTCGATATTTCGACACACAACACTAACGTCGTCTGACCTAAGTTACTATGGCAACGTTTACATTTACTGATGACTGGATTCCAAGATGTAAACAAACGGTATCCATTCTCCCGGTTGAAATTGTGATATCTTAATTTCCACCGATTTCAAGAAATGAGTTATTTTACCTACAAAATGTTAATTTTTGACACATCTTTCATGAAAAATATGTCGAAATTTAACTGTCTGTAGCTAGTATGACTCATTTCTTGATATAGGCACTAGGCCTTAAGTAAGCAATTACTGAAGCAAGCAGTCATCTACGAGAAACATACCTGGTAAAATAACGCCTTTATTGATATCCTCTCTTATCTCTATAATACTGTGTCCTCTCTCCTTCCCGGAGAGCAAGTCATAGCACTGTTCCTGATACAGCTCCATGAATGACACACTCACTTTGAATATGAACTGGTCTTCATGTGTATCTATGAAATCAAATATATCTGCCACTGCTTGGGGTATTACACCTGTAGAATGTACAATAATAATATCATAAATAAGGGAGTAGTTGATAAGACTACCACGGCCAGACATAGGAATGATTGATGAGATGTCCCTTTACCCAGCCAAGGTGCAATCAGTCTATTGAAAGGATAAAGCATAAAAAGTATTTTTGTATAAATATCTGTTCAGGCATATGAAATATAATATTCTATGCAATGGATCATATAAGGTTGACAAAAATGAAAGTTCTTCATAGTTCTATTTATTATATCTCATACTCAGTTTAAACACTGAATTGTTTGTATTTAGTAAGACAGCTTCTACACTAGGGATAATTTCAATGTTATGGTGGAATTTAAAAACACTTAAATGGTAGATACCCAGACTCGGAGCAGGTTCAGCAAATTTATTTAAATATTTTCAAGTGTATTTAAATTAAAACCTTATTTGATTCCAATATATAAAGCAGAAAATCAAAAAATTGCTTTAAAATCAATATTTATAATCTATACTAATATTATACAGCTGAAGAGTTTATTTGTTTGGTTGAACACGCTGATCTCAGGAACTATTGATTCAAATTGAAAAATTCTTTTAGTGTTGCCCATTATCGAGAAAGGTTATATAACATCACACTATGACTAATAGGAGCGGAGCAGCAATGAAAAATGTTGCAAAAACGGGGTAAATTCTCTTATCTTATATGAAGCAGACGAAGTTGCGTGAGTCAGCTACTATGCAAATATAACTACAAACCATGCAACTACTGTGCATTAAGTCTCGGATATTATGCCTGCGTTGGGCAAAGTGCTATAGGGTTTTTCTACAAGGTAATTTTTTCAGTACCATGGAATCAAAAAATTATGCCTGTTATATGGCTTATTTAATAAAGAGGGGTATAAATTATAATACACCCCTACCCCTTCCTACCCTTTAGGGAAAATATGTGTCAGTCTAATTATGTGTGTAGAAATATACATACCAAGCTTTGTGGAGTCGCCATCAGATCCTGAGTAGTTAGTACCCATGGTGTAAGTCTTACCAGAGCCGGTCTGCCCATATGCTAATATAGTCACATTGTACCCTAGTAAACAAGAACAAATGTAATAATGTATAAGAAAAAGAAAGAATTGAATTATAACTGTATATTTATAAAAAAAAGTACAATTTTACATAAAATATTTGTAAACATATCAGAATAATATTGAACAAAGCAAAATGTAATTATAAAATTTTAGGTACAGCAAAATATTTTAAAATTGATAATTGTTTATCACAATTTTGATTTAGGTGTACAAATACAATAATTGATAATTTGAATTTATAGGTATAAATAAATATGCTAAAACACAAACCTTGAAATAGTCTTCCAATCAGTCCTTTGACAGCAGTATCATAAAACTCTTGTTGTGTTATGTGTTGGGCAAATACATGGTTGTATGTGAATGATAGATCTTTGATCTGTACTTGGGGCTCGCCCGGCACTACATCAATACACTCATCGCATCCACGTTCTGTTTCCAATTGCATCAATGGCCTGATCCTAAGGGCCACTTGCACTGTGTCAATCGTACCTTTACTATCGCTTTCAACCATTTTGATCAACAAATCTTTTAAATCTGAGAAATTAAACCCCACTCCTCGACTATTTCTTTAAAAAAGCTCTCATATCTCACAGTTTTTGGATTCCCAGGCCTGGATGATCTGGGAATTGTCAGATGGTCAAGTTTTACTTTTAAATCCAGATGGTATTCGGTTTTGGCAGACCTGACGCTGATATCTTTATATTTCTGCAAAAAGGTTCGTAATAATAGTCACTAATAACCCTAACATATCATAGAAGTAGGGTGTGAATCATGAATATGATCAATGTGATGTTTCGCAAAACAAAGTATTAGTTTACAGGAATTGAAATCGTTACACACCGTTAAATTCACTTACCTATATGAATACACAACGTTTAAATCAAATACAATCCTTAGCAATATTTTTATAATAACTTCACAAACAAAACTTATTACATCTAAAAATTCAATTTTCTTAGCTGTTGGTCGTTATTTGGAGATCAACGATATTTTCAAATTTAGAGTTGCCATTTAAATAAATTAAGAAATTTTATAATGTTTTTTATTTGTTATGGTAAAAACATCGATCAAATATACCATATATATGGTATATTTGATTGATCAAATAATTTGGAAGTAGCCGATACATTCAATAACTACTTCGCAAAAATACCTTTAAACATAACTAGTACCCTTAGGTCTTGCCCAGCTCGAGCAGAATACTTAGTTAGGTGCAACGTGGAAGAGTGCAAGATACTATTTAGTTTTGAGCGTGTACATCCGTATGATATAATTAAAGTATTTAAGTCGCTTAATTCAAAAAAATCAGCTGACTTCTGGGGTATTTCGGTAAAATTAGTTGAAAGTATTATTGTTAATATAGCGCCACACCTAGCCGCAATATTCAACGGATGCATTGATGTGGGCATTTTTCCAAACTTAATGAAATGTAGTAAAATAATACCTTTATTTAAAAATGGTTGCAAAAGTGACCCCAGTAATTTTAGGCCGATTTCAATATTACCTGCTATTAGTAAAATATTTGAGAAGATTATATTACAGCAATTAGAGAGCCACTTCAGTGTAAACAATTTATTTCATGCAGATCAATATGGTTTTAGGAAGGGCCGTTCTACGATAGATGCGGGTGTTACGCTTTTAAAACATATATTCAGTGCCTGGGAGAATTCGCATGATGTCATTGGCGTATTCTGTGATCTCTCTAAAGCCTTTGACTGCGTTGACCATCAAACGCTGTTGCGAAAACTCAGGCATTATGGCATCCGAGATACTGCACTTGACCTAGTTGATTCCTACCTAAGCGATAGACTACAACACGTTGATATCAACGGAAGTAGATCTTCTGGATTACCAGTCACAATGGGCGTGCCACAGGGCTCGATTTTGGGACCCTTTCTGTTTTTAGTGTACGTAAATGATTTGCCGTTCTTTGTTCAGCATTTGTGTGACATTGTTTTATTCGCGGATGACACATCCCTTATTTTTAAGGTAGACCGAAAAGCACCAAATTTACGTGCTGTTAATGATTCACTCGCGGAAGTCCTGGACTGGTTTACGGCGAATAATTTACTACTTAACTCTACAAAAACTAAATGTATCAAGTTTACATTGCCAAACGTAAAGAGTCCTAACGTGAATATAATTTTAAATGATGAAATTATTACTTTAGTTCAATCAACAGTCTTTTTAGGATTAACTTTAGATCATAAAGTTCAGTGGGGCGCTCAAATATCGTGTCTTGTAGGGAAACTTAGCTCAGCCGCATACGCAATTCGGAAAGTAAGACAGCTTACTGATATAGATACTGCAAGACTAGTATATTTCAGTTACTTTCATAGTGTCATGTCCTACGGTATATTATTGTGGGGCAAGGCAGCTGATATTGAGACAATTTTTATTCTTCAAAAGCGTGCAGTACGTAGCATTTATAATTTAGGACCACGAGTTTCCCTGAAAGATCGATTTAAAGAAATTGGCATACTTACTGTTGCGTCGCAATATATATTTGCTAACATTATGTTTATTAAACATAACATTTACTTATATAATAAGAATAGTGATATCCATAACGTAAACACTAGAAATAAGCATAAGTTAGTAGGCCCATATCATCGTTTACATAAAGTTCACAATACATTTGCGGGACTCGGTATACGTTTTTTTAATAAATTACCTATTACTATAATTAATTTACCATTGTTTAAATTTAAAAACGCCGTTAAAAAACAACTTATTCGGAAGGGTTATTATTCAGTCAACGACTACTTAAATGACAAAAACTCATGGAGCTAGTTGCTTGTTGCATACAGGATTCAAAGATCTGTATTACTTATAAGTCAATTTAAGCCTTTGCATAGTCACAAAGTGTAAGTGTATGCGCCATCATGCCATCTTACTGTCTATTTTAGATTTATATTAAATAATATATCTTAGCTCAAATTATTTCCTCTCTATAATATTATTAAGTTATTATTGTTATTATCTTTAGTTTTTTATAGTCAGTAGTATATGGCATAATGGCTGTAACACCTTGTTAATCTGAGTTGTAAAATACTGAAATTATATTTAACTGGCGATTTAAAAGAGTGGCCGTGAGTTTCTTGCAGGTTTCTTCTCATAGGCTCTACCCTTTGCCTGAACCTAGCAACTAACCTAAATGTAGCTTCAGTAACTTAGTAAACTCACTAACCTATATACTTTGACGTTCATAAGTGTTACTTTGTGACCTAAATGAATAAATGATTTTTGACTTTTGACTTTTGACTTTTGACTTTTGAAGGGTAAAAAGAACTCACAATACGGACAATATAATACAATTCACATGAAATGACAACATAACAATTCACAGTTTGATAATCACCTGGTACTAATCACCACAAAAGAGAAAAGGCATTGTTGTTGCAACCACAAGCCATTTTTTTCGCGAAAACGTATAATGTAAGCAATATTAACAATTAACATTACGAAACAATCAGGCATAGTGAAAAAAGTATTTTGCTAGGACACCAGCGACCGTAACGTCGTCGGGTCGCCGCATCCGCGTAACGTCGTTAACTCCATTAGAATAATATAACATCATTATAACATGTAATAATATTTTCTCATATAGACTATAGCCCTCTCATAAGAAATATCTTACCAAAGGCTACGATGGGTAGTTGATAATATTATATTAACTTATATACTACACATGGACAATTATTTGAAAGATTTAAAAGATTGTAAATGGGGATTAAGCTGGTTTGGGCATGTAGAAAGAATGGACGAGGAAATAATAAGAAAGTTTATAAGGCTAGTGTGAATGCAACAGTCGCAAGCGGAAAACCTAGGCGAAGCTATATCGATCAGATCGGATGCGTTCAGGACAAAGGCTAGGTTAAGAGCACCTTGAACGGACGGGCGAGTATGAGGAATGTGATGAAAGTGAATGAAGCCCGAGAAGTGTGTCACGATCGTAGCAAATGGAAGTCCGTAGTCTCTGCCTACCCCTCTGGGAAACAGGCGTGAATCGATGTATGTATGTATGTATGTAATATACCGACTCAGTATATCTAATAAATGCATTGCAATTTGTAATAAATCTTTATTCATAAATTATTAGGTAAGCTGCAAGCACGTATTTTCATGTATTATTGTGAACAATACTTTTTTTTACTTTAAATGACATTATAACTTTCTTGTAAATTTTATGAATATGCTATGGCGGTAATAAGATAGAATGTATTGTTTGTGTTTTATACCATAACGTGTGTTTGTTCAGTTTTATTATTGTTATTGTATGCGTATATGATAATAATTTTTGACCCAGGGTTAAAATCGAGATCTCTTTTCATTTAATCATGCGTTGTGATACAGTGAACTATGTTTTTACTTCTTGAGGTAAGAAATTGAGAATGGTTATTATTATGTATTCTGATATCTATGCCACTGACTGTACCTACTTCTTATAAGTAAATTGCTTGATAAGATGACAAGTTATTATCCTTCCTCAGTGTAATCATAATTTCAGTTCTATTCACACAAAATTTCATTGAATTTAGTTTAGTGGCTGATCTAATAGAATAGGTAACAAAACTGCATCAGGTAATTTTCTTTTACAAAATTGAATAATTATAATCGTAATATTTAATTTTCTTATTCTTACAGATATACAGTTTTCAGTAACATCATATATCTTTATGAATAAGAAAATGAGTTCAATAATAGGTGTTACCAATCTGGGTATATAAAAATAAAGTAAATTCTCTCTGACTATTCTCTTTGGTCTCTTGTCATATGAAGAAATGTCAAAAAAACGAGCGAAAACGTAAATAGGTACCTAATGTTCATGACTTCATTGCATCAAAATATTAAAATTTGCGATACGTCGGAATTAAAGTTACGATAAATAAGGTCAATTTGTACAATATCGTGATCAATATTAATAAGTTGTGTGTGTTTAAGTGCTAGGATTCAATGTGAATAATTTGTGTTTACATAGCGTCATGCCACCGCGAATACGAACGAGAGCTTCGAAAGCTCTCAAGGAAAACATTGATTCTGACAAGGTAAAAAGTGCAAGAAGTAACACAAAAGCATCCAGAAAACCCTTAGCAGATAAAACTAACTCTGCTTCGGATGATACATCTGTAGAAATTCCCAAGAAGATAAAAGCCGATGTACGACCTCATCGCGATAGACGATTACCTACACGGTTCAAAGAGAATCCTGTACTAGTAAACCTATCTAATAAAAGCAAGGACAATAACGATGTAACACCCAAAAGTAAATCAGAGAACAGTTCAAAGCCAATCAGCACTTCTACTATAAACAACACATCTTCTAAAAGCAGTGAATCAAAGGCATCTTTATTTAAAACTCCATCGAAAACAGAAACTAGCCTAGTTGTGAGCCGTCCTAGAAGGATATGTCGCTTGCCATCCCGTTTTGATGACCATTCTATTAGTCCTAGCAAGTACATACCCATACAGCCTGCTAATGCAAGTACTCCAAAACAGAGCAATGTTAAACCTACATCCAATAAAGAAAATTCTAAGGAAATTAAAAACTTGAGTGAGAAACAGACATCAACTGTGCAGGCCACTAGATCTACCAAAACAGCTGCTTCTCAAATTAAAGTAAAAGATAACATATTGACAGAAAAAATTAGCCCTGATACTAATAATAATGCTAAAGCTAGGTCTGCTAGGGCTAAGAAAGCTCAGCCTAAAGTAGTGCCACCTAAAAAAGTTAGCCCAAATTTAATTATTAGTAATACTAGTATAAGGAAATTTTTTAACAGGACTAATTCTCCTGAATTGTCTCCGACAAAGAAAATAACTCCAAAAGCAAGTAATGGTCAGAAAATTAATGTCAATAATCTATCATTCAAAGTACTTGGAGGCCAGAAAAGTTTAAAGGATAATAATAAAGATGACCTTGACATTTATGAGTTCACCTTCAATCCTGAAGAGGAACCACAGCCACAGAAAAAAAAGCGTAAGAAACCTGCAACAAAGAAAGCTGCCAAGGTTACTAAACCTAAAATAATCTATAAGAGTACATATGACCAAAATATATCCAAAGCTTTGTCAGCTTTAAAAAAGGTTGTGAAAACATCCCAAAGTGTGGAACCTGCTAAACTACCTCAAATACTAGAGACCAGTAATCAACTACCAGCAATAGCAGAAGAAAACAATGTAGTAACAAGTAATACCAGTAGTATGAACAAAGAAAACAATGTTGTTATGAATGATACTGGTAAGACCTCTGTACATGAGTGTAACTATGCTTCCATAAGAGTAGAAGATATTGCTGCAGATATAGAACCAAATTTAGATCAATGTGATGATATAAATTACTCACCAGTAAACTCTCCAAGACTTGAAAGTTCTGTAGGCGCTAATTCTGAACTGGACCCAAAACAGACCCCTGGTAGGCCCATACCAAGTAATGACCCTCTAAACTTACAAGAAGAGCTTAGTTTCTTCGATGATGTGCCAGTTGCAAGTAGCAGTATGAACACATCTATTCGGCATCCATTAGCAAGCCCTTGGAGAGTGGAATTTGGCAGCCTTCCCATCAAATGGCATAGCAATACGTATGTAAAGCCTAATATGACTCCAGCAGTGGAGAGTTCTTTTATCTGTTCTGAGGAATCTAACAAAAAGAAACATGTGTACACCAACATGGTACCTGAAGAAAATGAATCTCTGCCTCAGATAGTTTCAGATACACCAAGCCTGAAACAGACCAGTATAATATCATTTATTAAAGAAGTTGCAGAGAGACAGGCTAAAAAGAAAAGAGGGAGGTCTGTTTCACTATCTAAAGCTGTTGCTGTATTTGACAATGTTGACAGTAATACACATCACAAAAATGCAACTGAGAAGCCAATTAGCAATGAACTCCCAACCACTGATAATAATACTTCTGAGGAAGTATCTACCAGTAATAAAGACAGTTCAAATGACAAAGAGAATTCTAAAGAAGAAAGGAAAACTAGAAAGCATAAGAATAATGAAAATATATGTGACAGACCGGCTAAATCTCCTCGCAAGCAGAAGGACAAAAACTCTACTTATTTTGGTTTTGATGATAGTGAAGATTTGGATCAGGAGAATTTGTCTCCAACTAAGGTAAAAGACAATGGCAGAGGAAGATCTCTGAGGCCTAGATCAAGAACTGTTCTTCAAGAAATCAATGGACCGACAAGAGCAGCTTTGCCTTTTGCTGCTAAGACTAAGACAGCTACTAGTTCAGAAGCAATTAATAGAGTTTATGAGGAATTAAAGTCAGCTGCTGATGCACCAGTATTTCCAGAGAAGAATGTTGAAGCTAATGTCACAAGTCTATCAGATCCTTCTATCAATGAGGATTCAGAGTCTCTTCATTTATTTGAGGATATTGAACTTATGCATCATTTAAAGGTAAATAGTATGAATTTTAGCTATTTTAATACATACTGTAGGATTAGTTATACTCGAGCTGTTATGTGTGACTGTTTAAATAATTGAAACATAATAAAACTGTGTAGTTGATTAATTTACACAGGCTATTTAAGATATATCTTAAACTTACATACACAAATTTATGAAAAAAAAATAGGTTATAAATTATAATATGTTTGTATTAAAATATTAAATTCATGCATACCCTTGTTGCCTTATGTATATCACAGGCTATACAATTAGTTAAACAATTAACCAAGATACATTTACAGTAGCTACTCATATACACTTTTTTATTATTAGCTATTCATAATACATATTCAGTATGATATAATTTACATTTTGTATGTTTGTATATCCAGCCTACCCGCAAAAGTTATGGCAAAGCAAAGAAAGTCACATTCTGTCAGCGAGCAACATCTGAAAGTGATTCAGAGGAAGGTGAAGCTATTCTTCGTGATACAAGCTTTGAGGATGATCTGGGAGACCTCACTTTCGAATTAAGAAAATTTAATGCGATGGAAAAGAAAAAATCAAAGAAAAAGCCTAAGAAGTTAATGTCGAAAAAAGAGGTGAGCATTTCGTTTTACAATTCACTAATTATTCACTAATTAAATTCAAATTGAATGTGTACCTAAAGTTTTCTATTAGCATTATTTGTCTAAGAGCAAGAGTGTAAGAATATGCGCAAAGATAAATTGCGAGATTGGTTTAGTAAAATAGATATTGTGTCAAACAATGATTAAATTCAGAAGATAATTGCCAAGGTATTAACTAAATATTTTCTAACTGCATAAAGTGAGACATACTCCCAATCTAGAGCGGCACCTTCACATCATAGAAAATTACAGCATAACCCTCTTTTTGCTCTGCTGTTTATATGTAAGTGATACATCTGGTCTTGGTACATAAATCACAGCAATCATTTACTATCAGGTTCACCTGATACATACATTGCTTACTTGATATGTACATGGTTCACCATGTACTTGTTGTCACCGCAGTAGTATTGGCAATTTAACTGCTTTTGTGGCGCAGCAGTTTTGAATGCGACTGCTGTGCATGAGGTCTTGAATTCGAGCATATCAGCCCCGTGTAAAGAAGTTGGCGGTGTTAGACACCCCTGTTCCTCGGCAAGCACGTAAAGCCGTTGGTCCTGCGCCTGATCTCTCTCTGGTCATGTTGGATAGCCCATCGGATTATGAGAGTTCTGGAACAGAGAGTGCACTTGTGTTTACGCACATACTTGCACTCTATAATGTCTCCTGCGCAGATGCCTTGTCACCATAAAGTTTGGCTGCCGTGACCGAAATACAGTCTGGAGAACATTATTATTGGCAATTTATTTCAAGACTTGGATAATAAGGAATATAAAATTTCTATTTACAGGAGAAAGAAGCTGACGCGTGGGCAGCGGGCTTTAATTCCATGTGCGAAGAAGTTGAAAAGTTCCCACTGGTTTTGGATTGAACAATGCATTTTATATAAATCATGAGTTATGTATACAGAGATTTAAACTGTTAATTATGTAAAATTATAAGTAAGTTTTATGCTTAAAATACTCACAAATAATAATAATGCAATATTTTGCACAAGCTTTCGGGGATAGTGTTTGAATCGAGGTACGAAATATATTTGGCAAGTGTACATTCTATAGTCGGGGTAGATCATTATGAATAAGTTTTAACCCGGTCAAAGACTTGCGGGACTAGAGACTCATGTTATGACTTAAGACATAAGACAGCCTTATGTCGACGATCGTGCCTAAAGAATATAGAAGAACCGTGCGTGGATCGCTACAGACGACTGAATGACACAAAGGAGGTCTGTTAGCAGAAGCAACATACACTCAAAATGTGTCGTCTTTGACATTCCGTCCGGGAAACAAGCAGTAGACGTATACTTATGTATGTCAGCAGAAAATTTTTTTAGAAAGCTACGTTTGTAATTTTTCATGATCATGACGGTAAAAATTCTTAGCTCTAAGTATGTAAATAAATTGCATTTTATTTATCACATAGGTTTAATTCTAATGTTTGAACAAATAATAATGTGCCTCAGAAAAGTAATTTTATAATCAAAAGAGATTTTATATTAGTGGCCATGTTTGTTTGCCATTTTATTTGACTTAATATGACTATTTCAAGACATATTATTAAGTTTTTATTGTAGGATTAAATTTCACAATTGGAATTAAGATTTAATTTATGTAAGCTATCATGTAAATTACCAGAAAGTTCTTAGACTATAATTTATTAAAAGTAACATATTTTATGTTTGACTCTTACATAAAATAAATTATCATTATTGTGCCATGCAATGTCCACCACATAAGTAAGTCTCGAAAATGTCTTTAATTTAATATGTTTTACCACTTGCATACAGATACAATTATACACACTCGAATACTTTGTTCCATAATTGTACGCAAGCATCTATGTGTGTGTGTGTGTTTGTCTGCGTCTGCTGTTGGGCATTATATTGTGCCCATCTTTGTCCGTATTTTATTATCTAGTGAGTTTAATCACATTATGCAGGCTATAACGAATATATGTGCCCGTGTCGTATAATAATATGTTATTATACGACACGGGCACATATATTCGTTCGCACATATTATTATACGAATAACTATAGTTGAGAATAGAAAATGCCTTTCTGAGAACTATCTAATTTATAATTATCTCTGTATATTAATAATCACAGAAATATGTGTACAATTTGGGCTCGATAATTGGTTCAGACACATCTTCACATTATTAAAATTTCATTAGTGTGTATTCAGTATTGTGCTTAATTGGATTTGCTGATTCTCACAAGTTTACATCATAATGTAATTATTCATGATAGCTTAGAATTTTAATTATGTTTAAGATTTATTTTTAGTGATTTAGGTATTAGAGGGACCATAATTAAGATGTTTTAAACTAAGACGAATTTTTACCTCATCTTAAGAATAACTGTAATTTTATTTGCCGTTAGGACAATTTAACCGTTTGACCGCCACGTCAAAAAAGCGAAAGCGTGCTCTCGGCGATACGATTTCACCCTTTAATTTGTCATGTAGTCATGACTGTGTCGTGCTGGACACAGTTTGCCTTGTCACGTATACATGACTGGCGGTCAAAAGGTTAAGTAATGCAGAATTTAGGCCTGGCTGCATGTATATGTGTAGCTAAAATATTGTAAAGCAGAGTGATCACGATGCGTTCTGTGGTGGATCTCAATCAGCATATCAATAACAAAAAATTGGGTTGGAGAATCCACAAAATACATTTTACACATCTGTGTCCTATCATCTTAAGTAAAGTGATTTGTGGAAATTATACAAGTAATATTTGTGGGACATATAAGTATACTTATTTGTACTATATCTGTCACGTTCTGCAACAATAATAGCTTACCCCTTTAATGTATAGCCAGGCCGTTTATGTTATAAGAAATCTCATTTTTAATTTCTATTCTCATTTTGCTGCTTTCTATTTTTATTAATTGGCATGATAATGTTGAAACGTCCAAATACTTATATTGTTTTTTTTTTACAATAAGTTTTGCTGGTTGTTGCCTTTAATATTTATTTTTAATCTGCCTAACGGACACCACAATTTGAATTCAAATAAAAAGATTTTCTAACAAAACTGTTTCATTTCTATCAATATCAATGTCCTTAAAAATTACAGCGTCGTTGGTCTCGTGGCGGACATATCGTGAGGTTCGATTTCTGAGTCAAGGAAAGTATTAAGTTTTTTATTGGGAAATTATCCATAGCAGCATGTTATCTGGCAATCTGATAATGGTAGTATGCTGGTATTTATTTATTATATTTATTTGTTTTAAGGATCTCCAACAAAGGCTGTACACATTGTATACACAAAAGAAAATACTAATCAAGACATTTTTAGCCTGTGTATTTCTTCAATTGTAGGAGACCACATCATGCGTTACATAGTGCGTCGAAACATGAAAGTGTTAAAAAGTAAGCTTAATTTAAAAAATAATTAGAGAACCATACAAGTCCATCATCAAAAAAGGAAAGATTTAAATTAGGTACTAGTTTAATTTTTAGGCTTAAAAGGAAATAATTTTTAATAGGTAGTCAAATGCGAAACAATATTTAAAAAGAGAATAACAAAGACATAGACTATAGAAAGTACAAAACATTTAAGACAAAAATACAAATATAGCATGTTTTCTGTACATTTATAAGGTACCGCTAATGTCTGCTTCACTCGTATTAGTGAGCATATTTTTGTTGCCTACAAAGCCTTGGTACAGCAGCATATAACCCAGATTTGTTCTTGAATAAGGTACACTGAACAAATTAGGTACCTATACGTGTTGCTTGTGGGTATACGAGTTGGGTTAATGAACTCAATCAATCGCAACAATATACATTGCCATTAAACAGTTGATAGTACATTCATATGATAATGTTTTAGCCTGTCCGCATAATTGTAAGGCTCTTTAGCTATGTGATCGCTGTAACAAAGATGGTAGAGGAAGCGTTTTTGGACGCTCTCTCAGCGTTTGCTGTAAATATCTTAGTATGGATTCCGATGACCGAGTTGTATTCGAGTATTGATGTAACTAAGAGATATATAATATATCTTAGTTACATCAACTTAGATAAGTATATATAAGATGGTTCTTAGGGGTCTGGAACACTCCAAGAAGTTCATTGCAAACGGAGCCACAGGCTTTACCCGGAAGTTCTGTGGATATAGCAAGAGCCAAATGCGCCTGCTCACAGGAGTGTTCACTAGCCATTTTGGCACCAACGACTTCCTGTGCAGATTGAGATTGGCACACAATTTGATCTGCAGAGCCTGTGGTGAACAGGACGAATCCATATGGCACCTATTGTGTGAATGCGACGCGTTGGCTGGACTGAGGACGGGTCTGATGGGGTTGGCATATCCAAGCCCTGAAGACTTCAGGCTTCTCCCTGTGAATTGTACACTGCGGCTTATGCAGTAGGTACATTCATAAGGAGATAGCTAAGGGTTAAATCTTGGTGCCGACACAAAAGATCCCACTGGGTCGAAGTGTCGCCGGTCTGCACTGACTGGCCCCCACACATAAGATACGATAAGATATATAGGTATAATACTTTAATTCTGGTTAAAGGCTTTGTAAACGCCTGAGTATTGCGTAGTATGAAACCAAGTGCTTTAAATCTCTTTGATGTACTTAATATTTAAAAAGAGTAGAATAGAGATAAGAGCATTATATTTCAACTGAGTATCTATCAATATCCCTAGATCCCGAATTTTATTCTCATTATTGATATCGATCCCACCAAAGTACCTACTATCTATTTATTGAGGCGCATGATCTTTTTACGACTAAAATTAATATGGTGGTAATTTTTAATATTTGTTTGCTTATTATTCGTTTGACACCAGTTGAATAGTCTTTCCAAATAGGCTTATTGCGTTACTGCTTACTGCATCTATGGAATTGTGTATTGGCATAGTTAAGTTTAAGGCATCTGCAAACATTTTTTTATTATAATTTTTTTTTTTTGGTTTTATATAAAAGTACACAAAATTAGATGTGACACTGAATCCCGCACTAGGATACCCTGTGTTGCGATAAAAATGATGATTTTTGAATGATGGGAATAATTGCATATATCATTTATAAAGTGGTTCCTAAAATGTAGTTGATAGAAAGTATGTGTAGTAGATCCTATAAAGATTTAGTAGATACATCTATGTGTATCAATAAAGATTAGTAGTAGATATCGATATAAAAGGGTTACCGGGTTATTTTTGTATAAGCCAGAAACATGTATGATTTTAATACATATATATATGAGTAAAGTAAACAATCTTTCGTGTTGTACTACCTAAGCTTTTGTCGTAAAAACTAAGTATGAGTGCTGTCATAGTTTCATACTGTTTTAGTCATTCTCTGGTAGATGGCGTGTCACAGTTGAATATTTTAGTTTAGGGTTCTATTACTAGATGGCGTTACTAATTCAAATAACGCATTGATATATTTACGATGAGAATAGGATAGGAGAGCATCCCGTACATCAGAGTAAAGTAATACATAGGTACATTTGGGACACTTCTCTTTATTTTCCAACAGCTAGATAAATGCAATGCACTTATTATACTATGAAAATAAGTAATAACATCTACTTATCTTCATTCTGTCTGAAATGCATTATTCTTATAACAGTCCCTTGTTGGTAGGTGCGGTAGATATGGGTTTGCCCTTTGATCAATATTGTTGATCGAAGGTTTTGCCAGTTTTTTGTATTCGACAATACATTCCTGGTCATTTTGTGTGATATTGCTCTTAAAAGTATACATGCAAAGTAGGTACTTATACTTTATACTTACAAACTCTTTTGTACCTACATGAGAAGGGTACCTGACTATGTGCACATATCCGCAAGAGTATGTCGTTATTCTGCTTTCAATTAGATATAATAAATTTTCATGCTATTGAAAATAACTAGAAGAGTGTTGTACTTAGTTAGGGTATCAGCATCAGAACTTCTTTTAAGTTAAAGGACTAGAATGTTCAGGGGTTTAACCTACCATCTTCCCTTAAAACATTCTTATTTCATGCACGAAGCATTACTGTAATGGTTGGTTGTAATTTCTCATCTATCTGGTGCGCACTCCAGTGACTAGCGTAACTAGAACCTTCGCTGCGCACGTGCGTTTTTATATAGGGCACGTTGTCATTCCAATTAGCCTAATTAGATTGCTAGCTTCTGAATCGCACTCGAATATTCTTTGTGCCCGTGCGATACATATCTGTCGTTTTTGATGCATACCAAGAGATACAGTTAAGGCCTTTGTATTATTCCAGGACATGCAGTGCCAAGTTTTATACATATCGGAAGGTACTCTGGGTAATGCGTAATTGAGTAATAAATATCGAAACATCTAGGTACACAAATGTGGCAAGGACAATATATAATGTACCTAACTAAGAACTTAATGTACCTGCACATGTTCTGCAAATAGTTAAATCATTCATAAATAAATCATTCAAACTATCAAATCTAATTTATACTTATCTATTATCAGTAGGCAGACTGCAAGCGATCGGATGTTATGCTTATCCGTTTTTTTTCTTAGTAGTTCATTCTTTGTTGGACGAGGTGTCACCATTCTGTACGCTGCGCTGTTTGCTATTGCATATGGTAGTCAGTTTCCTAAAGGGACTGATTTCTCCTCTGGATGAATACATCCAGAGGAGAAATCAGTCCCTTTAGGAAACTGAGTACCATCTCAAAAAATTACGTCATTGTATGCCCGCATTTGCGAACAACGCGTTACAGTGTACTGTAACGCGTTGTCTCATTCTCGCAAATGCAATGAAAATGCTTTAAGAGTATGTGGCAAGGATCCTATTGTCTTTTCCGAATGGATAGTGTTTGAAAAGGACATCTCATTAGGTCATTAGAATTCTTTACAGTAAGTAGGTACATTATGGAAAAATGACCATCTCACAATTTACCCAAAATATGATGTTATCCATACCACAAACTACGATACTAGTATCCATATTAATTAAAACACTAATTAAACATATTTTGATATAATTAGAAACACAATACTCAATTTTTTATTTGCATTCCATATTGTAGGCTTTATTACGTAGAACGAATGTAGATTTTAAGCACGAGCAAATTCAAGTTTAGTTCTTGTTTGTGAGTCGCTCCAGTTTCACGATTTTTCGCTCGTTTGTCTTTTTTTATACTACTAATGTGGCAAACAAGCATACGGCTCACCTGGTGGTAAGTAGCCACCGTATCCTGTAAAAACCTTTTAACACCCTTTTTGAAGAACCTCATACTATAGTCTTGTGGGAAAACCTCGGCAGGGAGTTCATTCCACAACCTGAACGTCTTCGGGAGAAAATTTCTTTGGAACCGCTTGGTGCGGCACCAATGAGTTTGTACGGTGTGAGAATTAAATCTCTGCCGACGCGATGGCGAGCGGCTTATATTTACTTTGCACTCTTCATCCAGTACCTAATATTGTTACACTTTTTCCTTCCCAACGCAACATAAGAATTTAATTTAATAATAATAATAATAATAATAAATCTTTATTTCGGAATCTTTACACTCCATATTTTACACAGAAAAGGAACAAAAAAAGAATAACATATCCGTATTAAAAAGAAAATAAATGAAGTTACATAACAAACAAAATGAATATATATAACCTCTCTACGCTATTACTAAAAATGACGCTATTAGATACAATTATTACGCTGCAATCTGTAACCATTTATTGTACATTGTGGTAGTATACAGTCTTTCAGAAAACTCTTTGATAATACTGTTCGTACACGAACCAACCCTCGACATGAATCCAGCGATTCGTTTTCTCTGGATGGCATTAAACGTATCCAGCCCAGCTTCTGCGAACATACCCGACGCACTACAATGCGGCGCAAGACCCATTAGCTGTCTAAAGATGTTATTGTACTGGACACGGAATACGACGCGTCCAGAGTTGGCAAGTGTAGAAACACTGACAATATGTCCTAAAAAGATGTACCTTCGTCTGAGCAAAAAAATAGATGAATTAATTGAAAGCGTTTAAAAGTGACATATACAGTAGGTAGTTATTTTCAGACTAATATTACTAAATAGGTTTTTATGTTAACCTATAAAGCCTCGTATCCACTAGCCAACATTTGGCGCACGATATGTTGCACAACATGTAGCTCAACGTGTTGAAAGTCAGCGCGGAACTTTTGGTTAGCAACGTTGTCTGTCTACACATGATTTCGTTTGCACCAGTCGTCGACAACATGTTGATTTCAGTGGCTTTTTCACGTCTCCATTTGACAACATTTGATGCTCAACTGCATGTTGCACGGAAACAAACAACAAGCCGCGCGTCATGTTGCGCGCCAGCTGGCAACGTTGCGCGATGTTGTGCAACGCTGCTGAACATGTTGAACGTCACGTGTTGCGTGTCAAATGTTGCTTAGTGGATACGAGGCTTAATACCTAACATTAAACATTATGTTTCACAATCAGTATAATCCTAATCCTATCCTAATCCTAATCCTGTCCTATCCTAATCCTTCCTAATTAATATTATAAAAGCGAAAATGAGTTTGTTTGTTACTTTTTCACGCCTAAACCACTGAACCGATCATCTTGAAATTTTGCATATACGTTGTCAGATGTACAGAACGGACATAGGCTACCTTTCATCCCGAAACAAAATTACTGTTCCCGAGAAAAACAACAATGACGTTCTTATGATAATAGATGGCGCCACGTGTCTTTTGCATCATGATTGAATTATATTATTACAAGCAGAGTACAACCCGAATTGATTGTCAAATTCTAAATTAACGCGAGCGAAGCCGCGGGCAAAAGCTAGTAGAACATATAAATTAAGTTCCCTAACAAAAACATTGGTGCTGGAGTGCAACAAAGGGGATGCAACCAGTTAAATATTAGCTTATTAATGTATTGTGATTTGCTACAATTTAGGGATTATGTAGGCGTTAGGTAATAGTTAGGATAGTCATATATCTTTCATCTACTTTTTTGTTCATTCATCTGTTAAGCCGTCGGTCCCGGCTGCCATGAACATCTATGGCAGTCGTTATTGGGAAGTTAGTGCCCTCTAATATCCTAACACTGGTCTAGCCTTAGGGTATCGTTAGCCTTCGGGTTGCGGAGGTCAGATGGCAGTCGCTCCGTGCAAAAACTGATATCCAGTCAAATCCGGTTAGACTAGAAAGCCGACCCCAAGTGACTTGGGAATAATAAAGGCTAGGGAGAAGAAGAAGAAGAAGAATCTGTCAAGTATTAAAATATCAGACCTAATTAAAAATCTTTTGTGTAACGCCGCCGTTGTGCCGCTGCGATTCAACTAGTTAAGCAAAGATTTTTACAAATATGAGAACTATAAGTTTGAGTAGGAATTTTAGATCTTTTAGAGTAATATGACTTCCATTATTTTGAATAGGTATATTAAATAATTATAATTAGTATCATGTCAAGCATTAAAATTGCGTATCAAACATTATTCGCCCAGTTATTAAAAACGTATCCCGATAATGTTTAAATGCATAATACAAAAAGTTTATACGATTTATGAAATACAAATAAAATAATATCTACTGTTCGCAGTCTCTACTTATCTCGCCTTCGTGTCGAAAGTCACGTTGTGTGCGCATTGACCGCCAAATTATTTGACCTATAGCGCAGTTGAATCTACATTAGAACTACGTAGGTACTCAAAGCAACACAGATATAAATAGGTATGTGTGACGACACTGAACAATTTAATATACGTCTAGTGCGCTAGAACTTCGTACATACTAAATAATAACTAACCCTTTTGCAATATTTAGGTACGCAAGTTGACTATCTTATGACTTTTTCATTTGTGAATCTAGTTTACTTATAAGAAAATTAAGAGTTTCGTCGAATATGCATTTAGAAGGACTTAAGTATATTGTGATGAGACTCGCTAATTGTAGTAAAAAGAGAAAACTCTTCCAAGACTCATTTTGAGCACTGGTGCTACTAGTATTGACACGACTCCTGGTCTTCGTTAGAAATAAGTATTCTATAATTTGATAAATCTGTTAAGCATTGACGAGAGGGTACCTACTTTACTTGTCAACTAAAGGGCTTTTTGCCAAATGCTAACATATCAAAATATCTCGAGTGTGGCTTCTTTACGTGCTATGTTCTTTTACCAAATCTATGTCTAAAAATTGTTTTTTACTTGATTTGCCTAGTGTTCACACGTAGGTACACATAAGACAAAAAAATCATATTAAAATGTAAGTTAGCGTATATTTTGCTGCAAGCTGTTATAATTTTTTAGGTCTGGAATGCATAGCACTAATTTACAGAGTATTTCAATTCCCAAAATCCCATTTAAACTACCAGTTTTACTTAGTCAAAATCAATCACAAAGTTTAGTTTTATTTATCTATAGGTAAAGGCAATATACAACCTGCAAGTTTGGTAAGCAAAGCTTTATAGTGCTTGCACTTTCAGCAATGGTTCTAAACATCGAGTGTTTGTACAATATACTTCTTTTGTTTTGTTTTACAATATGTGGATTAACTCACAGAACCATTTTCAGTATTAAGTATTAACCTATAGGTACGTAGAGGCATTTTCCGTTCAGGTATTTACAAATATTGCCAGAAAACATATCAATTTTAAAAATTCATCCATCCAACAAAGTAAGTATCCACTCAGCCCTAATGTGATGCCTGACGATATTAAAATGATTGCTCTTTGGCAAATATGGCGGCGGGCTGAATTATACAGCGGAAGCAAATATTACCCTCGCAAACATACGTCCCGGGAGAGCGAGCTAGTTCGCGCACTCAAAATTAAAAGCACACAATGAAAATACAGTACCGAGTGCCCCTACTCGGATACCTATGTCACGAAAGTAAGTGCCTACTCCAAGCACAGCTCTTAACACTACGAGTAGAGTGCCAACGCATTGTTGTCAATGAAAACAGTCGCCGCCGAAGTGTTTTTTTGTTTATAGACTCTTCGATGTTGCCACTCGAAAATAAATAGCCGCGCGGTAACGAGCAATATGGGCCTAACAAGCTGTAACGATGTTTTGTCTTTACAATCGATTCGCGATTGTTTGTTATTGTTCCATCTCGCCCCGGTAACAACTCAGTTCCACGATTAATCGGAAGCAGATTGGAAAACAACGGGTTTATTGGATCGTTAATGAATATACGTCAATATAAGAGATGCGACGTTTCATTCTGATGTTGTTATTGTTATTAAGGTATTTAAGATTTGCTTGGCTGCTAATTCTTAATGTTTATCTATGTGAAAATTTATCAAGAAATGTTGTTGTAGAAAACTAGTGTGCGCCATAAACTAGGATTTTTATAAATTGAAATTGGCCTCTGCGAAGATAAATCTGTTTTAAAAGCAATCTGTCTGTGCTACTATAATATGCAATAGATACCTACTCAACTAACTGTTAGCTGTTATGTTAGGTATTCCATCTCAGAATTTCATTACTTACTTACCTACATATCTCGGAGTGAATTAATTGATCCTACCCATGCTACGTTGTACCCATTTATAATTGAACACCTAATAATATCCATCCCGAGAGTAGACTTAATAAATTAACAATTGGACTATTTCAGTCATTTAATTAAAGGGTGGCCGCGCACAGCCAGGTTGTTCGGGTCGGGAATATTAACCGCAATTCTCGGTCAACATTCACAAAATTGACACGTCAAATATTTGTAACTTCGTCCTGGGACCACGTTAGACGGCAAACAGAATCGTGTCTGGTCCTCCCTTAATTTCCGATGTTTCTGCACCATCGAGCTTTAGCCCCAATATGATTCTAAGTAGACTGATTTTACGGTTAAGTTTAGCGTGTCTCGCGTTCGACGAGATAGCCGCTTGTCACAACAAAATGGCGCTGACTGTGTTTGAATTGGGCCGTATCAGTCGCAAACGGAGATTCATTTTGTCGCGTTGCTTAAGATCGTAGTAGAGTCTCCTACATATTGTCTCTGTACACAATGTAAGTGTGTGCCCGCGTGTTAGGCTTGCATTTAAAGCTAGCTACAAATTTGTTGTTTCAGTACAAATACTACGATGATATTGTTTGCCGTTTGACTTTGCGTTCGATCGAGGAGTTTGTTTGGCAGCCTAGTGCCCACGCCGTAATAAGTCAACACTTGTAAATTGATTATGATCATCAATGTGCTACTGTCTTCTTTTGACGTAACGGAAAAAGATTTCTTAACAAAGAAGAAGCTTACTCGAGTAGTAATACAGTAAATAGTGGAATTACTTTTGTTTTATACGTCATTATTTATTAGCTACGAATGTTTGATTAAGATTTCGTGGAAATCTGATATAATTGTACTTACATAAAATCAAAGAATAAAATCACATGAGTATTTTTCGGCAAATATTGGCAGTAATCAGTCTGGTGTATTGAAAGATACAGGAGGATATTGTTTGTTTAATTATTATTTCTTCATGCAGGCAAATTGGTGGGCGTTGTTGTGTGTACACGATCCTAATTGGTTAATTTTTTTAAAGGCATTTACAGCCTTATTCATAAGTACATCAGAAACTTATACCGTCTTTTCGATGAATGATTTCAAAATAACTAGCATGTAAAATAACCCATCTAAATGTGCCGACGGTACCTAATCGTATCTTAGCGAAAACTGCCTTAAGCTAACAGGTAAACTTTGCCAATAATTGTTAAAACTCTATTTAAAATCGAATCAACAACTCAATCTCACCTATGAATGTTTAGTCTTCAAATTTACCTATGATTAAAAACCACATGTAAGGAGTAAACACTAACTTTCAAAAGAGAAGCATACTTAACAAATATTAAATTGTAAACTTTACATTGGCACGGTAAATATTAAATAATATGTGTACTGGTAAATAATATTGTCGCTAGCCCGCGAGCGTAGTCTACCTGCCGCTCTCAGTGTTGCCATTATCATAAACCAAACACGTCAATATTTACCCACACAAACAAGGGCGTAATTTTTAAATAAATTGTGGCATTTTGCGAAATTGCTTCCGCAAATAGAATTGTGGACAAGAGCCCGCGCGAATGTGTGCGCAACTTTTTTCGGCTCGTTATTCGACCATGAGCTTTGTCGTTGTAATGGGACGTTCAACGTGATTTTGGATGCTGTAAAACATAATTATCTTGGTACAAAGCTGTATAATACTTTATATTAAACGTATTAGCAACTTTGTCGTACATTCGATATTGGTTTGCATTGTGTACTTCTCACTGATAGATGGCGCTACTTATAATGTTCTGCAGTATTTTACAGTATTCCGCGTTACAGATTTTTTAAATGCAGTGGACAGAGACCTTAAAGAACTATTTGATCGAAGCGAGTTTCTTGAAGCAAGTGTGATATTAAAGGTACCTGTTTTATTTACCAAGTAAAACGAAGATATCATGACATTCCTTTGAGTAAATAGCACGTAAACTCTTATGCCTATTGTTCTGTTGTATTATTCAATATCTATGAAAAGCAATTATAAAATTACCACCTTGTGAAGTAGGCCTTCACTAGATGATCATTTTGTAATGACATTTTATTCATTAATTTTCCTATGAATATTAACAGGCCATTTATTTATTTTCTATAAATGCTTATGAATGTACAATAATCCACGATCTTTCTTTTAAGTCAGATGAATTTCCATTTATAGTTGCAACAAGAAAAACAAGTGAATAAGTTAATTCGTAAAATGGATGAAGTAGTTACTCTTAGGAGTAACTACTTCATCCATTTTACGAATTAACTTATTCACTTTTTTTACTTGCTGCAACTTACTAATTTGTGCATTTACAAACAGATCGATAGGTAATTTCCCGTCTAATAATTCTAGAATTTATCTATCGACCTTTGTAAATGCACAAATTATTAATAGTAAGTATAATAATAAAGACATAAAATATATTATTCTTGAGCGATCCTCTGTCTAATTAAGGTTGCACTAAATATTTTTTACAGACTACTTGATACCATAGTATAAGTGCTTATTAGATTAACTTCCTTTAGTTTTTCCAATTGTGTTCTTGGGTTTGTCGTTAGGAAATTCTCCGTAACAGTACCTACAGAGTCTCAAATAGCTACATTAGGCCCGTTCCATTACGTGTGATTTAAAAGATAGTTACCGAAATGGAATGCCCACAAAATACACCACCACGAAATGTTTAACTGAATACATCTCCTTCGGAGACAACAGCCTAAGTATCTCAGATAGAGTCGGACAAAGTGTATAACACTCACACACAGATTTTGTTAACTGGAGTTTAGGTCCCATGTAAAAGGTACAAGCATATTGCCGTATATTTAATACTGACTGTTGCTACTGAGGGGTTCTTAACAGAGAAACCCGATAATACCTGGCCCGTCACGGGAATGAAACCATGAACATGTTCAAGTATTTAGCGTTCGAATACGACAGCTAATAGAGAAAACACAAAATTACGGCAGTTCGAATACTAAATTTAGCGAAAGCAAGACTGAGTACGAAACTGGGGTACGCGTAACAATAATTAGGATGCAACTATTCATATAGTAATTTAAGGAAAGATTATCAATACTGTAATGTGTTGCAAGACATTCGCAGCAGTCTCTTTCACGAGGAATGCACCACCGACGCAGGCTATACATACATATAATATACTCACTTTTTATATGGAAAAACAATTGAATTTGGATTTTTGTTTTATATTCTAATTCTATATTTTTAAGTAAAGAATCTAAAAAGAAGAAGAAATTATAATATAATCTACCGTAACAAAAAAGATTTCGATTTTTCAAACTGTTCGCAAACTTTTTTTTGATGTGTGTACATCAAAGCATAATCAAGCCAAAGTAAACAACGTTAAGATGAAACTTTAAAAAAAAAATTGTCGCATTTTCTATATTATTATATTGTACGAACGATGCGATGTGTCGCACTCTTTACACGGAACAAACAATTAAGTATTGGCTGATCTACGTACAAAATTGTTTTGTGTTAGACTTTTCTATGTGTTGTTTCAACGTTTGCTAAGTCCACCGACCGAGACTTGAATTTATCCTAGTGCAGCTGCTAACATTTTGTTTTAGAGTTTTCTGTCTAGTCAATATTCATCTAGCTTGAAGTTCATTCTGATATTACTTTTTAATAGGTAACATATTATTAGTAAATAAACAACATTCTTATTTAAAAATACTGATATTCTAACTAATATTATAAACTAGCTGACTAGCGCAACGTCGTCTGCTTCACATAAGAGAATTTTCCCCGTTTTTGCAACATTTGACATTGATGCTCCGCTCCTATTAGTCGTAGCGTGATGTTATGCTGCCTGCGAAAGACTGCAGGCAGATGCTGGATGCGGCAAGCTGAAGACAGGGCGCTATAGCGCTCTTTGGGGGAGGGCTATGTCCAGCAGTGGACTATTATAGCCTGATGATGATGATGATGATGATGATGATGTTATATAAGTAACCTAAAGCCTTCCTCAATAAATGGACTATCAAACGCTAAAAGAATTTTTTAATTCGAACTAGTTATTCCTGAGATTAGCGCGTTCAACCAAACAAACAAATTCTTCAGCTTTATAATATTAGTATAGATGCGAATATTTGGTTGGTTTGTTACACTTTCCCGCCTTAACTACTCGACCGATCATTGCAAAATTTCGTATACACATTGTAAGGGAAACAGAAAAGTACATAGGGTATCTTTCATCCAGGAAAAAGTACTATTACTAACCTTATCCAACCTAAATATACGCAAGCGAAGCCGCGGGCAAAATCTAGTCGTACATAAACGTTCACTATTACATTTTTCTGTTAGGAAATTCTTATCAGCAGCGCGGCGTCTGGAAGTAATACAGGCTCGCCCGCTATCATATGGGACCTACAAACATAGTAAGCGAAAAGTGGGTGATACTGCGACTGCCTACTTTTTCTGGGATATAATGAAAGACGTCAGTTTATATAAGACTAGTTTTCACCCGCGGCTTCGCTCACGTAAATGTAGGTTAGGTAAGGTTTGCAACAGTTCTTTTTTCTGGATGAAAGGTACCCTATGTCCTATTCTGTACCCCTGACAACGTGTATGCAAAATTTCATGTTGATCGGTTGAGTAGTTAAGGCGTGAAAGTGTAACAAACAAACAAAGAAACTCATTTTCGTATTTATAATATTAGTAAGGATTCTTGATGGGCATATCAATGGGTTTTATACATTTGCTAATCAGGATCGTAGTTAGTTATAAGTAACTAACGGTTTATTATAACATTATAAACGTCAAACAAAAAAATTTACCTTACTTACTCATTAGTTTTTTCTCTAGTTCACTAGTTAAGCCCGAAATATAAAATGTTAGTTGTTGTACCGTACCCGTTTTAACATAATTAAAGACCATTATAGCAGGGCTAAGTATATTAATGAAAGCAATATCTTAAACGAGCGGGGCGGTCGGCCATTTTGTCTCGGATTTCCCGCCATTACACCAGAGTTACCCGCCGTTTGGTGCAAGAAAGATAATCCGTGGATTGGTCAGACGAAGTAGCGTGGGGAGACGAGAGGTATCCAATTTCGTTCGGCCACTTACGTACCGAACTTAAATTGAACATTATTCTTAAATATATAGGGTGAAATTTGAGATTACACGCCCTATATACTAATACTAGGTAATGTTTGAAAATTTGATAGCATTTTATTTCGTTGCCTTAATCACAGAAACAGCGAAAATAAAATTGTCAATGGCAGCATAATTGGTTAGTCAATTTATTAGCCAATATTTATTAGTATCTAATTGAAAAAGTTATATAATTCAGGCGATTTATTTAATATGTAATTGAAAAGCCGACGCAGAACTGTGTACCTAGTTATCATAGGCATTTTGATCAGCAAACTGAATATGCCACCAAAATATAATTTGATTAACTGCAGTTTTACCACCAAGTAAACATCACACTTATGATTTTTATTGTAATCCACATTCATAGTTTTAAGCGTGGATGTAAGTAATCTGAATGTATATATAGCTAGATTCTTGGGACGTAGTCGACATCTTTACTATTACCCTAGACGTCTAGAATAGTGTATGCTTACATCAGCATTCGTACCTACTTAAATAAGTATAGGTAGCTACAATGGTCAATACCATGAAATTGTTCTGTCTGTTTGCAGATACTTCCCAAGCCTCATATTTGAAGATTCTATTTATAACAACGCGTTAGTAGTGTCTATCAAGAATTATTCTGGCGTAGTAACAGGAACTTTGTTCGATAGATTACGTAGGGGTCGCACAGAGCAGATGCGTTTAAGTTTCTATATTTACTTAGGCTGCGTGGCCCGCTTTATCAGAGCGATGCATGTCTGGGGGCGCCGTTTGATCGTACGCCTCACAGAATAATTGAATGCTTGATGCGTATAAATATATTGATAGTTCGTCATAAATAATGGAGATTAAGGATTAAAGAATGTTCGTGACTAGTGAAAAATGATTTTCTGAACTGTCACTTTTGATAGCGTACAAATATTATTTTGTTTATAACTGTTTTAATTTTAATAAAATAAAGCAAATTCTGTCGCTGTAAGGCCTCTTATTTGTTAAAACAAATGTTAAATATACATTAATTTGAATATGAGTAAATTTATTAGACAGTATTTTCTGTTGTTAAACGACTAAAAAAGAAAAACTACATCAAGTTTTTACCAGTATTAGAAACACAAGTTAACGTTTTATACAAGATCTATACGAATATTTTTGATCGTTCTCACATATTATGTACTTTATAGATAATCCTAGTATTGCATAGTAGATGTAGGTAGGTACCTATTGCCTCCACCTATAAAAATGGTGCAATACATTTACAATAGCATTTGAATTCTGTTTGTATTAAGTCTTGGTAGGCACTCGTAGAGTACCGCTTTTCGTAAAGATGTTGATTTTCTGTCGTTTCTGCATGTACAAAATGGACTATGTACTTTTAGACTTTTTATTGAGTATGCTAATGCTTAAACTAATTCTGAATAAAATAGTGTAAGCTATTTATTTCAAGCATAATAATAACTGGTCCTCTATCGTATTTGTACGTATTAAGAAAGTGATCAATAGTTAACTAACTATTTGGTTCCCGCTGTGCAGATTTTAGATATTTTGCTTTATCAATAATGTAAGCAATGTCAGATTAGTCTAGAGGTGCTTATATTGACGGTAGGTAGACCATATTTTTTACAGAATGATAGCGTGCAGGATCAATTACTAAATTTGTCGACTATACTGTGAAACTGCTTAGCAAAACCCAGCAATAATAGGTGCCAACAAAGATGAATGGCGGAAATTAAGACAGATACGCGATGATTCGATAAAAATACAAATGATTAGAACAAAGACGTATGCTAGCAGCATATTTATCAAATAAAAATAACAGTATCTATTAATTATTCAGTAATGATAAAATATTTCTAAACTCATGGTGAGAGCGTGTGACAAAGTAATGATAATGATTATTTACATATGTCAATACTAGCTTTTGCCCGCGGCTTCGCTCGCGTTAATTTAGAATTTAACAATCAATTCGGGTTGTACTCTGCTTGTAATTATATAATTAAATCATGATTCGAAAGACACGTGGCGCCATCTATTATCATAAGAACGTTTTTGTGGTTTTCCTCGGGAACAGTAATTTTTTTCGGGATGAAAGGTAGCCTATGTCCGTTTCTGTACACCTGTCAACGTATATGCAAAATTTCAGGATGACCGGTTCAGTGGTTTAGGCGTGAAAAGGTAACAAACAAACAAACAAACTTATTTTCGCTTTTATAATATTAGTTAGGAAGTTAGGATTAGGATTAGGATTAGGATAGGATTAGGATTATAAGATTTATTATAGGCACGGCATTTTGGATATAGGGGTAAATAAATGGGTTTAAAGATTTCTAAATTCAGCGTTAGACTTATACCCCTTATAAAGAAAAATTTTCGAGACCCCTTTGATAGAGATGTACATATGTGCTTATCATTAAAAGCAATACTAATCTGGGTTGTTAGGGTGGTGCATCGTTTCCAACATGACTTAAAGCCTGCCCACTAAAGGGCTTAAAACTGGCTTTGAAAACGCAGTCAATGTACCGTGTTGGGTCCGCAACATCATAATTTATAGCAACGTTTGCAGTCGAAATGCTAAGAAGATTAAAAGTGATTCTTAGAGTCATATTTAGGTCGGGTAAGTTTATATTATTCTACCATACGAGAGTAACATTGAAACGAAGGATTTCTGATTTATGATATTACTAAAGTTACATCTGTGCCTGCACGATTTCATTAATTTACCAAACTTAAGTAAGTCGGGAGGCCTTAAGCGCCGAATCTACAATTTATGTAAAACGGCTCCGCCGATGTGCAAACACTCCACTGGGTAATACTTGGTAACTGTTCGCTGTACACTAAGTAGATTAAGTATGTAGTAACTACTTACTTCGGTTGCCGCCTTTGTGGGCACACCTATTCATGTTTTGTGTAGTTTCGGAGTGCTATGTTACGGAGATAAGAGTTTTAGTGTCTGAAATTAGTTTTGTTTCTTACGTACACCGCCTATATAGGTATGTTTGAGTACATGCGCAACTTAGGCTTCGTGACGTCTTTAATTCTATGTAGTTTCAGAAAATAAATATATATTTCGATATTGTTTTTTTGTTGTTATTAAAAGCCATCTTCAAACGTCTGCGCTGCTCTTCAGGATTGTGTAGCAGTGAAATCGCTCTCTATTTAGTAGGCTTAAATATTATTAACGAAATTAGGTGCCATACGCCTCTTTTAGAATTTGGTATTAATTCAGCGAGTAAATATCAAGCATAGTTAACTTTTCTACATAATTAATATCTCTTATAGAATATGGTAGGTATCAATCCAGCGTGTATACCTATGCCAAAAATAATGGACTTTTCTGTAAGATTAATATTTCTTGTTATCTTTTCAGTGATTGGTTACCCCAAACTTAGCACTTTAAACGAATAGCACATAATCCATTTAGAATAATTATTGACATAATTAACGTCGACCCATCTTGTCAAACGTTTTACTTAATTTCAGATTCCTTTAAGACTACCGTCAACTTAGGTATATGCAATGAAACAGCTTGCCTACATACATATATAATTGACTTCAATCACCAAAATTATTTATAAAATTACAGGGGTAGGTAATAGGTATAAAGAAAATCGCAGCTAATACCGTCAGCAGAATTACACCAGCGAATTAATTCCCCGACGTTCCCACCGGCCATAAATAAAGGCCTCGCTTGTGCAAACACACGGAAAGTGCGCAAACAACATAAAACACGGAATGATTGCAATTAAAAACGCATTGCGGGGTCACGTGACCCGTCGCCATCTTGCCCAGCGCTCGCTCACGACGCCATCGCCGTTAATTATGAATTAGGTGCGGTTATAGTGAAAGTGGACTTAATTTATTGAATAATACTTATTCGGAAAGTTATTGTCAAATAAGCCCAATTTAGGTTAGTCGTATTTGGTTGCCATGGAGTTGAAGTTTACATAAAGTAATCGTAGTCCTTAGTATGATTAAATTGGTTACATTTTAGAAAAGACTTCTATTAACTTTCAATATCAATTGTTTTATGTATGTATATACAAGATACAACAATTGATATTGAAAGTCATTGAGCTTGTTGGATATCTTAAGTTTATTTAGTACTAGTTTTTGCCAGCGGTTTATTCCTATTGAATCCCATTCATATGAGATTTAAGCGGGTACTGCATACTAGGCATGGAAATGATTGCTACATTTCATTCATTTTCATTCAATGAAATGATGAATTTTTTTCACAGTGATTTCACAGGTGAAATTTCACAGTCAATGATTTTCATTCTCAGTCGCAGTAACTTCGCATTTGCTACAATTTGCTTCAGTATGAAATATGAATTATAGCATAAGACTACCTAATGAATTAAATATTATGATAGCTTGTTTTACATTCGTACCTTACAGTGCAATGCTCGTTTCTCATAAGTAGTAGTTCCAAATCAATGCACTCATTGTTCTAATTTAAATAATATTTATAGAATAATTATTACTACCTAAGTTTAAGTAACCATTTTAGCAATCTGTGATTTCATACCGTGAGTGATTTTTAGCGGACATAGTGAAGCGAAGTAGCAAATGCGACTGATGAAAAATAATTTCATATGATTTTTCACTGTTAAAAGTGAAATGTTCCATGCCTACTGCATACGCGCATACTGAGTTAAAATTATCATATGCGCTAATTCAGGACGTGGTTCACCTGTTTGACAATTAGTTACCTAGCAATTAGTTAACTAGCAACTTTACACAATTTTGTTCAACTATTTAAGCGTGATTGCGTAACAAGTCAACAACATCTTCATATTTATAAAATAAATATAAATTACATAATATACATAAATTAATAAAACGTTGTATAATTTTCACTTTGTCCTAAGTAGTTTCTTGAATCAGTATCTCTTTTGAATCTGTACTATTCATTCGATTCCACTGACAAATATAGCAGCCATTCCAATACATTTTAGGGCAAAATGGACTCAACCTACATCCTAGTTTACCGTACAAAATCCACAATAAACGAAAAAATCCACTTATAATAACGAACAGCAATCGCAAAATAAAGATCCGAATAAAAAAACTATGAAACAAGACCGGATAACTGGGATTTGCCTGCGAGCACTGTTTACGAACGAACTAGCGATTAAAGTAAATAAAGACGGAATGCAGCCGAATGCATTTGATATCGGCTTGTTGAGAACGGGTACTAAATCATATACATTTGGTAGGATTTCGTGTTCCACATTTTACCCTATATTCATCAGGAGTTTTGACTTTGATCCACGATTCGTTTTCTTTCTCATTGTGGATGTAAGTTTTATATGAGAGTTTATAGGATATGTTTCACGGTTATGAAGCGATATCTGTCTATTCTATAGTAATAGTGTCACTCAAGTTTAGTGTGTATGTGCCAACTATATACCTTGAGTATCAGATTTAGGATACAGCTGAAGGTGAACATCTTAAACGGTTAGGCCCTTCGTACACAAGCCTACGCAAATCTTCGATACCCGACGATTTTGGTCTCTAAGCGACTACCGCAATACAAATTCATAGAGGTTCGTACACAGGTACAAATGTCGACGACGCGTGCCTGTGTACGAACCTCTATGAATTTGTATTGCGGTAGTCGCTTAGAGACCAAAATCGTCGGGTATCGAAGATTTGCGTAGGTTTGTGTACGAAGGGCCTTAGATTTAGGAAGTACAGAAGATCGTAGGCAAAATCCTTACAAGGTTAACATAAAATATATTGTTCCCAGGGTCAGGATTACATGGAGTAAGATTTTAAGAACTTAAAACTAAATATGTGCTTGACTTCGTGGTTCTAGTCCGTTATACTGGTGGTATTAACCAATTTTCAGGCTCCGTACCTTCCGGTAACTACCAAGTCTGATGCACGTTTCCCGTAGGTATGATTAACTTTAAAGTGAGTACAGTACATTTTTTAAATATAATTTATTTTCACTACGATATATCAGAGAAGCTTCGCATTTAGCTTTCAAAGTATTTTATTTATACAAGTACTCGTAGTATTCGACAAAGAAAGCGAGTAGTTCTCCTGGCACTTTTTCTTATGTTTGTGCAATAAATATAAATAATAAAATTATTTTTTGACTTAATACTCGTATCTAAAGCACGAATGCCTAACAATTTTTGCCTAGGTGACAATTATCGAGTTCATCATTAGAGATAAGTCCATCATTATAGTAAAGAGAAAAATTAATGCAATTAAATGACAATCTGATTAGAGTGGTACCTAATGGTTGAAAATAGAAGTAGAATACCTATCTCATCTTATTCCTTTGACTTTTATGATTCAATTTAACGCTTAACGCATTAAAAGTGTTTTTTTAACATCCTTATATTTAGGTTGCTTTAAACTTATTGCCTATGTATTTACATAAGTCAGTTAACAACGCCATACCAAAAAGCGACTAATCTTCTGTCGTTTTCTAAGCAAGCCGCACGACAAGGATAGCAAGATACGTATACGAAACGTCTTTGTACTTACCGCAACGTCCCTTCAAATTACGAGAAAAAATATCATATATTTATGGCAGGGCTCCACCCTGGGCTTGTAATAAGTATTTTTTATTTATAGGCCCTTATTGCCCGCGGTGCTAATATCGAGTAAGATCACGGATCATCCGAAGTTTAGGGCGCGGGAGCCGCGGGGACTCAACAAGCGATTTTATGCATCGTGACGTTTATGCGACTTTTATTGAGTAACGCTCTATTGAGAACAAATTGTTATTTTTATTGGATTCTTTAGACTATGTTGGAAAGGTGTACTTAAAATAATACAAGGACTATGTGCGATGCGATGTGCACAAACGCTTTTGAGCGCATTCCCTGCACTATACGTAATATGTAGGTACCTATAGTACCTACGTGATTTGCCTCCTTTACTTTGTGAAGTAGGTATCATGTTGTACACTATTGTATTCGAAAAACATTCGAATGTAATAGCATTACATACTATTACTAGGATACCTTTACACCTCCGATTAGGAGATCATTAGGTGTAGGTACTCTATGCTGCTGCTAAGAACTCCTTTATACATGATCATAAAAGCGCTTTGCCCGATATCATAAAATACGTACATATATTATTAGGATTATGCATTAAATATTAATACATGCTTTTATTAGCATGTTAATAGTTTAATAAAAGAAATTCTACATTATTTATTTATATTCGATATTTTGGTTACTTTAAGTAACTTTCGGGATTCATGTCGATAAGGCTAAACCTATGACCTGACTATGTGAATATCCTGGCATTTGAGTTTCAGGATGTTCGACATAACCTATTTGTCAGGATGATTGTAGATAATAGGTAGACAATTATACCTATGCAAAAAAGAAACATTTGACATTCGCATAAACCAAAGACAAGACTTTACCAAACCCTATTTACATGTTCTCATAGTTGTAATAATTTTGCCGCCAAGATATTTTCCTGATTCTGTTTCTTATTATCTGTGCACCAAGTTTAAAAATAACTTACCTGAGGTAAGTTCCTCAACTATTTTTTATACTTATCTTGTTCTTAGAATTTCTTACGTGAGTCGTTGTATGGAAATATTTTAAGATACAGCGCACAAGTTTGTTCAGTGAGATAAGCGTTGTAGCGGATGCCGGGGTGTTTACACTGTGTAGTTATATATATCTATATATAGAGCCACGGCTACGTTTAATACGGTATATAATGGCGTCATAAAATGTCTGCGGAATATCAGGCACAGAAATTTTAAGCTGAGTCTAAATACAGTATTTGTTCTTTAATTATATTGATGGTAAGTTGATAGATTATTGTGACAATACTTAAATCATAATGGAGATTTTTGGTAATATTAGTATTGTATATAGGTTTTATCTTAGTAAGTTAAGTTGTTAACAAAGAAAGCGATATAACTGAAATATTTTGAAGCGGTGGTAGATTACAATATCTGAAGGTAATCGTGTTTTCGATCGTCCTAAGTTCGATCCCCGCTTATACAATACTGATGGAAACTCACAACCCCAACCTTAGCTGGCAGAATTAACAATATTTATTGTTGAATTGCTGATAATCCTTGACAAGAAAACCTAAATACAAAAAAATAAATTGATATAATTATTAAATATACATAGAAATAATATGATATAGAAAATGAATTCTAATCAACTTTAAGCTACTCAGTTAGAATTTTAATAAAAATATCTTCATAGAAGTGAGAATTGTAATATTAGGTTTAAAGATTGAGTACTTTACTTAATGATAAGGATAGGCAAGAAATTAAAGGTTTACTTATCCCATTCAGAAAATGTATTTCTAATACTCTTTAATAAAGAAATACTTAGTAATTTTTAGATATAACGTTATTAATGGAACCGCAAAAGGAAGATCTTCAATTCATTTACTCGATAAAAAATGGATTGAGAGGTGATAGCTACCGTGTCGGTAAATTGTTGGACTAAGAAAGGTTCCTTGTGAAAACCCAACTTATAAAAACTTATTTCTGTCAATAATGCTTCGTTATTAATTAAATTTTCTGCAAGGACTTTCTCAATAGCAGATTAGATTTTCACATATATTTCACAATATTAAGATATCGTATTACGATTTGCATAAAATAGTATAAATGTAGTGTTTTTAAAATAAACCTAGATAAAACCCTTACAGTTTTATTTCAACTATTCTGTCTTCTTATTTACAAGGGATATAAACAAGTATTTTGTATGATGCTCCTTAATCGTTCGGGAAAATATATTTACAAGGTTATATTTACTTTTCTTGATCTGAAAATACAGCAAATCCACTAGGTTTCACCCCTGTGTAACGGAGTACTTTACAAAGAATCAAACACCGTACAAAGGAAACACACACAGTACAATTATCTGTGAAAGACAAAAACAAAAACGCACAAATTTCTGATCCGTGTTGGGATTGATTCTAAAATTCGCCGCGTATTGATACTGGTGACTTAGCTAGTTAAAACATTGAGCTTAGTTGTTTATATCGTTACAAGTTGTTTTGCAATTTTATAATATCTAACTATCTAACAATTATTGTCTCGTTGATACACTGGTATAAGGATTCCTGAGCCCGGCAAAATGTAATTGAGTTTTGCCGTTAGAAGTTTTCTTTATAGTCGCAGGTAATTTGGAAATGGTTCCAGTAGACAGCAATAATTCTTTATTTAGCTAGCGAAATACGGGGCATCATACACCTCTGCCTAACTTCTCATGGCTATATCCACGTCTGTAGAAAAATTAGACTAGATAGAAAAATACCGCAGTTGTTAGTCTAACTGCGACGTGTAACATGAATTATGAATGTCGATGTGTTCGTAAGCATACACTAAGTGCTACTGGCTTGTTGTCTGTTCTCATGTTTATAGGCACGTTGTTAGTATTTAACATACCTGTATAATGTGCCTATGTACCTACATAGCAGTCGGTCTTACGTTGGTTTTAAATTCAAATGCAAAATTATGAATTTATCCAATGATTTGGGATTTTCTTTTCTATTGATCTTATATACCTATATGTAGCTATGGGGCCTATGACCAGCAGTGGACGTCTTTCGACTGAGATGATGATATATAGCTATGTAGTATCTAGCAATGGTTTGGTCGTTGGAAATATTTGACTTCGTTCTTGGATATAGTGTTAGTCTACTGAGATTGCGATTGTGATGGGCACATTGTATGATATACTGCTATTAATTATTTAGTACCAGCTCCCCTAAATCGTTGGCGGTGGATAAATGTTCTTTGATGTATACGCTCTGTGGTCCAAATACGACCGTAATTATTATTGAACATTTTGAGAATAATTTTTTTCATAAAATGGTTGAATTGTTTTTTATTGATAATACTAAAGGTCGTCACTAACAACTAAACGAAAACATTGGTTGAAGAACAGAGGAGGAAAAGGTACTGAACTATTTGTCTATGCCTGTTTATATATTCGTACTTTGGTTGCGTAGAGCAGGGTTGATCGATTTATTTTGAAGGTGCGCCATAATTTGGATTCATGGCAGCCGTCAGGTTACTACGTGGTCCGCAACTGAGTTCTTATAGCATTTCTCCAACGGTAAAAGAGATGATCTAGGTATGTGTGGTACCTATAGATAATCTCTATTAATAAGTATCGTTAAATTGTATAATGAATGTGTGGTCATTATTTTGGGAGTACTATGCTATGCTTTTGCCGATGTCGCTAGCGGACTGGTGTTTATATTAAAATATAACGTAGCTTGATACTGGGGATTTGCGTAGAGGTTTTATGTAGTTAGATGGACACACATTTGGGCGTTTTAGGTTCAGGTGTTCTTTTTATATGTTGTTTTAATATTTGTAAGGTTGGTATTTCGTGAAGCAAGGATCATTCCGGTCTTTTTTTATATTACTTTTCTGTTGGAAAATTAATGGATCCTGGCAATGCATCTGGTTCGTCTGCCAGACGCATTGCCAGGATCCGTTAATTTATGCTCGCTCTTATTATGTGGTATCTAAAAATATAGCTTGCGAAATGTGGGTACACCCAAAATATAGTTTTTTTTACACCCGGCGACTATTTATTGGGGGATATGTAAAATAGACTATATTTTATGCTATGAATTAAATATGCAACTACAAGAAACCGCCGGGAAAGTATGCGATCAATGCATTCTTTTGGTAATCAATGCAAGGTGCCACAATAAAAAATAATCAAGGATACTTAATTTTGATTGTATTTTACTGTTAGTAATATTATGATAGACGTTTTTGTAACTATCTTTTAATTCTGAACCTTAATAGAATTTGAATAATAATGTATACAAGATACTGTACAGTTTTAAATACGTATACATATTATTAATTTATTATACATAGTCTCTTATTAATATTTTGCTTTAAAGTATAGGCAGAGTTGGATAACGAACCCAGATTTCGCCAGATAGACTTTTAGATCCCAATCCTAATAGCGAGTGAGGCTATTGGTTTGCAAAGTTCTAGCCCCTTAAACATTTGCCCGATTCGAGAATCAAACCCAAGATCTGATGCACAGCAGTCGCATTCACTATTGCTAAGCCATCGAGGCTTCTGAAGCTCTTTTAAAGATAGCTGTATATTGAGCTCCAATTAATATTTGGTGTTTCTCGCTTGCTTGAGAAATGCCCAGTAGCAAGCACAAGTACTCTTCATAATACTATCTGGTATATTATCTTGTGCATAGCTCCTGAGCTTAATTCGTAAAGTAGAACAAAAATCCTTTGTTTCTTTATCATTTATCTGGTGGTTAACCTTGTACCAGATTTGTTCGAGCCGTCGGGTCGGTACTTGGATGAACGATTGCTCTATGATAATATCAACGAGAACGACAGTCTTTGCGGCCCTAAGACAACGAAATACTAACTCATATGCGTAGAAGACTGCTAAAGAATCTTATTAAGTAGTTAAGATTGTAATAGTGCTGAAATTGTAATGGTACTCTTCAATAGTTATTTTTATATTATTGGCATTCTTTTCATTACTGCTTATTTCTGAATTGTCCGAAAAGTTAACCAGATGATTAAATGGGCAATTGTCTTGAGCAACAACTATCAAGTTCCTACTTATTATCTATACTAATATTATAAAGCTGAAGAGTTTATTTGTTTGAACGCGCTAATCTCAGGAACTACAGGTTCGAATTGAAAAATTCTGTGAGTGTGTTAGATAGCCCATTGATCGAGGAAAGCTATAGGCTATATAACATCACGCTACGACCAATAGGAGAGGAGCAGCAATGAAAAATGTTGCAAAAACGGGGAAAATTCTCTTATATGAAGCAGGCGAAGTTGCGCGGGTCAGCTAGTAATGGTATATATGGTTATTCAATCGAGTCGGATCAAGGCTTCTAAGATTACCACCGCTTATATCACCTATTGGAAAACGCAGAAGTAATATATATTGTTTTATGCGATATTGCTGACTTAGATAAAACGTCAAGAACAGAGAAAATTGTGATTTTGTTATTTTAGTTTTTATCAGCGCTTGCTTGCGACTTCGGCTGTGTAAACTATAGTGTACTCTCGATTTTATGTAGATCACACTATGCACTTAATGTTCTATTGGATAGAATTAGAAAAATCGGCTTTGTTTTTTAATTGGATCACAAGCTACCATTGTAATGATCGCGTTAAATACGTTCAGTGGTTTATATAATATTATCTTATGTTCACGCGAATTCACATTGAAACTAAACAAAGTTTATACGTATTTTATCGCGTTGTTTATTTTTTATAAATTATTACATAATTTTGAAACTTGAAACTACTATTGTTAAACACTTTTACAACTTAGTTACTTAATATTGTCTTCTGTTTACGCGAATGTTATTCATTGAAATTAAACTACTATATACGGATTATAGCGCGTTGTTTATTTGACACAGGTATAGTAGTTTAATTTCAATACCTAGTTACTGTTTAGTTCAATTTAATTTACAATAGTATTTACAATAAAATACAATAGTTATAAAATACAATAATATTTACACAGTGGTTGTTACGTGATACTGAAACAATTAGACAGATAGGCAAAAAACCTAAAAAGCTTTGTTCTGGTTGCAGACTGGTTACATGGTCAAACATTTTTTTTTATGGAAACAATTTTTTCTTAAGTTATCTTCTATACATAGAGAACTTCATTACAGTTTTTACATAGTATTGGTGTAGATCTTTGCTTAGGAGAAACTTAACGAATCAGGAAAGATTATAGTCCGTATATAGATACTCTTATAAAAAAAAATTGCTTTTGATACATATGAGCATGACAGCACGAAAGGAGATGATGGGATGATGTTAGAAATAAAACGACTCATTACGGTGTTGAACGGTGACAAATGAGTAGTAGAGTAACTTAAAAAACAGCTTTGCCAGATATATATACATACCGTACTAAATATAATTGATGTTAGTAATATAGGTACATAAAATATACGTAGGTATTTAGTGCCAGGTTCTAGGTCAGAAGACTAGGTTTCATACAATAGATGCAACGTGAGACCTAAAATATAGATGGCAAAATTTGGGTGCAACACACCACACAGGTGAGACAAACGTGAGTCTATGTATTAGTACGATTTTGGCCTTCTCATTATTATAGAGTTTGACAGCCTATTACGTGAAATATATGTTCTTTAGAACCTTGAATTCGTATTGAGCAAGAACTCGACCTACTGTCGTCACTTTGAAGATGATTAATGTCGCCTCTACGATTACATAAACTATTTATTCATGCCCCAAAAACTACATATAGTGTCTATAAACGACGACGTCCTTAAGTTGACAACTTTTGAAGTTTCGAATAAGACGAGTTGATCGGCCGCAGCCCGAACGAACAGACAAGCCTGTGTCAACATACAGGGAATTAGTCCAAATTATGTGCGCCTAGCCCCCACCTCCCTCCTCTCGAGTATCCCTCCCTCACACCCGCTCACACCCTCCACCGAATCAATATTTGTTGTCCGTACTCTTCTGCCTTAATACACGCACAATGCTCACACAGACCTCTACATAGCAATCCATACTCTAACTTCTAAGCATTACAGTTTAAATTCAGATTTTATGTAGCTGTGTGTTTAAGTCGTATTGTGTGTGAAGATGTTGGACTCATCCCCAGTTGTTGCTTTCTCTTCGAACGCAATGCGGTCTCTTTCCAACGCAGTTTTCCGCGAGATGCGTAGAGCATCGGTATGTGAATTTGGTTGTACAAATCATACATAATGTACCATTTTCTTATCGGAAAAATGGATTATGGTAACGAGACTTTTGTCATTCGTTTTATTTAAGATTTTACTGGAACTAAGTAGGTAGTACTGGTAATCTTATTTTGGGTAGTATTTGCGTTATTTTCGGTTATTATATTATCGGTTATTTTCGGTTATTTGATCACCATTATTTTAAATGTTATATAGGTGGAACATGTACCTAATACTAAAGTCGGGTCACATTAAGAGGTCGTATTGGAAGCCTAAGAATAATTTTCCGCAATTACATGAAACTTAAAGATTTTCTGAAGGAAAATAAATTATAAATGGAAAATCGATTGGAAATTTTATCGATACCTTGAATAGATAGTCCAAAACAATTAGGGCCATGCACAATGTATTACTTAGTTATAGGTGTCAAAAAGGTTGTTAAAATGTCCCGATTTGTCGGTAAATGTTCGTGTATATAGTAAAGACGGCCAGTTATTGAAATTGGCATAATACATTATGACAGTAATTTGGAAATAATAATTATTCCTCATATAAAACGACTAATTTCAGAAATATTTAGGCTGTACAATATTTTGTATCTTATGCTGACGTGACTACTTGTCGTCACGTGTATGTTGTAACGCTGAAATATGACCACATTCCGTATAGGTACTATCTGTAGGTATATTAACATTTTTCATCTGATAATTTATAAAATAATACAAAATGTAAAATACAATTTGGAAACCCCGTTTCCGAAATGTGCGAAATTTTAATATCACAATAAAATATGGCCGTCGCCTGAACGCACAGTAAACACACAAAAGTGGCCCCTAAAAGCCGTTTTCGTGTAAGTTACACATCAATTAATATAAAAACTCGCATCTCGACTCTTGTTGAATATTCATAAAGACCTGTTAATTGCACAAGTCGGCAAATACGAGAGAGAGCGACTCTACGGTTCCTAGTAAGGCAAGGCCTCCCTCCCGCGCCTCTTGCCCCCTCTCTTTGCCCTCCCCTTCGTCGCAAAAGGCCAACCCTACGCACACAGACACACAGACACTCACACACGAAGAGGGAGCGCGCGCAACCGGGAAAACTACGGCCTTTTACGTACGTTTTGTGTACAAGAACGCGATTATAGTATATGCTGAGAAATTATGTTTATCGTTAGTGATATTTTTATAAATATAACTATATAGTTAAATGCTTTATGAGCCAACCCTTGCACGATAAAAAAGCAATATTATGTTTGGAAACGCAAATACCGGTGTATTTGCGTTTCCAAACATATTGTATTTGCAAAGAGTTTTATTAACAATTATAAACACAGCATTTTTATTACAAATCTAAGAACATTTTGTTTTTAAATAAATATTTGCCTTTGACTTCATATTAAGTGTTTAAAAAAGGAATTCATTTTTATTAGGGATTCATCTGTGATATTCGAGAACACCTCTACTATATTTCAAGTAACTACCACTTTCAATTTCATTTTATCTATTACGTTTACATATACTGCGCAGAAAACGCGTGTTGGGTGTGTGCGCATCTATTTACGCGACGAGTAAATATGTACCCGCGCCGTTTGTAGAGGCTGCATTAATAATTCAATTGGTTGGTTCGCCCAGGTAGCGTTTAAACGATTTTTAACTTGCCGCCAAACGGATTAATCGGGCCCCGGCCGGAAGACGGAAGAAACCCTCGATATTCGATGTTTGAATTTTATTAAATTGACTCTAATACTTTTTAATTAGCGTAATTTGATTGTTTTCTTTTCTTTCTTTGTCTTTGGATTACGAGCTTTTTGGAGATTAGCTGCTGTTCGGTTTTTAAATTTGAAGTGTTGTAATGGCGCGGCGCCGGGCGAAATCATTACTGCTTTCTGTATTCCAGAAACGAATATTTTTTGTTACATTTGGGGCCGAAATTTCAATTACCAAATAAATATTGCTTTAGTTAAGACATTTTAGTAATAAGTTAGCATTTGTATAGAAAATATGTCTTAGAATAAATCAATTAAGTCAATGTAGTTTATATATATAAGATAGATGGATTGTCGCTAGGTTAAAAGAGATATACCGATATGGGGGACCGGAACCTATGTTTTTTGTTTGTAGATACGTATTTCTTGGATAAGTAGGCAAAGGTGTATTACGCCTATATTTTGCTAGCTATAATTTAAATCCCACGTTGTAGTAGACGTGCCTATTTCAATATTTATAGAGACTACACGCGAGTTTTACCTATGCTGTTTCGAACCATTTATAATCAGCCAGTATTATAATAATACGCTTGTTTGCTACATTAGACCTATAAAAAAAGAGACTGATGAGTATTTAAAAAAAGTAGTTTGCAGAAATAAAGCATCAAATTATTTACTATTTAACAAATGTATCAAATAAACATGAAAAGTAGTCTAGTATATTACGTAGCAGGGGGTTAACCGAGTTGATTGGGGTTGCGTCGCACAAACAGACGGACAAACGGCGGTCGCGGCTTGATTTCTTTGTCAAACACTAATATTTGAAAACCAAGTTCGACACGATTACAGCGTGATCTTCGGGCTGTAGTGCGCATGCGCGGTATTATGGGGTACGATGTTACCCGCATTGGAATGTTCTTTGCCATGTGTTATAGGGATAGACGGTCATAATGGGCCCGTGGATTAAGTTTACGTTGCTGTTTGGTTTACCTGTTAGGAGATTTTGAGTAGCAGCACATACTTAATGTACCTACTAGGTAGACGGCAATTACTGTCCTACATGAGACGTATGTCGTGGCTGTTAAAATGTAATTGATATAATATATATTTGTCTAGTGCTTAGAGGATATATATATAAGTGAGAGAATATGCATAGAGTCAAGAGTTTTATAGGATAAAATTTTCTTCAATGGACCTAAAGTATAGTTAATTATATATAGGAATAATACATATCTGTTTAGTAGTTTGGGTCTATACAAGTGGCAGTCCATGTAGGCATTATGCATTTCGGGCTCAAATCATTATATGTCTGTCTATTCGCGATAAACTCAAAAACTATTAAACGAATTTTCATGAGGTTTTCACCAATACTCAGAGTGATTCGTGAGGCAGGTTTAGGTGTATAATCTGTTAAGGTTTTGTACTAACCGTGCCGAGCTGGGGCGGGTCGTTAGTCATTGAAATAATATAATAATATAATATTCTATCACATACACACAACACCATCTAGCCCAAACTAAGCAGAGCTTGTACTATGGGTACTAGACAATGAATAAACATACATAGGTATATACTTTTTTTTGTAAGTACATTCATATTATACATAGAAACACCCAGAGCAAGACAAACATCTATGTTCATGCACACAAATGTTTGACTTGTGCGGGAATCGGACCAGCGACCTCAGGCGTAGCAGTCGGTTACACTAACCACTACGCCATCGAGGCCGACCAAGTAATATAATGGTACCATTTTGTGCCGTCGCCGTCGCTTATATTATAGGTATAAACGAAAGTCGATACGCGGCTTTTGTCTATGGTTACTTGGAACATTACATATAGCTCGTGCGTTGACTGTCTATATAAAAAAGTTGTATTTCGATCTACAAATACTGGTTCACAAAAAAATTTACAGTCTCTGTCCGTCGTTTTAATGTTTGTATAACCGCCGCGATACAGGAATGATTAGGTACTGAACACTTACAACAACTATTTATAAAAAAACAAATGATGCGACCTATGGCAATATAAATTAGTATTCATTACTAAATAACTAAATACTGTGTACTACTACAATTCAATGGTCGTAATATACTTATAACAAATACTTATATTCTCTTTTATTATCTCTAGAAACTTCACAACACTCAAATAATATGAATTGCAAGTAATATTCCATGAAGAAAAGTAGGTTTTGCGGTAAATTACAATATTTCATCCGTATGTGTATAACAACATGTGTGTCAATACAAACATCTGTTGTAATTTGAACCTATTGTGAAAAAGATGAAATTATTTATTGTTTCACTGAGTATTAATAAATGATGATAAAAAGTATGCTTGTATCGTTATAGGACGCCTACCGGGGTATCGGCCGTAGCACGGACTATTACATAGGTATAGCTGTTCTAGAATCCTTACTTCCTTACTAATATTATAAATGCGAAAATGAGTTTGTTTGTTTGTTACACTTTCACGCCTTAACTATTCAACCGATCAACATGAAATTTTGCATACACGTTGTCAGGGGTACATAATAGGACATAGGGTACCTTTCATCCAGAAGAAAGAACTGTTGCAAACCTAACCTAACCTAACCTACATTTACGCGAACGAAAACCGTGGGTGAAAACTAGTATTATATATTGGACTATTGCTATGTATGGTACCTAATTCTTATGAAATCTGGGCTCTAAGAATGGGTGTTTTATGAACTAGTATGATATAAACTATGTATATAAAACGGCGTCTGCTTGAAATATCTTCTTAGTTAAATGGTTTGGTATGGTAATGTAATCTACCGGTTTACTAGATAGCCCGTCGGAGTAGCAAAGGCATTTAAGCCTTAAAGGCCGCAGCAGCTTTGTTCTATTTATCTAAAATTGCAGCTGAAATGCCAAGAAAACATAGCCATCTTTATGAGGTGTTTACCGTAAGCGACGGCAAGCGGTGAAGCAGTCATATATTTTAATTAAATAAAAGATCTGATATAACTATATATTTCACTGATACATAATCATCATTCATCATTATCAAACATCATTATAAACATCCACCCACACACATAAACACACATACATACACACACACGACACACAACAATTAATTATAAATCTCACACTTTATTAAGCAGACACTTGCAGATTTTGTATTCCTTCTATACAATAAAGAAAGATAGTTTTCTCCATCTTCCCTAGCCCTATTTTGTACTTAGTATTTTCTCACTATTTCTGAGAATATCAATGATTGTAACCATTTGTGAGGCTTATATTAATGTAACTATCAGAAGGTAGCACTGGCTTCTAAGATACAGGTCCATACCTAGTTTAGAAGTCAGGATCTCCAGTTTGTTATGTATTCCTTAAGCCCTAGGGCTTAAGGAATTTTGTACTTAGATTAAGTGTTTTTCTTATGAAGTAATAATAAAATAAAATTTTTTTGGCGGTGGAATGTTACTTAAGCCGCATGGAGACATAAGGCGTATGGCCTTTGGCTCCATGCGGCAACCGTCTTTTAAATTATAGTTATTACGATTCATGAGACATAACTATACAGCCTGTAACGCGTCGTCTCGTATCACACATACAATAATAATGTTAAAGATATGATGGTAAGGCCCTTAATTCAATCGTCAGTATTATCTAGGACTATTAATTTTAAATTAATATTTATCTAGGCGTATCGAGTGTTATGAAACTTGCTATAAAAGCACAGTAGTTGGAGTGGATACCGCGACACTACCACCGCGCGGAGTATTTTCTGTTCGATCTGCACATATGACAAAATTTCTGTGATCTACTAATGCTCAACCCTTTGCCTGAACCTAGCAACTAACCTAAATGTAGCTTCAGTAACTTAGTAAACTCACTAACCTATATACTTTGACGTTCATAAGTGTTACTTTGTGACCTAAATGAATAAATGATTTTTGACTTTGACTTTGCTGTCCCGAGATTGTGTTTGTTGTTTAAATGCTTGTAAAGTACTCTGCTATAGAGGTGTTATTTCTAGTGAGGGAGTCGTCTTCTAAAAACATTACTAAGTCAGCTTTACATCCCCCGGGCCCGGTTTGAACTTTTAAATTTTATGTTGGTAATGAGAATTTTCCTGCTGCTGCTAGGCGTTATACAGCTTTTGACAGTTTCTTCAAACGCGATCTAAAGAAGCAAGAAAACAGTTTTTCAGCGTGAAATACTCTATAAATTAATAGATAACTAGATCTACTGAGCAGCAAACATTGATTTTAGATTTTCCTATGGTGCGAGAGAGACTGTTGAAAAAACTTGTACATTCCTTTTCTTTTACAATCCGTACTAATAAAAATTATTTTAGTTTGTAGTATATGTATTGTTTAGGAATCGCTGGGGCTCGCTTATCCTTGATGGACATATGCCCCCAAATAAATAAAGAGAATAAAAAAAAAACCGTACTATCAACATTCTCTATTATTACCCATTGTTATGAACTCTCTTGTGGTTAAGGAATAGACAACAACTGACACAAGTAACAACTAGAATTGGAACAACTGGGGATCGCACAACTGTTATGTGCCCACGAAAATCGAACCCACACTCCCCTGAAGCAGAACATTCTTGCACTATCTGTATATAAGCATTCCACTTAGCTATGATAGAGTTCAATTCCTATGCAAACTTAAGACGACTAAAACCGTTCTCAGAAGGTACTTTCAAGAAAATCTTAGTACGCAGTGAGCAGAATTATAATCTCAATTAAAACAGTGTATTAGCATGACGCAGAGGCCTGTATAAGCCGTGTGTGCATGGAATAGTTAGAGTCGGAGTTGAGCGCCCCCTGTATCTTTGTTGAAATATTTGCAGTGTAAGCGGTGACTCTCCGTTAAGGTGGAATTACATGATGCGAGCTGAACTTCGCCTAGAGAATACTGCTACTGATTTTCGCTAAAAAGGGAAATGTTACTAGAGTAGTAGAGTATTGTTGCTAGAGTAGTAGAGCCTCGCTGATTTCAGCATGAATGGGCCGGCTCGACCGGGGAAGGACTACCCTCTCACAGAATATCGACGTGAATTATCAGTATCTATTCCTACAGTTGTGTTACGTTCGGTGAGTGAGAGTGCCGGAGGCCCAAGCACCTCCTTTTCCCCTTCCCGCTCCTTCTCCTTCCCACTTCCTTTCCTAAAGGTTCGGCAACGCGCAGGTGATGCCTCTGGTGTTGCAGGCGTCCATAGGCTACGGTGACCACTTACCATCAGTGAGCCGTATGCTTGTTTGCCACCATAGTAGTATAAAAAAAAATTGTCTAGGAATGCGTTTATATTTTGTAATATTTATTTCATACTATGCTCTACCCACGACTTCGCTCGTATGAATGCCTTGAGAGCGCATACTGGGATAAAAGTATCTTAATTCAGGACACCGTCTATTTTTGTCTAAAATCATATCCAAATCCGATCAAGGATTTAGACGTGATTAAGTTACTAACATCGCAATTTATATTAATATATTTGTTCCTATATTTAAATGGTAGCGATATGTTGTTTCCAGAAAAGTGATTGTTTCCTTTTGATCACGATAACGTAGTGTCAACTTAAAAACAATGCCAGTGAAAATATTTAGGATAAATGACCTCGTTTATTGTATGACATAGAGTTTCATTTCATTCTAAAAACTTTGTCAGCTTTCGTTTGTTTCTTTTGATGGAACAAATATGCTAGTTCAGCTGTAACTGATTTGAATGTGTGTTGTATTATAGTTTTATATATTACGTATATTTTTTCTTTACTGCTGGTATATATTATTTATTGATGATTATTAGAACATTATGTCTACATCAAGGAATAGACTATATTATCTAAACTCTTACGAGTATACATAACAAGGTTGCCACGTGTGTGTACCTGCACGAGGCATGTGCCCTTTGGCGTATAATATATAGACACCATAGGCTTACGATCGTGAAATTGCGAGTTCTATTCTATGGTCGCGCAGTGTTATTAAAAAGATCTTAGTAGCAGCACTAGGTCTGCCAATCTGGTTATGCTCGGTAGACGAAAATAGGTACGCTCCCTAGCCCGTAGGTAATTGAATTAAAATATATCTGGCGCAATTATAATTTCACACATCTTTTTCTGCGTACTTCTCGAAGGATAAGACGTATAATATATTGTATACTTGAATCTTAAAACTAACCATCTCAAAAGTAAATCACCTACCAAATTATGTTAGGCAGCCTAACTAGAGATTCGCCTAGCCTAGATATAACGCGGCATGTAAACCCCCTTTTATTCATACGTACCGATGTTAGGTGCCGGTTGATTGTTGGCACAGCAAATTTGTTCTCTGTCTCACCCCGCGATGGGATTAGCCTGTTTTTATACCAAACACTACGGTTTTATCTTGTTAAATGTTAATTGTAACTGTTTGCTTTGCAAAACACGCACAATGCACTTCTCATGTGTTGTTTCTTTAACTTGTTACAACGTTATTTATAAAGATTAAGCTGTTATAAATTAAAAGTGAAAGTATAGTGTGTATAACGTTGGAAAGTGTGGTATGTATACGTTAGCTTTTGCCTGTGGCTTTGCCTGAAAGTGATACAGGAATGCATATGACGATAATTGGTATTCTGTGTTAATACAAGTTAGAGTCAAGCTGTGTGCCAAGTTTCATTTTACTTTGATTAATTGAGCATTGCAACATCTTAACATACTTTTATATTTCTTATATAAGTAAAATACATGCATTTACGTATATATATATATATATATATATATAGCCTATTATAGCCTTCCTCGATAAATAGGCTATCCAACACACAACGAACCAGTAGTAATCACGCAGAATAAACCAGCAGAAACATCGTTTGTACTATGTCTGTTATGGGTAATTATTTTGCTGCAATGTTATTTTAAAACTGCGATATCTCCATATATTCATTGAAATCGAATCATGTAAAGGGCAATTTTGTTTTAAATTAAATACTTGTGATAAATAACGTATTTATTTGGATAAGGATTAATATCATGTTTATAATAATATCTTCGCAAATAATGCATTATTTTAGAACAAATTTGGTTAGCATAAAAATGGTTATAGTGAGCCAAACTTAAAAGATAAATATATGCCGTCACGGACTGTTTTTAGTACTTTTAAAGGGGAACAATTCTGTCATACATGATTTTTGCGAAACTTAACTGTTTACGCAGCGCACGCAGCAGAAGCTCTCAAAAGGAAAAAACACCCGCCGATTATTAAACATTCTTCATTGGTGCTCAGCTCCTATTGATCTTAGCGTGATAATATATAGCCTATAGCCTTCCTCGATAAATGGGCTATCTAACACTGAAAGAATTTTTCAAATCGGACCAGTAGTTCCTGAGATTAGCGCGTTCAAGCAAACAAACAAACAAACTCTTCAGCTTTATAATATTAGTATAGATTTAAAAATCTTAATGTATTTTTTTACGTAAATCTTTTGCCGTTTGTCAGGCTCTGTAGTGCAACTGATTCTATCCCATCGGCAAAGCCAAGAGAGAACCTCAAGATGAGCGGCAAACATACACGCCAATTTATGCCATGGCACCTGTGAAGTCCTCAGAGTTTTTGTTTTTGGTATAGACTGTGATTGTACGGATATTGGATGGCGTGGTGGTGGAAGTGATCATCTAGACTTATATATAATGGTAAAGAGAGAAATCCAAAACGTACTCGCGTATTGCCTTTTACAATTAATGCAATAGAAAAAAGGTTGATAATACAGAACTGTGCTCGGTTCGTTCATTACCATCTAACAAATCCGAGGAAGCGTTTTGGATTCCTGTATTTGCAACTATTATTTTACAATGGACTTTCGCTAGTAACACCTAATTGGTTTCTATAATTCGCCATTGCTATTTATTTAGTGACGGTATGAATAAGCGAGCTCGTCCAAGGAAACTACCCTCTTACAAGAATCTGACGGCGTAAGAACGGTAACAGTATTATTATGTTGGTGAATATGTCTCCCATTATTTGCCTTTTCCATTTTAAATTATTTTCATAGACGTTAAGCGATAGCCTAGTGAGAGACCGTTTGACTGCCATGCAGACGTCTCGAGTTTGATACCAAGGCGCACATCCCTCTTTTCGAAGTTATATGTAAATTAAGTATCGCTCGTATTAACGGTGAAGGAAAACATCGTGAGTAAACCTGCATGTCTGAAAGTTCTCCATAATGTGGCAGACTTTACATATCTTCATGTGAAGTCTGCCAACCCGCACTGGGCCCGCGTAGTGGATTATGGCCTATTCTGTCTCACATTGAAAAGAGGCCCATGCCCAGCAGTGGGACAGTTTAATTCTGGGCTGATATTATACCATCGGGACGGGACGTTTTGTTTACTACGTTAGTCGTGAAAAGATATCAGATTACTTATATACATGATGAGTATATAAGTAATCTGTAGCATTGTCAATATTTTATATGGTCAGAACTTTTCTCTAAATCCAAGATTAAAGTATATACCTTATCACCTTAGTATCCCTGTATTAAATATACTAAAACTCGTTATAGTCCGCTATAAACACGAAGCTCTCATAAAATCATCTAAGCAAGTTTAAAACTTTAAACGGTAGTAATAAAATAATAATTTTAAATTTCCAGTGTGTGTAACCTCGATAAAAGCAAAATGGCGTCGCTTTATCGCGGCCATATTGTTTGCAGAGCGCCGCCGGCGCGCGTCGCTGCGCAAGAGTTTGTTCTCTGGAGACCTGTTTCACAAAGACCTTTATTTCTAGAATATTAATGACGACACTGGGAGTATTTTATTTGCGTATTTTTTGTGTTTGTTTTAAGCTCTTGTTTGCTTAGGGTCACAGTAATTTCGTTAGGTGACAAGTTTGTAGGCGTTACGTTTAAAAACAAATATATCGAATGGGTGGTACTTTGAATTTTGATTAGTTACCTACTGCTTTATACCTACGGATTAAGTATTCACATTGGTAAAAATATAGTAATAAACTTGGTAAAGTTCATTTGCAAACGTTGATGACACCTAGATTTCATTCAATAATTACTGACTTAGGGTGATTGAGATTAGCTAGGTACAGCAAAGTAATAACGAATGCTGGAATCTAAAAAAATAAAAGTTCTTGATAGATTCTATTGATAGTATATGACATAGTAAAGTTAATCAGAGTGATATAGCACTCATATTTCGTCAGTTATATTTCCGACCTATCAATGTGTTGACGCCTCACCTGATGCATTTCCGCACTTTGTTTATGCAGGATACTAACCGTGCCGGTTTAGTTTAAAGAAATCCCGGCTGGGAAGTAGTGCTATCCTATAGAAGATCACAATCAATCGTATTATTTTGAGTTCTTCTGGTAGTAGAATTTGTCAGAAGCGGAGAACTCATCAGGCGAGCGAACTCTGAGTGTACATTGTGTCCGGTGTTTCAACATCTGTAAAGTCCTCCGCGACAATTTAATGCCGTATACCCAAAAAGAGCGGGCGGTATCTAAAAAATAAATAAATATTATTGACGTCCGATTTCCCGTTGATTGCTGTAAAGTTAAAACATTGACATTTCTCTTGCATTTGATTAAAGTTCTAAAAAATTCCTTTATGTATATCTGGCGCCGTATCTTTCCTTTATTCTTAAATATACTTAGCAGCCAAACTAAAAGATTCCTGACTACATACTTAATGTTTATTATATTGAATCGATTGTTTTAGATGTTCATTATAACTAAAACTTACAAGCTCTTCAAAATACAAAGTAAATAGGCTCCTAACTTTCCGACCCTGTTTGGCGTTGCGCATGCGCATACGCATAAGCCACAAGACGCCCTAGACAGCTGAAGCATCCCATAGCAACATGAAATAATAAAAAAGCAGGTCCTTTAATGTGAAATTAACATCACCACATAAAAACGATTACACAAATGCTACAAACACAGTTTTCCCCGGCGTAAGGCTAAGGGGCGTATTGGGCCCAGCTAAATATGTACACACACAACAACACACACACAATATGTACACGGTACACAACACGCTTGCATGGAAAATATTTGGTAACACAGCCAATGTAATCCAAGGAGTTTGCCTTGATAAATTAAATATACCTAGAGATAATGTCGATTGGCTGTATTAGGATTTAAATATTGTTTTCTTTGCCTCATTTTTAAAATAATCTATGGTAGGTATATATATTTCGATTTTTAGGTTATATTTTAATCATACTCGATGTTGGCGGGAAAGTTATGGCATGAGAATAGAATTTTTCGTGTACATAAACGTGCAACAAACTTTGATTTCGTAATGCCAGTATTCAGCATCAATATTTGTCAGCGATATTTTAGCCTGATGTGAAATTACGTTCGGTGTAAGGTCAAGGTGAGTGTTAAGCTTTCAAACAAACAAGCATCATAAACACTTTAAGCTTGAACGCAATCTCTAATTCTGTAAATCAACCCTAAAATTCAACTAAGTGTCCCAGTTTATTCGACAAATTATTTATTAAAGGTATCAACTAGTAGAAAACATATCAAAATATTGACAGTGTACATGTAAACCATTTGACCTTGACCGTGACCTTGGCTGGGGTTCACCCGCGGACGATAACTAGAGTTAATATTGGCACCGTACACTGCGCTGTTTGACAAACGCTCAACTCTATCAATATATAAACATAATATTTATATATGAAGCGCTTTCGGTTCACTTACAACAAGCACTTGTGTAATTTGTCTCTGAAACTGATAATCTGTGTGTCTATGTACATTTCTGTGACGTTTGTTTGTTTTTTACTAGTTTAAGGTTTTGTTAAGCTGATAATAAAGAAAAATATGCTCCAGTTAATGCCACGGGCAGTATTTTGGTTTACAGGGCTTCCAAGACCAAAATTCCTAAATACTAATTTAGATAAAAATAAAATTTTGGAACAGCTGAAATTTAACCTAAAGTACATATGAAAGGTTAAGGCTTATGAGGAAGAATGTGAGCAATATGATATGTGGTGGTTTATTGTCCCGTTATGTGGTTACAAATAGGTATTTGCCTAAGAAGCGAGTAATGAAAAAGTACAGTGAAGCGTGAAAGAAAAATATTATTTGTATAAGGCGCATAAGATGCTGCAAAACCTATATTTATCAGTAATTAAATCTTGAAGACTTGAATATTATGCTTAATGTACTATAAATTTTGGTTCTGCGTGCCAGAATCGTGAATCAACGAATTTGTACACATACGAGCCCCTGTCTGTTAAACCATTTAGATAGGATGGCGTGGATGAAAATAAATCAAGCCGTGGGATTAGCAAGACGCATTTTGTAACGATAGCTTAGCAATTACTATGTAAAAAGGAAGAGAAGTTGTATGTAAAAAGGAAGAGTTCTTATCCCATGATTTCCTGGCTTTGACTTCCTTTGGCGTATGGACGTCAGTAGTGTATTTAAAAAAGATAAAATATTTGCCCATCGTTAGTCTTCTAAACATTGAGTCCGGAGGTTTAACAGAAGTTTAACCACTTATAATAATGTTAAATGCTGCGACTTAACCTCGCATTGGTAAATTAACCCTGAGAATCTTATTTAGTTCTCTGGAATACTTTGTTAGGTATATAGATTTGTTGAGACCAGATATAGACCAGTGCCGTAGCTATAATATTTGTGGTCCAACTCAGTTACCTTTTGCGAAAATATAGTTAAAAACAGGCTAGAAAGAACCTGTTTGAGTATTAGAAAAACAATGAGTACTTAAATGCACACAAACCTATTATTAATGTCAATAATATTCACAATGATACCAAAATGGTAAAATAAAAAAAGTTAAAAGCAAAAATATCACGGCACTTGTGATTTCACAAGCATTACCTATGCATATTGTTCATCGATTTTAGCGATGTTTTCATGACATTGTAGAATAGAGTTCGTTGAACGTTTTTGTTCGTCCTTTTGTCCGGGTTTTGTGCAAGTTAGGTTTATTGATACAACCATATACGTCATCAACACAATGTTTTCGACTATTTCAATTGAGTCAGAATTATGATTCCTGTGTTTGCAGTGTTACTTTATTACTGACGATTATTTATTGATATATGTCTGCGTACTTTATTGTACATATGTATAATGTTAATAGTTAATAGTTCTTATGCTGAGCATTGTATAGTCAGCGACAGTCGATTAAATTCTTTTTTTATTTTCATACAACTAAGGTGGCAATCAAGCATACAGCCCACCTGATGGTAAGTGGTCACCGTAGCCTATGGACACCTGCGATACCAGAGGCATCACTTGCGCGTTGCCGACCCTTTAGGAAAGGAAGTGGGAAGGAGAAGGAGCGGGATGGGGGAAAGGGGGGTGATTGGGCCTCCGTTCCCGAGACTAGTGTACTATAATACACATTAATGTCAATACCCCATTTTTTACTCCAGTTACAGTTAAAATATAGTTATTCTAAACACAATTCATTACTATAAAAAAGTAAATTTTATTCATAAAATACTGTTATTGTTCAATGTTCAGGTACTTACGTTACTGACTACAGCGGCGCGGCGGCGGTAGCTCAACGGATAAGGTATTGGACTTGCGATCGATAGGTCGCGGGTTCGACTCCAACCCATTGCACTACAGACGTGAACCCACTCCTAATATAAGCATTCTATGCTTAGCTGGAGGGGTTAACAAGAATACTAGTAATTTAAAATCCAAATAGCCAGCAAGCATTAAAAAAATATTATAGATCTGAATTAAGTAGGTATATATAAAATTGACTACAACCGATGTATCTAACTGGGGATGCATTGAATATCGCAGTCAAAATCTAGTATCGTTTTTCTGCGGTGAATAGGTTATTCATGCTTTTAGTAGTATAGAAAAATGAATTTTAGGATTGCTATGTACATTTGTATGTGCATGTCATATAACAAAAACTGTGTTTCACAAAATATTTGGTTCTGAACACATTTGTATGGCGAGTAATCGATTGTTAACTTATGCCGATCAAACTTTCCGATCAGCGGATTGAATGTAAGGCGACTGAATTAATTTCAAGGTTTTCCGGTCCGGTTTTTTTGTTCAGCTAAAGTTGCTAAACACAATGTGCCGATCAGAACATGTGTACGAGTATGGTGCTTGTACACGAAGCTGATAGCTGTCGAGACTTGCCTATATACTAAGCAACTTGCGCCGGCTACATGCGCAAGAAACTTGCGCAGGCTACATGCAAGAGTAAAGCATACATGCGCGTTAGGAAGCGCGTTGATTGTTTACCGTTGTCCTACACCAGTACCGTTAACCCATTCAATGCGGCGGACGCCGATCGGCGTCTTATTTTTTCATACTCAGATTCAGAGGACGCCGATCGGCGTTATGTATAGTTGTTTTATATTTTACCCAAATTTAAAGATATTATATTAATAAAACAACAAATGTGTTTGGAATTTACTAATGAAATGCCTGGTATGAGTAGTTTTTATATATTTTGGTTTTTTTATTTCATCAAGTGCGGCTGACGCCGATCGGCGTTTACGTTAAATATGAGCCGATTCTGGCTAGTGAAAGCAAAATTTGTTGCCGCATTGAAGGGGTTAAACTAGCATGCGCAAAAGTAAGAAGAGTTATATGATTCTATAGCTTCTATAGAATGGAAGAGATGCCTTAGTATCTTCTTTAAAGCATTTTTATTGCATTCGCAAAAGCGAGACAACGCTATACACTCTGTAACGCGCTATCTCGTTCTCTCGTACGCATTAATAATGCTCTCATAGATGCAATCTCAAGCAGGTTAAGTAACAGTGTATCGTGCAGAGGTCCGTTTCACAGACGTTATGGCTACGCATCTCGCGTGTTAATGAGATGAGCGGCGGGTCCAGACTGCACAAATTATCGGCTTCATTGTAATGTGACCCTCTCGTACCCTTTTACGTGTGGTGCCTCGTTTAGCATCGCATGTTTAGGCGAGTGGGATCTAAGACGCTGTACGATATACAACCAAATAAAAAATTTAAAAAATGTAGTTTACTTAAAATATTCTCGATTATTAACTTTGTCTACTTAAAAGGAATTGACTAAATTGACAGTTCTTAAATATATTTTAGTTTAGTTCCTATTTGTTTACATAAAGAGATGCTGTAAAATTTAATTGAATTATTGAAATTAAACTACTATATACGGATTTTATCGCGTTGTTTATTTGACACTTTATTACAATTTTTTTTGAAAACTGTTACACTACTATTACTACTAAACTTTACTAATTTTTAAAATCAATAATTTCATTAGCTTAAAAATTAGTAAAGTTTAGTAGTAATAGTAGTGTAACAGTTTTCAAAAAATTTTGTAATAATGTATCAAATAAACAACGCGATAAAATCCGTATATAGTAGTTTAATTTCAATGAATAACATTCGCGTAAACAGAAGACAACATTAATTGAATTATTCTCTCTTCGTGACTCTTTTTTTAAATTTGTTTCGTTATTTAAATAAGTTTCTTTAATCTTCATCTATAGTAATAATAATGTGCAAAGGCTGAAGTATCGTATCATATCCTACCTATCGCCACTTGTACTGTTTGCTCTAGGCAAGCTTAACTAAAATCATATTCTCAAATTCCAGTATAGAACTCAGTTACACACATGTGTATCTATAAGAGGTTAGGCATAAATGTGTTGTTTTTCCTAATTATTGTCATCTACAAGGCACTGTTTTAGGTTTCTAATTACATTTTTAGAAATTTTATATTATTTAAGTTTTATCGACATCGTAAAACTTAAATAATCAATAGTCGCATTAGATACTGTTGAGTAGTGCCAAGATTAATTACTTGCCTTATACTTTGTAAATCAAGTCAAAGGCCAGCTACTATCCTCTCACGTCTTTCTAAAGGCAGCACAGTCTAAAAGCGCAAGTCAAACTGTTTGCGCTAACAATTGTGTCTTACAGATTCGTATAGCACTAACGCGTGTTTATTTAGCGATACACATGTAATTGATAGCGTCGGTCGAATGTCGTGCATTCGTGTTAATTTACTGCTTTACTCTGCGTACAAAATATCCTGTTTTGTCAGTGCCAAGGTGTGAAGAAGATCCACTCAACGAGTCCAATACTGGATCCACTACTTTGCTAACCAAATAATGAATCTAGTATTGGATCCTACATTTACCAATTTTGATAAGATTTAAAAAGAGAGTAAATTGGTAGCATATCCAAAATAACTGCTAGTTATGGGTTGACCATATAGTCCGATGAACTGACAACCGATCGGCAGAAAAGGTTTTCAAGTAAGAAGCACAGAAAGGTGAGTGGAGCTTTGGATGCCTTTCACTGGATAGATATAAACGACCCGATCTAAGTGGTAGAAGCATCGGTCATACAAATCTTTTGGAGTATTACTTGCTTAAGCCTGGAGCTACAACGATGTGTGACCTGCATCCTATCAGGTATTATAAAGGTTTCCGCTAAATAACATTTATTATGTTCTTGTCCTGAGAGGGCTTTCAATCTCCTTGAAGAGATTCTTAAGGAAGTTTGGAAGTCTACTAAATACAGTCTAGTTATTTAGCTGTACTGTCAGTAGCGTTGCTGCGACTACTGTGCATGAGGGTTCGGTTTTTGCCGAGTCAGCAAGCGATTGTAGGTAGTTCTATCAATAAAATCTCAGTAGCACTGCGGAGTCTGGCACTTTGCCCGGCACACGGCAATAGACTCGTTCTCTACGTGGGAGCTAAAACTAGAGCTGGCGAAAATTGGACGCTTTACACCTTTGTGTATCACTTCAGTTATATAGTCACGAGATTATGTCTATGTCTGTTCTGTAAGATCTTATCTTATCTTATGTGGGGGCCAGTCAGTGCAGACCGGCGACACTTCGACCCAGTGGGATCTTTTGTGTCGACACTCTCCCAATAACGACTGCCATAGATGATCATGGCAGCCAGGACCAACGGCTTAACGTGCTTTCCGAGGCACGGAGCAGGCGATAATTATCAATCAATACGCACATAATTTCGAAAAGTCATATAACTTCCGAAAGTCAGAGGTGCGCGACGTGGGTTTGAACCCGAGACCCTCTGCATTGTAGTCTGTTGGTCTCCCCACTAAGCTATCGTTGCTCTTATTCTGTAAGATACTTTCCCTGTCATTTCAAGCTGCTTTAGTGTTAAATAACACAGTATTCGCCCTCCCGTATTATTTTAATAGTCTTGAACATAAAAGCTACGTATACTAGCTATAAATAAAAATCTCTAAGATAAAGGCTGTTGAATTCTGAGAATACTATGGCAAAAATAAGTAAAAAAGTATGCCGTCAAGTGAACATCTCAATTAAATTATGATGTAACTTCAAAGTATGATGAAATAATATTTTTGTTGGTTTTCTAACCTGTCTGGGTGTTAAATATGCCAAGATAACATTGGCAACTAAGTCTTTGTAGTTGATATTGTGTCGAACGCCCAATTTACATGAAACAAGTTTGGTTTGTTTCGCGCTTCAAAATAAATCTGTTACAACACCTGTCAAGAACAGGTAACTCTATAAGAATTTGCTAGAAAAATATATCTTAAGTAATAGTTTAAATATAAACAAGAATGTATGCAAGTACTAAGCATTGAAAAACATTGAGAATCAATTCATTTTATACTAAATAGATGTGACAATATAAAAACTGTAACCGAGCGTCGTGTTGGCCAATAAGCAAGATCAAATAACAGAGTGGACGTGCGACTTCTAATAATTATGTTTGCTGAAATCGTTAGAGCCGCCGCCCGCAGCCATCTTGTCCGTTCCACGGACAAAACGCTATGGAAAATCACAGACAAATCAAATATTACGTATACAATAAAGTGGTTACTGTGTATGGGAATGAAAACTTCAAATAAATAGCTGAAACACGGAACGTACGAGTGCTAAATGTGAACGCCATTTGTAGCCAGTTTATAACAATTTTGTCATTCGTTTTTACTTATTTACAGTGTTAAATAGTGAAACGCTGTTGTTTGGTGTTATTATAAGTACAAATATACGACATAATTAATTTTATTTGAAGTATAAAATTAGCTATAAAATATTAGTATACTAGCTAACGTCGGTCACGCTTCACTGTGACTCATTTTGATATTTATAATTGCCATTTTCCGTAAGAATTACCAAATTAAAAATATATAAAAACACTCTTATATAAAAATGAAATACTGTGTAAAAATTTCAAGTCAATCCGTCGACTACTTTTTGAGATTTGCGAACACAAACATTTAATCGGCAATTCGGCAGCTGAAAATGTACACATACAGATCAAAAGAGAACCCATACAATTTATACGATTGTTAAAGATCCTATCGACTCAGCGTTTCAATAAAATAATTGTGCAGCTGTGCTCTCTTACTGAACCGATGAACATTTGTTTATTACCCTGTAAACGACTTCTTCTAATAGCGTAAATGACCTTCAATGTCGTGGAAAATTCTAGGAGCGTTGTCATAATGACCTGCCTTGCATGCCAATGTCATCAATATAAATAAAGTAACTATTCCTTACAATTTACATATTTATGTCGAGCAGTATAAAAATAATACTATGCTAACTAAAAAGTTAGTATAGTATTCTTTTTATACGGCGAGTGCTTTAGTAAAAATTGCCCACTGCCTAAATGCTTGCTAGAATTACCATATTATATACTGAACATTCGCAACACCATGGCTATCGTGCGATACCAACTATTTGATGAAATAGAATCGCTACAATGTTAGTCCGTTACACGTACAACATTGTGTAGTACAGTCATTTGTAGAACATTTAGCCGTGATTTGAAATACGCAAATATATGTATATATAGATGTAATTCGTAAAAATATCATACCTATATGCGAAATTATGTTAGGTGGTTTATTTTACTTTCGCTCAATACGGAAGCTACGGGTCAACGCGCATGAAGATAGTTCACGGATCGGATAGTATTATAGGTTACTTTTATTCTTATTTCGAGGCAAGCCAGACCGCGGGCAAAGCAACGAATAAAACTTTAAATTGCTTCTATCATTTTATACGGAAAGGAAAAAAGACAAAGTATATTTACTTATTAACACAAACAAAATAATAAGAAACTCTGTACTACAGCTCAGTTGCACAATTGTACATTTAGGTTAATGTGCTTTCCCCACTGGCTCTGTGTAAATTGATCTACAAGTCTGTATATTAAAATCTACAAGCGTATTTATATTGACTGCTTTTTACCTCAGGATATGTCTTATTCTTACCCTATGTGACGAGGATAATGAAAGAGTAATGTCGGATATTTGCTGACTGAACACCGTCTAAAACCTTACGATGTGTTGCACTCCGCTTTTGATATAGGTGAATCATTGGCTTCGCAACTAACACAACTATGCGTTATGGTTCTACGCTGCACCCAGAATATGGAACAGCGGCAAAGACAATAAAAAAAACAATAGATTCTGATTGACTTCTAGTTTAAGCAGAATAGCCAGAACACATTTTTTACACTGCATGCGCATGCTACTTGCGCGGTTTACATGCGCGAGCGAGGCAGCTTACTTGTATGGCGCATCGCCGTCGGTCGCTTACATGATGCATACAACCTAAGCAAATGCCCCGATTTGCGCATATTGTTCACGTCGTATACAATATCCATAATAGTAATAATATTTCAAAATATTGTCTTCTGTTTACGCGAATGTTATTCATTGAAATTAAACTACTATATACGGATTTTTATCGCGTTGTTTATTTGACACCCGACGTTTCGGTTGCTTTTCAGCAGCCATGGTCTCCCCGTGACCATGGCTGCTGAAAAGCAACCGAAACGTCGGGTGTCAAATAAACAACGCGATAAAATCCGTATATAGTAGTTTAATTTCAATATTTCAAAATGGTAAAATAAACAGTTTTAATGCTAATAAGCATGTATTTTTACAGATTACAGTGACATTTTCAACTTAATGAAATTCGAAGCGGTCTAACTTAGAAAAAACATAGTTTTCTTACCAAATACGTATTTCCTTTGTTCATGATTTATATGACAATCAAATTCTTAATGGATACGTAAATGTTTGTGCGACAATGGCATCGCAAATAGTAAATATTTGCATTAACTAATATTATCATACCGTAACAGTATTGGTTCTATTTATCAGCGCTCAATTCTGGCAACATTATAAATTAATTTGTCTTGAGACTTAGGAATTATTTTGCCTGTAAACATTGTACTCCCGTTTATTGATGTAAATATTTGAATCGTGTAAGTGTCTCGTTAATGCAGCATTGTATTGTATTGTTCGTTTTATATACACTTTTTGTAGATAGCCGATAAACTATACGCAAATATTTGTGAAAATTTCGCGCTGCGCCTTTTATGGCGTGTTCAGAAATTGGCAGTGTTTGTATGAAATAAAAAATAACATCAATAGGTTTTAGGCAGGCATACCACTTTTATGGCTACGGCAACGAAGTATTTTTTATTTCCTTATTTAATATAATAAATGTCAATTTGTGTTTGTTGGATGAAGTCGATTCACGCAGCGATAGAACAATCGTTATGGTTTTTCTGTCGCAAAGAGATTTATTTATTTATTTATTTATTTAAATAATTAATTAAAACGGTATAACACCAATTACATTAATTAACACAAAACCATAGTTGGTAACACACACATAAATAACAACAAAGAGGAAAAAACAATAATAAAATGGAACACACAAATAAATTCAACAAAAATAAAATATACACAGAAAAAAAAAAGAACTAACAATCATAATGTATAAACAAAACAATACACGAAACACAATCAATACACAAAAATAAGTTTAGTTAGTGTGTATGCGATTCCTTTCACAGAATCGCAAACACACCAACATAATTACATGCCATCCGTCCGCAAACAAGTCACAGTCCGGATTGGCACTAAGGAGAGTGTTGAGAGCAGACTGGGTGCGCGGTATGGGTGACTTTGCACGAGCCACAGTGCGACATGACGGTACGGCGAACAAAACATGTTTCCGGTTACGACGGTAATTATTAGGGACATATAATCGACACAACTCATCATGAAGATCCGGTGCATCAATCTTACCTCTGAGGATTTTACACATTACTGTGAGTTGGTTCATCTCACGCCTTACCTCTAAGGAGTTATAGCATAGGCTACCCAGAAGAAAGTGTGTAGGGTACATAAGTGGATAGTATCCATGGATACGCATGTATAGGTACCTAAGGAAAGCCTTTTGTACTTTCTCAAGCAGAAGAATGTACTTTTTTTCATGCGGGTTCCACACACACCCAGCACTCTCTAGTTTGCAGCGAACCAAAGCACCATAAATCAATTTTATAACTGGATAGCTACTAAAGTCATGGGAATTCCTCAGTATGAAACCTAAACGTCTAAAAGATTCTTTTGCTAGTGCAGTTACATGATCGTGGAATGTTAATTTACGGTCAAAAGTGACACCCAAATCCTTAATGGTGGTTGACCGATTTATGCTCTGACCAAGTATCTTGTAGTCGTGTTCAATTGGGTGACGCACACGACCGAAACTTACAACATAGCATTTAGTGGGGTTAAAATCCATCTTGTTCGTGTGGCTCCACTGATATAAAGAATCGATATCATGCTGTATAGCTAAACAGTCAGTTTCAGACCTAACCTCCATATAAACTTTAAGGTCGTCGGCATACATTAAGCAACGGGTGTGCTGCAGAACTGAAGGAAGATCATTGATCATGAGCAAGAACAACAGGGGTCCAAGTATGGATCCCTGGCTCACACCAGAGCGCGTGTGATAGGGCTTAGACTCATAAACACCAAGTCTGACAAACTGTTGTCTATCGCGGAGATAGTCAGCAAGTAGCTGGAGTAGTCCAGGAGCAAAACCGATAGCGCTAAGTTTGGCCAGTAGTATGTCATTATTGACTCTATCAAACGCCCTCCGGAAGTCAAAATACAGCACGTCTACTTGTGAACCCCCGTCCAATACAGTGGACAAATAATCTACTAAGGTTAGTAAATTGGAATCCACTGACCGCTTTGGTCTAAAACCGTGCTGTTCGTTGCAAAGAAGTTTGTCCACTTGTGCAAGTACGTATTTGTGGATTATTATTTCAAACACCTTTGCAGGAGTTGACAAGACAGCAATCGGTCTATATTCCTCTACCTTAGACTTGTCAGAGCTCTTTGGTATCGGGGTTACCCTTGACAATTTCCACTGGGGTGGGTAGTGTCCAGATTTTAATGCCAGGTTAAAAATGTGGCACAAAGGAATACAAAAGATCTTATTAGAATGCTTAATAACTGTTGACGGGATACCATCAGGACCAGCAGAACTACCCAGTTTCAATTTATTTATAGCCCAGGTGACATCACTAGGTGTGATTTGGTAAATATTCACATAGTTACTGTTGTATTTAGTATCCTGTGTGTTTATTAAATTGGTATCAAGCACCGGGATATCTGGCAAAAACACGCCAGCGAAGAAGTTAGCAAAAGCTTGAGCAGCCCCTACAGCAGAAAAAGTTGAACCATTGTAAGAGACGGTGGGTTCAAATCCTCCTTTGGTACGTAAACTTGAGATATGACGCCAGAACTGACGAGGGTTAAACCGAATGCTGCCCTCAATGGAGCCAATATATGATGCATAGGCTGCCGCTACACGTAATTTAAGGTCAGCTCTAAGTTCTGAAAACGATTTATAAGACTCTTTGATGTCTGGTTGCGGCCTGGAGACCACCTCTTTAGCAATTTTTATGGAAAAAATATGCACGGTTCCTTTGGATAAGATCTTGGAATTAAGTGAGGTCTAAGCTAGTTTTTAAGCTATGCATCTTCGGTATGTCGTTGCTACGTCAGGTCCTACGACGGTCGTCAAATGAAGCACATAATTTGCCTCATTTTGTTGAGCAGCAAATGGTGGCAAATTTTATACATTTTATATAGCAGTTCTATGCCTCCCCAGTGTGTAGGTAAATGTTACTGAATATTCATTATATAAAAATAATAGTGAAACAGCTATTACAATTTTATTGTGTAACCGTAAGTGTTTATAAATTATATGATATTACATAATAGCGCCAGTGCTTTGTAAAATATTTGTTAAAAATCTTTTATAAGATAATAAAGTCAAATAACTGAAAATGTGTTTTTAGTCATTCTTGGTTTGAAGAATTTAATTCTATTTGAGAAGTAATCCTTGTAAGTTATGAGGCATTAGTTTCTGTTTGCAACTGGTCATCCGTGTCTTGACATGCCGGGTTCCATTCTCTGGCCAGAGAAAGTGAAATTGGATTTTTCTATCTATTGTCTATATATCGGTAACTGGTCATCTCGTTTACGTTGAGTTTATAAAACATGATAAGTGACATGTGGTTGTTATGCACTCCCGTTTACTCCTTTAGACATGACAAGAGGCTATTTGATGTTACGATGTATTTATATTATCAGTAACTAGAGTATAAAGAGTAAAAAATAATAAATGGCACAACCCAAATTTCTAATTTGTATTTCATGGAAGAAGTGATAAGGAGCTGAATAAAATATGTGACTATGTAATGCTGTAAAGATATCCAGGCTTAAAATTTTTGGATTTTGATTAACTAGGGACTTTCGTATTGTATTCTGGCGGTTAATTATTGTAGAGTTAGTTTTTAAACGACAGCAACTCCTGCATGCCTGCCGTTGTCATTGTTGGACAAATATCTACAAATAATAACCATAATACAAATATTATATGTTTATATCGGCAAATATTATAATCTAAAATCTGCAAACAAGAAGTGTTTTCAAACCATCGGCTGCTAAACCTATACTTTTAACAGAAGCTGTACTAAATGTGTGTTGTTATTAGTTCAAGTGCCTTTCTTTTTATTACGTGTGGTATTAACTATTATTATAAATGCAAAATGTGTTTTGATATAAAGAAAGTTTGTGAGCTGACAAGTATAGCATAGATCCTTCCAAAATCTTGTTTCAGAGCCAAAAAAGTGAAGTAGAGGATTATATCGCGTGAGTGTTTTTCCGTTTGTTATTCTTTTACGCCCGGTTCCTATATTCAAAAAATGAGTTGTTTTATCTACGAACAGTTAATTGTTGACACATATTCTTAGAAAATATGTCGATATTTTTACTGTCCGTAGCTGCAGCGCGTCGTTTCTTAGATATAGAAACCAGGCCATAGACAACTTTATATATAGTATCGAACAAATTATTTGTAATAAATGAAATTGGAGTGTCTGTTTGTAATGTCAAAAAAAACAGCATTTTACTACATGCATATGAAAGTATCTACGGTACTTATTTAAAAAATCAAGTTTTTAAATTTTTGTTTGTCTGTTTGTTGCGGCTTGTCTCTGAAACGGCTGGAGCGATTTTGACGGGACTTTCACTTACAGATAGCTGTTATAAGCAGTAACTTAAGTTACTTTAATTTTAGGGAAAATATTGGGATACGCGAAAACCAAAAACCGTACCAAGTCGCCGGTAACAGCTAGTAAATAAATCAAATTTGATTACTCCTTTATTTTCCAACAAACCTGAAAATCATGACAAGACATCATTGAGTAGTAGAGTCTCGCTGATTTCAGCATGAATGGGCCCGCTCGACCGGGGAAGGACTACCCTCTCACAGAATATCGACGTGAAATACTGTTGTGTTTCGTTCGGTGAGTGAGAGTGCTGGAGGCCCAATCACCCCCTATTCCCCAAACCCGCTCCTTCTCCTTCCCACTTCCTTTCCTAAAGGGTCGGCAACGCGCAAGTGATGCCTCTGGTGTTGCAGGCGTCCATAGGCTACGGTGACTACTTACCATCAGATGGGCCGTATGCTTGTTTGCCACCTTATTTGTATAAAAAAAAAGAAAATAAAAGACATTTAACACAAAGGAAATATTAATATGTACAGTGTACCTATACATATTTAGTACATATCTTTTGTCAACAAACTATTTAAAAGTAATTGCGTTCTCAAACTCTTATTTGCCATCAACGTATGGTAGGACTTATCTGTCAGCCACACTGGCAAGTAAATGAGTAATTAAAAGGAATTTTCCACGAAGTCATCACCCCGATAAGGCCTGTCAGTATTTATCTTGAAGCTTGACGGTGTAAATTCTGTGCTTCGCCATTGAAGAGGTGTTAGTTTGTGAGCATAAATTAATGCTTGATAAGACATGATTTCCTGTGTTTGTGCGCAACTAGGTGATTGAATCACCTGACAATTGTCATGGTGATGGTATTATTAGAATGTTTGTTTAGCGAGATAGTTGAGGGTGTGTTTTTCTTAAATCTTTGCATCATAACTGTAAGGTTAGTACCTCAAGTTCTGTATTTCTTAGATCTTAACCTGCCAAGAATTCGGATTCCAGACATAATTGCAAAGCGTGTGTTTGGCCGTCGGTGTGCCACTCCGAATCTATAGGTTAAAATATTTATTTTCTTAATATCACTGTAATCTTTGATGATCTGGGCCGCCACCACTATTTATTATAGCTTGGCTATTGTCTGCGCATAAACAAGATAGCACGTGACAGATTATATACTTTGGCTCTTTCTCTCACATACAGTAACAATTCTTTATGAACTGGTGGTACAATCCCAGATATTATATCACAGTAGATGAGAAAGTTATTTTTGATATCCAGTCATGATCACCTAAATAAGAAAACAGGTTTATTGATTGACTCTATATGTTAATTTCGACTGGTACTTTTTGAATTTTTAGGTACAACAGTCAATTTAAATATTATATTAATAAGGAAATAATTAAAGCGAAATTTCAAGGTTTTCATCTTCTGTACGCCCACCGAGACGTACAAATTTCACACCGGTACACAAAAAATAATAGTCTAAAGCCAAAGAGGACATTATTTGATTAACACTAATTAGTGTGAACCGGACTTGCTTTAACCGTCGGCGATGCAAAGAAAGCGACGAACACCTAAACCAACTTAACATACCTCGTACATGACAAAAGAATTACTCTTATTCATAAAGAAATAAGGTATAAAATTCGTTTCCAAAATTGCAGTTTTAAATTTGTCATGTAAACCCAATTTGTTTTATGGAGAAAGTAACTTTCTACACGACCGCAGTTGTCAAAATTTGGTTTTTATTGGCAGTAATGCTGGTTTGGCTGATAACTGGATTCTTTTTTATGCCCAGCTGACAGTAAATGCAACCGTAGCCTATTGTCGCTTGCAATATTAGACGTATATTAGATACTCACATAAAAAATAATTTAATTGTATTATTTAATTTTGAAAATTGTGGAAAACTTACAGCTAGAAAGATGAGAAGTGAGAATAAAAATGGCCAATTAGGTATTAAACGTTTTCACAAATACATTACAGAATATGAACTTTAACAACTTAAAATGGAAGGAAATTGTCGCCATATGATATATAGCGGATAACGCAAGGCAAAAAATAATTGTTATGAACTTTGAGTAGCAAGGGCCAATCAAGATAGGATTTGATTTCCGAGGCAGGGTACGCCTTTGGGTTTATTGCCAGGTGCTTCATTTCTTACTTGTACCACTAATAGGAGAGAGGCCTTGCTTAGATAGAAACGTTAAATATATACTCTGTCTTCATGCTATTATACTTAGTAGTGATGGCAGAGAAGCGTCTACAACCAAGCTGAGGGATTTCGCTTTGCGAATCGCATCATCGATATAGGTAGCGACATATATATAATTATAACAATTCTTGGGAAAACTTTAGTAGTGTACCTTAAATTAAACCTTGAATTAATTCCTAGGCTCGACTAGAGGAATTTATCGAAGATGGCGATTGAACCTAACGTCATCTTGTACCTACACCTCCATTAGGAGTTTGCAAATCTTGGGCAATTAGCAGTGCCTTTGACATTTGCGCTGGCAGAAAGTGATGAACAGTCAGCAACGCGCGGGTATCAACTGAGAGAATGCCACCGTTTGTAAGCTACGTTGATCACTAACCATTAGGCAAGTTAAGTTCTTGTATGTAACCATAGTGATATAAAAAAATAAACATTGGTGACATAATGTAATTTTTTTCATTTTTTTATTGCTATTGGTGGCAAACGAGCAAGTGGTCCAGCTGATGGAAAGTGGTAACCGTTGCTCATGGACTTCAGCAATGTCAGGACACAGCAAAGCCGTTGCCTACCGTGAAAGAAGAACTCTCTTTAAACCTAGTTTGAAGAAGGACATATCATAGCGCTCGGAAAACACCGAAGCAGGCAGTTCATTCCAGAGCTTGCACGTACGGGGAGAAATGATCGCTGAAAGCGTACCGTCTTGGATTTGAACGCTTCCAGGTGATATAGATGAACCCTGCTTCGTAGTCGTGTGGTACAGTGATAGAAAGGGGCCGCTGGTACCAAATCAAACAGTTCTTCAGAGCATTCCTCGTGAAAGAGTCGGTAGAACACGCAGAGAGACTCTACCTCCCAAACAAGCTGTAAATTGGTCACAATTGAATAACGAACTCGTAACCCACCCCTATAATTAGTAAAATCAGCAACCGTTTAGCAAGGAGGCACTATTCCCACCGTTCAATAAACCTATACATCTCGACCGATTTCACGGACAATCCCATACAAAAGGTACAAGTCAAACGGTGTGACAAAGGCCATTCATTCAACTGAACCCCCTAACAACATTATACTGATGTAATACATATTTCATTATTAATTTCCACCTTTTATGGTGCTTAATTTTATTGCTGTGGCAACCCCGGACGTTATTTTTTTTTAATGCCAACGTATGATGCTACAATGCCAGTTCGTTCAACAATAGGGGGCGTTGTATTGTTGTACAATCTTTTTTCGGTTGATAGATAGTTTTATAATCATGTATGGTTAGGCGAATAAATTATTTTAGAAGGTATCTGTGAGTAACCAATGTTGTTTATTTGGGTAATTAAGAAGTTATGGAGTAAGATGCTAATTACTAATCAAGTTATTTGAATATTATTAAAAATTTATATTCAATTGAGAAATAAATTCTTTGGTAATGAAAAACTGGAGGTACGCAATAAAATCTCTCGTAACCAAAAACGGCCAGCATTCTCCGCGATGGCAAAGGTTAGCTAAACCTTTGCCATTCTTTTGCTGGCTGTACATGACTGACGTATTCGCATCCAACAGTTCCTGAACGAGCATCCCATTCACAAGGAGACACCGGCATTCGCTTCCGGTCGCTCTTTCATTGTGCAAGGAACGCGCCGCCGGCCATGCGCAACAATGAACGATTCAAAAATCGAATTCGCGATTCAAAAGCGCATCGTTGAGGTTTATTGGCTTATCGCTTGATTGATTGTGCGAATGCCGACGCTATTTTTTTCTTTAAATTTTATATTCGATAATATATTTTGATTTGGGCGTGTCGAATTCGCGATCCCTTTTGTAGGATGCAGGAAGTTTTAAATTCTGTGTCCTGTAACAGGTACATTTGTAATAATGCTTAGTACACTTGTATTTGCGTTCCGCCTATTACAACTTTGATTTAAAGTAAAGAGGCTTGCATTGTAGCTCAGTGTGCTGAAATGGTTTATATTTGTTAATAAATATTAAATGTCGATGCTTTTCAATGTGTACTGTATTTTGCATGGTACCTACTTGTATTTGTTTAAATTCACTATTGTTGTTGTTGTTATTTAAACGCAAGATCGAGGATGGGATACGAGACGTAATGGTCGTGACAAATGAAACCACTGCAATGTATCTATACTGTTATAAAACTCTCTTTGGATGTATATTAAAATATATATGTGCGTGTACTCTGTCCAAAAGAGTAGACATATTTTCATGTTCACTGAGTGAGTTCACACAGGCAACTTATTATTTCTTGTGTTCATAATAGGATATAATTAGTATTAAGGAATATATAGTACTAGCTTTTGCGCACGGCTCCGCCCGCGTGATACCTATATGAATAAAAAGTAACCTATGTCCTTCACCAGGTTTTAAAACTATATCTGTACCCAATTTCATTTAAATTGGTTGAGTGGTTTAGCCGTGAAAAGGTAACAGACAGACAGACAGACAGGTAGACAGACAGAGTTACTTTCGAATTTATAATATTAGTAAGGATTAGGGTGTATATATTAAGTAAATATAATTGTACATATGAAGTAAATTGTGCATTCATGGCATTAGTTTAAGTATTACATGCAATGATGGCTGTAAGTGGTCATAACATAGGTTTTTTTTTTAAAACTACTTCGGTCGTACTAAGTAGTGAGATCTGAATCAAAAATATTTGTTTGCCTATATGTTTGTTCCGGGACTAACTAGAAAACGAATGTTGATGCGATTTCACAGTTTAGTAGAATGGGGTCCAAGTTAAAATCGCAGACGAAATGTATTTTACGCGGATGAGGTCGCGAGCCAAGGTTACTATTCTAAATATATAATTATGCCTTGCTTAAATAATGTTTGAGAAGAGTAGCCCACGACTCTCACTCGGATTACCAACCCTAACAACCAAAAGAACAAGGTTGACAATGCCAAACTTCTCTCTCATAACGAATAGTTGCCTAAAACTCATAGGCGTACTGCAAGCTGATTGAAAATTCGCTTCGAAGTCGAATAACATGCTTGGAGCATGCATAGAACAGGTTATAAAAACAAAACATTCTCAGAAAACCCTGGCTGCTAACCCTACGACATTTCTATATACGCTAAGTATTTTTCAAATTGCCGTGACCTGGCGATCACCGTATTTAACACCTAATTTCACGTGACAACTGTGGTCGTTTTTTAGCAGTAGGCATGCTTGATGGTAAGTGGTTACCATAACTTATGGTAGCATGACCACCATGGGGTTGCGATCCTTGAAAAAGGATAGCATAATATGGCCATTGAAAGTCTGAAATTATACTCACGATACGAACGCAATTGGCACCATTATCTTGTATTCCTACGCTGAGTAGGATTTATAATCTTCTTAGGTTTGGTAGCGATTTTCTGTAGAATGAAGCCAATGTCCTAGTTAAAATGTACCAAGTAAGCAAAATCCCAAGTTTCGAGCGGATATTTTGTTTTTGAACCGGACTAGTCTCGTACATTGTTAATGTATTGTTTAACAAACTGAAATCACAACTATCTAGAACAATGCGTGGTTTTAAAAGGAGGAACGTCGCACTCGAAAAGGTGTGGTGTTTATAACAGTGACTAAATACTATATTTTTATTAGTACGTATACAATATTAAGCCATACAAGTGTAGACAGAAGTCTCATTTCATTGGTTCGAAGAATTGTAGAACAAATTATCCACGTCTCATTCGTCATAACATGGCTATTTCAAGACGGATTCTTTTATCCTTGAAACGCTAATTTCTTAACAAATACACGATTCAAGAACTATCTTAGTCAGTGGGGTTTTCCATAAAAAATATAATATAAACTTTTATTATAACAACGCATATTAGCATAAGTGGTCCAGAAAACAATACATCGATTTCAACTCACGCGCAGGGTTCGTATTGGGCAACGAAGCCTCCAGATCCGTGTTCTGAGGACCACAAATATTATTTTACCTTATAATCAATCGAAAATATGCCTTAAGAATGTAATTATAAAGTGCATTATCGAAGTGGATGAATTGTTTGTTGAATGCAGGAATAAGTTTGCCGGTCAAAGGACCGTGTCGTATTTGTGCTACCGTGGATAAACGGACAGAGAGACACCATGTTGAATATGCACAACGATAAAATACACAATCACATGAAAACTATCGTTCAAACAAAGAGGCGCTATTTTACTTTTTTGTACTTTTCTGTTGTGCCTGAATGATACATATTTTAACAGTGTATCTATTGTAAAGGTTTTATCTAGATACTATTTTCAAAATTCTTTAGGCTATAATTTACTATGTAGACTAGCAAGAGACATCTAATGAGCATGTATGGTCGGGTGTCTCAAATCTGCACTGCTATTTGTGACCGATTGTGACTTTCTGGCGTCAAGTCTCAAGCAAAGTGATATTGAAATTTTGTTAGTTAGGCTTTTATGTAGGTAGCCCTACGGAGTCTCATCATAAAGTGTCCAGTAAATGACAGTAGGCTCGTTCCTTGTTATAACTTTTATATCTAGCAAAATATTTGGTAACCTCTGGCAAATTATCAAGCATGAGTTTATATAATCAATGTAGATTGATTATATGTATAAACTCATGCTTGTTAATAACCGCATTCGTATCACTTGAACATGATTTAATTATTATATTTAAATAAAAGATCACAATGAAAAACATAATATAAGGCATACTTACTCGTATTTTATAATTTATACAAATAAATAAAATTGAAGAGTCTGTTTGTAATGTCAAAATAACAGCTTTTTGTCTAATGCATATGAAAGTATATAAGGTACCCATACAAAAACATCTATTTTAAAATTTTTGTCTGTCTGTCTGTTTGTTCCGGGTAATCTCCGAAACGGCTGAACCGATTTTGACCGGACTTTCACTGGCAGATAGCTGATGTTATAAGGATATATAAAAAAATAGGGTTCCGCGGAGACAAACACTTTTTAGTTAAAATCTATGCGGACGAAGTCGCAGGTAACAGTAGTATTTTATAAAATAAGGTCTGTATTCCAAATTCATTTCATTGAAATAAGCAAGTCCGTTTAGAACAGTGCAGAGGGAGTAGGTACTAACAAGATAAATAAATAAACTTGTTTGATTTAGTGTGTTGTTCGTCCCAAAAACGTGGAGTTCCTCATAAATACCTCGGAAGTATTTGACCGACAAACTGTCTATTCATCAAAAAGGCCATTAGATAACCATTATGAACGTATTTTTCGTATGACAACACTTAACAATAGTATTTACATTCGATGTCAGTTTGTTTTACATCCGAAATACACATTGAATAAACGCGTAACATATTTCTTCCAACATTCTCAGTTCTTTTATGCTTTGAACATAATGTCACGCATTATACGAGGGCCATAGTTCCGTGGACCGGTCTTTGTCCGCACAAAGAAAGGTGAATGAAGCACGGAATAATAATAACACATGTCTTGGCCGGTAGGAATCGAGAAAAAAGTTTTGAGATATGACAACACCGCCACGTGTTTAGAACACAATAGGTTTTCAAATTTTGAAAATGGACTTCTTCTTGACGTTTGTTTTCTTTATAATTCATCATCATGGCACAGACAAAAATGAAATAAAGCCTATAAATAGTAGCGCGTAATTCGCCCGTTATCGTAGACGATATATCAAAAGGGCGTTGTGTTTTTAAGCGCATGTGACATGTGATAATTTACGTATAATATGTACCTATGTGCTCAGTGGGCTCATAAATTTGCAAGCTCGTGATTTATATGGGGATTAGAGTGTGTTATCATTACGTAACTGTGTGGTGTCCTGATATTAAATACATGTATATAATAGAATAACATATAATATACCATAGTCCGGCGGTGACTGTTATGTCGATTTGTGTGACATGCCCGCTTGAGCAATCAGCGTTGTGGTTAGTTACAATATGGATTAATAGTATATATTAATTAGAGATAAAGATGAATAGATAGCATAGCCTGCCTCTAGTTAATACAAATGGATGCTAGAAATAGTCGTGTTACGTTATTTTATAATTATTGTTGATACTACAAATATTTGAAAAGTATTTTTATTTAAATCCATACTTTCTATGATTATTGCAGCATTTTCTATCTTCGCAGTTGTTATTTAATCACATTAGGTATTATAAACAGAGTTTGTATTCTTTAAGACTACGAATATTTAGCAAACATTATTTGTATTCATGAAATAACGTCAAAAGCAACAATACTCTACAATGGCTGCCATGAACAGAATCCTATAAAAATATAGATACAAAAATCCCCTTGCTGAATTCTCAGGCACAATCACTTGATGTCTTTGCCATGTCATGTGTTGGTAGTATTAAGAGCCCTTCAAAATGGCGCGCATACTGACAGCTCGCAGCAAAATTAACAAATAAAATCAAAGGAGATTATACCTTAATTCCTCTCCATAAGACCGGATTGAGTAGGACATTCTATTTACGTAAAATTATTTATGTAACAATAAGTACCGAATTTTGCAAATAATACGGATTAACATTTTGCTATTTGTTGGTTAGAGTTTTTGTAATAGTTTCCTACATTATATTTGAGCTCATTAATTCATATCTGTCAATGTTTACACGAATGATTATTTAAACTATAATTGATAAATTGTTTAATAAATTATTTAATTAAATAATCATAACATGATGTGGACACAATTTGAAAACTAACATAATGTCACCAGCCAAGTTAAACAGCAGCGGCGAGCACACAAGTGCTTTTAAAACTCAAATTGCTGTATGTATTTTGTATAAATTTCTCCTTGTTCTATGAACTCGAAAATTGCTTGGAATATTCCGTGAAGCAATTTAATTAATTAACGAACAAGAAAGTTACGTCGGCCTTCGGAAAACGTTAATCTTGCTGGCAGTGTAAAATTCACAAAAACTTTAAGCTCCGCACGGCGCGGCGGCCAGTAGTTTGAGTAGCGAACTTGTAATAGGTTTAAACTTTGAATATTTAAATTGTCTACAACGTAATTTTGAAATCACAATCGGTCCAACGGTTATTACTGTTTGTGTTCCTTTTGTTTTAATTGAACGGCTACAGATGTTTACACAGCGAACGCTGAAATATCTAATCGGGATATTAATTTTATTGAGCCGAGGGGAAGTGTGCTTGGCTTCAATTACCTACACAGTTCTACTGGAATGTTTGTGTAAAATAATACGTATGTACATAACATACAAAATAAATGTTTATTGAAGCGGCTTCATTTAAAACTATGAAGATATTCATAGATTTTAGTTAAAGTTTAACAAGGATTTATCAACGACTGTAATTACATCTCATTATTATAAAAAGTCATCTACAAAATTATTACAAATATGTCATCGTTATTGTTATACTTTTTATTGAATATAGAACGTTTACAAAGCACAATGCAATTAATAACTTTTTAACGTCTAGCCTTTTTGTACACACGGCTACACATCAAGTTAGACACCCTATATACGCATAACTACGCTACATACAAAATAGAAAATTGTCGGAAAGGGACCGTGCATAGTGGTGTCGATGTAATGGTAAGGATAGAGCATCGCATCCCGTTCAGCGTGAGTAAGACAAAATAACAAAAATATAACACTCTCTCGCACCATTCGTAGCGTTCAACTTCTAATAGTTCAAAGTCCAAACAGTCTAGGTGGATGTGTCGCTGTGTGTACCCGCTGATAAATGTCATGAGTCAAAACAAGAAAGAACCGTTTCAACTTAAACATAGAATGTTGTAGAATTTAAAAATAATGTACATATTTGTTTAGATGTCTTCATGTCATAAAAGCATTTCAATTTTGATAGTCTAAAATATAATTATGATGTAAACACAATAACTAGATAAATTGAAATATTGTTGATAATCATACATCATCTCAGCCGAAAGAGTTTTTGACTGTTTTACACACACTGGTCTTGTCACTCCGAATCCAACCGTTTCCCGCAACCCTTATAATCGATAAACACATATAAGTATAATAATCCGTAGTGCCAATCTGTATTATCTGCCTATCCGTCCGGGAAGCAGACATGAGTCTATGTATTTATAAGTACTGATTTAGAACTACAATTGTTGGACTTCTCCGATAGAGGATTCCATCCTAGTGCGGCAGTTATATCTTTCCTAAAAAGTAAAAAGATTATTCTGATAAATTTGAAAAACCACCTACCAAATAATAACAAACAATGATAGCCCGTAGCTCCGTAGCATTCAATCAACAACAAGACAACATTAACCTTGTCTGAGAGTCTTATTTGAGACAATTTCTCACCTTGTTGTCCTAAACATTCTTCAGGAGTAGTAAGACGGGACGGGAGAAATAAATATTTACAGTATTTCCGTGTGGCAACACCGGTCCCGCTGTAAACAATATTTTTAATCGAGTCTGCAAACGGTGTCGCTTACACTTAGCGAAATTCGAATAAAAACGAAAGAAATTTGTTCAGACAACAAGTAACGATAAGTCGATATGGTTGGGAATTTATATAATATATAAAGCAAAGTAAAAACCGTGACTAAATATTATGTACCTATCGGTAAATAATGGCCACTACACACGCATGTATCGCGTAAACGACCGGCGTGGATCAGAATGCCTTAGCCCAATCAATAAGTCATCGGAGTTGTCCTCGAGAAGTCCTGGATTTAAATCCCACCCATTATAGTTCTCCTGTTAGGTTTCCAGTTAAGTTAATATGCTTATATTAGCTTAGCTGGATGGATCATCGAAATTCAGAGACAATTAAATACTTAATACCTATTCAATTCTCAGTGACGCAGCGGCAGGTGATCTCTGCTCATCCCTTCGAGGATGCACAGGCGAGGGACTATGTTAAGTTTTAGGAATAAATCCTGTGTCGTGAGGGACTTTACAAACATTCAAACAACAGTCACAAATAACACCCAGACTCAGAACAAACATTTGTGGATCACACAATTGTCCCAAGTGGGATTCAAACCCACAACACTTGGCATAGCAACAGTAGCGAGGCGACCACTTAAACCACTACGCCATCCGTGTAAGTATTAATATACGTAATAACGAAATAAATAATAACAACATTAAATGAATAAACACGTACAATATTTCATTTAATATCCGAAAGCAGGGCCGTAGTTAGACGTTTGCACAGCGTTTTAATTAAAATAATTTATAAAATATAATCGCTTTAGAGAGAGAGTTGGGAACAAGGGAAGTTGGGAGTTTCCGAAACGGAGTAACAAGACAAAATAATAAAATATTAATAAACGCCCGTAGACGGAGAAAAGTTTCATCGAGGCCAAATATTTGTGTTTCAAATAAGGCGAGCTCGCGATACGATGGGGTTACTGGCGCGGATTCAAACCAGCTACCCGTACGGCGCCACGTCGGCATATTAAGTTTTGCTTACAACACTTTTGTGTTGAGTATAATCTTTGGTCTGTTTGTGGGATAAGCAGATACAAGTATATTTTTGTACGCGGATCGCCGATATTAGTGATTCAGGTTAAATTTAATTTAAACGTTAATTAGGATCCGTCCATATAAAATTGATTAAGACTGGTATCGGTCAACCTCTATGGTCTTTTGGCATACGTTTGTGTTCGCGAGCGAGCATGAGGTCTCGAGTTGGACTGTCAGGTTGATAAAAGTAATATTTTATCAGGATTTACCTGCAAAAAATTCTTAAAAGCGGCTAAATGGCTCGCTCCTTAATGATAAGACCCATAGAAGTATCTAAGTGACAAAACGTAGTTTTAAAGCACCTTTGCTTAAAGCTTTGGGGATATTCAGGCTGAGTATCGTGTAATGTTTACAAATAATTATAAGTATTTTAGTTGTTTATGTTATAATTCTCAATCCAATCATATATACAAAGACTAGATGTTCCCGCGGTTTCACCCGCGTTTATCGTTACTGCGCCGCTCCCGTGGGTTGTAGCGTGATGTTATATAGCCTTCCTCGATAAATAGGCTATCCAACACTAAAATAACTTTCAAATCGAACCAGTAGTTCCTGAGATTAGCGCGTTCAAACAAACAAACAAACTCTTCAACTTTATAATATTAGTATAGATAAATGATTACAGGGATATACATTTGTCTAACATTACTATGGAAACTAAAACCAGTATTAGATAATTATAATGCGCCATAGTAGTCTTGGTTAGTAGCCCGAGTCTCCTTATTTACAAAAACTGCATATAGTTATATATATCTTTTTTCATGACTATACGAGTAACAAGGTCTTTTACCGGTTTGGCTTAAAATGGGAGATTTTTTAAGTAGGTTTTAATTTTAATAAATTACGACTAGGCTGTAAGTACAACAGGTATAAACAAGGTTCTCGCTGTAGTCTTCCTATTTTAAATTTATTTGAATATTGAATGCTGATTCGATTTCGAACATTTTCGAATCCCGTTCACCAAACTCTGTTATACCTAAAACACTAACAGTCAAAATTAATACAATACCCAGTTTCAATAAAACAAATACAGTTTGACAAAAATATGTTTGACGCACTGAATATTTCAACGTTTGAAACAATACCATTTAACTAAATTGAACTGCTCAAAAACTCAAAAGTCAAATTGTGAGTGGGAGCTAACTATAATAAAAACGTTATATTCGAAGCTATTAGAGCGAGTGCCTAGTACTAATGTAATATTTAAATAGTTGGGCGGTTCAAACGTCGAGCGAGCCACGAAAATAAATGAAATAAAATTTTGTCTAGCTTTGCAACACATTGTCAGTATACCCGGCGATTGCTATAGCGTATGATATGCTTTTTCTCATTTTGGTTATACATTGGTTAGTTAGTTGTCTAAAGGCGGCTGTACACATTGGGCCAAGGTAGTGGGCCAGCATGTTGGGCCAACGTGTAGAGATCTACTTGGCGGTATCAACATACCGCCAAGGAGATCTCTACACGTTGGCCCAACACGCTGGCCCACTACCTTGGCCCAATGTGTACAGCCACCTTAATATAAAGTGGTGGTTATTTTAGGTATAAATAGCATAACTGCCGTCACTGTTAAATACGCAGAAAAATATATTTATTGAGTAGGCATAAACTGCAAGTAGTTATTAGCGTTATTCTAAAATTTCATATTTCAAATTACATAATTTTAGATTATAACACGAAATACTATAGTTTTACGTTCCTATTTACTGAAGAACAGTAGGCTGTGAAGAACAGTGATATTCGTGAATAAAAAGTACTCCGAGTGAGAATGAGAACATAGAATTTATGATACAAAACGAAATTGTCTCATTAAAGTATTGCACGCATTAAAGTGTATTTTTTTGTGCGTCTGGTCACAGGCAACCTAATCGCAGTTTTCAAGCAAATAAATTCTTTGTGTTTTGTTTATCAATGGTATATCAAATTAATTCATAGCATATTTCCTAAATTTTTAGTCCTATAGCCATGAAAATATAATATATCTGATGCATTTATAACGATATCTGAGCGTCTTTGAAGCATGTATGTGATTTTACAACAGATTTGTCTCAACGACCACACCTAGTTATAAAACTATATAAAGAAAATATAACTATGCACAAAATTGTTTGCTTAAAGGTTACCTACCTTTTGGGCATAGTTTAGTAGGCACAGCAAAATGTCCGAATACACTTGAAGCAGCGCGGCATAAAGGAACGTCTACTCTACAAGATCGCAAACAACTAACCATGGATTACATATAGAAATATATAAGGAGACTGCTGTTAATAGAGATTGGTACCTCTATAGTTCACTACAGCTATAGTGTCACTGGTCTAACAGTGGTCACAGGCAGCATACCAACACCAAAACCATTTGTAGTATCAGTTACATGCCTATTGCGTCCATGAATTTAGTTGGCCTTAATCAGGTAGACCTATGATTATTGTGTAAAAAAGGTATCATTCTAAGTTTTGGTTCATACACGGTTTCGGAGTACTGAAGACGCTTTTGCATTAGTTCTTCTAAGTGAGAAGTCCCAGTAAAAGCGTTTATCTCAGATATTCACAGGTAGACACGCAAAGGCCTCGTAAGTAGATATTCGACAATCAGTGAACTGAGTGATTGGCGTCCACCTCGTTGTTTGGCTTACCACGGATATACATCCTCATACAGATGAGGCAATGTATGTTATATAACGACTAGGAGTTACATTATTCTATTCAGATTCGAATCCCAAGTATACCCTGTTCAAAAAAGTTATTTAAATTGTCGGAGGCTCTTGTTTTGTTGTTATAGAAATAAGACATAACCCTTAACCATTTGTTCCTATAGGTAATAGTTGTTTTCACCTGCTATGCCATACAGTTCTGGATGAGAAAGCGTTCATATAAATAAAAATATCTATAGTACAGAATTTTTTTAAGATCACTAATGTTCGGTTGGGTTTGCCAAAAAGTTAATCGTTAGCTGCTCGCGGTTTGTAAAAACGCCGTCACTGTATAATGAATTTGGTCAGCATTGGATGTGCTTGACTGATGTTCCATCTTTTATGATTTTCCACGTGATCATGACTTAGTACTTTTTGGACAAGTTTACGTATTAATTGTAGTGGCACAAATCTTCTTTATCGTTTTGCCCCGTTCGTTCCGTAGCATATTTTGCGCAAATGTTTTCATGACCGGATTATGACTATTAATATTCCGATTTCGTAACATATAGTTTGGTTATCTGTCTTGTAGACGGTTAGTATGTGGGCTGCCCATACAATCATAACTTTATTTTATTAAAATATATCACCCGCGCCACGCAACAAGAAATAAATTCAGGCTCGCGAAGAAATTAAAAAAAAATAAAATTAAGGACTAATATCTAATCTAATAATACTAAGAACAATTAAACTCAAGTTGGCCTGTATGGGGATCAAACCCACAACTCTCGGCGCAATGTCAGTGGCGAGGCGACCACCGGCGCGGTGTAATGGTTTAACCATTACGCCAGCCAGCATTCACCCAATAGGTTGACTGAACTTCTGGTTCGGGAATATATGTACTTTTATCTATTGGGGATTTTTTTTATACAACTAAGGTGGTAAACAAGCGTACGGCCCATCTGATGGTAAGTGGTCACCGTAGCCTATAGACGCCTGCAACACCAGAGGCATCACTTGCTCGTTGCCGACCCTTTAGGAAAAAAAGGAAGTGGGAAGGAGAAGGAGCGGGAAGGGGGAAAGAAGCTGATTGGGCCTCCGGCACTCCCACTAACCAAACGAAACACAACAGTAAAAAACACTGCTATTTCACGTCGATATTCTGTGAGAGGGTAGTACTTCTCCGGTCGAGCCGGCCTTTCATGCTGAAATCAGCGAGGCTCTACTACTCAAGAGAGTATGAAACACCTCTACCTACATCTACACATGTATAATATCTCTTCTCTATTACATTTATTATTACATCGTCAAAGTTCCGTTGTCCGTATATCCGTGTCCGGATGTATTGGATGGCGGACGAGGCGCGGGGTGTGTAATTGAAAGTAAACATGCATTGTTGCTGCCCGTATCAATCAGGGATGACGAACGGCCCGATAGTTTTCTGCGATTCAAACATTAGGGGACCTCGGACGTGTCTCTATTGCGAACACGAAAATATTTCTTCCATTTTGTGGAAAACTTCGAATAGTTAGAAATGGTTGTTTTGTTTTTAGGTTAGAACACCTAAGACGCTGTTATATAAACTGAAAAACCTTTTCAGTTCACAATTCGTCACTGTTTATACAGTTAATGTCGATTATATAAGGACCAGAATAAATTTTATATATTGGGGGCGCAGGGGTCCCAATAATGCCATTGGGGGGGCTCGGCATCCGCATATAGAGTCAGGGCTAGTCCTAATATGTGGCAGCGGCACACCGGCGGCCAGTTTTTAATGATATCTGGCATTCCAATAATTGCAAGTGAAGATTGTTGAAATTATTAAGTATGTTAAATTGAGAAAAGTAAATAAGTTATAGTTCTACGATAAAGTGAATGGGCTACCCGCTTCACTTGTTTAGTTATTGCCCATACTTCTAGGCTTAAAATAATTCGGGATGCTAACCGTATAAAGTAATAATTTAATGTGTAATGTTCGCGTAAATTCAAAACATTTTTTTTATTTAATTACTACTCTAAAATGTGAACTTGGTGAAATCGTAGTGTAGCTAATGCATGCTTTGACTGGCAACGATTGTTGGCAGGTTAGACAAAGTCAAAGTCAAAAATCATATATTTATTTAGGTCACAGAGTAACAATTACTAACGTCAAAAGAGTTAGTGGTTCTACTAAATTTACTGAATTTATATTTATGTTAGTTGCTAGGTTCAGGTAAAAGGTTGAGCCTATGAGTAGTAGAGTACCTAAAAGACAGTCGTAGGTACTCGTACTCGTTACGTAGGTAACTACCGACTAATTAAGTACTTAGCCGATACTTTCGTCGCTTGTCCTGCCTTTAATTCTATGTCTGTAGGTATTACATTACTAAACTTTGGTCTTAATTTTATTAGTAGACCGATCAATTAATACCCTGACAAATTACCAACACCAATCCCGAATTTACAATCACACAATCACTACAATACAACGGCTTAATAAACTAGTTACAACACCAGTACCTTAGCGAAATGAGCAAAGGATATTCAATAATGGGACATCCACCCTCATTATAGGGGTTAGTAGAAATTAGTGTTGGTGGAGCCCTCGAGGTGGCGCGTGGCGCCACGTGCCGCAAACACCGGCGCGTGCGCATGCAACGCGCACACATATTAAAAGGAATAAGTTAATGATAGCGGGGGTGTGGAAATCTTGGATGAAATTAAAATTGGTTGCTGAGGGCATTTGTCAGGATATTGCAAATTGACTTCGGTTGCTCGTCCAAAACTGGAAATAAAGTTAGCCACCAGATTCGATGATGTGATTTGTGGAATGTGCTTTTTCGTTTGGTTTCATACTTTATTCGACTAATGCCCGTTTTCACCAACAGATAAGTATCCCTTAGCAGCTTTTAGGGAACCCCTAACAAAAAATTCGTTTTCACCAACGTTTAGATGTCACTTAAGTCTCTAAAGCAGCTCTTATATTTAAGAGCCCGATTGTTGGCTCCTTAAACTACTCTTATGCTTAGGTAACAGAATATTGTTTATTCATACGCGACACACGAGTGATTTTCTATCATGGAAAATTATTTAGGGCACTTTATAGAGAGTCTAGAAGCTATTGAGACTCTAGAGAACATTCAGCAAATAGTAAAAAGACTACACATTCACTGTGAAAGAGTAATTTTGGCTGCGTTTTCTTTTTCCGGCCATTTTATTAAAAGATGTTTAAGTTTTTTAATTATTACGAATCGGAGTTCCAAATAATCACACGACGACGTATGATAAGAAATGACATAAGGTTTCTCGTTCATTTTCCAAAAAAAGCAAAGGAACACGGGTCTTACAGCCTATACGCATGCACCGAAAATATTTTTATTTTTAAATTAAACTGCATAAAGTTCAAAATATGTAAAAAGATATTGTTTTTCAATATATTAATAATACTACTGTTAATACCATTAATTTGAAAATAAATATAGAAATTATCATCTTATCGATAAAACATCGATGTCAGAAGCGTGACTTTAGAAAAAGTTATCTGTCACTTACTTAGGGAATTCCTTCGTAGGTGATACCTAGTATGGTGAAATTGAATTTAAGTAAATATTCGATTATGGGATGCCCCTAGCTTAAAAGACATCTACGTAGGTGGAGCCTAGGGGCCTGTTGGTGAAAATGGGCATAAGTCTAAATTTGGCAACGGAAATTTGAATCTCCACACACACAATATGATAATAAAAAATCGGCCTATGATTTTAAGGATTTAAATTTAGGTGGCGTAAAATTGGAAAGGCTATGTCTAGCAGTGGACTGCGACAGGCTAATTGATTGATTGATTTTAAGTTTAAATTCATACTTATTTCACGGACTACACCAAAATTACTTCCACCTTACATTTGGGATTCCCATGATTGTACGTCACCCTATATCATAAAGCCTGACGTTCTTGGCCCTCAAAACTGCCGGCACCAGACATGTAGCTCATTGTACCACGCGTTACATTGAAACACTTCACGTCATAGACCCACGCTTCGGGTGTGAAACTGTTCAATCAAAATGTTGCCCTCTTTTTCATTAACAATTGATAAGCACTTATATTCAATTATAGGAACGTGGCAAAAGGGTAATGCAGCTAACAGATTCTGTTTGTATGTATTTTTGACCTAAGTTTATATACTACTGCACTAATTAATAAGTAAGACATAAGCTGGATTGCTTTTTAATCAGGATTTGAAAACCTTATTGATTGCTTTGTTTATCCCGTGGTATACCACGGGATAAACAAAGCAAACACAATCCTGGAAAGTTGGCGTATTTTGGTTTTTGAGTGTAGAACACTTACACTTACTCAACGGACACAAAGATTGTGTCCGTTGAGTAAATTTTTGTAAAGTTTCCTGTGACACAGAAATTATTGCTAGTGTTGGAGTAGTCTTTAAAAATAAATGGTAAAAGAGTTTTGAGACCGCTCGTGTGGTTTTAAATATGGATGCCGAGACTTATATATAGATGCTGTCAGGTCCTAGTGTAATTTGTTTTTGCTTTACTGGCATTCTTAGTAGCAGCATGTAGTTAAATAACGTGTAAAATGTAAGCGGTAAAAGACTTGTCCATCGTAACGTGGGACTTAAAATATACCTAATGCAAAGTGGGTGTAACCATACGTAGGTACTTACTCACATATGTATGGTCAGTTCCAAAAGCTTTTTAGCTAAGATCAAAGTGTAGTTTCAACATCAGCGGTATTCTTTCGAAGTTTTCTATGATAGACTTTGATTCTTTATAAGTATTGGCAACGCTAAGAAGAACTGGCAGGGAGAAGAAGATCTGGCACAAGCGACTTCTTAATCCGTTATGGAAACGTTTTGTAAGTAAATCGCGATCTTCTGATATTTAGCCGTGATAACAACTTCTGCGACTGGCAGAGCCAGATGGTAATTATTTAGTGAAGCGTCAAATAACTGTCGCGCTTAGAGGCGTAATAATAGTCAGATTGTATCTCCGCTTGACCCGGTGAATAAGCGTTCTGTCCGTTCACATACTTATCTATCTCTCTACCTCTTTCCTTTTATCTAATTTATGTAGGGTAGGCAATTCACTAGTGGTCTTGTATTGCAAGCGCATAAGCTTACGATTCTTCAACAGTCTCAAGTCTAGAATCAGAGAGAGACTTCTAGGACTCTTCCCGATTCCAGAACGTATAATACACATACCTATATCGGAGCTATGGTTTACATCAAAGAACTTCATTGTCTTTAGTTTACATATTATTATTATTGTAATCAACCCTCAAGTGAGCCTTGTGATATGAGTGGAGTACATTATATGTAAACATTAAACAGTTTACAAATTAAAGATGTCCCGATATCTTGAAGCGTCACGCTCTTATAAACTTCAGTTCTTGGGGTCCGGGGTTCTAATCCGGCGGGCTGGCGGACTGGCACGGTTGTGCTATCGCCCTGCCACAGACACCGCCTTGCAATCATATAACACTTACATTTGGGTATGTATGACAAATTGGGTGGGAACGAATAGGGCTTAATATCGCCCCGGCAGTTCCCGGTCATAATTACGGGCTTGCATTGTTTAATAGGGTAAGTTCTGAAAATGAGATAGGCTAATAGATCGTTTTAATTTAATTTATACGTGACTAGCTGTCCCTCGGCAATAGTACTAGTTTTTCTGTATGAAAAGTACCCTAAGTCCTTTTTTGTACCCCTAACACAGTGTATGTAAAATTTCATGATGATCGATCGAGCCATTAAGGCGTGCAAGCGTAACAAACAAACAAACCTACATTCGATTTACATTAATTTTACTTTATTAGAAAGGATTCACAAGGTTTTAAAATAGACATAGGCTTACCCTTGTATATCCTTGAAGCACACCACACTCCGGCAAGCAATTTTTTGAGTCCCACAGGCTAAAGCCCAAATACCCAGTAGCAGCACGGATTTTTATTATTGCCAGATACACCTGTCTCAGTGTCGGTATGCATGAGTACGCATGAGTTCTCGGGTTCGATGTCCGGATCAAGAACCATATTGAATTGACGAATTGTCAAGATAATCTCAGTGGCAGCACGAAGTCTGGAGCTAATTCACCCCTGGAACTATGACCGACATATAGTGACAGGTTCGCCCCTTATAACGTGAGACATAGGTTAATAGCAGGCGAAATATTATGTGATACTACCTACCCTTTCAGAAATATATATATAGGTTTGAGACTATACCTATATCGACCCTTCGAGGCTGAAATGTAGTAAAAGCCAAAATACAACTTTCCAGGAGAGCCAAAAAACTAGTTAAACAATGCAGTTTCCCTTTTATTTTTTATGTGTTTTGTTTGTTTGTTCTATAATTATAAAATTACATATTTTACAACATGTGTGGCGAGTTAAAATGATTATTTACACGATTATTATTTTAAAAATAAAAGTTTTATGCTGCGGTATTTTCTAGGTACTAAAACTATTTTTATTGCGAACATTAGAATTTTAATTACGCAGATCGATGCATTTAAAAAAATTTAATGAGATTACATCAATAAACTACTACCAAAGACACTTCTACAGTACGGTCACGTTATAATTTTGTCCGCAAATTATTTAAAATTCCTAAGTAAATAGTTGTTTATCCATTGTGTTTATCGTGAACATTGTTTGAATAAACTTTATTGATATTATTGACGTTATTTTCAAAACGAACACAGTGTTTTTAAAGTGTTAAAATCAAAATTTAAAGTGTGTAGTGACGGTGACTCTAAAACAGTTTATTTTTACTTTATTAGTGACTGTCATTCAACGAACTTACATATAATTCAACCCTCAGCTTCATATTTATGATGGTCACATAGTGATCCACAATTTCAACCTACAAAAGTAATACCAGCTGGCTGAACGTCCACGGTGCTCGACTAAATATCTGTTGCTGCAAATTCAAACCCGCTCGTACACACATTGCACTTTTTGGATTGTTTCTATCTACAATATTATTACTTACAATGTCTGATTGTGATATTTGTAAACTACCAGTAAAGCAAATTGAAAAAATAATATGTTTGAAATGTATTATGTATATGTCAGATTCACACATAAATGAATCTGAGCGCAACAGCATTTAAGAGACTAAGTAAAATTGCGCACTCTACGTGGAATTGTACTAACTGTTTAGCTAAACATCCACCTAGTAAATCTACTGATACCATGGCAGATAATAGCTCTGATGACGACGAAAAGAACGATATCCGGCGCATTATTAGGGAGGAAATTCGACATACCATGCGCATGGAGGTGAAAACCATGATCCGCGAAATTAGATCAGAGATGGATGACTTACGTAAAGAGCTAGACGAATTGAAATCATCTAGTTCCTTTGACATCGCTCAAGTTAATGACTTAAGGGTGGAACTTCAAACGGTTAAAACAGAAAATACTGATTTGCGCTCTCAAAATGTCACCATGCATAATACTATCACACAGTTGACCACGCAATTAAATAAGTTGGATCAAAATACACGCGATTCGAATCTGGAAATTCATGGCTTACCAGAAAACAAGAACGAAGTTTTGCCACAAACTGTTAAGCAGTTGTCTGCGGCGGTATCTTACACACTGAACGATGCTGATGTAATGAAATGTGTTAGAGTGGCTAGTATGAACAACAACAAGTCACGTCCACGCTCTGTTATAGTGAAGCTGCGTAGTCCAAGGTGTCGCGACGAATTATACTCTGCGATCACCAAGTACAATAAAGCTCACAAGGATTGCAAGCTGAACACATCCCTGCTCGGCTATGGTGGAGCCCAACAACCAATCTATGTGTCTGAACACCTTACTCCGGCGTATAAGTCTCTACACGCCACTGCCCGACTGAAGGCTAAAGAAAAGGCATACAAGTTTGTTTGGGTTCGTTACGGGAAAATATATGTTTGTAAGAATGAAAATTCAGGTAGCATACTTATTAAAGATGAGCAATCACTAGCTAAGATTATTTAAATACTATTGTTACCTATTGGATTTTGAATATTACGTTGTGTTTAATAATTTTGTTATAATATTATGGGTATGTCTATTTTTTATCAGAATGTTAGAGGTATGAAGACGAAAAATCATGAAATATTTTTATCAATTTTAAATGTAAATTATGATATTATTTGTCTAACAGAAACTTGGTTAGAAGATTCTTTTTTGGTTTCCGAGTATTTTGATGAGAGGTACACTGTTATAAGAAGAGATCGCTGTACTGAATTTAAGAAACAATATTGTAAATCTTATGGAGGTGGTATCCTTGTGGCTATTAAGAAGAATATTACTTTTGTGAACATGATTGAATGGCAAGCATCTATTGAGGATATGTGGCTGCGTATATATGTAGGAAGTGTCTGTTTGAATCTTTGTCTTGCTTACTTACCTTCCTATTTGTCTTATGAGACTGTCAAGAATCTTTTTATAAAAATTGAAGAAGTCTGTTTAAATTATGCTGACTGTCACACAATAATTTTAGGGGACTTCAATCTTCCGCTAATCAAGTGGTCATGTTCTGATGATCCTTTTATGGAAGTTTGCGATACAAAGGCTTTGCCAATACGGGACTTATTGAATGTTGCTGGCCTAATGCAAATTAATAGGGTACATAATCTAAATGATAGGGTGTTGGATTTTGTTATGATTGATGGTAATTCTGAGGGTTCTGTAGTTTGCGCAGCTCCTTTATGTGCCCCTGACGCTCACCACCCGCCATTAGAAATAGAACTGAAAAAAGTAGTAACCTCGAACTTGAAGTCTAATTCACTTAAAACAAAATATAATTTTTATAAATCTGACTATGAAGCTTGTATTAAGGAATTACACTCAGTCGACTGGTACGCATTTGCTCATTGTAACTGTAATGATTTTCTTCACGAATTCTATAACGTCTTATGGCAAGTAATCGATAAATAAACTCCTAAAGTGAAACCAAATAAATACCGATATCCCGTTTGGTTTTCTTCATCTCTAATAAAAATGATTAAGGAAAAGAATAAGTACAGACTACGATTCAAAAAATTCAAAAACCCTCGTGACTACGATACCTTTAGCTTATTACGTGAGAGAACCAAATTAACTATCAAGCAGTGTTTTAGAAGTTATATTGACAAACTTGAAATTGAATTGAATACAAATGTAAAGTCTTTTTGGCGTTATACTAAATCTAAAAAAAATCATAGAGGTATTCCAAATCAAGTTAATTACGGTGATCAGATGGGAATAGGTGGGTGTGAGGTAACTAATCTATTCGCAAAGTACTTTTCTTCTGTGTATGGGTCTAATACGGAAACTAGTAACTTTATACCAACATACAATGGTTCAAGTTATAATCTGTCATTTATAGATATATCGGAAAATGAAACAAGGGAGAGGATTAAGCAAATTGATTTGAACAAAGGGATTGGTCCCGACGGTTTGCATCCTATTTTCATTCGCTGTTGTATGGATGCTTTAATTAAACCTTTGCATTTAATCTACAACAATAGATTTGTTAGAGAAGGTATATTTCCCGATTTGTGGAAAATTAGCCACATTATACCTATTCATAAGTCTGGCAATTTGAATGATGTAACTAATTACAGGCCAATCTCCATCATCTCTCAGTTTGCTAAAATGTTTGAAGGTCTCATATATAACACAGTTTATGCACATCTTCGGCACTAACTTAGTCATCGTCAACATGGATTCATGTCCAACCGTTCTACGGTATCAAACCTACTCTTATACACCAAGTATATAACTGACACATTCGAAACTAGAGGGCAGGTGGATGCTGTCTATACAGACTTTGCAAAGGCTTTTGATCGTGTGGATCACTCCATACTTTCAATAAAGCTTAGCCATGCTGGCATTTATGGTAGCCTCCTACGATGGTTCCAAAGTTACCTATACAATCGCACTCAGCTGGTGGCCTTAGCAGGTTATGAATCTGTACCGATTATACCGGGTTCTGGAATCCCACAAGGATCAAAATTGGGTCCTCTGCTATTTTTGGTATTCGTTAATGATCTCCTAGATTTAATAAAATGTGAATGCTTAGCCTATGCTGATGATTTAAAAATTTACACAAAAATTTCTACAGTAAGTGATAGTGTAAAACTCCAAAATGATCTCGATACTCTTCAGAATTGGTGCTTACTTAATAGAATGTCCCTTAATATAAAGAAATGCCATTTACAAATAAAGTTAATTTCATAGATTTTAAATACACCATATCGGGTGATTATCTAGATAGAGTAACAACCGTTCGCGATTTAGGTGTGACTTTTGATACCTCTCTATCCATCCGTCATCACATAGACAATGTTGTTACTAAAGCTAACAAAATGCTTGGTTTTGTTATTCGTGTATGTAAGCCGTTTCGTAGCAATTCCAGCTTAACCTCGCTTTATAACGTTCTAGTTCGAAGTGTCTTAGAGTATTGCTCTGCCATATGGTCCCCTTGCTATTCATCATATGCGGATAGTGTAGAAGCAGTCCAAGCCCGCTTTGCCAGAAACTTATGTATGAGAGATGGAGTAAGAAAATCTTTGCCTGAATATAACCATAGACTATCACACTATAACATAACTAGTTTGAAAGAGCGGCGTGATATGTCTGACCTGCTACTTCTTCATAAAATTATTAACGGATCTATTGATGCCGAATTGATCAATTTCTTTAATTTTAGATCAAGTAAACGTACCATGAGACATCACAGAGTATTTGATACTCCCATATCTACATTGAACACTACTCTTAACAGTCCTCTCACACGTATGATGAGATTGTACAATGAGAAATGCATTTCGACAAACAATGCTATTGACATCTTTTCAATGAAATTTTTGTCATACAGACGCTTCCTACTGACTGCCAGGTAAAATAAAATAAAGTATTTATGTATTTACATTGAGATCTTCGATATTCATTCTGTTTCTTTTAAGTTTTGGTACTTTTGTGTTTTTAATTCTTTTATATGTTTTTTTTAATGTTTATATTGCAGCTGTTTCATAAATAATTACCGATTTGCATGACTTATCTGCAATATGTAATTGTGTATTTGTGTAACAACTACTTTTGGGTTTGGCACTTATCTACACTAAATAGTGCCTATTAAATATTATCTTACCGGTAATTAATTAGACTGTAAGTTTCTTGTCATGCATGCCTGTCATTTGTATGATTACTGTTTTAATGTTGTAATACGCACTTTATATATTTAAAAAGCATTTGTAATTGTATAGTTGGTGTGCTTAATAAAATAAAATAAAAAAATAAAAATAAAATAACTAAATTCCGCCAAAATAGCTTTTACAAAATTTCATCCCCGGAAGAAAGTTATCACATCACATTTCGAATATAATATGTGTATAATGATATCAGCATTGCCATTTAACGTGGCAACGCTGCCAGTCTTCTGGGCACGTTACCAGTTGATAGCGAGGCTGATGAATTCTACGATGCCTAAACCATTTTTGTTAATATTTAGTATTGTAATTATTTAGTGTATTTATAATTATGTTATCTTTTTTAATACCGTACGTTTGTAAATATATATATTAGATTAATGAGTTTTAAAATTAATAATGAAAATATATTGTAAATGTTATAAAGGTAGTATTATATTAATATACATATATGAATAATGATAATTATACAAATTAAGTTGGATCCTTAAAAAAGTGACACTATAATGTAGGTAAACTATTCCACAGATGCATTTACGTAGTAAGCATGTGTTTTCAGTATGCGTATGTATACTACTCAAAACAAAATAAGGGCCACTAGTTTATTTACATTTAAGTGCACTTTAGTAAACTGAAAGTAACTGATAAGTAGCATTATATTGATATTACGAAGTCTTTGGTGTTTGATCTCTTTTATGCAGCTGGTGTTCGTGTTCCTAATTTGAAAAGTATTGGCCATCATTTTAGGAAAAAAAATGATTGGATGTTACTCTTATGCTTTTCTTCGATTTTCTTCTTAACTTGTTTCGGTTATTTTAGGAAAAAAGTTTTACTTTTTCAATTTTAATTGATTCATTTATCATCTCGCGTTAATCATGCCACCAGTACGAAGGCACATGGATACAATTACAGCAACCAGAGCCATAACTATGATTCAAGAAGGACGTTCTCAGCGTTACGTGGGTTTGCAGTTGGGTTTTTCTCGAACAGCTGTCCAAAATGTATGGAATCGCTTCCAAGAGACCGGCAGTATTGCCAGGAGACCCGGTTCAAGTAGAGTTCGCGTAACAACGGCGCACGAGGATCGGTACGTCCAACTAAGTGCTCGTCGTGATCGTACAGTAACGGCCCGTAAGTTACAACACCACCTACGGCTGACAACGTGTACCCATGTCAGTGATCAAACTATACGTAATCGATTGCACGAAGACCAGCAAATGTCAAGACGACGAGTTGTTCGAATTCCTCTGACCAGGGTTCAACGTGCAAATCGTTTAAGATTCTCCCGTCAGTATTTGAACTGGGGGATTAATCAGTGGGGCAAGGTGCTTCTTACAGACGAGTGCAAAGTAAAATTTTTAATGATGATCGGCGTGTTAGGGTGTGGAGACAACGCGGCGAGCGGTTTTCGGTCCCAACGTACTGGTTTGGGGTGGGATTAGTTTACACGGTAAAACCGAGCTCACCATTTGAAATGCGGGTACCGTAACTGCAGAACATTACATCGAGGACGTCATCAGGCCTGAAGTGATCCCATTTGCACAGCGAGTGGGGCCTGGATTCATCCTGATGCAAGGCAATGCCCGTGCACACACAGCTCGATCGACCCAAACTGTCCTAGAAGGGTCTCATATTGAGGTATTACCATGGCCAGCTAACAGTCCGGATTTAAATCCAATCGAGCAATTGTGGGACCAATTGAAACGAAGGATTAGAGAGAATGAGCAAGGGGTCTACAACCAACAGCAGCTGATTGACGCTTTAAAACGTGCCTGGGGGGAGATTCCAGATGAAAACGTGAGGAATTTGATCCAGAGTATGCATACGAGGCTTCAGGAGTGTATTGCTAAGAGAGGAGGACATACTCGTTACTAAAAAGAAGAAACAAAAGTGACAATAACAGTATTTTGTCTTTTTCCGGTGATTTCTTTTGTTCATGTTTTTCATTCCAAATGGCCAATTTCATTATGAACTTAAAAAAAACAATTCATGATCATTATTTTAAACTATTGTTAGCCTATATTATAACCAATAACATTATTTTGTAGTTACATAAATTAAACAATTTAATGTCTGTATTGTTTTCATGGTACAGCAAAAAATCTTAGTGGCCCTTATTTTGTTTGAGTAGTATATATAGTGATGTAGTGAGCGAACGATATACGTTGTGTGTGGTGTCAGGCCTTCATGCGGTGGCAATTAATTGAGGGAGGAACCGCCCCGTACATATAACCTCTTCTAATTATAATTACAAGCAGTCGCCTAGTGCTCGAAATTCGACCAAAGTTGCCTGTAAGATATTGCTGATATATGTCATTATATTTTGATATATGTAACAATAGTTACGCGCTTCGACTGCGTGTGTCAAATGCATGGTTGTGTGCGTGTAGTGTTTTTTCATTAATTTAATGTACTTCTAATGCATATTTTATATAAATATTAGGATTCGTCACTTCTTCTCTGTATAAACTATAAGTGTGTGAAATTTCATACTCCTCCGTCCGCCCAATTTTCGTAAAAAGGGATCCAAAGTTTTCGCTTCACGTATTAATATATAGATAGTTTCAACATGGAAATAGGTAGTTATATTCTGTAGTTTTCCGCTTCTTTCCTTGTGTATAAAATGAATATATGTTTCCAAGTAGTGGATTAGATATCTATATATGTAATAAAATTGTAACTCGTCGATGTCTGTATTTAATGTGAAGGGTCTCCATAAGAGCTATAGCAAAACAATTATGTCTAGAATTTTTGCCTGTCTGTCTGTGTGTATGTTGAAATATGATTTGTGTAGATCAGCTTCTTCTTAAATGTATAAAAAGAAAATATAGATAGGTACCTATTTCCAAACTCCACATCCAGTCATGAGCAGTAGGTATAGTATTCAAAAAGAGAATACTAGGATAAAACTCTATGTCTTAGGGGCTTTTAGTCAGGGTCAGAGAAAATTAGTTATGTATTTTTATTAATGCCTGTGTCTCGGTGGCTTCACAATCATTTAAACAACGGACACAAGGAACACCAAGACTCAGACCAACTATTTGTGGATCACACAAATTTTTATCCCGTGTGTCGATCGAACTCACTACACTTGACGTAGTGGCAGCGACGTAGCAACCACTCACACCATTACGCCATCCGTGCAGTCATGTATACGAGATTATACAATTCACAATTCTATATAACTATTTACCTAACCCAAAAGTAACATAAATATATCTCACTTTAAACAATAATTCCTAATATAATACACAGTTATCACGGCATCTCAGTCCCTAAATATTTACCCACCCCTAACTAAAAACGGGTTAATTTCAGTAATAAAACAAACTGGCGAAATTAAACGGCATCTCTGCCGGTAGATGTCGCTGCTAGCGAAGTGTCCTCTTCATAATTACGACTCGCTCTTGGCAAATACTTGGACGCTAATTAATTTTTTTATTGCCCTCTTTGCTAACGGAAGGGTAAACAAATAAATTATAAACGGTATTGTAAATTTTGTCAGATCTGTATCTAGAATTTTGAGAGAAAATAAACAAAAAATGTATATTGTTATTTATATAACTGGAAATGGGTATAAACGCCGGCAAGCAGTATGCTTGCGCCCAAAGACTACAATATAATATACCTACTACTTGCGCCCACGGGCAGTGCAACATGGCCTAAACGACAAGCTTTGAAAAAGGTATGTAAATATGGAGCATGATCGGTTTATTACTCGTTTTTATTTATACTAGCGGTCGCCTAGTGCTCGAAATTCGACCAAAGTTTGCCTGTAAGATATTGCTGACATATTATGTCATTATAAATAAAAAAAAATAATAATATTGATATTATGTAACCATAGTTACGCGCTTTTACTGCGTGTGTCAAATGCATGGTTGTGTGCGTGTAGTGTTTTTTTATTAATTTAATGTATTTCTAATGCATATTTTATATAAATATTAGCATTCGTCACTTCTTCTCCGTATAAATTATAAGTGTGCGAAATTTCATACTCCTCCGTCCGCCCAATTTTCGTAAAAAGGATCCAAAGTTTTCGCTTCACGTATTAATATATACATAAATCATGCAACTCGAAAGTATAAAAGTAAGGCTATGTTTATTTATTCATTTATTTAAAAGGATCTCTAACAAGAAATACACATATATTGCAATTAAAAGCTATGTACAATTATTGTAGGTCTTATGTTTTCTTACTAATAAGAGATCACAGCATGCGACAAAAATAGTAGGCACATACATAAATACAATTAAAATAAAAGTAAAATATTATAATACAAAAACAGTAACTATGAAATTAAAAATTAGTATAAAATAATAAAGAAAAAGAGAAAAGCGATCTACGAACCATTCCGCAAATGAGCTGCAACAGCATTTTTGAATTTCGTCAGAGAATTATTAAATATATCTATGTCTTCCGAAGCCTGCGATACATCGATGTAAAAGTAAGATAATCTGACTATCGGTGAATACCTACCAAAGTTAGTTCTATGTCGTGGCGGTCTAAGTAGCGAGACAGGATGGCGAGGAACTCTATGTGGTACATTGATGCATATTTTATTTAGAAGTTAAGGGCAGTCAAACTGGTTATTGAGCAGCTTCTCTTTATTATATATATTAATGACTTACCAGGTGCTACTATTCAACCCATGACATTATTTGCTGACGATAGTACTGTGACCATAGCGTGTAAGGATATTGACTATTATAAATCTGACATAACAAATTCTTTGACATCAATAATTTCATGGCTTAATAATAATAATTTAAAAATCAATATAATTAAAACAAACATAATGCATTTCAGACAAAAGTCACAAAATCAATCAAATTTCAATATTATACACGACAACATTGAAATAAATGAAGTAACTAGTACTCGATTTCTCGGCTTAATTATTGACCAAAAGTTAAACTGGAAAGAACATATTGATAAGTTGAGTAATAAAATCAGCTCACTATCTTACGCTATATACAAACTTGCACAAACTGTGAATACCGATGCAATACTTACTGCATATTATGGCCTAATTGAATCTGCACTTAGATATGGATTAATATTTTGGGGTAATTCAACAAATAAAGATATAGCATTTAAAATTCAGAAACGCTGCATACGTTCTATGTTTATAATACAAAGTACAGAGAGTTGTAAACCATTGTTTATCAAGCACCGGATTCTAACACTACCGTCATTATACATTTTTGAAGCAGCTGTGTTTGTGAGAAGTAATCCGCATTTATTTCCTAAGCTGTCTGACACAGTCAATCGAAACAGGCGTGATAATAACAAATTACGTATTCACAAGTCAAGGACCGCACTTATGCATAAGAGCATAATTTGTATGGGTCCAATTATTTATAATAAAATTCCAAAAGAGTGGAAACAGAAAAACATAAATGTATTTAAAAATCTGTTAAAGGCCTTTTTGGTTGACAAGGCTTATTATAATGTTATTGATTTTTTGAATGACCATTTGTAGTACTATCATAATTATAATTTCGTTACATATCTGACATTTTACAATTATGTGACTACTGACTTTAACTGACATTTTATCGTTTTAATTTTTTACTTTATTTTTGACATGCATATTTTATAATTGTAATGATATTAGATCTTTATTTTTTAATTTTACTTACATGCATTATATTATGAATATTATTAATAATTCTATTTTCTTTTTTAAAATGACACCTTTGAAATTTTATGTGCGTCAAATCAATTATTTTTTAACATAATTTTGAATATTTGTATACCCTAAGGGTAAAACATGATGAGCCCCTAATACACTATAACATCATGCATTTTATGTAAATGTACTCATGTTTTATACAAATAAACTGATCTTTATCTTTATCTAATACAAGAATACCAAATCAGAGAGAGTACGACGTGATTCTAGAGAAGTCATCTTGAAATGGGTAAGTCTATCATTGTAACACCTTAGTTCTCTCGCAGCTCTGTTTTGAAAGGATAAATTACGAACCAGGTTCTTTTGTGTTCCATCTATTCGGGTAAATACATAGATTAATATTTGTAAATTCTTAAAGCGACATACGGTAAAGCCACGTAATTATATTATCAACCGGTCAACCAATTCTCAGTAGCCACACTCCATTTAGAACATTCTATGGAAACATAGAGGTGTTTCCACAGAATATTCTAAACGAAAAATAGAATAACACTTTGCCCGACACTGGACTACAACCCAGAATTTTCCGATCAGCAGTCAGCGTATCCGCTAACGCAGTACGCTATATTTAATAAAGGATTTGGGTTTCGTCATAACGCCAAAGGATCCCAGATGCGTAGTATATACAGTCTATATAGCAAGACAATAATTTTTAGCAAATATATCCATCGTTTTCCTTCTTTATTATTTGATGAGCTAACCAAAGCATACTTTGGTTATTCGTATAGAAGGCATACTGGTGTCAGCAGTAGCAGGTGTTTTAGGCTGTTGAATATAATAAAGGATTATATATGTGTCCGAATCGAGAACTTATATAAAGGTAGGTACTGAAACTACTAAAATTATTCCATAGTCCATTCCAAGTTAGACCATAACTTAGAATAACATTAGTCCTATGGAAAGCGTAGTGCCGATGGCAATCACTCCGAAAAAACTGTTATGCAGCCGCGTCTGAACTACAAACTCGTAAAACAGATACATACATAGTCCTACGTCTCTATCTGCGTCGGGTAACCAAAAAATTGTTGGGTTTTTCTGTTAAAAAATCTCAATAGCAGCCCGGAGTTAGGTAGTTGGTGGTGTTAGACACCCTCGTGTCTCGGAAAGCACGTAAAGCCGTTAGTCCTGCGCCTAATCTCTCTCCGGTCGTGTTGAATTACCGCTCTGAGAGTTAGGGAACAGAGAGTACATTTGTGTTTGATGATGAGTCAGATGGCCAGTTTCCGTTAAGATTGGCCGCCGTGACCAAAATTCGGTCTGGAGGACATTATTATTATATTTGAGGGCAAATCTATTGCCGTTTACTGGCACAGTTCCAGAGGCCTTGCCGGGGCTTGGCAGAAAAAAACATCCCGTAACACGTTGCGTGACCCCGGGATGGCAATCTACACATCAATGCACTACCGCTCCGGTACACGTTGAAATAAGAACACAGCGATAATGGGACCTTCAAACTATAGACTTTAATTATTAATGTAAATACACTATTATTTATTTTATGTTTTTAAGTTTACTGTTCCACAAAACTGTTTGCGAAATTGCATCTCATGCCGGAAGCGTCCACTTTAAACATATTTTAAGTATATATAAATTGCATTTATTTTTCTATATATGTTGAAGTTCCTATTTATACAGTTGCTGTGTTCTAGATCGTCTGCGAGTAATTTGTTAACTTGAATGTCACTATGTAATTTATAAAATATGGTTTTGTTTAATTGTGTTTTTCAATTAAACGAATATTAATATTTAAGTAGACTAGTCTTATCTATCTATTAGAATCATTGAACTCATATATTCATAGGCTCACACCTGCATCTCTGAAGGAGTACGTAGAGGTCTATTACTTCCACATTTTGTTAGCTATTTTTTTAGCCCCAAGGGCTTAAGTAAGCCTATAGTCTGGGAGCATGCTGCTAATTGAGAATTTCTAGATAGGAAAATTCAATAATCATTTCGTTGACCCGTGAATCGAATCCGAGACTTCACGTACAGCAATTGCATTTACTACCGCTGCGCCACTGAGGCAATCGTTGAGTCTGGACCACATTTATAGGCTTACGACCAATCGTTAAGTTCGATCCTCGGGTGGAGAATAATGTTATTGTTTTTCAAGTCAAAGTAAAAGCACAAAGTAAGGCAATGCAACCTCGTAGACGTTAGTTGACTTACCTTTTTTAAGGTGGAACCTAAAAATATAACTGAATAGATTTTGCCCGTGGCTTCGCTCGTGTTAATGTAAATTTATCTTAAGATAGATATTTTAGTAGCCTATATGTATTTTTTTATACTACTAAAGTGGCAAACAATCATACGGCCCACATGATGGTAAGTGGATTGTGTGTGATTGCAAGTGAGTTCAATACACCTCTGTAGTATACTTCGGTGATAAACAGATATGATGCTTATTAATATCAGCCCTATATTAAACTGCTTCACTGCTGGGCACGGTCCTCTTCTCAGTGCGAGAAGGGTTAGGCCATAGTCCACCACGCTGGCCTATTGCGGATTGGCAGACTTCACATATCTTCGAGAACATTAAGGAGAACTCTTAGAAATGCAGGTTTCCTCACGATGTTTTTCCTTCACCGTTAAAGCGAGCGATAATTAACTATTTAATACGCACATAACTTCGAAAAGTGAGAGATGCGCGTCTTGGGATCGAACTCGAGACCTCTGCGTGGCAATCCAACGGTTTCCCACTAGGCTATCGTTGTTATGATAATATATGATGCCTATATTACCGTAATAAATAAACTTCACGCTAATTCTAATTAGTCACAAAATGTCGTTGATGACGCACTTATGAATCACACGTGTCGTCATAAACCAAAATGTGTTACAATTGGGGTGTTAATCACTCACCCAGTGATTAATACCCTAACAATTTACAACAATAGTTACCAAAACTGCTTGTCAAATGTACGTGTTGGCTTGTTGTACGAAATATTGCACGTAACATTGTAAATTTTAGTTGTATACAAGAATAACAGCACGTATGAGAACATTATTTAGGGATATACGATGTTTTGGAGCTGGGCTGTGAGGTATCGAAGGCAATTTAGTAGGGATACCATGTTTTCTCGAAAATAAAAATGGATGTTGATATTGTACAGTTGCACCTAGCATTTAATTTTATTTAATAACTAGCTTTTGTCCGCGGCTTCGCTCGCGTTAATTTAGAATTTGACAATCAAATCGGGTCGTACTCTGCTTGTAATAATATAATTCAATCATGATTCGAAAGACACGTGGCGCCATCTATTATCATAAGAACGTTATTGTTGTTTTCCTCGGGAGCAGTAATTTTTTCGGGATAAAAGGCAGCCTATGTTCGTTTCTGTACACCTGTCAACATATATGCAAAATTTCAGGATGATCGGTTCAATGGTTTACGCGTGAAAAGAAAAACAAACAAACTCATTTTCGCTTTTATAATATTAGTTAGGATAAAAATATTTATAAAACTTAGCAAATATTGGTTTGAAATTGTTTTTATACCACTAAAGTAAGAAAGTAGGCAACAGGTGTCGACTTCCATCCCGATACCTCTGACTTTGCGAAGTTATACGTGTATTAAATAGTTAATTTTAGCTTGTGCTTAACCGTGAAGAAAAAAAATTGTGAGGCAACCTGCATGTCTGAAAGTTCTTCATAATGGTAAAAGATATGTAGCAGCTCTTACCACCGAAGGAACACAACTCAAGATTATAGGTGGGCAAGATAATCTTCAGTGGACGGGTATATTGCTTACTTAATTGGTATGCTCAGAGTTCGAGTTTGAAAACCTTGCAGTGCGTATTCTTAACAGTGGATGTTTTGTCAAAATTATCAAGAAGCACGTTCTTTCTTATTTTGTTAACTAACTTTAAATCAATCAAGAAACAAATTATAATCTACCTAGATTTGACCCACGGCTTCGCTCGCATAAATGTAGGTTAAGTTAAATTTGTAACAGTACTTTTTTCTGGATAAAGTGTACTCTAGGACCTTTTTAGATCTCCTGACAACGTTTATGCGAAATTTCATGATGGTCGGTCTAGTAGTTAAGGTGTTAAAGCGTAACAAATAAACTCACATTCCCATTTATAATATTAGTTAGGATTACCATTTCGAACTATCCTCTTCGAGATAAAATGCATGGTATTACTATTCGCGGGTTGGCTGTTAATCTTTATTAAGGGGCATTATATGTGCATTCATCGATCCGCCATGATTGGGCACGCGGGATTTGTGCACGATTTATTTATATAGCCACACGTAATGTTTCACTGCATCAATTTATTGCCACGTTATCGTCATTTCAATTATTCGAGATCATTTGTGTCGGTCATTAGTTTATAGTTGACGCACAGTAATGTGTTTAAAGCTGATTGGAATACATTTGTAGAGTTGAACCGTAGAATATAAATGTATTATAAGTTCCATGTAAAAAAAAAACATCCCTGTATATAAATTGTCCAATTGCTAAGTACAGGCGTAGTCTCAGTGTGAGTAGGGCTAGGTCACATTCCACCACGCTGATCATGTGCGGGTTGGTAGACTTCACATATCTCCTAGAACATTGAGAACTCTCGGACATTCAGGTTGCCTCACTAAGTTTTCCTTCACCGTTAAAGCGGATGATGATTTACTATTTAATACGCATATAATTTCAAAAAGTCAGAGGTCTTAGGATCGAACTCGAGACATCTGCGTGGTAGTCCAACGGTTTCCTACTAGGCTATCGCTATTAGTTCTATGTAACTTATGTATTTAAAAGTATAGGATATTTGGTTTAGTAAAACTTGAACACCATTCAAACTGGACCAGCCAGGCTGCAGAAGCATTCTACAATGAATCACCACCGAATCTTATACAGTACAAGAGTCATGATTATTGTATTCCATAAAAAGACGTTATGGGTGTTGGAAGGGTACCAGTGTAATCTTTACCACTAGCAAAACAACGGCTCTTTAGAAGGGCCGACATCGCATGAATTTACGGTTTTGTGAGCATCTATGGGCACTATAGTAAATAAGCGTAAGAGAGGCAAGTGGTAGCTTACCTGGATAGTACAAAAGTATTGGATTATGCAGGCTAGAGTTCAGACTGAGTCATGCCTGTACAGGCAGAAAATAGCTGGCATAATCTACGTTTAAAAAATTACACGTAGATTATTCCAGAACTTTTTCATTTCTACGGTTAAAAAGGTAAATCTGTTGCTGTCTGCCATGCACGTTACCGGACGCCGAATAGCTAGTGAGAATTTTGACATACATATAACCAAACTTATGTCATAAACTAACGAGGTAGTCTTTAGCAATGCATATTCCTTATATAATACAATGGCATACAAATATAGCGATAAATAGTAAATTTCAAAATTATGACAAGTTAAAAAACTATTAGCGGTCTTCTATGTCTGAAGACCATATTCTGTAGCTATAAGAATATGGAGTTTGAGACTGCAAACTCTTTAAGCAAAACTATGTTTTATGTGCCTTGTATTATATACCAAATTAGCTTACAACAATATTCGATGCGTTGCAATGTGGAAATCGTAACAATCAAATACATAGTTAGGGGAATAGAGAGCTTTATTTATTTTTTATGGTCGAACAAATTCGCGGAGACGTTAGGGCGGGGGCAGATAGGGGCGGCTTCTTAATGAGATGCGGCGTAAACATTGCCTTCCATTCCTTGGGGTATAGTCGAGAACCACCCTTACTCGCCACTCTTTTAGACTCTGACATATTTACACACTAAATGTTAATTGTTATTTGTTTATGTGTATGAAAAAATGTTTATTGCGTTGTTGGGTCGAAACGATAATATATGTATTTCGTACAGAGATTTGCTGAATTTAACCGAGTTCAAAGAAGACCAGATTTGTAATTGGAACGATTGGAAATTGTGTCTTGCATTATGATATATAAAGTATTCCTACTTATTACCAAGTCTTTTAGTAACGTTCACCACTAGGAATAATTCATGTGTCGACGGGCACAACGGCGGGCGGGTTAACGTGTCAAAGTTACAAATTATGTTTGCATGTAATCGGGCTGTGTTATTGGGTATTTCTGTCAGTAAATTGTTAGTTGTAGTTAATAGTAGCACGGAGTCAAGAACTGCAATCAGTAGATGGCAACAAGGAAGATCCTTATAAAATAAAATCAACACTAAAGCTCGACGAGAAATACCAGTATTCCTACTGTTGTGTTTCGTTCGGTGAGTGAGAGTACCGGAGGCCCAATCCCCCCTTTCCCCCATCCCGCACCTTCTCCTTCCCACTTCCTTTCCTAAAGGGTCGGCAACGCGCAAGTGATGCCTCTGGTGTCGCTGGCGTCCATAGACTACGGTGATCATTTACCATCAGGTGGGCCGTATGCTTATTTGCCACATTAGACGTATAAAAAAATGCAACGCAGGAATTATTCCAAGTACCAGAGTAGTCGAAAGAAAATGCATGAGATCATATATTTAAATATTTCATGATAATCGGCAATCACAGGACTATGTACTGTATTTCTCTCGTCTATTTTTGGAAGGGCTGGCAACGACTACGGATTACATACTCGTAGTTATAGTTCTAGAATTAAGAAAATAAAACACCTTAGAAAGAAAGCTAGCAGTTATATACCATGCCTTTATTATACCTATGTAAAATATAAAACTTCTTATCTATGAACCGTAACATATTACAACATCAAAAAATGTTCATCAAATTAAAACAAAGCCCATTGTGGTCGATAACAGGCTAAAAACGTATAATAAATTGAATTATAGGAGCCATATTTCGTTCCGAGGTTATCATATGACACGTCGCTCGTATGTCGTACGTGTTACGTCGGGTGTGCACGCGACACGCGACTGTGTGTAGTTCAGTAAAATTTTTAATTATTCAACGCCACTTGTTTGGACAGGTGTGTCGCCGCCCTAAATACCGCCTCCACGACCAAGACAATTTTTAATTTATTGTATTTTAGGGAATTAATTTAATGTCTGTTTAAAATACTTAATTTTATTTGTTGGTTAGTCAAATAACTTTGTCACTGGAAAGTAACAATTAATTGGCAAAATCTACATTCGAATATGGATTTAAAAGTGTCGAGTAATGACCGAATATTCGAATCACGTTTTGAAAATACATCGACAGTTATGACATTCGGATTTTCTATCTATTGAGCTCATTTTTTTAATATACCTATATCCCACAGCTATTCAAAGTACCAAAAACAATAATATGTATTTTAGACAGTCTCTTTAGTGCAGTAGCTAGTGTATACGTAATCTATTACTTTTCTTGGCCCTATTCGGGATTCAAACACGTGAAACCTTCACTATGTCACGAGGAGACCACAAGTCTTTTCTTCATCATCGATTTGCAGAATATTATTATTTCTCTAGTCTTTAACTAACAAAGTTCGGAGAACGGACTTTGCGGTCAATATACCGCCTAAACACCCCTGTGCGAAATCTACCTTATGATCTTATTGATCTGATAGTAGTCGTCGAAGTAGTCCTGATTCCTTCTGCTCTTACACTTATGCTCTTGTTTAGAACTGGGACAGCGTCCAACCCTACCTATAAAGAGTCCAGTTGAAGAGCTTTAAGCTTTCATTAAGCATATCTTAGTTCGTGAATCTTATAATTTATTCCGAATAACAAACGACAAAACTTACAGGCATACAAAAACCACGTACACCCACACACCATACATTTCTACTTAGCACCTTCATACCACCTATGGGCCATTCTAGTTGATTCGCGAGGTCACACTTTACTCGCACGCCAGTCAACTCGCGCCAGTGTTTACTCGGTACACTCGCATCTATTCGTTATCGCGCGACTCGGCAAACATCGGTAAACATCGGCCGTTCCATTAGTCCAGTTCTTTATTTAAATTCTGTTTGCTCATTGGTCGGACCGCAGATAAAATCAACAGATAGCTCTGTACCGTGAGTTTGCTTATAAATTTTAATTGTGACCTAATGACATAGTTGTAGGGCCGATTGTTTTATAATACTTTATGATTCACAGAAAATGTTAGGGCTTAAAATAAGCTTGGATAATATTTGGACAGAGTCATCAATAAAAATGATGATCTGTATATTTTTAACAATCGCTTCAGACTACGTGACGGTTAATTAATATTCATTGGGGAATGTATCCAATATTTTATCGGGACGTATTTAATATTAAAAAAGTAGCGACTGCCCAGTGGGAGTCCGTAGGATTGCCATGTAGGTCTCGATTTCGATCCCCAAGCATTTCTGACTTTTCAAAGTTGTTTACATAGGAGTTAGAAATAAATAGCTCGCTTTAACGGCAAAGAAAAAGATCGTACGGAAACCTGAATGTCAAAGAGTTCTCCGTAATGTTTTCAAAGATTTATGCCGTCTACCAACTTGAATTTTACCAGCGTGGTACTTACTAGTAGGACTATGACATAACTTTTCTAAAAATGTCATTTTTATACAGGGCTGATATTATTACATTAATTTTATCCTTGCAGCTTCCTGGAAGAAAAGTTAGTCGTTTATAACTCAGTATTAGGTTTTGAGTTTTCAGCAGTATATACTTTCATATTAGCTCACCTTTACCATTATTTTTTGTTTCCAATTCCTTTCCCCAAATAAGGCATCACGTGAAACTTATGCTTGGAAAATGTCCGAGTAAAAAAATTATTAACAAAATTTCCTAATTTAGACATAACAACTGTATTTAAAATTGTGTGTATAAATGAAAACGAATTTATATTTGTTTCAGTATCCTACAGTCGTTATAGCTTACGATTTCTTATATCAGCAATACCTTATTACCTTAAAACTCTACTCACTAAACCACATCGGGGTTCCTTCTGTTTTCCTTTATGTTCCGTCTCCACGGGATTCCTTTCGTATAGCTCCGCGACCCCAGCATGCATCGGTTCACCACATGCACTTAAAGGTTCCTTCTAGAAATATAACCATACTTTACAATTACGTCCTACATATATTTCTTTCTATGAGCCAACTCTACTCTCTCTTTACTCAAGCACGTACACATGTGGGTGCACGAATAACTTCACCAACCTAACTTTAGCTTCGTTAGACCTATAGCGAGACCTACATAAATCTTAAAAAGTTTATTAACTATTAAGTACAAGTTTAAAAACGCCAAGCATAATATAAATGTTTAAGATGGTAACTTTTTATTACACGTCTTGCGCTCGGCTCAGAAGCGAGTCTCATCTCGCGAAATTAAGTTTCAAATATTAAATTCGCCTTTATGAAAAAGACACACCCTTCCGTCTTCGAGGACTACCTACCTTACTAAGTAAAAATGGAGGAACCATTATATATTATAGTTGAAGAGCTACTAGCAGATTATTTTAACTTATATGTAGTTTATTTTAACACGACTAAGCTATTAGCTAACAAGCCAACTGCTGATGATAAACATAGGTTTAACCTAGTACAGGCACTTGCCTGTGTACCTTTTAACAAATATATAATTGTTGAAAGGTACCACAGCACTCTCAGCGCAAACGATACAGATTACTGGTAGGTATATCTGACGACAGATACCTTAAGTTGCTTTAAAAACTTTAGATGACACAAGAACAAAGACAATTTTAGTTTTGATATCCACCGGAGAGTGACGTAGCGTAGTGCCAGTCTCCGCCTAGTAGATGGCAATAGGCAATAAAGAACAAATATTCATAACTGTGTCCCACAGACTAACAACCCGTACAGGACATCTACCAGTCATAGCAACACTTAATCCAGTGTCTCAGTGTTACTATTTAAAAAGGCCTGACATAAAAAATCACATATAACATTCTGACAACTGCCAGTCTCATTTTTTTGACAATGCCTGTTGGCCATGTCGTATAATGCCACTCGGCAGACGCATGTTTTCTTCCTTTTACTTAAATAAAATATCATAATTATATAATTATTTTTGAAGAAATTAATCGGCTCCTTGATTCCTCTTTAATAAAATAATAACATGGTTAATCAAAACTTAAATATAATTTAAGATACTTAGATTTGTGTGATGGCGGTTTTTACGAAACTTAGACACATTCCTTCTTCCTATATTATATACGTAGCAATGAATTGATGAAGATATTGTGAATAAAAATGCCTTCAGCTCTCCACGTAGTAGCCTCGTGCTGTTTTTATACGCTGAAGAAGATATTGCGTTAACGTTATGTTATTGCACATTTTCTTCATAAAATTATTGTACTGGTATCTAGTCTTGGAGTTACGCTTAATATTTTTAAAGCAATACGTAGGTATAAATAGCCAATTTATTAAGGTAACATATATTTTTAGAATAATTTGCTTTCTACTGTTGTACTCGGACTTTTCATGACGTAAAAACATATAATTGGCGTACACGTAATCATTTTATATTTACCGATTTCAAAAGACACTAATTCAAAAGAGTATTTCAAAACATGCTTTGTTGGGTAGATGTCATAACGGACACATCAAATTGAAATTGGGAATCAGGTTATTATATTACGTATCCAAATGATGAAATGTTTGAAGCGGATGGAAAATACCACCGAAGTATTGTCTAAATTACACTCATTAAAAACATAGCAGTCTTTTTTTAAACTTGTATCATTGAAATAGTTCTAAGCTCCGATAGAGAAGTAAAGTATTCGTACCTAGCCAAAAGATAAGTTAAAAGCTTTATATATATTAAAGAAGTGATATCATATTAGTTCTTGATTTGGGACCGATAAAATATTTAGGTGTAGTGACTATATGTTTTAAATACTAGATATTCCCCGCGGCTTCGCACACATAAATGATGGTTAGGCTATGTTAATAACAGTAGGTACTTTTCTATGGATGAAAGGTACCCTATGTCCTTTTATGATTATCGGTTGAGTAGTTAAAGTGTAAAAAAGTAACAAACAAATAAATAAACTCATATTCGCATTTATAATATTAGTTCGGATTAGGACTAGTTAGCACTTTCCGGGACAGACCGCCTTTCGACGTTATCTCCGTATACTGCTACGTGACAGTACGGCTACGGATGGCGAACTTTATTACATGTAATTTGGCAAATCGTCGATAGCCGTAACTTTTCCATAACATTTCTAGGAAGCACGTGATCTCGTGTCGCATCACGCGGCTTCATTCGTTCGTAGGTGACACAGTATATAAAGACGGACAAACTAACAAATACACTTTCTTATTTGTAATATCATTAAGGAAGGATCAAGGGATGCTTGCATTTTCATCATATGTTGTCTTGTTTCCAAATGTTTAACCGAATTGTCGAAAATTTTGAAACCAAAGTTTATAAACGCTATTACTAATAAATGTTATTTAAAGATTGCTTCACCAGCAATAGAATATCACACAAAATCACACCCTACACAGTAATTAAAAACGAAATGCATACCCCCAATTCATTTAAATGTAACACCGCGAGAATTGCGCAATAAAAAAACAATGGTTGTTCAATGCCCTGTCAGTAGGGGACTGGCAAAATCACTGCGCATCACAGGCTGGGGTAACACCGGCACTAGGGGAGGCCCCGGGAAACCCTGCAATAGAAATCAAGGCGTAGTCCCGGGATTATCTCTCATTAGCACGGGAACGCGTCCGCGCGTGACTCTACTTCGATATAAGGCTGTCAGCGTTCGTGTGTTTTGTTTTAACTGAATAGAATAAAGGCATGAGATGAGATACGGGTGCTTTATTTTACTTCTGTTACATTAACCTAAGTCGCAACAGTACACCGGCGGCCAGGCACAATTGATCTTCAATTATGTCTAGCATTATAACAATTAACAGGTTAATACTTAATGCTGTATCGAGCAGCGATAGCTCAGTGGGGAGCCCAACAGACTGCAATGCAGAGGGTCTCGGGTTCGAACCCACGTCGCGCACCTCTGCTTTCGGAAGTTATATGACTTTTCGAAATTATGTGCGTATTGATTGACAATTATCGCATGCTCCGTGTCTCGGAGAGCACGTTAAGACGTCGGTCCCGGTTGCCATGAACATCTATGGCAGTCGTCATTGGGAGAGTGTCGACACAAAAGATCCCACTGAGTCGAAGTGTCGCCGGTCTGCACTGACTGGCCAACACATAAGATAAGATAATGTTGTATCTCTGACCTTATGGTTCCTTTTTCGTATTTAATATAATAATGCCATAGCTACCCTGTATAAGCTGCTAACTATTGAGCTCGTGCCTCTATAGATGAGAAATATTAGACCATAGTCAAATATGATAGCCTAATGCGTGTTGATAGAGAGCACCCATGTCAGAGAACGATACTGATAACGAACTTAACATTTCATCTTAGGGAAACATCTTAGGGAATATTACCGTGAACTTTAAGTTTTACGTACGGGTTTCCTCACACTGTTTTCGTTCCTTGTTAATGCGAGCAATTATTAACTACACTTCATTTCGAGCTTTTTTAAAGGTAGAGGTGACTAGAGACTTCTGCAGGGCAGTCTTATAAGGCATCGAAGAATATTTCTTTTAAATAAATCAAAACTAAAATATAGAACAATCAAAGTGACAGGATAATTTAACAATTAATAGATTTTCTGGCAATTATCTATTACAATTTCAGTCTTGACAGATTTTTTTTTAATTTCTCTAAAACCTCTCAACATCAATCTCAGATCAGAACAGTTTACGTGCTACACCCACACGATAGACCTCGGCAATAACATTTAACCCCAGTACTAAGCCTGCTAAGTACCCTCGCACACTTGCGCGCGCCCATTTGTCGCAACAATACGCTACTAATCGCACGACAAAGGAACGGTTTAGATATAAATACAAATCGTGTTGTTTTCGGTTGGCACCCCTGCGGGAATTGCAAGGAGGATTTCACATGTGACGACAGTTTATAGGCCTTTTTGGAGGAGGGATTTGATTTTATTTGTGATGTTTAATTTTATATATTATTTGAAATTAATAACCAAATTAAATATCAGAATGATTTTGAAAACTAGATGAATTAGATTTGTTTTAGTTAGTTTGGCTTTAATTTACTAGTAGATGATAACCCCTAGGGATCCTGATGCAGAGATAGTGAATGCGACTATCGTATGGGCTTGGATCCAATCCCCGTTTCGGACAAAGGGTTAGTGGATTTTTCGGCAAGAAATTCTTGGTAGGTGTACAGTATCTGGAACTGTGCCTGGTAGACGGCATTTGGTTGAATGTGGAGCTGTACACCTCTGCCTAGCCTTTCATAGATGTAGGCGTGAGTATATGTATGTAAATATTATTCTTATCAGGATGGTGAGTAAGCAAGCGTAAATACCAGCGCTTCAACCCATGATCGCTCATTAGAGAACAATTACAGTAAATCGCAAAGTGTTCCCAATTTTGCACAGTTGGATATATTTCAATTATTTAACAAATAAACAATTTAGATTTAATTAAACATATATTTAACAGAATAACATTTTTGTAGTCCAGAATACTCACACAACTAACATTATTATTAGAGTATGCAGGTTTTATGAGAATGCACAAATTGGTGAGTTAGTCCTAACAAATATTGTAAAGGTACGTATTTGATTGCAATAATATGAGTTTAAACTATAACATGGCGTCCTAATGCTAGGTCTATTTATAGAGACATAGCTAAGCGGCTCATCGACGCTTCGCGTGACCAGAGGGCTGGTATTTTCTTTGCATAAAGAATAAGTATTGCCATTAAACGTGGCAATACTGCCAGTCTTCTGGCCACGTTGCCAATTGACGACGATGCGGAGGAATATTAAGACGCTTTTTAATTTTGATATTTTTTTTTTCTCTGTTGTTTTTATTTCTCGTAAATAATTTGTTTATATATTATGTTAATTATTTAATTATGTAATTAAAAAGCCTATGTTCTAAAAATAAAGGTTTGAACTTATATTATTGCAATCAAAATGATTTGAAGAACTTTTTAATGCAAATTATATCAGACATGTCTATAAACTAGTCCACTGCTTGGCACAAGCCTCATCTCAGTAAAAGAAGGTTTTAGCCATATTATTTATTAAATTAAATTTAGATATAAACAATAGTATTATTAATAAACGTAATAATGAATAATAATCATTTATTAACCTAACAAAAGTAAAGCTCTTTTCAACAACAGCGAACAATTCTATTTGTTTCTAAAGCCTCCTCTATCCTCTCTAGTGAGGGGCAGAGAGTGCCGTGATTTTTATTATTCGCATGTGATGCCGATCCCGGCCGGATTACAGCGGGGCGATTGAATAAATTATCGTTGTTTTATTGGGGCAGTTTAACTGTTGATATTTTATTGTAGCAACCCCACTGTCTTGGGGCGAAGTGTCGAAATAGGTGCCATATGTGGACATCGCGTGTTTATTTTTAATTTGATTTGATTGAGTCCGTCGTGATTGGTAATCTTATTACTTTTTTAAGGGATTAATAGTTAAGTTTAGTTAAATTAATTTAAAATGTGTGTAGTTTTTTCTATAATCTTGATCAAGAAATTTCTAGAAGGAAAGCTAATATAGTCGCTCTAGGACATACATACATAGTATCAAGCCTATACCATAGTATGAGAAGGCAGAAAGGTATCACATCTACATTTCACCATATATATTTTAGATCTATATGTAGGTACGCGTTTATCAGGCACAAGTTCAAGGCACTTTATATTACTAAAAATTAAAGCTAAAAAAGAGAAAAATAATCATACCTATAGTTCGCACTGAATGGACTATTAGTTCATGCAATAATGATAATAATAATAATACTGGGTCACTTGTGTCTTTTAATATCATTTATTTATTTTTGTCCGCAAGAAGACTGACTGAAAACAAATAAACTTACGCATAAAGCCTATTTACAGTATATTGAACGTATAAAACACGTTGCATTTCACTTTTACTACTAGGTACCTAATATAGCTAAAGCGTTTATATGTCTGATGGCGAGAATCTCACGAACTGCCAAAACAATTTTAAGAAATGATTTTGTGATAGTTTATTGTTTATTATGGATGGTTAAAGGTAAACATCACGCTATAAACCAAAGGAGATGAGTAGCTGCTATAAACAGGATTTATTTAACGCAGTTAAAAGTCCTTCATTCTTTCACCGTGACCATAGCTGCTGAAAAGCTATCGAAACGTGGGAGAAACTGTAAATTTTAATTCGTTTAAATAGTAGTTTAAGAAAAATTTTTGAAGTGAAAACTTCTTTAGCGGCGTTGTGCACTTTTTTTGTGATGAGTAAAAAATGTTAAACTCGCGTCAGGACACGTGACCTGATCGAAAATTCGTAAGACGTAGGGAGAATTGTCATGTTTGTGTACGATAGCGCAATAAATGAATATTGTATTTTACCACATAAATGATAGTACTTTTATACTGATAATTAAAGCAATTCGTGCAAAATTATTCCCTAACCATTCCAAAATATCAAAAATGCACAACGTTAATATTCAAGTTTTCACTTCTGCCGGCACTCCCGGTGTGCAACCCGTTGATTTTTTAAAAATAATACCGTTACCAAAAATATAATTAACCTCATTAATAATTTCATAAATATTAATATCAAATAAACATCGCTATAATATTCATGAATGAACATAGCAATGCTGTTACTATACACGTCATAAATCTATTCATGAAGCTCAAAATAACTTTATTAAAATTAACCGAAGCGAACGAAATCAAAACAAACGGTCATACTTTAGAATTTCACGCGCAACTGAATCAATTATTCGTGGGCACAACACGGGCTGGGTCGCGGGTTCTACTCCCGCGCAAGTATAATGCCGTATTACTAACTGTTGGGGCGGGACAATACATGTCGGCGGCTAAACGCCTGCGGTATTCCGGCTTATGCGTATAAATAGGGGATGTTTGATGTTACTCTGTGATTGAGATGTGTAGTGATGTTTAAAATTTGAAATGTATTTTCATGGTAAATTTGTATGTAATTTAAATTATTTATTGCGGCTTTTTATCTTTTTTATTTTGCTCGTCAAAATGACCACACTCCACCTGATGATATGCAGTCGTGTGGTCTTAGAGCAGTGGCCTCCACACCGCCCTCATAGCAGCCGAGGCGACGTTGAGGTCTCTACTTTGACAGCCTGAGAAGGTGCTTTTTCACGCCCCGCTTAAAGGACCCAGGATTGAAGGAAGAAGGAAACACGTGCCTTGGCAGAGAATTCCATGCCTTGGTTCGTTCGGCAGAGGTATGAGGACTCAAACTTGTTGGTACGCGCTCTAGTTGTATCTACCGTGTAAGGATGGCATCTGAGCCCAACACGTGTTGTTCTGGATAGGAAAGGGAAGGGCGGGATAAGGTGGAATAACTCTTCAGAGCGCTCGCCTTTCAAAAAAGGAAAAATATGTTGGAATTGATTACATAAATATTTTACCTCATCAATTAGCCGGCATGAAGACACAATGGGAGAAACATTCGAAGGCCCCGGTGTCTGAGCGTTGGCCAAAAAATTATACATAATAACAAAAATACGTACATAATACCATGCCTATATCCGCAACGGGGCAGACAGAGGATTGTGACACCCACAGTTCACCAGTTATAGCTTTAAGTCCCTATGTAATAGAGGGTAAACCTTTTGCCGTTAACCCAGTACAGTTACAGACTCTATAAATTTTCTCTCTTAAAATTTTTAATAAGCATAAGTTCTTATTCAAAATGTATTTACAGAAGAACCCAATAACCACTGAAAAGCGAACTTGAGACCTCATACACAGTTACATACACGGTGCTCCAATATTAATTAAATATATAAAAATATCGCATAAAATGTCGCGAGCACAGCCAATCATTACTTAAACCGCGGTAAAAGAGAAAGGAAAAAGTCCATTACAAAATCTTGTATTCATTACAGCGTCAAGTAGTGTAATGTTGCTAACGAAGTGTTATCGGTCTACAATTATCGGGCTGTACGTGCGCTACTCAGATTAGCGGACATTAGCGGGAACAGTCACGCCGACAACTGCAAGAATGTGTAAAAAAGAAGTCAAGAAAGCTCAACAAACATTGTACTTACGAAAGCTTCAAATAAAAATAATAACGTATGTAATAATTATGTATGCAATGTAATGTATGCAGTAAGCTTGGAAACGAAAATATCAAATATTTGAATATATAAGAATATTATAAAGAAAAATAACAATTACCTAAAACTATCAAGCTTTGATGTTTCTGCAAATTTATAGTTAAACTAGATTTTGCTTGCGGCTTTGCTCGCGTAAAAGTTATGTTAGTAACAGTACTTTAAAAATATAGCCCAAGATGTGACTCGGTAATAATAGCGTATATTAATGGTGAAAGAATTATTAAAATCGGTTGCATATTTTTTGAGTTGAACCCTTACAAACAAACAAGCAAACAAACGAAAAAAAATCAAATCTTTATTTTTTATAATATTAGTATAGATACACACATATATACACTTAAAAAACAAAAATAAATACCAATAAAAATGTCTTATATTTAGTTTTTTTTAGTATATTAGTACAGTAGCTAGCATAACCATTACTATTACTAGTGAGCTGCTACGAGTTGAATTTATAACCCGCAATATCAAATCAGAAATTATCACTGAAAAATCTTAACAGAAAGAAAACCGCTATAAACTTTTTTTACTTCTATATTCTATGAAGAAAAACCGGTAACCTAAAATAACTGATAGTCGTAACCGAAGTTGGCAAATCACGCTAGTTGTTTTAGCAACAGCCTGTAGCTATGCGGCCCCGCGGCGCGCGCGTCTACACAGCTAATACTCCAAATTGAGTGACAGGCGCAGTTAATAAAAGCGCCCATAATGTCAGCCATATGTCCGCACCCTTTATACTGTACAACTGTGCAGTGATTCTGACAGACATACAGTGCAAATCAAACGTCACTAATATTGCTACTAAATAAAGTTAACGCATATATATGTATATGAACTAGATTTTACCCGTGGCTTGCCTCGCTTTATGTAGATTTAAAAAAAAAACCTATTGAACGACTTTTTTCCGTATGAAAATCATCCTATGTTCTCTTTTGTACTTTTGTAACGTATATGTAAAATTTCATGATAATCAGTCGAGTATTTAAAGCGTAACAAACATACAAATTCAGTTTTAATATTAGTTAGGACTAAATTTTGCCCCCGGCTTGGCTCTCGTTAGTGTAGATTTTGTCAATGAATAGCTATTCTTTGGGAACAGAATTTTATTCATGATGAAAGGGATTCTATGTCCTCTTCTGTACTTCTAACAATGTGTATACAAAATTTCATGATGATCGGTCGCGTAGTTAAGGCGTGAATGCGTAACAAACAAACAAACTCACATTCGCATTTATAATATTAGTTAAGATGTATAAGGCCTCACATCGATTGAAAAAGCTAGTGAAATATGATTCTAACTTACTTCTAACTTATCCTTTATAGATATACCGAGTTGTGCTGTATTTTCTTTATCCTTACTAAATATATCCTTACTTCCTTACTCATCATCATCATCATCATGTCAGCCAAAAGACGTCCACTGCTGGACATAGGCCTCCCCCAAGGTTTTCCACACAGACCGGTCTTGGGCCACCCGCAACCAACCGCTTCCCGAGACCTTTATCAGGTCGTCGGTCCACCTTGTGGGAGGCCTACCCCTGCTGCGTGTTCCGGTGCGTGGCCGCCACTCTAGAACCTTTTTGCCCCAATGGCCATCGGTTCTGCGTGCCATGTGCCCTGCCCACTGCCACTTCATCTTGGCTATCCGGAGAGCTATGTCGCCAACTTTAGTTTTCCTGCGGATCTCTTCATTTCTGATTCGATCCCGCAGGAAAACCCCGAGCATAGCTCTCTCCATCGTCCTTTGCGTGACCTTGAGCCTTCTGATAAGGCTCATAGTGAGCGACCACGTCTCTGAGCTGTAAGTCATCACTGGCAACACACACTGGTCAAAAACTTTCGTCTTGAGACACTGCGGTATATTCTTCATACTTCCTTACTAATATTATAAATTCGAAAGTAACTCTGTCTGTCTATCTGTCTGTCTGTCTGTCTGTTACCTTTTCACGGCTTATTATTGATTAAGTTATTTTACTTAAATTAATCCATGATAAGATAATAGATATGAAATGGAGATAAATAATATTATATATGTTACTCTACGACATACTAACACAGAAGTCCCTCCCATAACGGTTTAAATCTTTACTATCCTTACTAATATTATAAATTCGAAAGTAACTCTGTCTGTCTATCTGTCAGTCTGTCTGTCTGTTACCTTTTCACGGTTAAACCACTCAACTGATTTAGATGAAATTGGTACAGATATAGTTTAAAATCTGGGAAAGGACATAGGTTACTTTTTATTGATGTAGGTACCACGCGGGCGGAGCCGCGCGCAAAAGCTAGTGAGTTATAAAAGTAAAAAGAGTCTCGGTAGCGAAGGGGTAGTAAATGTGACTTCTGTGAAGCAGTCCGTGCTTTATTTATATAAATTTATAAAGGGCAATTAAATTAAATTATTAAATAAAGAGAACTTACCGTAGCCATCACAAACTACATTCACAAAACAAAACGAACCAATTTAAAATTAACAGACAACTTTTGGTGAAGTTTAAATTAATAAAATATTCAATTTGAGCGGCGAGCCCGCGGGGTCTTAAGTACCCGGCTATACTCTGGGGTATCACTCGGCATGGGGTACATGCAACCCCGCCGGGACCACTTCTACCAGTAGTCGGTGGGTTAACTGCGTAATGCGTAATTATTTTAGCGATAACAGTACATTTTATGGACATATTATCACGTGAACACACGCACAAACTTTATAAAAATATGTTAGTTTTGTTTATGGTGTATTTAGTGTGAATATCTTCGAGGCTGTTTGACGGGGTGACATGAGGTCTCCAGTTCGATTCCCGGGTCAGGAAAAGTCTTATTAGAGTTTTCTGGCAAGAAATTCTCGGTAGTAGCACACAGTCTGGCACTGTTGCCAGTATTTTTTTTCTTAAAAGAATGCCAACTATTTGGGTTTCAAATTACCTATTCTTGTTAATCCCTCAAGCTAAGCTAGAATGCTTGTGTTAGGAGTGGGTTCACGTCAGTAGTGCAAAGGGTGGGATTCGAACCCGCGACATCTTGATCGCAAGACCAATGCCTTATCCATGTGGCTACCACCGCTTCAAGAATAAGTATATAGCAATAGGCTACCTATAACGTGGGAACTATAACCATAGCAGCTCATATGTACTGCCGTGGCAATCGAGAGGCCAGTAAGTCGGAAGAGGCAGTTTTAGAAAACAGCGCGCAAAGATTTTGTTACAATTTTAGCGCTTGTGATAAAACTATATACTCGATTTTTATATTCTATATATCAAAATAAAGGAAAAAATATGTCATTTACAGTAGAGAAGCATTCCAAATCAGTAATTTAAAAAAATGGCCATCTTTGTCTTACTGCCCTCTCGATTACCACGGCAGTGTAGGTGTGAGGTGTGCAAACCTACATTTACCCTTTTAAGGATGTAAGCGTAAGACTATGTATCAATTATTCATTCTTTCATACGAATATTATGCGTGCTATAACTAAACAAAAAAAAAAAAAAAATAGTTTATTATCAAAAAGGTTTACAAAGCTTAAAAAATACCCGATGGCCCCACACTAGGTATAAACCTGTCCTGTGGGTACCCAATACGCTTATTACCTAATGACAATTTAACAATTGGCTCGATTGCCGACAAAGACTTAGTGACTAATTAACAATGACTTATGCTATATTAAAAGAAAACAAATTGTTAAGTTAAATACATAGAACTTTAAAAAATATATAAATATAAATAATATAATACTAAATATAAACTGCTAGTAAAGTTCTTTTTTTTATACCGCTATGGTGTCAAACAAGCATACGGGCCACCTGATGGTAAGTGGTCACCGTAGCCTATGGACGCCTGCAACACCAGAGGCATCACTTGCGCGTTGCCGACCCTTTAGGAAAGGAAGTGGGAAGGAGAAGGAACGGGAAGGGGGAAGAGGGTGATTGGGCCTCCGGCACTCTCACTCACCGAACGAAACACAACAGTAGGAATATTGCTATTTCACGTCGATATTCTGTGAGAAGGTAGTCCTTCCCCGGTCGAGCCGGCCCGGCCCATTCATGCTGAAATCAGCCACTAAACCGATTAAGTAATTTTAATAAAATTTAGTACATTAATGAATTCTATCTTTGGGTTACTCATTTCATTAATTATTTTACCACACTAAGAAAAATATATAGGTCAATTGAAAATACGCGATTTAAGCTATTACAATTTAAAAAAGTATGTATTTGACCGTTGTAGCTTACGATAAAACATATAAAGATAAACGAGCAAAATATGACGAAGTAGCTAAAGACCTGTAGTAGATGAATGTGAACTATTGGTTTCACTTGGCACAAAATAGGAAGGAATGGCAGACTTTAATGTCGAAGGCTAAGATTCACTTTGAGCCAGCGAGGTAAGTATTATCAGCAATAAATATAACCAAACCAAAACACGTATATAAAAAGCATGCCTTACCATTTCACGATAAACAAAGCCAACTACTACTTTCAGGGTATAGCTCCGTGTGTCCAAGTGGTTTGACAGCAATAAAAATTCGCCATGTTTTTGCACCAGGCGCTCCTTGAGCCTGTCAATTAGTTCTCCCTCGCAAGACAAGCATTGCACGCACTTGGCTATAACGTGACTACTTTAATACCGCTACTCAATGAGGGTTTGGTTGTGTTGTTATGATTTCTGGGTTGGTGACTTGGTGTGTGCTTGGAGCTTTCTAGATATTTTTGAGAAAAATTTGGGATATTCAAAATAGGGATGGATTGAAAATGAAAATATGTATATTGGTTTGTTGACGGTAGAGACTATATATTTTGCCCTGCGAGTATGTGTAATGATTCAAAAGCCGATTTTAATAAAAATGTCGTTAGCAATCTGATAATTTTCTATAATGCTTTTTGGATGATTGGCATCTTCCATCTTCGAGATGGAAGATGCCAGTCTAACTATAATTTTCTTTAAATTCCAAATTTGTCTGCAATGAAGATATCTTGCCGGCTATAAGAAGAGTTGACATTAAAACAAAATAACAAACTCAAAGTCTATTTCACAATATTTGACATTCGATTGCAAAAAGCACTCAAATATGTATTAACGACCATTTGTGCCAAACGTGTTCCGACTAAAGTAGTCACGCAACACGAGGGCGACAAGACCGCGACTAGTATTGGGCAAAGCTCGCCAGATGGCGTAGTGTTTACTCGCCCTGTTTGAGTACAACTTTGAATTTTCAACTATTAGTGCCCCCCTACACCTGTCGATGTTCGCAACTACGAATAACTTGCAGATCAACTCGTGTAGGGAGAACAAGTTGACTCTATTTGACTCTACATTTGAGTTTGTTGGACATATATTTCCGCTGTTTGAATATGTAAACTATGTCTTCTAAATCGTGTTACTGTTTAACATTTTAGTTAATTTAATTTATCATAAGACGGCTACGTATATTCATGTCTGTATGACCGGAAGGGATAGACAGAGACATATACTTAAGTCTGTATAACATAAAGAGTTAGACAGAATTGTACTACACCCTACTGCATTATGCCAGCTTAGTTTTAAGGTCTAGGTAATTGCCTATTGCCGTCACATTTGTAGATGCTTGACCTTGCTGCTATTAAGAATTTATATTACAAAAATCATCTTACAAATAGAGATGTTGATCTTTCTTCAGGTATATATAAACTATATCTATATTAATATTACAAAGCTAAAGAGTTTGTTTGTTTGGTTGAATGCGCTAATCTCAGGAACTACTAGTTCGAATTGAAAAATTATTTTAGTGTTGGATAGCCTATTTATTGAGGAAGGCTGAAGGCTATATCATCACGCTAAGACCAATGGGAGCGGGGCATCAATGAAAAATGTTGCAAAGACGGGGAAAATTCTTATGTGAAGCAGACGAAGTTGCGCGGGTCAGCTAGTGTATAATAATAATATTCTACCACATACACACAACACCATCTAGCCCAAACTAAGCACAGCTTGTACTATGGGTACTAGACAATGGATAAACATACATATATACTTTTTTGTTGTAAATACGTACATATTATACATAGAAACACCCAGACCAACACACACATCTATGTTCATGCACATAAATGTTTGACTTGTGCGAGAATCGAACCCGCGACCACAGGCGTGACAGTCGGTTACACTAACCACTACGCTACCTAGGCCGACTATTGTGCCTGTATTTGTTACAATTTGCCGAAATAATCAAAAACATTTTCCTTTTAACTATCTATCTCTCGGTAGCAGAACTTTTGTCTGTATAAAACAAAAGTTTACTTTATGTTCTTTTTTGTACCCCTGACAAAGTACTCGACCGATCATGATAAAATTTAGCGTCCATGTTATGCTAAATTCTATCATGATCGGTCGAGTTCTTACGCTTAGTACGCATAACAAACAAACCAAGGAGGAGGAGGACCAAGGATTTTGACTAAATATTAGAAACTTCTTTAAAAATAAACAGTAAACTCTGTGGAATAAAATTTAGCATGTCATATCCGTCAAATTTAAATTACAACTAACCAGGAAGTATTTTAATCACTAGATATTATACCGATAGGTGGGAATTCTAAATGAATATTGACTTACATGTCTGGGTTTATCCCTTTGGGGAAATACATAATGTTATCAATACATTAGCCCCTTGTGATAATTAGATTAGCATTACACTTCGGACCTCATTAGGGTAGATTATATTGAGGAAGTTTGCCTTGTTGATAACTGAGATTTTGTTTATAAGGAAATTCTAATTGTAGCATCAGAGGGTCTTGACTCTGTACTGCTTCTAGAAATTTTCTGATGACTAATCTATTAACATTTACCGCGACATTGCATACAATGTAGATGGGAAAAGGTTAATCCTTTATCAGCCGGGACTTTTCACTTAGATTTAATAACCTATATGTAACCTATATGTAACCTATATGTAACCTATATGTAAATGAACTTATATGCGTAAATAATTACCATATTATTAAATAACAAATATCAAAAAATCTTCACAAATAGAATAAAGTAAATGGTTATCCTATAATCACATACTTTACCAGCTAATTATAGATCGCTTGCTTGAGAGTTATCAATAAAGTTCGCGAAGACCTATTAAGTTTAACAACCCACACTGGGCTAGCGTGGTGAATGATGGTCTAACCTTACGGCTAGCAGAGAGATAGATTAGAAACAGGGCTGATTTAATATACAATTAACTATCATTAACAAATTAGAGTGTTAATCAGCTCATTATGACTAATGAATAGTTTAATTGACTATTTAACTGATTAATTGTTGACTGACTTCAAATAAACGAAATAAGAAGATCTATACGGTCCTTCATGTCCTATAACTGATAAAAAATGGCTTTATAATGACGCAAGGGGTCCGCTTTAAACCTGTGTTAAACTTTACATAACCCTTATAATTGACTGCGCTGTATATTGCTAAAATTTTGTCCCAAGTTGTAAAAGTTTGCAGTTGTGTGTAAGAAATAGGTCAACGTTGTATTTCTAGCCTTATTTAACTTAACTCTAGCCAAGGATATATATATCTCGGCTTTAGAGGCTTTGGCTATCAGTTTTACTGATCTGTCTGCTGTCTGATCGTAGCGACCGAAAGTGAATCTAATAGTCGACAGCTATATCATGAGTATACAGCAAAGGCGATGCTTATTCTGATAGCTGAACTCTCTTTAAAATTTTGTTTGAAAAATTACAAGTCATAGCGCTTGGGAAACCGAGGTAGATAGTTTATTCCAGAGCATGCATCTACGTGGTGAAATAGGCGCTAAAAGCGCCCCGTGCTGGACAGGAAGGTTCGCAGGTGGAAAGGATGAACCTTGCAACGGCATCAAAGTATCATAAACTTTAGACAAGCTCTTACCAAGCCCGTGTCAACGGTTTTAATAAGTTAAACTGATGTGGTTTAGTTATTGTAAAAAAAAATCCTGAGAAATCCTGAAATATTATTGTTTATTAGGTTTCACACGCTTGCACCTTCTTCTTCCTCAAGAAGAATGAAAGTACTATTCTACTCCTATTACTATACTATTCCGCGTTATCTTGTAACTGGAGCCGCGTACTGCAGCGAGGGTATCACGCGATCGGCTCAGCGATAGTTATCGTTCGGGCGGTAATTGTGCGCGATTGTTTGTCCACTGCGATGCGCTCACGGCACTGCAGTGTCTTCATCCAGACATTACTGACGAGACACCTAAAACTGCAATAAATTACCGTTCATATTACGTAACAACTCGTAATACAATGGTTTTTATAACTCTTTAGAAGATAACTCCGGCCTTAGGTAGTGACGGTATCTTTAAGTTAAAAAGCTTGGCATGACTTATGAAAATTCTCGGTCCCAAGGACTTAAATAATTAGATTATTATATCCAATCTAATATAGCAAAACTCTCCAAAGCCCAATGAAGGCATTCATTGGGCTTTGGAGAGTTTATACACAATCTGCCAGTGAAATTGTTGATTAAAGAAGAGTAAAATGGATTCCACTTCATTTACTGTTAAAAAGTAGAAATATTTGAATGTGTCGCTGGAAATATTGCAAATAATTTGAACAGAACACATGTTACTCTACACTAAGATACTTTCTGAATCTATTTTTCTTTTATTAAAATACAACGAAGGCACTAGGAGTAAGTGTTTCTAACTGACACAAAAAGCACCCAGATTTGGAATAATTTGTAGATTATACAGCTATATGTCCATTGCAGGACTCAACTTAGCAACATTGGGCATAGCAGAGTGGCGAAAAACTATTGCAAACCATGCAAATGCATTGCTAGGCAGGTATAGGAAGCTAAAGGAGAGAGGAGGCGAAGGATAACTTAATTCTCCAATGTTACGTGTGTGTATGTACCAAATGCATAAATAAACTGTCGTGTATACATATTTCTTCTATGATCTATCCACTGCATTCATCTGTAATACATAAAACAAAGTAGATAATATAATGAAACGAGTATTACATAAACTGTTATTGCAAGAGTACATATTTCAGGAGTGAGAGTAGATATGATGAAGAGTCTGCCGTCTGAATCTCAATAATAGCTGTGGAGGACCCTCCGCCGGCCTCCCTGGCAAGCGATGACCGCAGAGTAGAGTCACGCAGAGGTAACAAATACCTATGATATTTTTTTTGTTGTTATTCAGTTACTTTTATAAGGGTGGCTGCACGCATGGCGTAGTGGTTTAAGTGGTTGTCTCGCCACTGCTACTGCAACGAGTGTAGTGGGTTAGAATCCCACACGGGACAATAATTTATGTGATCCACTAATGGTTGTTCCGTATCTTGATATTCTTTGTGTCCGTTGTTTGAAAGACTGTAAAGCTCTCCTCAACACAGGATTTAAAGCTAGTGCGGGCGATGTCTTTAAAAAAAATTGTACGGTATTATATTACACTTAATTAATATAACATGTATCTTTAAATATATGCCACAGTTTTGTTACTGATTTTAAAGCACAGTACATTTATAAATTTATAAAAGTATTTTTAATGGATACCTTAGAGAATCAGACAACGATCTCTTAGTATTGCGACCTTTAAAAATAATAGTAAGCTACCGTAGAACATTCTGTAGTAGTAAGAAATTTGAATTGTAAGATGCAAAGTAGACATCCATAAAACTTACTTAGTAATAGAGGACATTATTATTTCGATTTGCAACACTCTACTATTATAAAATTCTCGTAGCTTTGTAGCACTGTCTTCTACGAAATCTATTATGGTTAAACATAATTAGCTCCTTAGCTGTATCACTTTTTGGAATGACATCGTTTATTACCTTATTATTGGGACTATGAAGATGCAGTCAGCATCATGCCAAACAATTTTTACATGAACTTTCCTTAAAAGCAACATATTTATATCAAGATCAATAGCTATCAATATGCTAGTTCTGCTTTCTTCTATACTTATTACTGTGTGTTGTCTGCACAAACACTAATAATAATACTCAATACAATTAACGTAAACATAACAAAATTGTACTCTCTATATCCTCACCGTACCCTGTGAAGACAAGCGGTAGCCGGGGGGCTTAATATTAAAAATAAAATAGAAAAGAGCGATCTCAGTGTAGTGGTTCCAGTATTGTGTGCTTTTTAATAAATGCCCAAATCACCACGAGAGGGCGCTGTTTGCAGTTATTGCATCCACGCCGCTCTACCTTCCTTTTTTAGGGTGTATAGCAGATTATGTTCCTTTCTCTGTGTAGCTAGTGTCAATAGAGCAATCTGTTTGTGAATTTTTATATTGTAGAGAGAGTATTTTTTATATTGTTTTTAGTATGAATAGATGTACAATGAGTAGTTTTAGCTTTGTCATTCATATAGTGTATTCAAATAATACATTAGGACACCTTGAAATATGTTTGTTTGGTGTGGGCATCGAACTTACGATATTGCACACTTGTAGTGGCAAGTTTTATAGTTAGAAAATCTCTTATACAACAGCTTTGTCCGTCCGTCTGTTGGTTATACAACTTTCAACTCAAGAACCGTAAGAGCTAGAGACTCGTGGTCAACGCCATTCGACTCAGCATATTCGATATACCCCCGAAATGGTTATGACTTCTGACCTTTGACCTCAAGGTCACGTGATACAATTTTATCGAACTCTAAGATTTACGGCAATTCATTGCCGTTTCTCACTTGTAATTTTTTACAATGGTCATTAGCAGGATACTTTTTCTCACTTTACTCAAACATTTCAATTTAGTCCAACTAAACCATAGACGTAAGCTCCTTGACTTATCATTCTTATATAATATATTAAATAATAACGTTGACTGTCCTGAGTTATTGTCTAAGATCCATATCTCAGCTCCTAGTAGGTTGCCGCGCTCAAATGTCTTCAAACTGTTCAATATACCTAGATATAAGACCAACCTAGGGCTTAACTCGCCAATAACTAGATTGACGAAGTTATATAACGAACTCGCTCGTCTGCTTAAGTTAGACATTTTTTGTGATCCTATGCCTAAATTTAAAAAAGTAATACTAGAGTATCTCAAAAATACAAGTTAATTAACTTGTATTTTTACACTGTTAACCATTTTTAAACACTTATTATCGTTTTTCTCATTTTCATATTTTTATCATTTTATATTATAGTTTATTGTACTGGTACTTCCTGTGTTAGTTGTGGTTGCCTATAACAGAATGAGCACAGGGCATATATTATCGTAACATCTTTTATTGTGTAAGAGTTGTGTATCATTTGTTGGCGATCCTTATAAATCTATACTTATAATAAAACTGTAGAGAGGTCAATTCTGTACATTGAATATATATTCAAAATTAATATTGGAGGATGAATGGTGATCGATACTGATGACAAAAATGCAATCAGTAAATTTTTTGTCTGTCTGTCTGTCTGTCTGTATGTGCACGCATGGGTCAAAAACTACTGAAGGGATTTTAACCAAACTTGGTACGATTGTAGTCCATACTCCTGGGCAGGTTATAAGCTATATAACATAACGCTAAGACGCATAGGAGATGAGCAGTGACGATAAATTTGAAGCAAGTCGGACGAAAATGCGCTTTCGAGCTCTTATCCTCGCATACGTTGATCATACACCAAAAGTATGTATTACAAAGATGATGGTCTTCAAAAGATCTACAAAAAAGTCTTCAATAGTATATATCTATCTTTTATAAATTAGCCACAATAACGTGTTTAATCGTTAGGCATTTCTTCAAAGTGTATTAAAATACATAAATATATTGTATTTCACATAGATATATCTTTATCAAACTCCCATATTCAAAAAGTATACTTCAATATTTATATTATAAAAAAAATATAGGAATCGGTTTATAAACACACAAGATATAGATGAAATAAAACTTCCAAATCTCGCCGCGCCAGTATGGGTACGGCTATACGGTTGATTGTTGTTTAACGCGCGAAACGGCCATCCGCTGCATTTATAAAAAGGCAGGGGCGCTCACGCGCCGACTTCACTCACATTTTGTTTGTTTGGTTGAACGCGGTAATCTAAGGAACTACGGGTAAAAATTAGAAAAATATTTCAGTGTTGGATAGCCCATTTATAGAGGAAGGCTATAGGCTATATAACATCACGCTACGACCAATAGGAGCAAAGGATAAATGAAAAATATTGCAAAAACTAGGAAAATTCTCTTATGTGAAGCAGACGAAGTTGCGCGGGTCAGCTATAAATAAATAAAACTCTCTATAATAGCACGAAGTCTAGTAGGTAATACCTGGCAGACTGCAATCAGCTAACCCCTTTTACATGAAACCGAAAAGATAACTAGCGAAGTATGATTGTAATACATTTACGCTTTACAAATACATACATTGATTCGCGCCTTTTTCCCAGAGGGGTAGGCAAAGACTACGGATTTCCATTTGCTACGATCCTGATACACTTCTCTGGCGTCATTAACTTTCATAACATATTATCTTATCTTATCTTATGTGGGGTCCAGTCAGTGCAGACCGGCGACACTTCGACCCAGTGGGATCTTTTGTGTCGACACTCTCCCAATAACGACTGCCATAGATGTTCATGGCAGCCGGGACCGACGGCTTAACGTGCTCTCCGAGGCACGTAGCAGGCGATAATTGTCAATCAATACGCACATCATTTCGAAAAGTCATATAACTTCCGAAAGTCAGGGGTGCGCGACATGGGTTCGAACCCGAGACCCTTTGCATTACAGTCTGTTGGCCTCCCCACTGAGCTATCGCTGCTAGACATTCATAACTTTACAAATATAAGTGCTTAAATGTGGTTATAATATCTCCGTTCCTAACCCTTCAGTAATATAGACGGAAGTCTACATACATAGTACGGTTTCGTCTTATCTACAGACGAAAGTTCCCCTACATTATAATCACAAAGCCTTCGAGAACAAAGATAGAGTGGAGTGGCGTATCAAAAACTGCATTACTGTAGACAGTTCGCATCAAAGCGCCGCATGCGGCAGCACTTTATCGAAGACTGTACGAGACAAGCGCACCACAAAATTATGACAGAAGTTTAGCTCTACATAACACACCTTTGCTTATACACGTGTTTATTATATACTAGTTATTGCCCGCGGCTTCACCTTCGTAAATGGTAGGTTAGGATAGAGTAACAGTACTTTTTTCGGGATGAAAGGTACCCTATGTCCTTTTCTGTTAACCCGGCAACGTGCATATGAAATTTTATGATGATAGGTCGAGTAATTAAGGCGTGAAAGCGTAAAATAAACAAACTCACATCGCACATATAATATTAGTTAGGATATAGTTGTAAGTAATAAGTTAAGTGCATTTCTAAGCACATTTGACACTGGAAGAATGGATTCACCTAGTACAGGTATTAATTAACCTAAAAGGGCAGTAAAACCGTATATTTGTAAATGTATTTCTTGTTATTGAAATAAACTATGATGAGATTTATTGTATAGCTTTAAGACTATGCCCTTTAATTTTTAGTTAGGTAGTTAATTGATAAATTAGTCAATGATTACAATTACCAGTTTAAAAAAATAATACGTTAGACTACAATAAAGTATGATCAGGCTAGCTCCAAAAACTAATAGCCAATATACTTTTTTTAATGACAACTTCGCGGTAGTCTAAACAAATATTCAAACAACATCTAGACTCAGAACAACTATTTATGGATCACATAAAAGTTGTGGGAATCGAACCTACAATAGTCGCGCGGCGGCGATGGTCAGGCAACCACTGAAACTGCTACACTATCTGTTATTTCTTGTATAATTACATAATGTGTCGTAGCTACATCATTGAGATTGTAGCATTGAGCTTCTGGTCTTCCTGCACCGTTTCTGTAACAAGTGGTGTAGGATGTTCGGCGTTCATGATCAAAGGGCGTGCCGCCGCCGGGTCGCAACCGCGTTGTTTGTGGTGCCTCTCAACCGGCGGCCTGGAGCCTGCAGCCTGCTTTGGCGGAATATTGATTAATATGGCTCCTGTCGTAGGCAACGCAACTAAATAGAATTAGGTTAATTAAACTTGTATGGCGGCTTGCAACAAGTGATTGAAGAAGTGGGAGTGCTATATCATGAAGTGAGAATGAAAAATAAGTGTGGTTACAGGACTAGAGAAATTGAAGATTCGATAAAATAAGGCTCCAAAAATGGTAATAACGTAACGGTTAATTTTTTATATTATATAGTTCCATGCTTTTTTATTATGTAAAATATACACAAGCTAGAGAATGCGACCATAAATGATAACATTAAAAAAAATTATCCGTTGATGTGAGACTTTTACGACTTTTATATATCAAAATGGGTGCAAGATGATATAAAAATCAATATTCCTAAAGACGCAGGCCCTAAGACTATAGTCTAGTACCCATATTACAAGCTCTGCTTAGTTTGGGTTAGATGGTGTTGTGAGTATGTCAAAAAAAAAAAAAAAAATACCAATGAGTCAACTAGCCCGGGAAACTAGTCTAAAAATTCAAACTTCTTTATTGTGCCTCGCCCAGTGAGTAAAAGTTTCAGAAGCTCACATATCCACGTTACCCATTCCTTTTCTGTTATCTTTAATTTGTTTTCCTTGGGTCTAAAATGTGCGAATATCCTTGTTATTACAAACGATTATAAGCACACTAGATTTTTGTCACAGCTTCGCTCGCATAAATGTAGGTTAGGTTAGATTAGATTAGTGAAAATGGATGAAATGTTAAGATTCTACGTCCTATTCTGTTCGCCTGAAATTTCACATACACGTTGTATGCGAAATTTTATGATGATCGGTCGAGTAGTTAGGGCGTGAAAGCGTAACAAACAAACCCATATTCGCATTTATAATATTAGTAGCTTTTGCGCGCGGCTCCGCCCGCGTGGTACCTACATCAATAAAAAGTAGCCTATATCCTTCCCCAAGTTTTAAACTATATCTGTACAAAATTTCACCCAAATCGGTTGAGTGGTTTAGCCGTGAAAAGGTAACAGACAGACAGACAGAGTTACTTTCGAATTTATTATATTAGTAAGGAAGTAAGGATAAGGATAGTAAGGAAGTAAGGATAAGTTAGACTTTCATCGTAAGCGGTTACAATATCATCACGATCATTGATACTGACCAGGACTAATAATGTCCGGTCAAGTATCTGGTGGTTTATTTAGGCCAACCTATATATACCAACAAGCGCACAACAAATTAATATCACATACGAATTTGAAAAGCCTTAACAAAGAGTCTATTCACATCAATGATTTAAAAATTTCTGTGGCCAACTCCATGTAAATCTATTGTTACATTGACATACAAGCATAGTCTCACGCCTATTTCCCTAAAGAAGTCAGATGTGTGTAACACCAACATTTCGCCAGTTATGTATCTTGGTTGCACGTTAGAGCAAGCCTATTTGATACCATCTATCAGACACAGTTCCAAACTCCATGCTGTTACTGAAATTTTTCTTGACAGAAAAACTTCATACCGCTCTGCTGACTAGGGTATAGCATCCAAGACTTCATACATAGTAGTCGTATTCACTATCACACCGTCCACCGCAATCTGGGGGCACGGCAGTGCCCCCGCCAAGTCGAGCAAAGAAGTGGCACGGCCGTACCATCCTTTTCTCGAGACAGTTTAGGCCATTTTCGACCCCTCTATAACTTCGTTGTGGATAAAACAAGAAGCCTGAGTTTTCAGTAATCAAGTAGGCATTGTATAAACACGGTATATTTCAAGGTAGAAGGTACCGGAAAGGAAGAAAGTAGGACTATCTACTAAAAGAAATGAGACGCCATCAAAAACATAATTGTAAACAAAACAAGTCTCGCAACTCAGTTCTTCTACCGTAAAAAGTTGTGAGATCCATGTAACCGACTTTGTATTACATGGATCTCACAACTTTTTACGGTAGAAGAAGAACTGAGTTGCGAGACTTGTTTTTTTTACAAATATATTTTTGATGGCATTTTATATTTATTATCATCATTCTTGCTTACATTACAGATCAACAAAAAAATATACGTGTCTACAAACCATTCATGCCTTTCATCGAAGCGAAAGTACTCACCAGCACTTCATCAACGTTATCCCGCTATACTTATATGAACGCATCTCATCATGAAAGCCTCAAATCCGCCATCAATAACACTTTTTAAACGACTAATTAACCCCAAAGCCTACGTATAAAGCCTAATGAGCGTTATCGAATGCAAAGTGTCCTTAAAGTGGGCCACTCACGCGCACTCGCTTTGTGAACGATTAGCATCGTCGTTAGTGCGCCGCTTTAGCACCTTGTCGGATAGTTAACCACTATGCCTACTCACTTGTCGACTTGTCGTGAGTGAACGATAAGCCACCAAGGATATAAGCTAATTCAATTTTATGTTTTGCATGTATCTGTGAATCTTTAGTAATAGGTGATTTGCAATGGTGTTATGTGGTTATGTACCAATATGTACTTATGATAGTAAAATATGTGATCCATAGATATACTTGTTCTAAGTCTGGGTGCTTTTTGAGTGTATCATGTTGCTTTACTAGGTTAGTGACGGCCACAGGACGTCAATCGAGTATGTGATTTATCACGATCAAAGGATTATTGTATATTCGTATCATAAATATTTTTTTTAATTTGGATGACCGCAATGATTCACCGTCTCTGCGAAAAGTATAACAGATATGCATTACACTCGTCTTTCGTCAAATATATTCTACATCTTTACAAAAGTTAAAATAACAGACTCAAGGTAACACCTAGACTAGTTGTGGCTTAAAAGAACCCCTAACACATTGTATTTAACTCGTTCTGGAACCGTATCTGCAATACTCGGGCAAGGGGCGAATGGTAATCATATATCACTTAAATCAATGTGCCATCTATGCAGTCAGTAGGGGCACATATTTCGTGCCTTATATCTAATCGGTAATCCAACCCAAACTTTAACCATAGGTATTCGCATAATTTTTTTTAATAATAATATTAATTTTTATGTAATACACTGGGCACATTACTTTCCCACTACTAGACCAAAATACAAGACAACGTTCACAAGACTTTAATAAAAGCGATCGGTTACGTAAGTTACCTCCAAAGTACAGTCGGAGACAATATCGTAATACAACAAATAGTGTAGTATGACAATGCCAGGTCGCGCATAGAACAAACAGCGAGATTACAGGCTCCGACCGGACAAACAGACAAACAAACACGGGCCGGACCTTCATTGGAAATTCTCAAAAACCACGCCGTTGTCTCGACAGCATCAATATTGACACTGGACAGTTATTGGCGGGTACAGTCAGTCACTGCGGTGATTACACTGTCATTATTGTTCTCGACACTGGAAAATTCTTAATTTGTATGGATGGCGTAGTGTGCAAGCGTTCGACTCGCCGCTGCTACCGGGTTGTGGGTTTGAATTACAAAGACAATCATAATTAAATTTGAAATTTGCTATTATTTATGTGATCCACAAAGATTTTCTTGGTATGACTCTACTTAATGTGCGTTTATTCTTTATTTGCATGGTCACTAGCGACACATAGATTGATCATAGAACAAGAGCAGGCTTAAAAAGGTTTTTCTGGGTTAACACAAGATAGGTATCGACGATGGTCGATTTTTGGATGGTCGTTTGATATGCTATTCAAGTGGTATCTTTAAGTATGATGTTTCTCTTATAAAATAGTGAATGATTGAGTGAGAAGTATGCTCGGATACATATAGTACATAGACCATAAACATAGTTGGTTAAGTGCAGGTGTGGTACCAGTTTACGATATGGTGGACGGCTTCGATAGATATATCAATAAAGACTTAGGGTAAACGTGACGGCCTTCAGACTTTATAACATCTAATAATTTTTATTTCAATTAAGTTACAGATCTAAGATATCCATCCTAGGAACAGCCTGTGTCGTGGTTATCAAAAGGTATCAAAAACGGTGTCATATAAATTTAATTAGGAAAAACTAAGTAAAGGAAGAAAGAGAAATGTTTTTTTTTGAGTAACACTTTTGTATACACGTGTACTGACAGTCAGATCTTTTTCACTACATCTCGCTCAAGTTCGCGGATTGTCACGTGATATAAGCCTTCTGCACCTAGTTTACCTTTGTTCTACAGTACATAGCGGTAATTGCGGTTACATAATTCTGTGTACATTTTTACAACAGCCTGTATTTGAGGTTGATGTAATATTTAACGTAAGTATATACGATTTAACGTAGGATGGTACATACTTACCAGCAACTTTTTTGTAAATTATTTATTAAGAAATGTATGTATCTGTTTGTTTGTATAAAAATATTCGAATATTTTATGATCGCATATCCAAAGTTGACTCATTCGTTGTTACTGACTATAATTCGAATTATTTAATCGAATATTCGAAACTTGATTTAATAATGGTTCGATCGATCGTATTTCGACGGTTTTCGGTTGTCATAGCATGATGACATTTGTAACCTATAGAACTGATAGTTATCAGTGCGATCCACGATTTAGACAAAATCTGCTTATTTTTTGTACAGTATCTTTGTGTGTGATCTACAGATAGTTCAATTGTGTCTAGGTCCATTTTTGTCTGTTGTTACCGTGTTTGTAAAGCTCTTTGCGGTATCTCTAATTTATGATTTTCTTTTTTTAATTTTGTTAAACAAATAATTTAATTTGAATCTCTGTACCCAATTTCTGACATAAATTTTGATCTTCATCATTCATTAATGTAAACTTTGATCTTGATTGAATTATTTGTTATCTATCTCTATAATACATACATACATACATAGATTCACGCCTGTTTCCCAGAGGGGTAGGCAGAGACTACGGATTTCCATTTGCTACGATCCTGACTCACTTCTCTGGCTTCATTCACTTTCATCACATTCCTCATACACGCCCGTCGGTTCAAGGAGCTCTTAACCTGGCCTTTGTCCAGAACGCCGCCGATCTGATCGAGAAACGTTCGCCTAGGTTTTCCCTTTGCGACTGTTCCATTCACACTAGCCTTATAAACTTTCTTAGTCAGTCTTTCCTCGTCCATTCTTTCTACATGTCCAAACCAGCTTAACATACCCTTTTCTATTCTTGTAACTATATCCACTTTCATGCCGCATCTCTCTCTAATCACACTATTTCTTATTCTATCTTTCAGAGTCACACCACATATGCTTCTCAACGCTCTCATTTCTACAGCATTTATTCTGCTCTCATGCTTCTTTTGCCATACCCAACTTTCACTTCCATACATAAGTGTGGGCACTAATAGTCCTTTATGATCTCTATAATAATAAGCGAATTATAATGTAATAGTTTTAATCTTTTCAATATTCACAAAATCTGTGCATGAGGTGTTAACCTGTAATTGATTAGTACACTTATCTATATTTCTAATATTGTATATAGTATAAATTGTATCAGTGTAACTATTCGTTGGTTAACCAAATAAATAAATAAATAATAAATATATGTAATAATAAATAAGTGATAGTGTGATAAAGTTTATTAAATACTAACAAATATTAACGTGAGTTTGTTTTCATGCCTTAACTACTCGACCAATCATCATGCAATTTCGCATACACTTTGTCAAGGGTTCAAAAAAGTACATAGGGTACGGTTCCCGAGGAGTAACTAGTCCTTTATAAATAAAATAGGTATATGTGTTCTAGACCGAAAGCTCATAAAAAGAGGATTACATTGGCTAAATTTGTACCAGTTTAAATCTTTATTATTTACTAGCTTTTGCGCGCGGCTCCGCCCACGTGGTACCTACATGAATGAAAAGTAGCCTATGTCCTTCCCCAGGTTTTTAACTATATCTGTACCAAATTTCCTCTAAATCGGTTGAGTGATTTAGCCGTGAAAAAGTAACAGACAGGCAGAGTTACTGTCGAATTTATAATATTGTAAGGATTTAAACCGTTATGGGAGGGACTTCTGTGTTATTATGTCGTAGAGTAACATATATAATATTATTTATCTCCATTTCATATCTATTATCACGGATCAATTTAAGTAAAAGAACTAAATCAAAGCTATCTTAAATTGTGTTTAGTGAGACCTACAATCGGTCCATAAGTGGTGACGCAGTGGTTTAGGTGGGTGCTTTGGAAATGCCAGTGTGCCGATTATTGTGGGTTTGACCCATATTATACGAATGAAAAAATGGTACTATCCGTAAATAATTGATTCTAGTCCGGATGATCTTCGTACCCTTTATTTCAATGTTTGTAAGTTCGTTGCGAAGAAGTGATAATTCTTAGCGCAGGATTTGTCTTTTCAAAATATAAATACTGCGTAAATTTAAGACGTTTGTGCAATATTAACAACTCTAGTAAAATCTAATAAAATCTTAGTACCACGAACTATGTTTCTTTTTGCCTTTCTGTCGCATCATCAGCTATTTAAACTACTTTTTATAACATCAACTTATATTCTACCTATCAGAACTAAGTGAGAAATTCCAAAGGTTTTCTATGTTAAGGTAAAATGGTGTTCACAATATGGGGTACGTAAATACGTGCGTTATGATGTTCAAACACCAGCGTCACGTCGACGTCGCTTAGGTTCTCCGAACTGTCGTTAGCGAGCATGTGCGATGCGCGCCGGCCCTGTACGATTTTACTTAAAAATTATACGACAATACTCAAGATGGTCGCTGGAAGAGGCGAAGAGATTCATTCTCATATCATTTCATCTTGCAAAAGGAATTCCTGTGCTAGGAATAGGTGCCGTATCGTGAGGGACTTTATAAACATAAAAAAAACGGGCACTAAGAACATGCAGATTCAGAACAATCATTTGTTTTTTTTTCGCCTAAACCATTTTTGTAAATATTTAGTAATGTAATTATTTTATCTTGGTTAATACGTGTGTAAATATGTATATATTAGACTAGCTGTTACCTGCGACTTCGTCCGCGTAGATCTTAACTAAAAAGTGTTTGTCGCCGCGGAACCCAACTATATTTCTCTGCCCAAGTTACTAAAATGGCGTAGTTTTTATAGTGTAAAGCTAGATAATAGCATGGCTTACTCAAAAACAACATTTAAATATGCGTCGTTAGATTACACGCTGTCACAGAATGCGTAAGAAAAATAAAGATTCACAGCTCCTCCCCCGTAGGTGATAGCGTGATAATATGTAGCCTATATGTTGACCCGACCTGTTAGTAATATTCATGCAAAATTTGAAGTAAATCCATGCAGTACTTTTTGAGTTTAGCCCGGACATACATACAGACAAAAAGACAAACAAACAAAAATTCCAAAAACTATATTTTTGGCGTCGATATCGATTGTAGATCACGCCCCAAGTATTCTTTTAAAAAAATAATCAATGTACAGTTTTGACTTTCCTACGATTTTATTATATCTATACTAATATTATAAAGCTGAAGAGTTTGTTTGTTTGTTTGTTTGTTTACTTGAACGCGCTAATCTCAGGAACTACTGGCCCGATTTGAAAAATTATTTCAGTGTTAGATAGCCCATTTATCGAGGAAGGCTATATATCATCACGCTAAGATCAATAGGAGCGGAGCACCAATGAAGAATGTTTCAAAATCGGAGAGTATTTTTCCTTTTGAGAGCTTCCGCTGCGTGCGCTGCGTAAACAGTTAAAGTTTCGCAAAAATTATGTATGACAGAATTGTTTCCCTTTAAAAGTTCTAAAAAAAAGTCCTCGACAGCATATGTCTATCTTTTAAGGTTGGCTCACTATAACCATTTTTATGCTAACGAAATTTGTTCTAAAATAATGCATTATTTGCAAAGGTATTTTTATAAACATGATATTAATCCTTATCCAAATAAATACGTTATTCATCACAAGTATTTAATTTAAAACAAAATTGCCCTTTACATCATTCGATTTCAATGAATATCTTAGGAGATATAGCAGTTTTAAAATAACATCGCAGCAAAATAATTACCCATTACAGACATAGTACAAACGATGTTTCTCCTGGTTTATTCTGCGTGATTACTGATTACTACTGGTTCGATTTGAAAAATTCTTTTAGTGTTGGATAGCCTATTTATCGAGGAAGGCTATAGGCTATATAACATCACGCTACGACCCACGGGGGCGGCGCAGTAACGATAAACGCGGGTGAAACCGCGGGAACATCTAGTGTATAGATATATTAGCATTTAAATGAATAATGTAAATATATTGTAAATGTATCAAGAATAACTAAATAAATTGAATTTGTGGATCATACAAATTTCTGCCTCGTCTCCCCACACATAACGAAACCAGCGTGTGTGCCACAGATAGTTGTTGCGATCAGATTACAAATGGATGTTCAGAGTCTGGGTGTTCGTCATGTCCGTTGTCCGTTTGTAAAGTCCTTCGCGACACGAGATTTAGTTCTACCTACTCAATAATAAGTGATACCCTAGTATCACTCGTCAGAAGAACACACCACAAACATTGAATGTGATCTGCTGTAGCATGGAGGTAGGTACTACCTCAGTGGGATTTAGTTCGAGTAACATTTGAGGCTTAAGCGGGATCCTATGATCCGAAAACCATGTAGTAATCTACATGAGATCCCAGTGCTGGGCACAGGATTTTCTCAGTGGCCCGGTATGGTTTGGCAGACTAACACATCTTCCAAAACATTATGTAACTCTCAAACATGCAGGATTCCTTACGATATTTTTCTTCGCCGTTAAATCGAGTGACAATTAATTGTTTGGTATACATATAGCTTCGAAAGGTCAGGAATACGTCTCTTATGATCGAATAGAAGTCCCCTGCGTAGAAATTTGACGGCACACATCAAGATTTAAAAAAATGCAACTGTTGAGAGCATGAGGAGGTCCGGTCTGATCCAGTCCTGGTTTGGACCAACAAGAAGTTATTGTGTTTTTCTGTCAAGAAATTCTCAAGAGCAGGTATTTGGTGCTTTGGTTAACCGAGGTCAGGTTACCCAGGTTAGGTCCACTTTTTCTATTGTGTCAATGTTTTAATAAAACTTGGTTCGGTAGAAATTACCTGAGAAGATATTTCTAAAAAATATTTTCTTTAAAAAGAGAACTCCCGCACTAGGCATAATATCAGTGTCGCGGGAGACTTTACAAACTTTCAAACAACGGACACAAAGTACACCCAGACTCTAAACAACCATTTGTAATCTGATCTTTTCGGCCGTATCAGATACAGACACACTTGTACTATAATATCGCCTGCTCACATATCTAGTTTCCGATATGATTTGCCACCGTGACGATGTTTCGTTGCATCCAAATTCTTCAATATCAAAATTTGTCGTAGTTAGATGGTAACGGCATTTCCAGTTAAATAAATCCGTGTGGTAGCCTCAGTGTCAGTATGAAATATGGAGATTAGCTCTAAACTAGGAGGACAAGCGAAACTGCACTACCTTTGTGTACACTCGCTTGTAATTTGTGCAAATATATGCAGAAAAAAACAAAACGACTGGTTTTGCGTTCAAGGTTGTGATTGATCGTGGTTGCACGTTCGATATTCGGGTCGTGAAAAGTGTTATTGGCTTTTTTTGTTAGACTGGAAATATGTCCGGTAGGCAAAGATAAGCTCACCCGCTATTATGTGTAGTATCTATAAATATGGTTTCCGAGGTATGTGTATATATTATAATATATACCTCTGCCTAACCTTTCGAAGAGAGACAGGCATACGCGTGAAAAGGCACCATCTATGGTGTTTAGTTTTATGACGTGTTTATGTTTTGTTATTTGTTTATATAGGTTACTTAGTTCATTTTCTCAAATTTGTGATACCTAGGTATATAGGTAAATAATATTATGATGGAGGCACATCCTACTGATATAGTGAAAGTAAAACTTTATGAAGATATTATGACATTTGGATGTTTGTTAACGCTGAAAACCTTAAACAGATTAGTATGAAACTTGGCATATAGATAGAGCGTAAACTGGATTAACACTAATAAATATTATTATGATAAAGTGTTCCTTTACAATTCACGTCATATGTATAAAAAAAAATTGGGGCAGTCTTTGGGGACTATAGAAGTAAAAACTTTAATCCTTAATCATAAACAATTCTTTATAAAAAAAAGGGGCGGGTCCGATGCTAGTTCCTGATACTCTCTTAGGAGTTATTAAGGGGGTAAAAATTTGGTAATTTTTTGCGTAGGACGCACCATTTCTGAGATAAGGTGAATATTCTAAAAAAAAGGCGTGGAAGCGTGGCGATGACGCGAGTTCCATGATTTTTGTTCACCCAAGAAGTGCTCAACGCGCCTAAAGAAGATTTCACTTTAAAAAGGAACTCCTTGTATTACTATTATCAGCTATAAAAGAACTAAAGTGAATAACATTCGTATGAATAAAATGCTAACTTGAGAATATCATGTTGAAATCACCAGCTGTTCATACATAAAGAGTACAAGAGAGAGCCAGAGAGAGCAACTTTCAAGTAGAGAATGCAAAACAAAACATACTGAGACTTTTGAGTCTGAGTATGTTTGTTTGTTCTGACAACTATTTGTAGATCATACACATTTTGTCGCATGTGAAGATCAACCACAACCAACCCACAACATTTTGCGCACTAACAATGCCGACGTGACCACTTTAACCTGTGCGCCATACAGTCAAACTGTTCACGGAAACTACGCAGCATTCGGGCAAGTATTTAAACATGTCTCCCTCAGTCCATTTCATCATTAGCTATTCTAAAACTAGTCGGCATCAAAGCTTCGCACAAGGGGGTAATCTCAGCAGCGCGGTCGGAGATCGTCGAGAATTGAGCTATCTAATATTCTGTGTGTCTCTGACAGAGCCCCTCTGCCGTCTTGGGGGACTATTCTGGCGTTTCGATATTCTCTCTTCAGTCTAAACTATTACTATTACGTTTACGAGAATTTAATATATTGAAATTAAACTTATGTCATTGTTTCCGTTACCATGACATAAGTTAATGTGACTTTCAACAGCCAAGCAGCGGGGAGACTCTCCGTGGAAAAGCAATCTAAACGTCGAGGAAAGTACAAACCTAAAACTAAATAATTTTAACTAACTTAAATAGCAGTAAAGTTTAATAATAGTAGTTACATAGTCTATAAAAAAGAAAGTGTTTAAAAAGCGATACGATGAATCTGTAAAAACTTCTTACTACAGGAACGATTTTAAATATTAACCGCTAGAAAGCTATATAACATAATCTTTATAAATCTTTTAAAATATTAGTACATAATGTTAAGAATGCAACGGTTACTTTGTATAGGTCCTAGGTCTAAAATAAAAGAATTGAATACTAATAATACTAGTATTATATCACGCTCCGAACCACGGGAGCGCAGTACGTATAAACATGGGTAAAACCGGAACAGCTAGCCGATAGATATAAGTAATTATTCGGTGGTAAGATTATCGTGAAGTGTACATATGGCTGGCTCACTATTACAAAGTTCTATGTTATTTTTTTAACTTTAGGAAAATAAGGTTTAATATTTGCATATCAGTAAAAATAACTTAAAAAGTAACTTAGAACTATTTGCGATTTAAATATTGTGAGGTGATAAGTGCTTCCATCTATTACTATATTAGTCTAAACAAAAAGGAATAACATAATTATAGAACCACGCAATATTCATAAATCTATTTTTTTTTTAAAGTTACGTAGTATCTTGTAATATTAGACCAGCGATATGTATATCACTATGTTTGCATTCCTTCCTCTCCTATACCTTTCCACCCATCCTTAATCTTGATTCTCTTAGTTCTGCACCGCGCGAGTATTTCAAGTGGTCACAGGCTACAACCGCTTATCATTAAACGTACTGTAAGTAAGTAACTATAACTGCACGAATGGCGTAGTGGTTAAAATGGTCGCCTCGCCGCTGCCACTGCGCCGAGTGTTTTTGGTTCGAATCATACGCGGAATAAAAAATTGTGTGATCCACAGACGTTTGTTCCGAGTCCAGGTGTTCTTCGTGTCCGTTGTTTGAATGTTTGTAAAGTCCCTCGCGATACAGGAATTTGTCCTAGTGCGGGAGTTGTCTTTTTAAACAAAAAAAATTAAACAAACTCTTGTTGCAGAAAAAGAAATGGTTTATCTATATATTAATACGTGAAGCGAAAACTTTGGATCCCTTTTTACGAAAATTGGGCGGACGGAGGAGTATGAAATTTCGCACACTTATAGTTTATACAGAGAAGAAGTGACAAATGCTAATATTTTTATAAAAAAAAACACATCCATGCATTTGACAAACGCAGTCGAAGCGCGTAACTATGGTTACATATATCAATATTATAATGACAGCAATATCTTACAGGCAAACTTTGGTCGAATTTCGAGCACTAGGCGACCGCTAGTCTAATTTCATGCCTGTCATATCGGTATGACATCATTGTCATAGAGCCAATAAAACTACTTTGTACTGTACCTAACACAATAGAAAAATTGTTTACGGTATTTGTGACCGACACAGCGATCAATGTGTTGAAGAAATATCATTGCTCAGTCGTTATGCAAGAGTTTGATAATAGTTTCCCAGCGTGGCGGTCAGTCCCTTTGATCCGCCCTCTACGCGCGCCGACAGACGCCGCCCGCTACCACTTAACAGAAATTAAAATAACATGAGCAATGTATGCTGAACATTAACAGTTTTGTAAGTCCCTTTTTATGGCCTCGTTGGTAAAAGAGTAGGAAGTCATGAGCAGTTGTCATTTGTAAAGGTAAGGGTTCCATCCTCAGGTCGGATGTTTTTTATTGACTTTAGTGGCAGACGTGGGCAGAGGCTCATACAGACCACCACCACCAGCCTCTGTCACGTCTATGGACCGACCATCGACTTGACCATATTTTTATGTTCAGTAGTCACCTTGGTAGGTGGAGGATAGTAATCAGCAATGTCAGGAGTCTACACAGGCCGCTCGCTACCTATGATAATAAATCTCTTCAAACCGGTCGGGCAACATCGCAGCAGTAATCTCAGTCCAGAGCTGGCACATGCGTGGAAGAAGTAATCGCTAACGCTTTTAGGCAATTAACACACGGCACCGCGCACCGCCGCGGTAGGCGGTGAAGCGGATCTCATGTCGCATTGGCCTCTACTAAATGCGTTGATGCCTAACACACGTACACCGCGCGGCCGCGCGGTGGAGCATTGCTCTTTCGCTTTACCGCTACCGCCCTCCGCGGCGGTGCGCGGTGCCGTGTGTCAATCGCCTTAGGGATTTGCCATACTGGACGGGAACCTTTCTAGGTGTAAAAGAAAGAAACTTACTTACTTATACTGTTAAGTAGTACGATGATACAAGCCAAACAATTCTTGGTATCACTCTCCGTAAAATTGATGGCTAAACACGCATAGGAATCAAAAGTCTCTCCGCTGCTTTAATGTATTTTTGTCCGTAAGATTGAGACGATTCGAACAACATGCCTTTGTAGGGAGCCAAGTAAATCCAGCTGGTTTTTGAAGTCGGTGAGCAGAGCACTAGATGTTGACTTGAAAATCTAGTCTAAAACAAATATAGTATGAATTTGTAGTAAGTAATCTCGATTTAATTTACTTATGGTAAAAAAGTACTCTTAAAAAATCTGCTTTTATACTAATTGTTTAAATGAGTTAACTAATTTAAATCCTACTAGACTGTACATTTGAACAAGTATAATGTTTATAGCAGGAAAACTCTTAATTATAGTGTGAAAGTGGAACTGTGTCCGATAAAAGGAGATAAGCTCGCCCCTCTGCAATAGAACTAGACGTTACTAACGAACGTTTATACCTATACTACTCATACATACATAATCTGACACCTACTACTGGAGGGGGTAAGCAGAGATGTGTTGAAATCACATTTAGTCGCCTACGGTTTTAGGACCAACGTAATAGGAGTTGAGCATAGGAACAAAGGAACATAGTTTCAGACTCGATGCTGAAAAAAAAATTTCTTGACAGCTTTGCATGATGTCTCTGATCCAATATGGGACTACACACACTTGTTCAGCTTTTGTCCATAGAAAACAAAGATTTTGTATGGAGACGCGTACGCATTCGTTCAGCTTTTCGCGTCTATTTAGCTTTCGCGGCAAATAGGCATAAAATGAGGACAAATGTGTTTTTATCATGCGAATGCTATAGATAGGATTCAGCGCTGTTCTGCCGTGTCCAGCGCTGTTCCGGCGCGTTCATTGCTGTTCCGCCACGTTCAGGGCTGTACGGCTCTGTACGTGGTCGCAACTTGTCGACGAGGACGTCCGCGTTCAGCGCCGAACGCGGCGGAACAGCGCTGTACGCGGATGGTTCCCGACGGCTTTTCTCATTCTTACGATGCTGTACGCGGCTGATAGAAGCAGAACTGCATAAGTGTGGCCAAAATCGTTCAGCAATACGTGAATGGAGCTGAATAAGTGTAATTAATCCCTACAGGGTAAGGCCAAGTGTTAATAGTTTTCCTGCTCAGAACTTTTATATATTATAATGAGGCTATTTTATATTTTAAACCTTAATTGACATCTATTAATTGGTCTTTCTTCATGCTAAGAGTTTAAGTTTTAATACAGGTTAAATTAAAATATTAAATCAGCGACAGAGGAACGAGTTAAAAATGTTAAAATCAAATACTATTTTAAAATTCAGTATCAGCCCCAGTCCCAAAGTTTTTTAGTTTAGTACAGGTACTTAGTAAACATTTTTTTTTCATAATTAACTGTTTATAGACTCGTGAGCCGTAAACAAAGGATTCAGACTTTATAATAATCTATACTAATATTATAAAGCTGAAGAGTTTGTTTGTTTGTTTGTTTACTTGGACGCGCTAATCTCAGGAACTACTGGCCCGATTTGAAAAATTCTTTCAGTGTTAGATAGCCCATTTATCGAGGAAGGCTATAGGCTATATATCATCACGCTAAGATCAATAGGAGCGGAGCACCAATGAAGAATGTTTCAAAATCGGAGAGTATTTTTTCCTTTTGAGAGCTTCCGCTGCGTGCACTGCGTAAACAGTTAAAGTTTCGCAAAAATCATGTATGACAGAATTGTTCCCCTTTAAAAGTTCTAAAAAAAAGGCCGTGACAGCATATGTCTATCTTTTAAGGTTGGCTCACTATAACCATTTTTATGCTAACGAAATTTGTTCTAAAATAATGCATTATTTGCGAAGGTATTTTTATAAACATGATATTAATCCTTATCCAAATAAATACGTTATTCATCACAAGTATTTAATTTAAAATAAAATTGGCCTGTACATCATTCGATTTCAATAAATATCTTAGGAGATATAGCAGTTTTAAAATAACATCGCAGCAAAATAATTACCCATTACAGACATAGTACAAACGATGTTTCTCCTGGTTTATTCTGCGTGATTACTACTGGTTCGATTTGAAAAATTATTTTAGTGTTGGATAGCCTATTTATCGAGGAAGGCTATAGGCTATATAACATCACGCTACGACCCACGGGGGCGGCGCAGTAACGATAAACGCGGGTGAAACCGCGGGAACATCTACTAATTAATAAAATATATATTTATATATTTTATTAATCATTATTATAAAGTCTGAATCCTTTGTTTGTTTGTTTGTAAACCTTTGTTCACGGCCCAGGAGTCTATAAACAGTTAATTATGAAAAAAATAATTCTAGTTGTCCTTCTGTCTCAAGAACCATACCTAGATGAGAGAGATAGGACACAGTGCAAACATCGCTTAAGCGTGGCATTTCGCTTAAACAGGAGTCGAGTCTTCTATTCTACAAGAGAGTGCAGGCGAACAAGCTTGTGTTGTATCCCTGTAGTGATAAGGCTGACTGTGCTCTCAGCACCGGTTTCAGTAATAGTTTATTGCTAGCAAAGTGATTTATTTTTTTAAGGGCCGGCAATGCGTGTGTTTTATCTATTACTATAATCGTTCACCAGAAAGGTGTTCCATAAAGTATTTAACACAACAATAAATATACATGAAGCGGCCTATTTATTAAGACTTCAAGATCGGATTACGCAACAAACGTGTGTTACTCCTGACACCAGCATTCTGATTAGCAAAAGAGATTTACAAGAATCTGTTTAATGATACCTAACTAGAAAACTTTGTACACTATTTAAGCATATTATGCACACTGAAAAGTGTGAGATTGGCATCTTTTTATATTAACTCTACTTAATATGAGAAAGGAACGCAGAATTATATAAAAAAGGCAAATACACAAAAAAACTATTGAAGATGATAATTCAAAACGCACACGTGAAAACATAATTCGACAATCCACAAATACACCAATCGATAACTATCCAGATAGTAGCTTTAATTAGAAGCGTGGCGTATTCAGTGTCACCGTATCAATTGTGCAACTATCGGGCATCGAACTCGCAGTCGACAAGTTTACTACCAAGGTACTGCACTCCACTAGTCTTGAGTGTTATCTGTTTGTTTGTCACGTGTTTATATTGCACTTATTGGCGGGAAAGTGGAGACTTGTCTGAAGTTTGATTGGTCCATATTTACGTCTTAGTCAGAGCTTATAATGGGTAAATAAATAAATGATCGATTACTTTTATCATATAACTGTTTATAGATAGCTGAATAAGCTTCACAGGGTGATTATTAAGTTATAGGCATCCTGTTAAACTGATATTTTTTCTGTTAAATGTATATTAGTGCGTTTTATCGGTTTCACGAATCGTTTCATGGAATCGATTTGTAAGACGTATGATATATAGTTGCCATACAATTACCCAGTAGAGTACTAAACTACATTTTTAAATTTAAATGTGATTTTATACTTAAGCTATAAACATCTATATTAGTAATATAACATTTACTATATATTATTATTAATTTTAAAACTAATTAATTTTTAAGCTTGTTTACAATAAACAAATATTTAATAAGGGTAGGCAGATTGTCACAGAATCTAAAAAGATATTCATGTTTTTTTATTTATCGTATAAACCGTTGAACGGATTTGGATGAAACTTGTGGCACTAAATGTCCTGGATAATAAGTAGTTAGTATAATTTTATCTCAGTAACCGTTTCGATGGTAATCACGCAAGCAAAGCTGCGGCTAGAAGGTAGTTAGATTAAGAATAATTGTTGTAAATGGGTTTCTCTGCTCATGTTCCTGTAAAAACTGTGGTGAAATAATGATAGGACAAGCGTATTGTACAACAGTTTGACACCATTATGACTCAAGTGCCTATCAGTAACTATTATGAAAGCTCAAAATAATGTCTCTGTTTCGCAATAACTTAAATATACCGCTTATTATGCACACGTTTAGAAATACCCAACGCTAAACCTTGTAATAAGGCTGATCTACCCATCCATTCAAAAATGCTCTTTATTACTTAACTTATAATGATTATTTTACATGAGCTTTGTATATAGGTAAGTCGGTATTGGTGTACAGAAAAAGGCCATTTTCTGAATCGATGTTTTCCTTGAAGCGTACTCTTGGCTGTATTTGTTCAACTGAGATGGCGAGCGAGTCAGACGAAAAAACGCCGAAACCGGCTTGTCGGGCGATTTCGAAAATATTTCTTATGATACGCCTTGTAGTGGTAGCAGAACAACCGACGCAACTTTATAATATTTTAAGATTTTGGAAATAATAGTACCGTATTATATTTGTTTGTCGATTACTGTTTGGTTTTAAAAAACAATATATAATTGAAAGGTCTCGGTATTTTGTCAATAATTTTCTACTTTAATATTGTACAGAGGACAACATCATGCACTGCCCAAATGAAAGCGGTACACGAAGTGAAGCTGACTTCACCACCATGTGGGATAAGCAACACAAAAAATGTGAAAGAGTACATTATACTACTATTATGTTGTTTATTCTTGTTAGTATATATTTTGGTTTTCATAGGTTCTTGACTTTATCAGTCAAAAGAAAACTGCCTTGTAGACTTGACCATACATATCGACTGTAATTGATGTTCCGAACCACCTAGACGGTTTGCAGATGACTATAAGCTTAGCAGCACATAAACAGTTGCTACGAGTGATAGGTGATGAAAATGCCTTAATATGTTCCTTTTTAAATGTAGCTATCATGAATTATGTTATGGCTAGTTTGGATAGGACGCAATTAGCGCGTTAACAGCTTACACGATGTATATGAACCGCACAGTTGCCTCAACTTCCGCAAATAACCAGCTTCTTGTAAATCAACCATTACTATGCGTCTGAATCAAATAAAAGTTACAACACGACTTTCCATAAGGATAAAAATCCATTCTAAACATTTTAATAATAAATTGAATGTGTTTTTCTGTCTGTACGTAGTATCCAAGATGGCGGCAGTGCATCGGCGCGGAACCTACGTCGACTGGTTACAGACGTTCCCTCACACAAGATATCTTATATACCTACAAACATCTTAAGAAATAACGCGTTGAATGACTTATTTATTATGTATGAGTATTGAAATTACATAGAAGGTAAAACATTTATACAAACAGTAATTGAAATGTGTTTATAATTAAAGATCCTTGTACAACATTTCAATGTTTTATGCATATTTCAGTATAAGGAACATTGAATGAGCAGGAAAATACATGGTTGATTAATGATATTTAAATTTTTGCCTAAAAACCATAGTGGTTTATAGTGTGGGTGGTTTGTAGGCACAAAAAAAGCAAATATCAATAATTGTCGTTCAATAACCCCTTTCCGTATCTAGAGCAAGATGTAAAATGATGCTCTGTGTATAATCCATACCTACTAATTTAAAGTCATAAATGCTAAGCTAATGTATGTTAACGACGCGACGTTTTGAACCGAACCTGAGCTATACTGCAGCAAATAGACTAGGTACTATTAACGCAACTACGTGAATGAACTAATCAACAATAACTTCTTTATATATTATTATTAAAATCGTCACTAAACTGCAGGTCTAAATATAGAAAAAACTATATTTATTCCCCTATTACCGTGGTTGCGCCGGCGCAGTCCCTTTCCCCAGATAACTGTGTTTGCACTGCGGTTCCGGGATGTCGCCCGCCTTATCTAATGAGAACTGATAACAACTGGCTCTAATGCACCGAGACACATACATGTTCTTATAAATATCGGTGAGGTGTTATGTTTCTATGTCTATTTCCTAACAAAAATACAAGATTACATCACCCGATCCGAGAATCAATCTCAGAACCTCAGGATATAATGTATGAATTAAACTCTTTTAGCAACTTGAACTCTATTTACTTACATTGTATTGATTATTTAGAGTCTATATTAATATTATAAAGATTAAGCATTTGTATGTATGTTTTTTCTTAAATTTAATTTTTAAAGTTTACTGGCAATTTTTGTTTCAAATTACTAGTACCTATTCTTGTTAACCCCTTCAGCTAAGCTAGAATGCTTGTATTGGATATAATCAATAACTGATGGGCCAATTTTAAAATTGTTTCACCATTACTATACTGCTTTATCCAGAAGTAGCATAGGCTATGTGCCACGGGCTTGATGCCCTCAGGGGTGAAAATATTTTGTAATCAACATTATGAATTTCAGAATTCAAACAGTCAGCTGTTTGCTTCAATTATTGTAAAACGTCCATTGCGATAAAAAGATTTTATTGAGATATTTATCTATACTAATATTATAAAGAGGAAAGATTCGATTTTTTGTTTGTAATGATTTAACTCAAAAACCAATATCACCGAGTAACATAGGCTATATTTTATACTGTTACACCTAACCTACCGACTAAACCTACCATGGTGTTCCTCGACAAAACCGCAATCGGCGGGACCGCGCGAATCACTTTTACATGCAATCGCGACCCCCGCCGAGGTTTCGGCCCGCAACACGCACGCCGCCTCTCGGACCTGGTGCTGATCGGGTGGCCGGCAGGCCGCACCTAACCTACTTTTACGCGAGCGAAGCCGCGAAAAAAAAGCTAGTTTTTTAATAAAAAGCTCGACCTAGAAATATGAATTTACTTCTATGAAGTCCATTTCCTTGAATAATAAGTGGTTCCTAGTTTAAAATATTGCCGCCATTTTACACAACACTAGGTGGAAATACGCGATTAAGGAAAATGTCTCAAAAAATTACATTCAGTCTAACGAAATTTACATTGATTCGTAAAGTAATTAAGAAAACAAAATTAAAAGGCTAATCTAATCATGGAACTTTTAACAATTCAATCGAATCACGAAAGTCAGAATAAACATAAATCTAAAGGTACTCCATTAAACGGACATCGGATAGAAATTTTTAAAGAAAATTTGAACAAATTACCGATCTCCGAAGCACTCTTAAATAAAGAAGATTTTTTAAATTCAACCTTAATTGTTAGCCGAAAGAGTTTCAACAGGAATGTGCCAAGAAGTAAAAACGACTGAATTAAAATCTGCAATACAACATATTCAAAAATACCCTTAGTTTGTGGCAAAAATGCATATGACTCTAGCGTTAAGCGTTAATGGTAGCCTTTGGACGCTAGCAATCCAAAAAGAATTCAGGTGATGCCGATTCTTCAAAATGAAGTCACCTTTTGGGACGCTGGATACACTATTTGATAAGTAATTACCATAGCTATTACATTTATAGCATTAACTTGCTGATAGAGCCTTTCCTATGACAGATAAAGATCGATACCCTGCAAACAAAGCAATTCTTCCTTAAGAACTTCTGGAAAACGTATTCAGCGCCAAGCTAGTAACTCGAGGCCGCCTCAGCTGTCTGCGTAGGATCGGTCTTCTGCTGTCAGCACAGCGACTCTCTAACGAGCCTAAATACCTTACTCGCCGCAGGACAACACAAGGTTTTTGTTTTCTTCTGTAGGGTGGATATACTTTTCCAGGCGAACGATCCAATATGATCGAAATTTTGAGCTTAAACAGAAATCATGTTGTGTTTTACATAGCCTAAACAATATTATGAAGAAGCACATAAAACAAAGGAACAAAATATATACTAGAAAATTCATTCGTTACGACATTTAAATGATTTCACTATATATTTATTATCTAATTATTAACAGAATTAGATGAAAATTATCTTAGATTTTAAGTTGTATCGTAAGTTGCAAAAGCTTAATCCGCATTCAGTGATTTTAACGTTATAATGAACCAGATACACAAACCCATTAAAAATCTAAACTCCTTTATTTAGGGTTCAGACTCAACTCAATACTGAATGCGATTAATTTAAAAAAATATTCGAACTGTACAGAAAGATTCTTGCTACAGTTTTATAATGGTATAGAATAAAGACACAGCATCCGCTAACAGCAATATTTTAATTCTAAGAAAGGTAACGATATTCATCTTTAACAATATTTACATAGCATTCCATTTACTCATAAATAGGTGTACAATGTACTTATGTTTGTTAGCAAATGTTTGTGTTTTATTATTAAGTTTACACATTTACGCCTAAGGCATAGTAGAGCTTTTTCCTTATATTGTATAACACGCTGCTTCCAAAATTATAAAACATGATTTTCTTGAATAATGATTACTAGATTTGCCCGCGGCTTCAGTCGCGTACGTCTCGATCTTGTCAATATATTTCTATCTCTCGAGGACAGTACTTTTTAAGATGGAAAGTACCTTATGTCCTTTTTTGTGCGTTGACATGTATGCATTAAATATTAATTTCACGATGATCGGTCGAGTAGTTAAGGCGTAACAAATAAATAAATCACATTTGCATTTACAATATTAGTTACGATAAGTTATATTACTGAATCATTAGGCAGAGGGTTTTTATTAGTGCTTCAACGTTCATATTACCTATTACTCTTTCGAGTACAAGTACATCTGATTGATCGTCAAATTAGACCAGCTTAACGAAACTGGCTTACCTCGAGGCGACTGACCCCTATAGTGAGGTTATCTTTGTTTATTCTGGTAAGATGACTATCGTACGCTACGGCTGATGGTGAGTTCTTACCGTAGTCTATAGCCACTTGCAATTCAAAACGTATCACTTGCGGGTTGCCTACTCTTAAAAATATTCAAAAGCAAAATATCGCACGAGCTGCTCTAATTTTGGCAAAGTATTAGGAAATGCCGCTAGCTCCGGCTCCTAACGGCTGCTTCTCCTCGAGTGCTACCCCATTTTCGTTGCGTGAAGATGTCACGATTCCATCAAATTTTTCTGGAGTGTGAATATGTGTGTGTGGCTGAGATAGTCACAATAATGATGGCTGATCGATAACCGAACCTGGCAGGCACTTCAGAATTGCTGGCTATACTTCTGCTTGCATCCTATGAATATCTTGCATCATCAGCATCCTAGCATTTTCTCAGTAACAATTAATTATCCATTAGGTTATATAATCTGACTCTGACAGAGTGTTATAATTCAACAAATTTTATATAAAATCATTTATTTACCCTAAGGCTACTGTGCCAATATTGAACGGTGGTTACGAAAAACCAAGAATCTTGTGAATCTTAAACTAAGTAATGTGTGTTATTTAAAAATCTTTGTGTTTAATACGATTTCGTTGACTTTCGCAAAATGTATTTTTTTATACGAGTACCCTAATATTTAAATTTAAATAAAATAAGTACAAAAATTTCAAATGTTCCATGTCTCACTCTCTCATGATGCGTCCAAGCAGCGTCGTGATTAGTCTCGTGCGATTTTTTCCGTTCAATTGAACTTATGAAAAGTGGCGAGAGTCGCAGTCGCTGGTCCGGCGTGGCGCCGGCGTCTGCTAATCATTGTTTGATTTCATTACAACGACAAATTTGTCGCCCACCTGCAATCACGTGCCAATCAAACTGGTGTTGGTAGAAGAAATTCGCTTTGAATATTTTTAGTGTACTTATAATCGAAGCAAAGCTGAGATAACGATCATTGGACTGTCACATGTTCTCAATGATGTGTGAAGTTTGCAAATTTGTAGTGGGCCAGTGATGGACTATGTCTTAGCCCTTCTCATACAGAAAAGAGGCCCGTGCCAAGAGGGGCAGTTTATACACAGGCCTGAATTTATTAGCAATATAGGAAAACATCATGAAGAAACTTAAGTTTGTGACATTTAAATGTCAGAGTTTTCCATAATGTTCTTGAAGATGTGTGAAGTCTGCCAACTCGCAGTGGGCAGGGCATAATAATAAGAGTCAAGCAGTGTACTGGACACAGTGGAGACAGTTCCAGGCTCGATTTTATCGACCCGTAGGCTTTCCTTACTGCGAGATCTAGTAACACCATGATTGAACCAGGAGTCAAATCTGGAACCTAGCAATAACAAACCTAATACGCTTCTGCCCATGGGAATATAGATTTGATTTTGTGTATGTAAATAAGAATGACACTGGACAATAATGGATGGTGTAGTGGCTAACCACGGCTTAAGCCTCGGCAATGCGGTCGATTATTATAGGTTCGATCCCCCCACTTGACAACCATTTTTGTCATCCACAGATGGTTGTTTGGAGTATGAGTTTTCTTTGTGTCCGTTGTCCGCGATACAGGAATTATTCTTAGTGCCGGAGAGTATTTTCGACAAACAGTTTTTATTATGAATTAAAAAATCTAGAAACATTGTTATTTGTATAATTCGACCAAAAGAACTATAAAAACACAAACCTGAAGAAGCGGCGGTAGCCCAAAAAAAAGGCATAGATTAGAGTTTAGACTTGTGATGAAAAGTTCGTAGGTTCAAATCCCACCCATTACACTACCGATATGAACCCACTCCTAGCACAATCATATTAGCATAGCATAGCTGATCGTGTTAACACAAGTATAGTAGTAATTTAAATGAAAGGCTGCAGCCTTTCCAAAACATACTTTTGCCACCATGATACCGATCCTACTCAAAATAACTCCATAATTCTACTGAGATCCGACAAATAGCCTTACATTAATATACGTTGAAACGCTTAAAATGAATTAAAAGAAGAATAAACACGATACTTAGCAAAAAAACAGCTAATATTAAAGCCGAGTTAAGCTCGGAGGTCTTAAACAATAATGAGCCAACAAACCCTGTTAGCTTTGCGACGTCTACTACAAAAACAGGCTTACATGGAACTTCAATAAAAATACTGCTTTTATTATTAATATCAGTATTATTCGTCGCAATGGCGTAGCGGTGGTGTATGTGACTGCTGTGCATGAGGTCTTGCGTTCGATTTGATTCGGGCAACGTGGGGTTTTATTATTGGATTTTCTGTCAAGAATTTCTCAGTAGAATTACGGAGTCTGGAGTCAGATTGGCAATAGGAATCAGTGCGTATAGAAAACATTACTCAACCATGCGTGTTTGAGTGATGCTTTTTAGGGTCTTGTTTCAAAATTTAGAAATTCAATCCCCGGTGGCAGGCCTCTAGCCAACAGAGGCATGAGTTCATAGACGCGTTTTTCTCATTATACACTTGATATATGCCTGTTGCTGCAGAGTAAATCTGTCAACTGAGCGGTAATGTTGAGTTTGCGTTGCTACATTGAATGGTTGATGCACTTAATGTAGCTTATATAAAAGAGGCGGAATTGTCTTCATTATTAAACGATATTGTCACAAATAACAGAAAACGCACGCTTGCTATACACTTTGTGGACAAACTTTAGTACTCTGCTGCTGTAACTGCGCGACGAGGGCGGTAGGCTCTAGCCAGTTCGTCCGTCTGTCTGTCACAGTTACTTACATAATATATATTCGCAGAGCCATGTGAACTTATGTCTATCTGTGCAAGTAATTACAGTGCAGCTTAAACAGATACTCTTTCTTTTTGTAACGTAACAAGTTTATTTTTACTATAAAGATTGATATCAAGAACGGCTGCTTCGCTAGTCCAATAATATAAGCTTTATATACCGTCGGCTAAGGAGGTCCTAGTGCAAGGAAATCGGACGTATAATTGTTATATAAGTAGGTAATATATTGAGCGTATTTTCTCTTTTTTTCTCTTGTAAAAAGCAACTTACGCACTAGGAATAATTCCTGTGTCGTGGGGATTTTAAAAACATTCAACCAACGGTTAAATAATACCCAGATTCGGACCAACCATTAGTGGATCACACAAATTTTTGTACCGTTGGGATTCGAACCCACAACACTTCTGTGCACACACATTTGTGCAGTCGATATTCATTCTATAGACTACCTCGGTGGTGCAGTAATAGTAAATGTTGTGTGTGTGGGCAAACTATTATTGGACTTTTCGGTCCAATCATTCTCAATAGCAGCTCGGAGCCTGGAAGTGGTTCAGTAGATGGAAATAAGCTTTTGCTATTATGCTGGACATAAAACATAACTGGTGAAATGTATACTACACCTCTGTAATCTCTTAATAATGTATAATATCAGCCCTGTATTAAACTGTCCCACTGCTGGGCACGGGCTTCTTCTCAATGTGAGAAGGGTGAGGCCATAATCCACCACGCTGGCCTAGTGAGGATTGGTAGACTTCACATACCTTAGGGAACATTATGAAGAACTCTCAGACATGCTGGTCTCCTCACGACGTTCTCCTTCACCGTTAAATCGAGCGATAATTAAATATTCGATACGCACATAACTACGAAAAGTCAGAGATGCGCGCACAGGGATCGAACTCGAAACCTCTGTGCGACAGTCCAACGATCTCCTACTAGGCTATTGGTGCTTTTCAGGAATATATACATATACACATAATTAATGTATATGTACATAGCCTTACGTATATATACTTAAGATTATATATGTATATGTTAATTCTGTGTACCGAATGCTCACGCGAACTGGCATGTTCAGCTTTATAAAGTTTAAAAATAGAAGTGAATTTAAATGTTCTTTTTTTAAATACTTGTATTAGAAACCTTTCGCTGCCTGGTGGTAAGCTATCATGAGAATCGGATACTAAAGGTGTTACCTACATGCTGATAATACGAAGATGGCATAATGGTCTACAAAGGAATCCAGAATTTGGCCGCGAGATGGTTAAACCTCGTCAGTCGGTATTCGCTATTATCAATTCGACACTCTACTCTGTAATATTGATAATATCCCATCCACCAGTCTACCATTATTTAAATTGAACCATCGCATTACCAATAACACAAATTAATCGAAAATTAAATCAATTTATAAAAAACAAACTTTCACAATGAAAAGGACATGCATACGCCAAAAATATTAATAGATGAAATTTTTTATCCTACGATTACTAGTAATTCTCTGCAGTAGTAAATAGGAACATTCTTTTTAGGTCTTATATAATAGGTGGCGAGTCACCTACAGGAAACATCACGAAGAGAGGAAGATAAAAACAAAAACTGCTATCATCTCATATTCCCTCCATATATTCATTAACAATGATACAATAAACAAACGAAAAGCTCCCCTTGTCGCGTTGGGTACAGCCATCGCTTCTCCCACCATACCCTCGCAAATAAACACTCGGCACCGTCGGCAGATGGCGCCACGGTCACGTCGACGCGTGATAAAAATAAATATACGTGACGCTAATACTCGCCCGTAGGGATTCGAGGGATTCGTGTTTTGTGTTAGAATGTGACGGTTCCTTTTTTAGCTGGCAAATTCTATATTACTGGTTCGTATAAAATTGACGATTTTCAAAATGTCATTCAATGAAATGAAAGCTAAAAATGATTTTGCTTAAAGAAACGTAGTTGCTGATTTATGTATGAAGTATAAGTACATTGTATATTTTATTTATCAATTCGAAAGTACAAATTTTTCTATAGTAGTGTCTTCGGGTAATCTTCAAGTTTGGCTGTTTGGGTTGAGTTTAATATCATTAGATTCATCTGTTAAAGTGTCGTCAATATATATATATATATAGGTATGTATGCTCAGTAGACGGCCACTGGCTCGGCCTGAAAGCACAACTGGCTGAAAAATGTGGGTGTCATAATACACCTCTTTTTAATAATGCCGATATAAGTGTAAGTCTGTATATAGCTGTAAAACCTTGTAAATTTTTAAGTGATTTTAGCTAAATGCTTTTGGTCAATGCAATCCAGTATAGTTTATGGTGAAACAACTGTAGTGTCTAATTTAAGACGCTTCTAAAATGGCCTAAGGCATATTCTTTGGACTTTGGCTTTACACCATATGTAAAATGTTGACGTGGCTGTTGTGGTCGGCGAATATTCTTCACCCATAAATTGCAGTAAAAATAATGTACCACGTTTAGAAGTACCTTAGTTCAATTGAACCATTATCCAACCAGACAAACATATCTCTAGGAGTTGGTGTTATGTTGAGCCTGTAGCCGGCAACTATGTTGAGGGTAGTCATATATCTATGTACATACGTACGTATCATGTGGAGATAATGACGTAATGACGTCCTATGCAATATGCTTATTTTAAACAGTAATTATAATGGAATCACAAGTAAATTATTAAGCGACGGTAACGCCACAGAGTCTACATAGAGAACTTGTTGGTTTTAATCCCACCCACATTAATGACGTGAACCTAAACAAAACTATCCTAGCTTAGTTCAACAATAAAACTAGTAATGTACCCAAAGACACTAATAATCTATTAAAAATATAAATTATAAAGTAGTTTTAGTAATTGTATATTATTTAACTTACAGTACACATCCAAAATCAATCCTAAATAATAATCTCATTTATATGTATGTTGCCTCCAGAAAACTTACCGTCAATAATCCCTAAATTGCCAATCCTATAACATTTTGTCCAACCCAAGGTACAAAATGAAAGTACAAACGTGACATAGAGCGACTCGTACCGTTCCAACGGGACACGCACCGTAGTATTGACTGTCACTATTGCGCATGCCTACAATCCAACGGGTTTAGACATCAACTAGAAGATTCTAGATGTGGCCTTGTTTCCAGAAAAAATATTGATAACCGCAATGTTTCTGCAGATAGATCTGGAGCATTGAAATTATCGACTTTTTCTCGGAATAAAATCGCATCTAGTAATTTTCTAACCTTATTGCCAGAAAAGAATTGAGAAACACATTATTTTTTAATGTCGACTCAGATTTGTGGAAACAAAACAGTAATTTCTGAGGTCATTTCCAAGAAAAAACGGGTAATCTTTTCGGGTTCGTTCTTATTTTATAAGTCATCCTGGCAAATGTTTGGCTGTCTTGACTTATCTAGTTTAGTAGCACTTAAAAATCAGCAAGGATGTCTTGATTGGTGAGATCTTATAGCTGTTGTTATATTCCTGTAGGTACTTTATTATATACTCCAACTATTAGAAGTATATCTTCTACATATATCTATAGGCCTCTTGGACCTGCGTGTCATATTTTGTGTGCTTTTCTTAGTACTTGTTACCTACAAGCACTAAGAAAAGGAAATTTGTACGTACCTATGGTATGGTAGGTTCATACCAGCTATACTGTTCAAGTTGGAAATATCGAAGAATATTTTCTCCATGTTATAAATATGGGGCAAAACTTTTGGTCATAGACCGTTTTAATTTCTAAGACGTTCCTTCGAGAGAGAGATGTCCTTGCGTTTTTCTATTCACTTTGGCAATAATGAAAACGGGTTTAACATTCGTCATTACTATATTCATATACTTACAGTACAGCATCTTTCAGATCTAGGGAATTGTAATCAATTTGTATATTGACCCAGTTTGTAACACTTTTAAAGAATAAAATGCCTGTTTTGATAATCCAGACCATTTATTTTCTAAAAGTGTTAAAACTGCTTCGGTGATGCGGCTGTAGTAAAAAAGTCTCGGGTTAGATGCCCGGATTGGGCAAAGTGTTAGTTATTGGGTATTTTTTGCTACAAAAACTTCAGTAGAACGACGCCAACGTCTCGAGGTCTGAAACTGCAGTTGGCAGGTAAGCAATAGGCTCGCTCTCTATTACGTGGAACTTAAAATCATAATTTTATTAATCAATTTGGTTGTAACACACCCCTGCTTAGCCCTTCGGGGATCAAGGCGTAATACTATGTATGTATATACAAAAATATATAAATGATTAACTTCTAAAGTTCATACCTTTGTTATGACGTTTTTAGCACTTCTATATATTTTATAGCGCGGTTTGAATCCAGCACTCGACATCGTATTAGACGAAACGAGACGTAACTAGGTTAAAATGTACACGAAAACTGAAAATAACTTCATAAATAAACATTCTGTTTTATTTAGGTATGATCATTTTGGAAAAAGTACCAATGTTATTTTAACATTTTAATTCTTAGGTAATTCAAGATATTTATAATTATTTTGACAAATTAAAAATCGCGCTGTATTTTTGTCACAATCGGCTGATTAATTATTAATTGCTAAAACATTAAAATAATATCATATTACCTTATTTTTATCGATCAAAGCTAAAAAAGTGATATAACATTTAGACATATCAAACAAAATAAAAATCATTTTCATGTTGTTATAAATTAATTTATATAAAATGTGTGTGATCCACTAATGGTTGCTTCGAGTCTGGATGTTCATTGAGTCCATTGTTTGATTGTTAAGTCCTCCGCAATACAGAAATTACTACTAGTGCGAACGCTACTTTAAAAAAATAGAAAGTACTGGATATGTTTGAGATGTCGTCTCATATATCGGCTTAATATTTAAAACTTTTTACGCGGTCTGTAAATAATAGATCATTTCTTTTATCTATTGAGCTTTAAAAAAGACACACACTACAGTTCTTAACTTTGGCATGTTGTCCTATATTGTGGTATTTAATATATAGGTGGTGCAATGTGGGTAAGATAGAGTTCTGCTTGTCCCTTGGGAGATATAGAGGCGAGGGCTTGTAATGTATGTGTGTGCAGAGCAAACAATTGTACATTCACATCGAAATATTAATTACACGATAACGAACATGCGCGCAGACACATCTGCTTTACCCCTTAAGAACATACAACAAGGAAATTGAGAAATTTAATATAAAGTCCATCCAAGCTGCCGAGCTAAAAATAATTTTCTTTTTAGGCAAAATAACTAGCACACGAAGCCAATTCCAAATCAAGTAAGCTTAGTTATTATTTAACAAACACGAAACCGTAACAACAGCAGTTAAAAACAACCGGCGCCAAAAAAAGAAACAATACATAAATCAAAATGAAGAACAATCCATTAACTCGATCTACAATAAAAAAGAAAACGGCGCTCTCTGATTGGCCGGCGCGTTGGCGGGAGTTTGTGATTGGCCGGCGTGCAGACGCGTTGCGTTCAGAAACTCGATACTTTTTAATAATGGCTCCTTTGGATAATGCGATCGGCTTTTATATTACATGGAGGTATTTTATTACCAAAATGCGATCTTGAGTGGTCGTCTGTGGGAAAGGGGCCCGGCTTGTTTCAGTTCTTGTCGGGCGCGATTAAGCTGGATAATGTATGTGGATTGTGGTGCGTTTTACTTGTTTCATTAGGTTTGCTTGGGCACGTTTGCTTTTTGGATTAATTTGTCGTATTTTCTGTCGAATTAGTATATTGTTTTAAAACTTCATAATATGTTACGCATAGTAGAATTAAAGTTAATATTTGTGCTACGAATGACTTTTTATTATGTAATAAGTATATTTGTATTAATATCTAACAATATGTTTTCACGTTCAATAATTAAAACTAGTTGAAAGAATTATACCTACTTAACATAAATCGTATAAAATATTACCTTAGCATTTATTTAAAAATAATAGATATGGCCTCTATTTGAAGTAGATTGCAAAATGTATATTTAAATTATTAATATATATATATACATCTTAAACTCTGTAGAGATTTGAATAATTCATGAGGATTCAGAGTTATATATCAATATGTTATTTAAATTACTGAATCCACTTAAAATTTTATGTTTGTATTGCATGCCGCATTACAAACATGACATTACATTTTTAATCTGAAGTGTTTGGCGAAGTGATAGCCTATGGTTCTTCAAAGGATTAGGTAGAAGTGTGTTGCATTTATGCTGATATGACCCCTCGCAAAAAAATTATACATTTAGCCAATAACCGCAAAACCCTGGAATCCTGAGTAAGGAAAAAAGATCCAGTTTTATAGTATGAGTCGGGACTTGTACTTGCCTCCCGATAGACAATATATTCGTTTTTTATTATATGAGACTTAAATAATGCAACCATTACGTCATTTAGCTGGTAAACACACTCAAACATAAAATTGAATTACAACAAAAGTAATCAAAAGTAAAATCCAGTAATGGTAAAATTTATTTATTTATTTATATACAAATTTAAATTCAAATTTAAATCATTTATTTGCGAAATATGGGTTAGGCGGATCTTAAATTAATACAGAGTATCACCATACTCAGCTTTTAAGCATAACATAACATTACAAGATATTTAAATTTAAAACATTATTAGACACAAGCATGTCAGCACTTATTATATAACTTATATGAATAAATATTAAATAATTACAAAGGATGTCAGAATCAAAGGAAAACTATAAAGCAAAAACAAATCCAACGTGTCATACTATTTAAATAATGTCACAGTCAGATTATTATAGACATTTATCTGTTAGATATTCCTTGACAGAATAGTAATAAAATAAATAAATAGTACAACATACAAAAAATAAAACATGAGCATCTACTTACATGACACAAAATAATACATACTAACTCGTTTAATCAAGTTTAATTAAAACTTTTGATGCTTCTAAGGCATTGTGTAGAAGCGTGGTAGGGGATGGGGCTAGGAGGAGACATGCCATAAAACAGGCAACAAAGCTTCGAGCCAACGCCCCGCTTATTGCGTATATGTATCTATATTATATTAGGTGACCAACAAGCATATATGTAAACCACCACCAGACTTTAACCTCTACCGTAGCACACTATTACTTGCAATAATCAAGAGGCATCACTCAAACATCACAGCGTCTTCTTCAAAGGTCTGTTGACTGCAGGAGCATGAGGTCATTTGGCTGCGATCTTCTGTAAGGTGAAGAAACTAACTTCTGCAGTACTGCTACTTCGGCTAAAGTAACATGTCACGTGTTAATAGTGATAGTCAGATACACTTATGTTTTTTACTACAAAAAGTAGTCCTTCTACCCATAGTACAGCTAGTTAGATACAGTAGTATCCCTCACTCATTCATTTTGAAAACGTGTGTTGAAGCATACGGCAAGAGCGACTTTCGAAGTATGAATGCGGATTGTTAAGGACACCATTGTATCCCACAATAGTAGGTTACAATGGTATCCCTAACTCAGTCACCTAAAATGTGTCTTAAAAATATGTATCTTGCATGACGACATTTTAAATATAATTTGTACAATATATTGAAGAGAACGCGGGTCGTGTTCTACCTCTATCCTCGCTCTAGGCTAGGATGGCAGCAGGAGGGGGTGATAAGGATGGCCTTACCTTTCTAGCCCGTTTAAATCTTACGACTATTCTGTGTGGACTGAGCCTTAGTTGGCTTGTCCAATGGGTTGATTAGTTGATCATGTCGATTTCGTTGCAAGGTCATTTTTTGTTCGTGCTTATGTTTGAAATGGCTATTTATAGAGTGGGTGTATAGCTTTTAATAGAACAATCCTTTTGACGAAGGCATTTTTTTATTAAGCTGCATTTTATGATCATGTAGAGCTAAGGGATATAAAGCAGAACATGAGAAATATGGGTTTCCTATCAGTAAGAAGGAAGTAGGGTTCACCAAGATAAAAATAAAAATAAGAAAAAGTGGTATAATAGACTCAGACAAATTGTAATATCACACAAAAACATAATAATATATGCACAGCAAAAGAAAATAGTGAAACTATACAAAATGTTTAAGATAACAAATAGAAAAATTTCCAGATCATATTTCGACTATACGGAATAGTTCAGTACGTATGTTTATTCCTTTACATCCCAAAGCAACATTTAAAAAAGTCAAAGATACGTACAAACCTTTATGTGTGAATTTACATTTAACCTGTTACCACGTATGGCCAATACAAAGATTTAAAGCCTATGAGAAGAACTGCCAACAAAATCATGCCCCACTTTTTAACTACAAAGTTTAATCAATTTGAAAGCCATATAATATAGGAGTTGCAATTACATCATTTAGGAGAGAACTATTTATATCTTGAAAAATAGATGATGTAGTTATTTTTTTCATTGAGAATTTACAATAGGTACCAAAAGGAATATCTATCTGTTCAGATTAATAAATAATTATTTTGTAAGTTGATAATGCTAAAAAGTTGTACCAATATTGATAAAATTTGACATTGCTACTAAATAGCTAGCAGCTACTCAATACGAAGTCTTGACTAACAGTTAAAATAATATGAAAGGAAAAAAGCGAAATAATTTCTATATTCTACATCTAAATATTCTGAACTATTGGTATCATAAAACATTATTCCCATCTCATAAGACGATCCCGAATCCCTTAATATAATAATATAATATTCTATCACATACACACAACACCATCTAGCCCAAACTAAGCAGAGCTTGTACTATGGGTACTAGACAATGGATAAACATATATATATATATATACTTTTTTTTTGTAAATACATACGTATTATACATAGAAACACCTAGACCAAGACAAACATCCATGTTCATGCACACAAATGTTTGACTTGTGCGGGAATCCAACCCGCGACCTCAGGCGTGGCAGTCGGTTACACTAACCACTACGCCATCGAAGCCGACAACTTGATACCATAGATGGTAGAAAGCTTAAACATACTAACAACATCACGAGATAAAATTGACATTTCATTGCGATTACTCATAAAAACATTCATACCTAAATAACAGACGATAACGATCCACAAACATTACAAATCGCCACAATCGACTTCTAATAGATAGAACAAAAAAAAATCATAAACGCAATCTAGAGGGCCGAGACTAATCATAGTGCAAGCACTGTAAAACGTTATCAAACAAGTTATTGCTCAAATACGCAAGATACACTCGAAGCTCTCTCATTGATGGGCCTGTGTAAACAAATATATCGACTATACGATAAGGGGCAACGACGCGCGAATCGATACTGACCCGCCGATCGGCAAATAACGTACATGATAAAAACCGAACGCACCTCTGTCGAAGAATGCACACATTCCGTTGTGCTGCCAATGACATTTCGAACGGTGTAACTTTGACTGCCCTTTGCATGTAGGTTACTTGTATTGCGCTTTTTGCGCCGTGGAAATTTTGGCCCTGAAATATTACATTTTCCTGGGGGTAAGTAAACAGAACTGTGCTTATTGTGCAATTGGTATGTTTAATATACATTTTGTGACATTGTTTTAGCAAAATGCATGACGCTGCCACTATAGTTCTGCCATAAATACAAAATGTGGGCACAACAAACAGTAAACTATTATGTCTTCCGTTGTCTTTATTCAAAAACCATTTTGTTTCATTGCTCCATATTTCATGCAAAAAAGGACTAATAAAGACTCATAATACCATCATCTTTTTCAGCTGTGCAATATATGTAAGTATGGAAGAAAAATCTCTTTGGGTTATTCGGCAGTAGGTTTCATTTATATTATTCACTAGATGTGCCCGCGGTTGCACCCGCGTTTATGATTACAGCACCGCCCCCGTGGGTCGTAGCGTGATGTTATATAGCCCATAGCCTTTCTAGATAAATGAGCTATCCAACACTAAAATAATTTTTCAATTCGGACCAGTAGTTCCTGAGATTAGTGCGTTCAATCAAATAAACAAACTCTTCAGCTTTATAATATTAGCATAGATTAAAGACTATTCCATAATATATATAATCCAACATTTCTATAATATTAACAGAATCCATATCTATCTCAGCTACTTTCTAGAAGGTAAACTTGCACGAATATTTCATAACAAATTCATGACAGTTATGCCGCCATTTTGCAAGAAAAGGCGCGAAACGGTTTCTGAATGAGTGAACGAATTATTGATACCCGATTACGCAACTTTATCAGTGTGTATTCGCGTTATCGATTCAAATTCGTGTTTAACCGTCGATTGGGACTTTGTTTTGGTGATTTGCCACATTTTGAAGGAACATGTATGTATTTGCCTGTTTGGTGGATGCTAATCGACCAAACAAATATTTATTCTGCGGCATTGATTTGTATGGCAATTGATGACTACTTTTGATAACGCTAATCAAACGATTCTTGCTTTGGTAAATATATGATCTTGATTAAGTTATTTTGCATCTCGTAAAACATACATACATAAAAAGAAGTTGTTTTCAAAACAGTGCACTTAGAGTGACGGTTTAAGTTGTCTTGATAAAATTAGACTGAAAAAATTGAGTGTCCCACATAATTTTGTTTTTTCCCGATTATGGATTATTGTAAAGAGTGCGTGTTCTTAGCTACCAATACTGTAGAAGGTACAGTGTATGCGGTATCGATGTTTCCAGAAGCCGTTACATCGACGTTACCCATATGACAATCAGACTGGTTACAACTATGATAGTCCCTTAGTTATAAATTTTCCCGTTGCGAAGCATGCTGACCGCTTGACGTGACGCAATTTGTCTATTCTGGCAATCGTTGTTGTTCTGATAAACAAGTGAGCTTCACCCGCCTCTCGCTTTATTCTCGGATGTCCACACAAAGCAGGCGTCACACATACTTTTTTAATACATTTAATAGCTGACCATAAGTTCTTGAATGTTGCTTAACTGTCCTGCAAGCTATACTTACTGTATCTATCTCTTAAGATACGGTATCGTTGAATACTATTCAAACAACACAAACTTGTCCTTGTAAAGGTATATTGAATGGAATGACCATCCTTGAAATACATAATCTAATCTTTTATCTTTCAGCTATTACTAACCTTTACTTAAGGTGTGTTTTGTTTAAGACAGTTATTGGACTGGTTTGTTCGAATTTTACAACTGAAACAACGATGGCCTCGTGCAGATAGTCGGGAACCAGTGAAATCCTGAACTAATGTACGATTTAGAGTTAGTCACTAGAAGCATAATAGACACCGACCTAGACATAAGTAACAATTTAATACAATTTAAAAAGTGTCTTCGTAGATTGTTAACTTAGTTCTATATACCTCCACTTATTTTTTTTTTCTTTGTAAATTTTTTATATAACTCTATATCTAATAAGCAGTGATCGGAGTAGGTAGATTGAAATGGGGTCATTGATCCGAAACGTATATATTAATATGGACATTCCTCCGGAATTGGTGGATTATTAAAAAAAAACCGGAACTTATGTAGGAATTTTATTCTGCCAGAGTGGAAGGAGTCATTTGATGATTTGCCATCCTCAAAAAAAAGGTAGGAATTGTAATAAAATGAGCAATATTATTCTTTATTATTCTTCATATTTTTTTTAACGGCACACAGTCACGATTTGACAAAACCCAACGACCAATCAGAACAAAGGATCATGGGTGGTACAATAACCGGTTATCAGAACAATGCGTACGCCCGCCGACGACATGCCAGGTAGCTCACTCGTTTACTTCGGTTCGTAGAGTGCGCATCTTTGTTTGTTACTGTGTTGTGAAAACGTTACTTGACCCTGGCTTGTGTACATACTGACTTCTGGAATCTGCTCTAAACCACGATTTGGCTCGAATATACGGACTCAGATTTTTCACTATTGAATTGGATCTACATATTTAAACCAAGCTTTGGTAAGTAATATTTTACTAGTTACAAGGAGTATAAAGCATGTTTGGATGTACTATAAGAATATTTTTAGTATTGTGTTTGTTCGCTTAACCTGCTGAACATACCATGAGTCTTAATATTGTTAAATCTTTAATAGAGTATGAACCAGTGAGCTTAGTGCGAAACAAAATTATGATATTCTAGTAATGTAGTCGCAATTCAGCTAACTCCACTATTAACCGACATTTTACTGGAATCCGTATATAATTTGAATGCCCTGTGTCCTCTTGCAATGTATTGGTAAAATAAATTACTATAGGCCTTATCTACTTCTCTACAAAATATTCTACGTAACAAGCCTTTTCATTTGATACCCATATTGATGGGATTGAAAAAAAAATAAGTTGTCCGCCATCTTGTAGCGGCAGCCATTTTGGATTGACAATAATATTGAATATACATAATTGTATTGTCACCAGAATCAAAGGCGAATACCAAATTTTAGATCAATCGGTTGACAGGAAGAGGGTGAAATTTCAATGACTAAATTTGATCCACGAAAAATAAAACAAACGGAGTAAGCTAAATAAACTAAATAAAATGTAATTTTTTCATGTCTTTGTTTTAGGTGATATATACGAGGTTCCATCTCTAAAACAAAGTTCAGATATGGCAAACGTCAAGGCTGAAACTGTAGAAAAATGGATATCCGGTCATCCCGAACTACTTTACGATCACGCTAGTGGTACAATATACTGTTCAAAATGTGAAAGCCATTTGAAAACCATAAATAAAGGAAACGTTAAAAGACATATCGAAGGAGCAGTACACCAGGGAAAGTTTAAGCGGCCCGAAGAGGAATTTTATTTCGATCTTATAAAATTTCTCATTTTGTGCAATATTCCGTGGTCTCAGATGAAAAATACTACTTTTCAAGATTTCTTTAAAAAATATATGTGTAGAAAAACGGTGTAGTAAGTACGGAAAGTTTACTTGGACAAGTTTTTTAAGAATAAAATCAATTCGATTCGGCAAAATTATAAAAATGAGAAACTATGGATATCATTAGATGAAACGACAGACTTTTTAGGTCGCTATATAGTCCATTTTTTAATAAAACCATTACATCCTAGCAATTTGACTAGACCTTATTTGGTAGCATGTAAAATGCTAACTGTAGTTAATGGACAAACAATCACGCAATTTGTGTTAGAATGTTTGGAAAACTTTTGGGAAGATTCTTTTGAATCGAAGGTAGGTAACATTCTTGTCCTCTGCACTGATAGCGTTGCATATATGCTGTCTGCAGGACGAAATTTAAAACAATACTTACCTGAAATGAAGCACGTAATATGTTTGGCGCACTCTCTTCATCGCGTATCTGAGCAAATTAGGTTAGAATATCACGATGTTAACATTTTAATAGCAAATTTTAAAAAGGTATTTTTGAAAGCCCCAAGTAGAGTAAAAATTTTAAAAGAAAAATATCCAGATTTGCCGCTACCTCCCCAACCAGTTGTTACAAGATGGGGCACTTGGTTAGAGGCAGCATTTTATTACGCACAAAACTTTGAAAAAATAAAAGAAGTATTATCTTGTTTAAGCAGCTCTGATGCAGTATCTATTCGAGAGGCAAAAAATATTATAGAAAAAGAAAATTTAAAAGATTTAAATTACATTAAAGACAATTATTTTATCATTCATTTGTCTTTAAAAGAATTGCAAAAGCATAATTTATCGTTGACAGATTCACTTTTAGCATTTGACAACGTCAGAGATGCTATAAATCAGTGCAATTCAGAAAATATAAAAAATAAAATAGAACGTGTTATGGAACGAAACCCAGATTTAGACACACTTAGAGAATATAGTGAGGCCATTGAAAAAAATGAAGCACATAATTTAATACCTTTTTTAAAATTTGCTCCTTTGACATCGTCAGATGTAGAACGGTCTTTTTCCATTTATAAATGGACTTTAGATGTTAAAAGAAATAGGTTGAAAATAGAAAATATAGAGAAACTCATAGTTATATATTTTAATTGTAAAGATCAGGATTACCAGGATGCTGACATTGTAATCGATGAAGATTAAAAATGTGAATAAATGTAAAATGTACATATTTAACAATAAACAATGTTGATTTTTATCTTTTTTCTTTATTCTATCCCTTTTTTTTTTGGTCCTAAAATCTGACTAAAATCAACCTGTTCCTTCGTATGCCCTTTACGTTTCAGAGTCGTGGTGCATCCTTAGAACAGTCTCACGACCCCAGCAGGCATTGGCCCTCTATGGGGCCCCGTCATTTATTCTACCCTTAATGCAAATTACCATGACCCCTATGAAAATATTTAAATTTAAGTGCAACAATTTATGTCTATCTATAAAAGTTCTAGCCATAAAAGGCTAAAAATAAAAAAAATAAAATTAAAGCTTCGATCGGAATTCGATTGTTTTTATTATTCAACAGATAAATAATGAATTAATTTAGTTTTGATACCTTCCTTTAAATTTTGAATTGAGTAGGAATAATATCACTACCAACATTAACAATATTTAATTGAATCCGGAAATACCGGAATTACTTTCCGGGAAAATGGCTTATCCATGTTATTCTTTCTGTGTGCATTTATGATACAAGTACCAAAAATCAATCTACCTACTCCGATCACTGCTAATAAGCTATTATTGTTTTACTCCAAAGTTTACCCTAGAGGCAGAATTTTATGTTTAAAAATTTTATGTTTTCTGTTTGTTTCTTTAATTAAGTTGTTAGTTTAGTTGTAATTATAATTTGCAAGCTGTGGTTTCCTATAATTGAGGGACTATACACGCTAAGAACTTTATTACTGCTATATAATGTATGTCATTGTATATTTCTTTGTTGGAAATCCTTAAATAAATAAATAATATTGTCCATTGCATTCAAGCCTGAAACTGCTACTGGAATAAATAAAGAGGCTGAGCACGGCCAGTTATTCGAACACTTAAAACCTGAAATTGCTACAGATAATAAGCGGCGATTTCAGTCTGCAAAATATTTCTACCCTACAAAAGGTCACAGTTATTTCTGTTAGCCCGTGATTACTTACTTCGTGTGCAGCAAAGTCTCTCTTTTGTTTTAAAAGACTTGATGAAGCGACAATAACACTTCATGTATTGCAAGTACTGAAGATAATCAGATAAATAATACTGAAAGGAGTATATTATGTAAATAATTTGTACTAGAGCCTGTGTCGCTCGCCGATACATATATCACAAAGAAAATAGGGATGGCATTAGTTCTCACACTAGCAAAGTATTTTATAGTACCACAAAACTGGTAACTTACAATAGATGCAAAAGTTTTTATTGTTTACAATTTGCATTCACGAAGCAGCCATCACTGGCTCCCATATACCGCGTGCTAATCTTCAACCCATATGAATAGAATGCGGCAAATAGCAGCAATGCATAGATACTTACTTCTATCGACAATCTAAACGTTCCCCTTTGAAATATCATAAAAGCAATTTTCGGCAATGAACATAATTTTGTAATATCTATAATATTTCCGTTTCTATACTTACAATGGTTCGATTGCTATGAACAACAACCAAAAACATTGTTTTACAAAAAAAAATACCCAGTAACCTTCTTTACTGATGGCCTAATCTTAATTTATTATACCAAATGTAAAAAAAGAAAACATATAAGCAGTTTCAGTAAAACTTGAGAGTGTGACGTCTTCTACAAACATAAAAAAATAGCCTCATTAATTAATTTTGTTGAAATATACAAATAGTTAAACTTTTAATTACAGAGTACTATTCATTTAATAAATGATTGCTGAATTCAATTTTAATTTTAAATCCATTAATTCGTTCATACAAAATTCATTTTGTAAATCAATCAGGTTTAGCGCTAGTAGTAAATATTTGCCACAAAGTGATAAACAAAGGCATTAATGAATCTTTATTAGAGTGTATCCAAACGCCTGTACGCTATGATGTAATAATTAGAGACATCACAAAATGGCGGGAGGTCAACGTACTCGCTCTTTACAATCAAGCTTAAATAAGTAGAGGACAATTAAGATTCTTTCATGAATATTATACGCACTATGAATTGTTTTACGACGTTTTATACGATTTTTAACAATGAATAAAAGCTATAAATTTTTTAGTCAATAGCGATAGTATGCCCTGTAATAGCTATCGCCTCAATAATTAAACTGCGAGACTAAGCAATGTCCCTGTGATTTTGTCGCTAGATAGATGGCCACTTATTGGAATACTAACTGTAGTGGTTAGCAATAGGATTTAGCCGTTGGCTTCGGATAATTATTTTCGATGTAAAATAGTCAGACAACCCAAAGGCAAAAAAATTATATCAATATTCTAAGTTAAAATTACTTGTTACCAGGATGTAGAAAATAAACTTGACTTGTTGGATTCTTTGTGACTAATCTAGGCATTATTGTAGGAACATGTTAATTCCTTCACATTTTAGCGTTAATAAGAGGCTTTTTAACTGTTGATAAGTTTCGTAGCGCGACGATATCTAAGAAAAACTGAAACTAACAGATGGAATAACCAAATTTTCTACAATGGAAAGAATTAGATGTCGTCCGTCGATATAAGACTTCTCACTAAGGTACTATGGAAATATCGAGCTGTGGGCGTTACCCAAAAACTTTGTGAAGTAAACTTTCCTTAAGGCATCCTGATAATAATAATAATAATAATAATAATAATAATAATTTATTTATTTGCATAAACACATGTGTACATACAATAAACAATCGCATGCAAGATATACAGTGGGATAAAGTTCTCGACATGTTTGCCATGTACAATGGCGTGCAAATATAAATCAATCCAAATGTGTATTCATTAATGTCAATCTATAAAGTAATGTTTACAAATGTCAAGGTAATAATAATATAAAATTGTATTAAAATAATTAATCAAATATAGTCGTATTCAATCTTAATATTATGTCAACTGATCATTATAATGTACCTAGTCAATCATGTCAAATCAAATGTATCATTTAAAAAGTCGTTGACATTATAATAGGCCTTTTCAACAAGAAATGATTTTAATTTTTGCTTAAATGCGTCAGTTCTTAAATCTTTCCAACTACTGGGCAACTTATTATAAATAACTGGAGCCATGCAAATAACACTTTTGCGCATAAGTGTAGTCTTAGACTTATGCAGACAAAGTTTATCTTTATTGCGTCGATTTCGGGGGAACATATCTGCCATACGCGGAAATAAATTTGGATTAGTTCTGACAAATAAAGCTGTTTCTAATATATAAAGTGACGGTAGTGTTAGAATTTTGTAGCGTATAAAATACGGCTTACAGGAATCTCTAATGTCCAGTCTAAACATTGACCTTAAGCATCGTTTTTGAGCTTTAAAGGCAATATCCTTGTCAGTCGAATTGCCCCAAAAAATCACTCATATATATCTTATAAATCTCTCATATATATGATATATCTTATAAATCAAAAAGGTGAGTGCAAAAACTTTTTAATGCTTTTTGTATTCTCAGCTTTAATGTGCCTAATGTTAAATTTCGTTACGAAAATATTTAATATTCAATATATAAAATATCCTTAATTCTAAATCAAAATCAATTTATAAAAAGTTTGCATCCGTATTCTTACTTAAACACTAAAAGTAATCGCTGAACTAACTAGCATTATTTACATAATGCTGCGTTACTATATAAGATTTTTCCTACTTACGTATATACTTATTATCCTGAAGTTCACAAGAATCTTGAAGCAACAATACATTTTTCTTCACCTACATTACCATCAAAAGAAAATAAATAGAATTCAAGCTTCGCCAATAGGTCGAAAGTTTCCAAAGTCATTCATCTTTGAGCTGACAGTCTAGGTATCTGGACGTGGACTCATAAATCATGAGTGGACACGATGTGATTGGATGTTGCTGGCTCACCGTTTTGTGTAAGAAAAATCAAATTTATGGGTTATTGGATTTAGTTTAAACTTTGCGGTAGAATTCATTTTCTTGAGATGTGTTAGTTCTAGTCGTATATCTGAGAAATACGGTGTAGTGTCCGGGAGTTGACAGGTTTTCTGGTCACCGATAGTCATGAAATTATTTATAACTGAGTCAGGTGTACAATAATTTTAAAAGTAAAGTATGGTTAAATAACCTTAAAACCTAAATTTAGTAGTATTGTAACAATGATTAAATCTACATTATAATTATGGTTGTAGTGAGGGTACATTAATTTTTACACATATGCTTGGTCTGAGGCCTATACACTTGAAAGGTCATAAGTGTGAGATTAAATCCTTTATGGATACAAGGCTGAAATAACGGCCTATCCGGCCGACCGCCAACACGGCACATTAACAGTAAATGTAAATGTATTTAACCTCAAGATACAATACAACCTATCTGAGTGTATTAATGCTTCAACGTTCATATTACCTATTACTCTTTCGAGTAGAAGTACATCTGATTGTTCGTCAAGTTAGACCAGCTCAACGAAACTGGCTTACCTTGAGGCGACTGACCCCTATGATAAAATATTCTTATAGCAATCTCTAAATAATTAAATCACAATAACACCTATATTATTAAACTTCAAAAAGGGACACACACCCTCGTTTTTTAATCGAGGTATACTTTTTATCTTAGTATTAAATACACTGTACTTGTTCGTAGCAAATAGAAATCCGTAGTCTCTGCCTACCCCCCTGGGAAACAGGCGTGAATCTATGTATGTATGTTAATACACTGTACCGCACTTTCTACCATACATTAATATACCTAAATTACATTACCAAAATGGCGTGTACGCAGGAGAAAACTTGGCGGGGCAGTCCGGGGCAGGTTATTCCGGCAATGCGACTAAGTGCGGACCATGATGGATGGTGTTTGTTCAGCAAATAGTTTTCAATTTTACGTCGCCGCACCTAACTTCGCCGCGCCCGCGCCGCCGGGAGCCCGCTTGACATTGAGGGATAGAACACACGAATTTAGAAAAGTGAAAGGGGATAACTGAATAGCAAAGATTGTGATATTGATCCAGTGATAAGGTTACTGTTTTTTAGATAATCTTTAGTAAAATTCAATAAGATAATATATGTGTACTGCGACTGAAAATATCTCAAGATTATTTTTTTAGAGTTTGTTAGTCTCGAACTGACTTAGCCGATTATTGCAACGACATGTTCGAGTGCAGGATATTGCCATGCCATCATACTATAAGCTACTATTTAATTAATATTGCACTCAAGCATGGTGTTCCAGTAATCGTCTGACTCAGTTTGAGGGAGTTAGAGAGCATAATAATACCTGTGAAGTATCTTCTAGTATTTAGTACCTACCTAATAACTGAATAGTAGTATTTAAAATTTTCGTAGTATTCTGAGTGTTGGCTTAGGTATTTGGTCAAAATTGTATATCACATGAGCTATAAATATGGATCTTTTTAGGGTCAACTGTTTCCATTGTAGTAAAGACATACACACTCAGACCTTTGTATGGACTATCACACGGAGATCTGTGTTGGGAAATGTTTTACCTGAATTCAACATTTGTACAAATCTGACCTTACTTAAGGTGAAACTTAAGGCTGTCAATTCGATTCCTGAGTACTGAGAGTAAGTTAATTGTTGACCTGTCAAAAAAATCTTAGTCAAATAGTTCGGTCTCCATAACAGGTTTGATCGCTATAACACAGAACCCTAATAGCGATTTCTAATTACTTTTACATTAAACTTTGTTTACCTTTCTGTAGCCTCTAGTTTTATAATAAAAAGAAAGTTATTACATAATAATAATCAGCTTACTGCTAGTCCAACAGTTGTTTGAAATTAACATAAAAATTCTAACGTTCTTTACTACGGATGACAATGTTTGTTCAAGTGGTTATTTCCTTTAATGCAACCAGTTTATACCTATGACACGTAGTTATAGTCTTTATGTATGTGTTACAGTTAAAGAATATCATGTGTTGGATCTTGTAATTATTGTAAAGTGATGTCTGACGCGACTTTTAGTTAAAGATTGAAGGTAGGATTTCTGTTGATAATTGACTGCACGAATGACGTAGTGGTTTAAATGATCGCCTCATCACTGTCCCTACACCGAGTATTGTGAAACCTGTCTGGCACATTCGAAATAAAGAGAAAAATTGTAGGCCATTAAAGTATCGGGTGGCATGAAAATTCTGACTACCATATAATGCCACTTTGGTCCCAGGGAAAATCTTACGCTTCTTTGTTACAGGTTCATTTCATGTGCCAAAAAATATGTCATGTTATTAGGTTTTGTTTGTCCCGTGTGGGATTTGAACTCAGATCACACGGCATCAGTGGCAAAGCGACCACTTAACTGATATGCCGTCCGTGCAGACAATCTAAAAAATCGTAAGTATATCTATAGTAATTTTTATGTTAAGCATTCGATATCGTAGATAAAATGTAATGATAAATTCATTCGAAAATATCCAGTAGATATTTTATGTATTGGCCTGTTATCTGTAATATATGACCGGATATAAATACATATCTATAAGCTGTAGATACCCGTGAGAAGGTTGTTTGAACAAGTTTTCCTCGACTGTCAAACCGTTACAGGTACTATAAGCAGTACGAACCCACTGTTCGTGTCATTAGACATAACTATTACGAAATTCATTCTGATTTTCGGTTATAGTCTCTTAATTGCCATAACCACTTTCATGAAGCAGTTCGAAAAACGGAGTTATGACACTTTGAAAGAGTGGAATCCGAAGAAACTTCGTTGTAAGTAAGATTTTTCTTTCGGCCCAAACTTTCGGATAGACATTTTCAGGATAGACCTACTAAGCAGTTGCTTCGATATTATAAGGATTAGCATAATTTGAAACAAAACTGAGATTGATGCAGTAAATAACGTAAGTATACTCACTAGTTTCAATGCCAAGGTCATTTATCTTTTGCATTTTTGTTTAGTGTCTCTTAAGATTGATCTAGGCGTTAAAAAAATAACAATTACAGAATTCAGTATCATATACTATTACGTTTATGATTACTGCTCCGTTCCCGTTGCTCGTAGCGTGATTTTATATAGCTTATTTTATTTCTCGATGAAGTAGCTTCCTAATTGTAAAAAACATCAAATTGGTGCAGTACTCTTTCCATTACAAACAAACATACAAAACTACAAATCTTTCCTCTTTATAATTTTAGTAAAAAGCTTACTGCTAAAGGCTCATAAATTCATTGTCCCGAGCTTCTAGTATTCTTATTATTATTATTATTTTTGTTAGGCAATTCTTAGCAGCTGCAATAATGGCTTGAAAGCAATGTGTTAGGTGGACGGCAGATACGTAAAATAAAGCTGGCGATGCGATTAATATTGTGTTGCTTACCTCTTTAGAGAATAACGTGCGTGGTAAGTACTGCTACTATGTATGTGACTTCACTGATTATTAATAACTACACATATTGACGGTAGCACGATACCTATGCTCGCACTGTCGCTATTACGACATCACGTACACGCCAAATATCGCCGAGATCAGCTACTCTGATGTCATAGCTATATCATGACAACATGAAGCCTATCGCACTTGAATTCACCAGTAGAGGTGCTAGTGGATAGTAATCTCACTCTAATCTCTATAATAAGGGGAGGTTGAGGTAAAGAGAACCGTCTTGTATGGGGGACAAGTTGGAAAAGTGACTAGCTATAAGCAGCAAATTACAGTTCACAAACCATTTACAATAGCACAAGCAATAGATATGAATTTAGCAGTTATAAACGGAGTAAAGTTTGTCGAGTTATAAAAATTATATGGTCTATATAAAAGTATATGTATATCTGGTAACTAGCGTAGATGAGAGAATTGCAGTATATAAAACATTAACCATTTACTTAGTCCAGAGAAATTTTGTGAACATGGTCAAGGAACTGCTTAAATAAATTGATCCACTTGTTAGCGTGGCGCCATTCTAATTTGACGCTTATTGACGGACATTTTTGGATTAATGGACATATTCATACAATACGATGCTATTTCATCGAGTCCGAGAACAGCAGTCGCATTCAATATCGTGTACAACCGAGTCGTTTAAAAATTGAGACCCACAAATAATTGTTTCGAGCTTTGGCGTTCTTTGAGTCCGTTGTCCAAATGTTTGGCAATAGTAGTAGTAGTAGTAGTAATAGTAGTAGTGTGGCAATTAAATCTAAAAAAAATGCACTGTATGGTTGGCATAGTGGTTTAAGAAGTCGCCTCGTCCCTGTCATTGTATCAAGTACTGTGGAATCGAAACCCACACAGGACAAACATTTGTGTGATTCTCAAATGTTGGTTCCGATTCTGTATGTTCTTTGTGTCCGTTGGTTGAATATTTGTAAAGTGCCCCGCGACACAGGAATGATTTCTAGAGCGGGAGTAGCCTTTTAAAAGAAAAAGAAACAAAGCTGGCTGGATATTTTACAAAGTTATGCGCACGAGTGTACGTCAGAAACTAGTTAAGCATATGAGTAATCTCGCGCAGCTTTTTATCAGCGATAAATTAATGTCATGACGTCATCGCACTTGTGACAAAATTGACAACTAAAGACTCGTGTCTAGGTTATATAAAATGACAACAATTATGATAGATGATGTGAAACAAGGTCCGCCTACACAAATTGTAGACAAAGTCAAAAAACCTTTATTTCCATAAAAATGTGCAAACAATTCTTGGACACGTCAATTAACTATATAAAATATATTAATAAAAATAGAATAGTAAAAAAGAAATAAAATAAAATGGAAATAAAAATTTAGCATTGAAAGAAGCCTGGAGAACAACTGAAGGCGAAGGGGTTAAAAAGGTTCTTAGTATTATTCTAGCCTGCAATTTATTATCCTGGTATCATACGACGTACGTTTGTCCGAGACATATAGACTGCACGAATTGCGTAGCAGTTTAAGTTGTGACCTCGCCATTTATCACGCGCCAAGTGTTCTCGGTTCGATCTTCTCGAGACAAAAATGTGTGCGATACACAAATTATTGTTTCGAGTGCAGATGATCTTTATGTACGTTGTTTAAATGTTCGTAACGTCGCCCGCGACACAGGATTTTCACAGTGCTAAACTTTTTATAAAAATAAAATTATTTGTTCTAAAAATTAAGTCTTTGGTTCATTGAGGTTTTTCATACTCCTGGAAGAAATCAATCGTAGTCTTGTAAGATTTCACACAATTAGACAGTTTACGTGACATTTCATCAGTTAAAGCGACGCAAGTCCAATGCATAAGGTATTGGTAGATATTGTGATTGAGATGTAAGTTATGAGTTTCACCTTGGAAGTCCACGGGCACCATCTAATACAAGTTTTAATTATAGCCATTGCAAAAAATTTAGAAAATATTTTTTATTTATGCAAGCCATGAACACTAGAAAATATTTTCTAGTGTTTATGTTCTTTTATTGAATGCTTCTTTTATTGGTTGGATTTAACTACGTAATATGAAGCCTAATTACTGAACCCAATTACAGAATCTGAACTATAGCTCTAAATTTCCAGTCAGGAAAACCTGACCCGAGCACTGAACCTGATACCATCACATGTAGCGTAAGGCCTTACAGTTTTCCCACTTTACCATAGAAACAGTCACGCAATTAGACCTTCAAATATTTCAATCAAGTTTGACAACAAGCTGCCAAGAACATTCTCTGACATCACCATTATAATAATAATAATAACATTTATTTCTCGCCATAGTAACATAAAGAACATTTATAAACAATATACACATAAAAATATACTATGGGAGGTTGATAGCTGAACTAGGATGGTTCCTGTATCTCAGATTACCAACCTGAGATAACCAACTATCACATAATTTATATATATTCATAGAAATATCTGCTCTTAGTGTTATTTCCTAGAATTTCTAGACACAAAGGTAAAGAGACCACATCGCTAAACGCCTTTTCATAATTCAGCGAAGAGGTTACACCTAACAACTTAGCACTAGACTTAACGTATTCCTAGTATTATTACAATACGGAAATCTATGCATATTTCTTAAGTATCTTCATTCTGAAGCGAACTGATGCAATTCGGTCGAAATGTTGGGACGATTAAGTTAAAATTTGACACAGTTTAAGCCTAGTCTTAAACTACGTCAAATATTGAATGGTATGTAGCGACTGCGTGCAATCTGTTCGAAGTGTTGTATACAATGTTAGCTAGCTATTCTATGACAAATTTGAGCATATGTACATAAAAACTACAATTTGTAATAAGCCTAGTCGAAAAACACGAAAATTGTATGTTTAAATATACCTTATTGAAGTGAAAACTTCTTTAGCGGCGTAGTGCACTTTTTTGTGATGGGTAAAAAATGTTAAACTCGCGTCAGGACACGTGACCTGATCGAAAATTCGTAAGACGGAGGGAGAATTGTCAAACATGCGTCAGGACACGTGACCTGATCAAAAATTCGTAAGCCGGAGGGAGAATTGTCATGTTTGTGTACGATAGCGCAATAAATGAATATTGTATTTTACCACATAAATGATAGTACTTTTATACTGATAATTAAAGCAATTCGTGCAAAATTATTCCCTAACCATTCCAAAATATCAAAAATGCACAACGTTAATATTCAAGTTTTCACTTCTGCCGGCACTCCCGGAGTGCAAGTTTTTTTAGTTACGTAATAGCTGTGTACTTTCAAATACGAATTATTATTTAATGAATAAATAAATAAAAATTTGCTTTGTAAGGGAATTTTCAGCTATTATTCATCCATATTTTTCTAAGTGACAGTCTAAATAGGATCAAAGACACAAGCGTGTCTGCCAATTGATAGAACTGGATGGATTTGAGTTTATTTGTTTCGCTGAACACCCTTGTTACTAAGTAGTATATTTTTATGCGTAATTTATGATAAAAGTATATAGTTACTAATAATAAGTTAGCCTGTACATAACTGAATGGTGAGGCAGAAGTGACGCCTAGGTATAGGTATTTCATCAACTAAAAGTAAGTACTTTGCTGGGCAAGCGTATAAACATCTACCTAGGGAGAATTCAAATAATCAGGAAATCAGGTTTCCTGATTATTTGAATTCTCTATATTCTATTAAACCAACTACACTTAAATAGAACAATAGACCACGATACGGTTAAAGCATTAAAATGTTACTATATAATTTCGTTATATCGAATGATGCTGATTAGTCTCGTATAAGTACTTCGCAAAAGAAAATATTCAGAACTAATTGCTAAACTTTGCTAGTTTAAAAGACATATTGAAAGAAAGGAGTATCAGCTAAAAAATAACCATGACCATCATAAATCCCAAAAAACTAACATGACTAAACCCCTCACAAAGACGGAATCAACCGTTACCCGAACAAAGAAAGTGTTTATTATTTCAATATACCATGACATAATATCATACGTATTCAAATAAAAATGTTATAACAAAACCAAAACATAGGCATGCTTCAAAAAAACCTTACTCAAGTGATTCACTATAAAACATAAATGGACCATGATAACTTTACAATTGAAAAACTGGCTTAGCAATCTAACTTGTACCTTATTGAGTATCAATTAAAGTTGTATATTGCGATTAGCACGAGTTGTTTGGGTGTAAAGTGTTGTTGGTGTTGACGCGATGACTTGTAAAGTTGTTGAATGGTCGTTATCAAAGAGCCTGAGGTGGGTAGCGCAGTAGCCTGCCTCCTAACAAGATGAATGCCACGACACACAGAATGAAAGAGGTTAAATAAAAATATATCGCCCACACACTAAGGGTAGGTTTCCATTTTAAACAGAGATTACGTTATTAATAAATTTTAAACTATTCGACCGAAATTGTCTTGAGCAATGACTTTGTTAAAGGATAGTATACAGATACCAAATGTGAGATAAATTATTAGTCAAAGTTTGGTAATATTTGCAATGAATATAATTATATTTAATCGATTATATTTACCTCAATATAATATAGTACCTGATAATCCAATATTTGGATGATTCAAATATTAGTAATATATATTACTAATTCACGATGTTTAATGGCACTTACGTAGTAAGATAATTGATTTGTACTATACTTATATATTGGACTATTCCTATTCGTCAGCTTAACATATAATTGCCGAAATATATGTACATGTTATCTATGTATTTTAAAATAAAATTGGGATTACTGGCTGGCAATATTATAACTTAGTTTACATTTGTATCTAACATGCAGCAAACATAAAACCATACAAGCTTATAAAAGTAAATAAAATTAATATTAAAAAGTTATTCTAGAGCGCTCCAGAAGAAAGTCACCGACGCGACTGCTCTATTTAAAAATGATTAAAATTGAAGAGTCTATTTCCAAAGATTTAAAAGCATCTTTGATGAAATATTAATAAAAAGAAAAACATACATATAACGAAAATATACGGATCACCTTTTGTTAGTGATCGATGCTTTGCTTTATATTTATAATTCAATAATCATTATTAAGCGTAAACCGCGGCAGAAAAGCTAGTACACAGCCAGAGAAATCACTCATACCTTATTCACATTGCACATATTTTATAAAATAAATATAAAAAAGTTACATATCTAATCAAGATCAATATATATGCATGATCACTACTTACTACCCAACTATAAAGGAAAACCTACTAACCTTATAACAAAGCTCACAATATTGACGTACAACAACGGATACCTGCCTTCAAGTCTTTGTTCAACAGTGGGTCAGCAGTGCTGTGGTCAGTTTTATGACTGCAGTATACCACCCGCAGCGTGCAACCTTCGAGTTCGGGCGCTAAACATCTTCAACAATACGAACGACATTGAATGAAAGAATAGATGTGTTGTTGGTTTATTGTTAAATTAAGGTTTTATAATAATTATAGGACGCAGATTGACGCAATCGCGCTAAATTTTAAATGATATCCATTATTAATTGCACCAATCCTTTACACTTTTAACACGTTCCCTGTCCTATGTATCAGATATGATAGGTACATGATAATAGATTTTCTAATGTGTCAATCACGGAACAGCAAAAGATTTAATGTATATACTAATGTTAAGACTATATTTAAAGAATGTATCCTAATATTTAAAGCGATTGACAGGCGCATTAGACTTTAATTTAGTTTAAAATGTTAGGTACCTAGAACCTTACTTAAATAACTATATTATATTGTAGGTATGTAGTCTTAAAATTTCTCTACATTGCTGTAGCATCACTTTATTGCAATTAGCATTGCAATGTTACAATGTTACTGTAATGGAAATATAGGTATTTGACGGCTTCGATGGCGTAGTGGTTAGTGTAACCGACTGCCACGCCTGAGGTCGCGGGTTCGATTCCCGCACAAGTCGAAACATTTGTGTGTATATGTATGTGTTTATGTATGTATTTACAAAAAAAAAGGTATATAAGTATGTTTATCCATTGTCTAGTACTCATATTACAAGCTCTGCTTAGTTTGGGCCAGATGGTGTTGTGTGTATGTGGTAGAATATTATTATATTATTATTATATAGGTAATGTAAGACACATTAAATCAGTGCTTAAATATTTTATTTGGTAAATAAATGTTTTTATGCGTATATCTAATGTGCGGTATCAATTAGAAGTATAATTTATTATAGAGGATGTTTATCATCTTGATATACAGCTGATTGTATGTAAATATATTAAGCCTGGTGCCAAAAACTAAACAAGATTTTAAATCAGAGCTAATTCCTAAATAGTTATAGTAGGTACGTAATATCACATGTAAATCATTCAGAAATAAAGCATTATCATGTGAGATGTACATTGACTCAAGACTCTAAAATAAAATTACTACATTTTTAACACCCTTTTATATCAACTCTGATATAACAAAGCCTCAGATTTAAAAATGAGAAAGACATTTGCAATCATATTGGTACATGTAACATATTGAACACATTCGGTGAATGAACGCGCAACATAGTTTCATTCATACATTCATTTCATCGTTTTTATTTCCAAGTATTTTCGCCGATTTCTTAAACAAATTAACACTGTCGTCCACGTGTTAACCCTTTTGTGTACTTTTATGGTTTTATTGGGGCCCGTTCGTGAGATAACCCGTCAGTGCTGAGACTTGCGCAAGCCGACAAAAGTGAAAATATCCGGCAGTAAAAGTTGCGATAAGTACTCTTTTTTATTAATTTTATTGCGACAAACCTTGTATTGTTTGTTAAGAAGGAAGCTTTAGAAGCTTTTTAGTAGAGCATCGATTCTAGATGGTTTATATTGTTTTGTAAGTGGGTGAGAAGATTTTGTTATAGTTTATAATAAAGTAATTGTTAAATTGGTCTTTGTTTGTTTATTCTATTTGGGATCATAATTATTTGAACAAAGAATGCTTGGCAATTCATTATCAAAATTAATATAATTTTTATGCCATGCCACATATTTCATGCCATGTTGTCCAAGGCTTCTTGTGATTGCCAAATGATTTGACGACATTAAGATTATTAAAAAAAAATTGTCATATATTTTAAATATGATCGTTATTAACAGTCTGGAGTCTTTTATAACGTTAAATAAGTGTAACAGTTCTATAAGATCACGTCATATAATAAAATAGTCATAATGAATATTGTATCAATGAAAAAAATTTGTTGTCTGTTCGATACCATCTCAAAATGATGGCCATGCCGAGTTACACCTATTCATCTACAGCGGCAGGCTGTGATAACTAAGGTATATAGAAATATGATCATGATGCACATTGTGTGCCATTTGGAGTGGCGTCATTGTAAATAAAAGAAAACAATTGTAATTTGTAAATACTTAATTTTATTAATTCTGAAACTAACAGATGATATATAAGTATCCTATCTAGATTCGAGTAATACGACGTAAATATGTATTTATGACTACAAGAATTAATTTAGCACAACTATTTTATATAATTGTATACTCTTGACAAACGGGTGAGACAAGGCCATATTATAAGTTCTTAAACAATATTAAAAATACTTAACTAAAGATAGAAACTTAAATTGAGCAATATTATTAATATGGACTCAGTTTCGATTTAAACGAAATTTCATAAAAAACTTGTTTAAAAACATTTTCAGAAATGTATAACGCGTTTATATTTATATAAAGCAAAACTGATTTAAATCCATTGTGATACAACTAAATAATTATTTGCAAGAGATATACCTGTATAAACAAAAATAAAATAAATATGTAGCTTTTCAATGGGAAAGAAAATAATCAGTTTATTTTAGGCATATAAAGCAAATTGTCAGGAAAGAAAGTTATAGATATGTGTATATAAACATAATATACACATGTTTTACAAGTATAGTTTGAATTTGGAAAATATACAATTGTATTTAGAAAAGTATATAACAATAATTTCAATGAAGCTTCATTCTTGATATTTATGTATAAGAATACCAATATAACGAAATCTTGTTAACTGATTATGTAGACATATACATAATTATTGTGTATATGATGCTTGACGCAGTTAGAAGGCTTCATCTTTGAATATGTAAGCTAAGGTTACGCTCAAGGTATCCGAACTAAATCGGAGGCTTCAAGGCAAGCATGATTATGTCAATTTTAGCAGCCTCCGAACACGGCGTTAAAATTTCATTATCGACAAAATCCTTGTCACTTTATCGTGATGGATTATATTCTGATTGAAATTAACTGCAACATATTGTAGATATAGCAGTCTAATTTGCTGCATATAGGTATATTCTTACTCGAATATTAACGATTTTGTTTTTTAACGCTGTGTAGTACAAAAGTATAGGTAGACATAAAAATCTAATAATATTTTTTATATTATGCAGTAGGTATACAATTATAAATATTTATTTACAGAATTTATAAAATGAAAATAGCTTTCACCGTTAAAAAAATTAATATATGAAGGTACTTAAATACGATTAATCGATATTTATGCTGTTATGTAATATGGTAACAAAAATTAATGTAAAGAAATGATGATTAAATAACCAAATTTAACCCTGTTACCGCATTAAGGTACAAAATTAAATTTTATCGATATAAAGAAAATATATTTATATAACTACGGGAGAGTCTAGCCAAAATGACAATTTATGATTACAATAGAATATAACTAATGAATTCATAAATAGACAATTTTGTATATTGTGTAGGCTAGGCCCCCTAGCCCGTTATCTTAGCTAGGCCCCCTAAAATATACAAAACAGCACTCACCTCACCCGCTTGCCAATCGCTGCACTAAATGCTAAATTGACGCTTGCATATAAATATATATTCAAATGGAATGTGCGGAAGCCGAGATAGGTACCTATTTTACACCAAACACCTTTATTTAGAGTCATTAGATATTTACCTTACGATGTATATATACAAAATCTTATCTACACTAATCGCGATGGTCAATGACAGAACTTAAATTCCATTTCGCCTAGCTAAGTTTATATTTATATATTTTATGTTAATTTTTTTACACGATTTGTTACACAAACGACATTGCACAGTTCAACCGTTCACGATATGACGTCACATGGTACGGCCCGTCGTATACCAACACTATATACTTGTTCATCTTAGTAATAGATTTGTATTATTTTTATACGCATTTTGTATTTGTATCATTAAATGTACTAGTATACGATTTTTGTATTCTTTGCCGAATCACTTTGTATTTATCTAGCTGTAGGCAAAAATATTAAACGTTGTAAAAAACGTTGTCTTTTAATTAACATTAGAAATCATATTTTGTGCCTTTTATTACATAGTGTTTAATTGAATAAATGTAATGTAAAAGACATCAACGCGCGATACAAACAATTTATCTAACATGAATAGATAAACAAAGCGATAAGCTTGTATCGATCGCATTTCTTTCACCACTTTATCTAATGGCACATCATTACTGATTTAGGCGGGCAAAGCTTCTGATTTTACTTACGTTTACTTTAATTACAACCAGAACGGTTCCAATAAGAGTTGGTATACAAGGGGAAGTCGATTATAATGACTATAAAGGACACTTTCTCAGAAGTTCCACAAACAATTTTAGGCCTAATGTCGCGCGGCCGTCGCCCGCCCCTAGACACAACCCACAGCGTCCACCGTGCACTAAACATCTATGTCCTACTAATAAAACGCACACAAAATGGACTCGTTTAAAAATAATCGCAAATATTTACACAATATACAAGTATACTCGGTCGGGGGCGAGCGCCGAACGCGACGCGATTAATATCACCAGAACACGAAACGCTCACTTGGAGTCCAATATCAGCATGAGATTTGACATGTACATCAGCTGTAGCGGCGCTGGGTCCAGGGGACTCAGGCGGCTATGGCGCAGCGGGCTCATCGTGCGGCACGCACCAGGCGGGCGCGCGCCGGGCCGCCTACGCCAGGGGGTACTGTCACAAGGGCGGCTGCGCGTGCGCGTGGTGATGGTGGTACAGCGGCGACTGGTAGTAGTTGTCCGCCGGCGAGTGCCCGTAGCCATAGTTCACGTCGTACATCTTCAGGTCCGTTTTCGTGTCGGCGCCCGGCAGCAGCCGCGTGATGCTGAACGGGTGCTGCGCGGGCGCGTAGCCCGTCGGCTCTTGCTTCAGCTGCGCGTAGTGCTCGAGCGCTAGCGGCGTGTGCTCCGGCAGGCATAACTCCGGCGCTGCGTGCAACTGCGCTAACAACTCATCACGCATCTCTTTGTCTTCTCCAGGCGCGGCACCTCCACCACCCACACTCTTCTCGTGCCCGTGGTCACTACGCTTCTCGTGTGAACCTCCATGGTGACCGTGACCATGCTGTGCCTTCTGCGCTTGTCGAATAGACTCCTTTTTCTCATCTTTGAACCGTTTTTGCCGCCGGAGAAAACAACCATTCTCAAACATATTACCACTATCAGGGTGTAGCGTCCAGAACGAACCTTTGCCAGGCTTGTCCGGCGTTCGCGGGACTTTCACGAAGCAGTCGTTGAACGACAGCGAATGTCGGATGGAGTTCTGCCAGCGCTGTTGGTTCTGTCTGTAGAACGGGAACAGATCCATGATGAACTGGTATATCTCGGAGAGCGTGAGCATGCGCGTCGGGTTGTTCTGGATGGCCATCGTGATGAGCGATATGTAGGAGTACGGAGGCTTGGCGTGTGTGTAGGAGCGTCGGTAGGTCTTATCGTTGCGCGCGCGCTGCAGGGCCGAGGTCGGCGAGGCAGCCTCTTGCTCGCGCGGCAGCGAGCCGTAGGGCACGGTGGCACCGCCGCCCATGCACGACGCCATGGTGCTGGGCGGCGAGTACCCAACGCCCGGGGAGCCCATGCACGAGCTTCCCGCGACCATGTTGTTGGAGTAGAGATTCGGGTACGGCTGAGCTGGCATGCAGCCCATGCCATTGACGTACGGGGGCGCGAGGCCCGGCGATAGCGAAGACAGCGACGCAGACGTCGGCACGTCGCCGTACGAGAGCTTCTGCGAGATCATGGCTAGCGCATCACCCGCGCGTGCACGCCGGCCAGGGGCAAACACTCGCACTGATTGAAAGAGTAAATAGAGGCCGGGGGCCCGAGCTCCCCTCCACCGCGGAGGCTATTGGCGCGCGGCGGGGCGGGGCCGGCGCAGGCCCGCCCGGCGGCACCGCGCCCCGCGCCCCGCGCACCTCACCCCGCCACCCGGGCCCCGCGCTCGTTGCGCGCGCCTCGCACCAACCGCCGCTAATAATACCGCAGCTCGGAACGATAAAACCATGGAATTATCATAAGTGTTTCGGCAGGAATGTGTGCTTGTGACGACTGTAGAAACTTACCGTACAAGGCTCTACAAGTATTCACACACGGTTGGTGATATCTGAATTCTGAGAAATTGTTTTTCAGAGATAAGTAACGCCCGTGAATTATTGATTGTACCTTCAGAGCTTGCGATGAAATAAGCGTTTTCTTGTCGACAATATAGCCATTGAACGAAGTGCCTCATATTTTGCCTTATCTATCATATATCATTTTCTTTTACTCTTTTTTGCCGACACTCAACGGGTTAAGCCTAATTGTGTAATAAACTTGTCATGATGACTATTTTTAAAATATTCTTATAGAGTCAGTCAACAACAGTAACAAGGTGATGTCTGTTACGTTAGTTCAAAATTAACAGGAAAGATACCAAATAATTCTGTAAAATAATTCATGTGTAATCGGTAAAATATAAAAGCGATGTAAGATAAAATTTTGGTAGAGATGGTAGCGACGAGACAATATTTTCATTTTTAAACATAATAGTGTTACCTATATACCTGTGACTATAAAAGTCTAATACAATTACTTATGACGGCATGACTAAAATGTTAAGGCCACGATATTGAAAAATTCAGCTTTGGTTTTTAACTCATCGCTAAGGTAACCGGCAGGTTATATTTTCATTGTGACACGAATTGGCTGCTCGCGTTTGGTTAGAAAATATATTTTAACTGGTCATTTCAGTTTAGATACCTCTTATTATAATATAAAACTTAAATAAACAAGTTACTTTAAAATCAAACAAAAGTTTGACCTTCTAAATTTAATCAAATTGCACCTATTTTTATATATTATTTCTCTTTTTACAGAATAACGAAATATTTATACTTTCGCAGCCATTTAGGTGAATCTAATATATTTCTTTATTTCGTTTATCTAACGGCAGTTGCAATAATTGTAACTACGATTAATTAATTAAATTAAATTAAGCGTCGGCATTTAAATAGTTATGTTTTCCCATAAATAGTTATTTATATCAATCTTAGTTATTATATTAATATACCTAATTAATATCTTAAGAAATATAACCTTTCTATATTATCGTGTCGTTTCACCAGGGGATAACAAAGTACCGTAAAATAAAATTTACAAATCCATTTAAATGAGTTATAGTCATATTTAAATTAATTAAATAAGGTTTAAAAACAAAACGGTTTTGTTAAGAAATAGTTTAGTTTTTATTTCGTATTATTATCTAGTTACATATTGATAATATAATAATTAGGTATATTGATATACATTATGACAGCAACATACATTTAAATTATTAAATTTAAATGTATGTTGCTGTTTAAATATACTTAGCTAAATATTGGTAAATTATAGTATAAAATCTTTTAATTTTAGTAGTTTAGGTAGTTTTTTATTTTCATTATTTTAATATTTTTCTGCTATACTATATATATATAGTAACGATTAAATTTTATTCTATATAAGTTTGAAAATATTAGCTTATTATTATTAGGTATCTTTTTGGACATGTATATAATAATTTCTATAAGTAGTGTATAGGTAGATAGACAACATATAACAGAAAGTGAATAAAATATGTTCATACACTTATTATAACAATGACAATATATAACTAATACTGTTTTCAACGACGATATATGGTTTTAGTATCGTCGGTATGTACTTGCTCGGGTTAAAATTTTCTTTCGAATTTTCTTGATATGAGTAGGCTTTTTAAGGCAAAATATAGCGTAAATAGATATAATATAAAGAAATCTTTTACATTTATATTTGTACAAGGATTAATATAATATAATATTCTACCACATACACACAACACCATCTAGCCCAAACTAAGCAGAGCTTGTACTATGGGTACTAGACAATGGATAAACATACATATATACTTTTTGTTTGTAAATACATACATATTATACATAGAAACACCCAGACCAAGACAAACATCCATGTTCATGCACACAAGTGTTTGACTTGTGCGGGAATCGAACCCGCAACCTCAGGCGTGGCAGTCGGTTACACTAACCACTACGCCATCGAGGCCGAGTAAAAGTTATGTAGAGATCGCCAATGCAAATGTAAAAATATAACATATACCTAATCTATTTACATACATAATCTCAACCCTCTTTCCCCGAAAGAATAGTCAGCCGCATATAGGTGCACCCACATTTTATCAACTATATTTTATCAACTATATTTTATCAACTATATTTTATCAACTATATTTTATCAACTATATTTTATCAACTATATTTTTACGAGCCACATAACAGAGGCTGGGCCTATTGCCATACTGGTCACAGTTACAGACTCCATGCTATTCATAAATTCTTAATCCAGTTTTGCCTAGGTAAGAATCGAACTAGAGACTGCAGTGTATGCAAACGCTGTAGCCATATTCTCTACAAAAGATAATTACTTATTGTACCACTGAGGCAGCTGTGTGTCGTTTCAATACCAATTTATTATATAGCTAACAGTTACTGACACTAATATAGAAATTCGTATGGTTTAAATGTATGTAATAACATAATCAATTTTTCAACTTTTAAATATCTTCTTTTATACGTTTTTTTAACAATATGTACTCGTCCTACCTTAATCTTATCTTATCTTATGTGGGGGCCAGTCAGTGCAGACCGGCGACACTTCGACCCAGTGGGATCTTATGTGTCGACACTCTCCCAAGAACGACTGCTATAGATGCTCATGACAGCCGGGACCAACGGTTTAACGTGCTTTCCGAGGCACGGAGCAGGCGATAATTGTCAATCAATACGCACATAATTTCGAAAAATCATATAACTTCCGAAAGTCAGAGGTGCGTGACGTGGGTTCGAACCCGAGACCCTCTGCATTGCAGTCTGTTGGTCTCCCCACTGAGCTATCGCTGCTCTTGTCCTACCTTAATAGTATGATTATAAAAATAATGTACCTAAACCATAAAGATACGACAAATTATATTAAGGAGGGATTAAATTTTTTTATTGTTTCTAATATGTTGCTTTTGATCAGTTATGTGACAATAACATTCCATAACCAGATTATTTGCCTGTCTTTAGATTATCTACTCTCATCTAAATATATAAAAGGATAAATTTACTGATTTATGACTATAATCTTTAATGAATCATACAATTTTTGTGAATTCCCGGACTGACATATTATTTCTGTAATACAAGAGCCATCATCAACGCACAGCCCAAACCCCGGGTTCAGGAGACTTGATTTTCACTTGACTTGACAGATCTTTTATACAATGTAGTAGAGCTAAGATAAGATTTTTGTTATTTTAACATCTAAATAGATGTAAAAAGTTTTAATTTTAAAGTTTGATGTATCGAACAAGGCACAGCCCAAACTGCCAAGTCAGGAATCTTAAAATGTTGTTGACAAAGGTTCCTTATAATATCGTCCAAAAATTTTTTTTTCATGATGGCTTATTTAAAGGGGTGGTGTGGGGCTTTGCGTTATAACAGAATTCCACCCGGACGAAGTCGCGAACAACAGCTAGTTTTAGGTATATAAAGTAAAAAATAATAAAATCGCAGATTTTTAGTATGCTTACTGAATTTTTATCTTTAAATCTGATTTTATGACTTTGTTTTGGGATTAAATAGAACCGATTTCGACCTATCACAATAATATAAAGTAAAATTGGTTTGGGCTTTATTATATTTCTCTATGCACTTACATATGTCTAAACTAACAAATCGTAGTTTTTGTAGCAAAACTGATTATCCGGATTTTAAAACAATTAATTTGAGGATTAATTAGAATCTAAGAGAGGGGACCAGGCCAATAATATGTAACTTGTTATTATCACCAAATTGAGAATCTCCTTAAAAGCCTCTGTACAATGGAACCTTTTAAATAGCCCTCTAGCTCACATAACGCAAAATGTGACAATCAAAATTCGTAAAAAATAGTTTAATAATAATTAAACTACTTTTTAGGGTTCCGTACCCAAAGGGTAAAATGGGACCCTATTACTAAGACTCCGCTGTCCGTCCGTCTGTCTGTTCGTCTGTCACCAGGCTATATCTCATGAACCGTGATAGTTAGACAGTTGAAATTTTCACAGATGATGTATTTCTGTTGCCGCTATAAGAACAAACAACAAATACTAAAAAACAAAATAAAATAAATATGGGGGCTCCCATGCAACAAACATGATTTTTTTGCCGTTTTTATAGATAATGGAACGTAACCCTTCGTGCGCGAGTCCGACTCGCACTTGGCCGGTTTTACGGGTTTATTTCTATTAACTAATATTATGTTAATATTTAAAAAATACCTCCATACTATCGCTGTCGCTTCGTCTGTAATTCAGCAGTTATAACTTAATTACAAAAACAAATATGTATCCATCTTACACTTATTCGAAACTACAAAATCACAAACATATTAATTAATAAATCGTGCCACTAATTATCTGTGCGTAGAAACACGACGGTTAATCTGTTCGTGCACAAACAAACACATTAGCGAACGATACGTTATTAGCTAAGTATGTCTTTGACGACAGACTCTACTGTTTATTCTTTAATTACCTTAGGATGTATAATCACGATTGTATACTATATATTTTAATTATTGGTACTTCATCCTGAAGCTACGACGCAGCGGTAGTAAATACGACGGGTGTGCTGTTTTGGGTTTGATGTCCGTATTATTCAAAGATGTGAATATATTTTTATAAAGAGTATGTACATATAACCACAATTCTTTAACCCATTGGCTGTCCCGTGATAGACACAATAGAAAATCTATTGTTATGTATCATATGTGACTCATCGGACAGGGAACCTGTTAAACTAACTTGTACCTAAAATATTATAAAACAGAAAAAAAGAAAACTAAAACCCTCTAATAGGCGTCATAAAATGATTGTCATTTGTCTTCTTTAAAAACAAAAACAATTTAAAGACTGTTTTTGTTTTTAAAAGAGACATTACCGTCGCCGTCACATACCGTCTTTTTGGTGTAAGAAATATTATTATTACTAGGACTAATTCCTGTGTCGCAGGGGACTTAGCAAACATTCAAACGGACACAAAGACACCCAGACTCGGACAATTATTTGTAGATCACACATATTTTTGTCTCATGTGGGGATTGAACCCACAACACTCGGTGCGATGACAGCGGCGAGGTGACCAATTAAACCACTACACCATCCGTGCAATGTAAATTTTGCGCCACTAGTAATTTCTACGTTTGTTTTTAAACAAGGCCATTGCTGCACAAGATATATGTCCTGTATCGCACAGATTTGACGACGACGGACGATTTTGTAATAGGTTTCAATGGAACATTCTACTCAAAAGAAATCTTCTTTATCCGATATCCTGGCGGAATATTTATCCAAGATAAAAAAATCTCTATAAATGCACGTATAAGTTAACGAGGTTCAAAGTTCACGCATTCTGCTGATATCTAATGTGTTTATCCGTGATGTTAGTAACTACTCTCATTGTTTGTTGGTCGTAAAACTAGAGGAAACAGCCGAGGGCTATTAAATATAGTTTTTTTTGTTTTACGACGTTCATTATAGCGTAGTTTATAGCACCTACAGGTATAGAAGTACCTATGTTAGGTATACCTCTTACCTATCTCATGGGTACCTCTTAGCGTGGTATTATAATATCACTAGCTTTTGCCCGCGGCATCGCTCGCGTTAATTTAGAATTTGACAATCAATTCGCGTTGTACTCTGCTTGTAATAATATAATTCAATGATGATCATGGCGCCATCTATTTATCATAAGAATGTTATTATTGTTTTCCTTGGGAATAGTAATTATTTTCGGGATGAAAGGTAGCCTATGTCCGTTTCTGTACACCTGTCAAAGTATATGCAAAATTTCAGGATGATCGGTTCAGTGGTTTAGGCAAGAAAAGGTAACAAACAAACAAACTCATTTTCGCTTTTATAATATTAGTTAGGATTAGGATTAGCATGATAATAGGTGGTAGTATACTTTTTGTAGGTAGGTTTATTGAAATCTACACATATCAACTGTACAGGTGACACAGTGGGTAATGCTATTCAGTGTTGTGGGTTTGTTCCTTACTTGCAGTGTGTGATCCACTAATAGTTGGGCTGGATATGGGCTTTCTTTGAGTACCTACGCTGTTTAAAGTTTGTAGAGTCTCTTGTGCCGCAAGAATTATAAAGTTTAAGAAAGGTTGTTAAATAAAATCTGAGCATGCACAGACGACGTATTAGTTAAAATAGTGATTTCGCCAAAATAAAAGCGCTAATGATCCTTGGTTTGATTCTGGACAAATATGTATGTTTTTGATCCACGCAGAGTAGTAGTGATGCATTTGTGTCCCTGTTCAATATTTTTAATATCGCCTACGGTACTGAATGATTTAATGTTTATCATGAAAATTATCTACATTATATTTAGTACCCCTTTTAAAAATACAATATTAGATCGATACATTCATAAGAATGTATCGATCTAATATTGTCGATCTAATATTGTCTTTTTAAAAGGGGAAAACGTAATAGATTATTCTATTTCGTATTTAAGCCACATGCACGCGGACAACACGTATTTAGTATTTTATTTTAAATAGACATTATCTGAGGACCAACTCTTGTAATAAAACTGTTCAAAATAGAGCTCCGATGAGGACTTTGTTTCATAAATAACAAAGATTGTATTCTCCTTAACTAGAATAAACTAAAATACCTAACTAATATTATAAATGCGAATGTGAGTATGTTTGTTTGTAACGCTTTCACACCTTAATTACTCGACCGATCATCTTGAAATTTCACATACACATTATCTGGATACATAGGGCCTTTTATCCAGAAAACATCCTGTTCCCGGGCGAGCGAAGTCGCTGGCAAAAGCTACAACATAAATTGTATTTCATTTCACATTTCACGTTTATTAGACTTCATCGGAACTCTACTTTGAGTAGTTTTTGTTACGAGACTACGCCCTCAGATCGAAACGTACATAACTGTTTCATCTTTTAACTACATGGGGTATGTGTATATAGATGTCTATATACAAAGTACCCTCATGTGAATCGAGTATGAATAAGTAAATGGAAAGAGATAATGTTTCGTCGCGCGGCCGCAGAGCGTAGACAGACGGACGATGAAGGCAATACATTGGTAGTACATTGGTTTGTTCCACTTTGAGCTCACCAGGACCTCTTTATAATAAAGGTGGGTCGACAAACTAAAATATTGTTTAGGTTTTGTGTTTTCTAGCGCAGTTAAATGTAAAAAATATATGTTTATTTGAAGATAAATGGCCAGTCCCACAACTAACAAGTAAAACTTATCCTAAAGATAAATCGCATGCTGTCTCACTCTTGTTAGGGTAAAGAAGAGAGATGGTGAGACTTTTATCTTATAGATAAATGGAAGATGGGACAAGCCCTTACTGTTTTGAAATATAATTAAAAATATGTTTATTGAAAGGGACAATTAAGCCAAAAGTTAGAAAGTGCTTTATTTTCGTCGTTTCTGTATCATAGATCTTTTATCTAAAATTTGTAAAATACATATACCTACCTTCTATCTACCTATCTTTTGGTCAGGAAAAGGAAATATATTTGCACTTTAGTCTAATATCCTCTGCGTGGAATTTTATATGGAGTAAGGACTCAGAACAAGAATCTATACTAATATTATAAAGCTAGAGAGTTTGTTTGTTTGAACGCGCTAATCTCAGAAACTCCTGGTTCGATTTGAAAAATTATTTTAGTGTTGGGTAGCCTATTTATCGAGAAAGGCTATAGATTACATCACGCTACGACTCACGGGGGCGGCGCAGTAACGATAAACGCGGGTGAAACCGCGAAAACAACTAGTCTTTTATAAATTTGTATGCAAAGCATATGTAAACCTAAATACAAAGTACCATACTAATAAAGGTACAAATCTAATCAATTTGTTTTAATTATTAGGTATATGATAACAAACAGCTACATCATATATACCTATACTTAATTATACCTACACCATTACACTAATATAGTTTGAAAATCCTGTAAAAAGCTAATTTGACTTTCACAAAAGTTGACCAATATTGCATCCCAGGATACCTAATTATTAACGGCATCAAAATACGTTCAATGTTGTGGCATAACGCTATGCTGTTGTATATAGTCAAGAATGACGTACACACTATAAGAATATGTAAATATAGACGCATGGAATAAAACGGATGTATAAATGCCATTACATGCGTACAATGTATTGTACGCATACATTGTACGCATGTAATGGCAGTATAGATGTATCTATATTAAATAAATGTGTATATTATTTCTTACTATACTAAATTTTGCCCGTGGATTCGCTTGCGTTAGTCTAGATTTGTCAATAAACTATCTCTACTATATGTGCTTTTTTATATCCCTGACAATCTGTATGTCGACAACTAACGTTGTCACGGACAAAACAATGTCGACGACTAACGTTGTCGGGGTCACAGAAAAGCCTTTAACCAGAAAAATTTACTGTCTCCGAGTGATAGGAATTTATTGACTATTGAGGACTATGGACAAATCTATATTAATGCGAGCAAAGCCGATGGCAAAATATAGTTCATAATATTAGGAAGGAAGTAGGTATACTTTCTTTTAAAAATCGGTGTCACCTGGACGGTGACAAGAGGAACAGACTCAGACGTGCAACTCGACACCGGATTCGAACTAATGGTGGATGCGTGTCTCGCCCTCGCTACGTGCCCCACTCATATAAGTAATCATATACTTTATATTACAGCGTATTTAATATGTAGAATCAAATTTCTGATAGAATATCATAGGAGTATGGGGTCAATCCCGGTGGTATTGGATACAGGAAGTTTGACTAAAGCCCGGTGCCTGTATTTAAGACACGAGTTGTTTTAGCTACTGACAGAAAAAAAACCTTGAGAGGTGTCAAGGGACACCCGGATGGAAACAAGTTCCTTTCGATTAATTAGTGAAGGAATTGTAATAAAATGTTATTTTTTTTAAGTTATAATAATATTTTTTTTATTATTAACAAATATAATGTAATATAAACTTAATCAGTAGGCTCAATTTTAGTAATAATTGGCTTGTGGACATTAACAATACATACATATTAAGAAATAACCCTAAACTTACAACTATAGCAAAAAGTGTCGTTACAAAAAGTGATCGAAGGATCGAACCCGCAACACTCGACGGTGTAGTACCGAGACGAGATAACATCTTAAAACTACTCGCCATATATACACAGTCAACATATAAACTAACATAGTTTATGTAATTTAATTAGGGGACACAATATTAAAGACGTGCCTACTTACGCGAGCTCACCCGTTAGTTGGCTCCTGTTTAGTGCTGTTTACTTTCAAAGTAACAGGCTTATTTTATACAAGTGGGTGGCAATTTCCAACGAGAAAATATCTTTGGCTTTAAACTGTCTACAATATTTTTTGTAAAACCTTACTAATATTATACATTTGAAAGTAACTCTGTCTGTCTATCTGTCTGTCTGTCTGTTACCTTTTCACGGCTAATTCACTCAACCGATTTAGATGAAATTTAGTACAGATATATTTTAAAACCTGGGGAAGGATATAGGCTACTTTTTATTGATGTAGGTATCTCGCGGGCGGAGCCGCGCGCAAAAGCTAGTAGTTTATATTTATAAAATTTTAAGTGTAGGGTGTGTAAATTAAGAATATATTTTGTTTTGCATATAAAGTGGTGCTTGATCATTTATCCTGAAAGGATAACATCTTATATAATCATTCGTTGTAGATGTTTATAAATATAATATGCTGTCATCCCTCTTTGTACACGTAGTCAATAATCTTTGGACCAATATCAAAACATTTTTTAGTTAAATTTTTTAACAACTGATTTAACCGTTCAAAATATTTCTATCCTTCCAGCTTACGAAAGTAAGGAAGTGCTAGTTGTCAGACAATAATGATGTTCAGCCGTGTTTGGTAGCCGGTACACAGCTTTCTGATAGTTGTGATGTCTATCGATTCGGCTTAAAATGTACTTATTATATTTTAATTCATAACATAACGCATCGACAATCGACAAACCTTGATAAATAATATGAAGATAATTAAACTGATACCTAAGATGCATTAAATTAACGTAAATATCACCTCGAATATAATCTATATATTAATACGTGAAGCGAAAACTTTGGATCCCTTTTTACGAAAATTGGGCGGACGGAGGAGTATGAAATTTCGCACACTTATAGTTTATACAGAGAAGAAGTGACGGAAGCTAATATTTTTTTAAAATATGCATTAGAAATACATTAAATTAATAAAAAAACACTACACGCACACAACCATGCATTTGACACACGCAGTCGACGCGCGTAACTATGGTTACATATATCAATATATAATGACATAAAAAGTGTCATTACAACTTTTGGTCTTAATTTTTTCCGTCTAGCCCCTTTTCGCAACGCGCGATAAGGATCTTCGTTCCAAAAATTACATATATATATATTTCATAGAATCCAAATCCTATCTTTCCTGACTTTAATATTATAAATGCGAATGTGAGTTTGTTTGTTACGCTTTCACTCCTTAGTTACTTGATTGATCACCATAAAATTTCGTGTAGGTACAAGTTGTCGGAGGTACAGAAAAGGACATTAGCTCTGTGTAAAAACTGGCCACGAATCTCTTAATTCGAAAAGGGCTTGGCCATAGCTCAGTGCGGGTTAATAAACAGCCCACATCTTCGAGAACATTTTGTGGAACTCTCAGACATGCATAATTCCTCACGATTATCGCTGGCTGTAAAGGTGAATTCCTTTACCATTACAGCCGACGTTAACTATTTAATACGCACATTGAAAAATCAGAAGTGCATGCCTCGGAATCAAATTATATCGTATTAAACTATACGACCGGTGTCTAACTTTAATTATTTTTCAACAATGTTATATTACACTAGATGTTCCCGCGTTTATCGTTACTGCACCGCTCCTATTGGTCTTAGCGTCATGTTATATAGCCTTCCTCGATAAATAGGCTATCCAACACTTAAATAATTTTTCAAATCGAACCGGTAGTTCCTGTGATTATCGCGTTCAAACAAACAATCAAAAAAACAAACTCTTCAGCTTTATAATATTATAGTATATAGATTTAAGATAACATACCTATATGTTTGGTTGATTGTAAAGGCTGTTATTATTATTATAACCTATGTTTATGTAATAGTAGGTATGTATTGCTAATGCCGTCGCACATAGCGATCTTTGAACTCATTAGCTAAATTGTAGAAGCACAACATTCACGTATGTCGTGTTAATTGGACAGAATGATTCACGACGCTCCTCGTAAAACAACACTGCGCATGTCTTTTAATTAAAACTACATAGTTGAAGTTTTTATACGTCATTGCCTAGACATGGCAAGTATGATAAGGTCAAAAGGGATAATTTTGTTTAAGAAGAATTAGTAATTATTGACTGCCTACATGCCGCAACGGTTGTGAATGCGACATCTGTAATAAGGACTCCGGTTCGAATCCTGGTTGGGCCAACAAAAAGTGTTTTTCTTAAAAGACATCTCGCGCACTATGAATAATTCCTGCGTCGCGGGGGACTTTACTAACATTCAAATAACGGACATAAACACTCAGATTAGCAACAAGCATTTGTGGATCACACAAAGTTTTGTCCCGTGTGGGATTCGAACCCACAACACTCGACGCAGTTGCAATGGCGAGGCGACCACTTAAACCACTACGTCATCAGTGCAGTAAAGTTTCCTTTAAAAAATCTTAATAGCAGCCCGGAGTTAGAAAGTTGACGCTGTTAGACATCCCCGTGCTTCAAAAACCATATAAAGCCGTTGGTCCTACGTCTAGTCCGTCTTCGTCGTGTCGAATTACCATCCCATCGGATCATGAGAGTTAGGAAACAGTGAGTGCACTTGTGTTTGCGCACATACTTGTGCACTATAATGTCTTCTGCGCAGATGGCCAATCTCCATTAAGATTGTATTCGAAATTCGATCTGGTGGATATTACCTATAATAATATTAGACAACGGGTTATAGTCGCGTTAGTAATTATTTAAAGGAAGAAATACCTATTTCTTCACCAATGTTTCGATGGACTTGTATTGATTGTGGTCACTGAGAGTTAGACGAAATGTCTATTATTATCAATAAATTAAGTGTAAAAATAGCTAAAGTCTAAAAAAGAATTTCGCTTCTCTGCGGAAGGCATAGTATCTCTCTAGGGACCGGAGCCATCTTCCTAGCTCTTGAAGCAAATAAGCGTGAGACTGTATATGTGTTCCAGACTTACCGCTGCTACAGCGAATTTCCTAACAGATAAATTTAAAAGACTGCACGGATGGCGTAGTTGTTTATGTGATCAGCTCGCCGCTGCTACAACACCGAGTGTTCCGTTTGGGATTCGAACCCACAATGGATTCAAATCCTACACGGGATAAAAATTTGTGTGATCCACAAATTATTGTTCCGTGTCTTTGTGTCCGTTGTTCGAATGTTTGTAAAGTCTCCTGCGACACAGTATGTATTCCAAGACAGCGATGTCTCTTTTAAAAGAAAAGAAAGAAAAACGAAAATTCTAAGGGCATCATCATCGACTGCTAGCATAGCATAAGCTGATGCAAGAACAGAGTAGAAGTCATCAATTCCTAAAACCTGGTAACCGTCATGATTTATCAGTAACAAACAAATTAATAATTGTACAAACAGAAGTCTAAGACAAGTTGCTCAAACAGAGCTAATTAACTCGTAATCATTTGTCAACAACAAAGTTCATACACAACATTAGTAGGATATGTATATACATATATATCTTTATATATATAAATCTTCTGTGCGTGTGTTTATAATTAAACTCCTAAACGACTGTAGAAATGACAGAGTGTTAGTGGCGCCACAGTCGCCTCTTTTCCTGTTGCCAGTGTAAAGAAATAGCGTCAATTTGGTAGAAATATAAAAGTGGTACAATTTAAGCGCCCGGTTCATAGGTTACTCTCCCCTATATATATATAGGGGAGAGTGACCTATATATATATATATGCTTATACAACTTATATAGTCTCACGCCTGTATTCCTGAAGGAGTATACAGAGGAGTATATTATATCCATATTTCGCCGTCTATGGTTTTAAGTCCTAAGTTAATATTATATTATAGGAGGCGACTCGATTGACGTTAAACGTTAAACCGGGCAGTGCAGCAAAACGACGCAGTGCAGAATAATTCAATAACACATTGCCCGGCCCGGCGGGAATCGCACCAAAGACCTCGTGCTCGTATGGACTACTGTTGCGCCGACAGTGAAGTCTTTAGATTTTACTATGGATTCATGTTATTGTTTATGTCATATTCATTCCCATAGAATATGTAAAGAAGTCAAATATTTAAAGTGAAATCGCGGTCACGCGTTGGGCTAATCGTGATTTCGATTCTCGGGTCGGACAAATTATTAAGTTTTTTGACAAAAATTCTTAGTAACATACGTAATTTGTAAATGTGCCCTGTGGAGGCCAATAGGTGTGGGGCTAAAATTATACTTCGCGAACTGTTAGAGTAATACACCCATGCTTACCCCGTCGGGATCATAGGTGTGAGATGTACGTATATATTATGTATGTCTATGTATGTATATTATTTTTTATAATACAGATCTGCCTAACCTTTTAGATTCTTAGGCTTAAGGCTTAGGCTTAAACCTATATATACAATTATGCCCGGCTACATGCGTCATATCTACCTATTAATATAACTTATTAGAATTAAAAATACACAAAAACACTTTCATTCACAAATTAACCACAGGACTCAGATATAAAAAAACATAGTTATTGTTACCACAGACAATATCGGTCAATCCGTTCATCCTCCGAGAAAAAAACAACAAAGGAATAGACAATGACAGTGATTGCATTAACACTGGCCGTTGATAACGCCAGGTAACGTGAAAAAAAACAACAGTTTTTTTTTGTTATAGTAAAATAAGCTACGTTGGAACAAGGCGGTCACGTAAATATTCAAGTGAATCCTTTTTTGAATGCTACTAATGTCAAATTTGGCGTCTTTTGTAGTTATGATCGAACTAAAATTGACGTGAGAATTTTGTTGCAATGATGCTGTAGTGACTCACGTGATGGGTTTTTATCTGTGGATAAAATTATGCGTGTTTTGGCACGTATTTGAATGTAATTTCCAGCGGTAGACTAATAGTTTAGATGTCGGACTTGTGATCCATTAGATATATCCATTAGGTTACAGATGTAAATGCACTTCTAATACAAGCATTTAGATTAGCTGGGGGCATGTCAATAATATTGATATTTTTTTACAAAAATTGCTGGCAATCTTTTAGAAACATTTAAGTAATAATTGCGGAAGGGCTAGGATACCGAAAGATTGCCAGCTATGTTGTGATCAAACATGATAGGGGATAAATTATCAAGATTGCAACACGTAATAGAGGTCGCCCTTTTAACACGGTACTAATATCTATACCTCTATACTAAAATCATAAGGACGAAATATTTGATTGTTTGTTTGTAAGGATTTAACCCAATAACTACACAACCCATTTTAAGATGCTTTCACCATCAGAAAGGTATCTATATTATCACCGAGTAATATTTTTTTCGTTTGGGTTTGCGGGCGGGGATTTATGTCGGACTCACCCGGAGAAAGATAAAGATGGCATCATACCGACTAAACCTATCACGGTGTTCCTCAACATATCCAGAGTCGGCGGTGCCGCACGAATCACTTTAGCATACAATCGCGATCCCGCCATACTGTTACTAACATAACCTAACTTACTTTCAGGCGAGTGAAGCCGCGGGCAAAAGGTAGTCGAAAATATTTTAATTTTTGTTACGGTATTTAAAAATTATAATATTTTTCTTGTTACTGATTTGGAAAATAAATTTTACAAGCGGCCTATGGTCGTAATGGATGCGATGGTAAGCGATCACTGTAGCCTCTGATCGCCGAACTTGCACTACTAAGGGACCCTTACAAAACAGAACCGCTGCGCTATCAGCGCACGGTAGAAAGATCATATTCAAATAGAAATCGAAAGCTTTACCTAGATATTGAACTGTCACATATCCACGTAGGTACCTTAAACTGTTTCTGATATCTACTACAACATACTGCTAACGCCATCTGTCGTTCAAACACAGAAACCAATGTCAAAAACGTATCTATAGAAGTCTGATATTGTTGCTTGAGATTACCATAATTTACTTAAGGGTAACTTATGTACGTGGTCAGCTAATGACCCCATTTAAAGAATCATGAGGGGAGCTGTAAAACAATATAGACGATGAACAAACCGGCTAAAGACCTGCTTGAATCAATATTACTTTCTTTGACACACATACATAGGCTTACGCCTATATCCTCAAGGTACAGCCAGAGATAATACCTACACGTTTCGTCAACCAACGGTAATATGTTACGAGCCTATTGCGGCCTACCGTTCCAGGCTTTATGCTACTACCGAGATTATCTGTAAGTCCCAAATCTTTGATCCAAAATATCTAATATCTAATTAAAGTTTAAATCGTTTCATCAGTCAGTTAAGGAGCTACTTCATCAAAAGTTCCAAGAAAGTCTATCAACTAAGTACTGTTAACAAGCGTCTGGATAGCTACTAAAGCTTCGTTAATGATGTCTGTAGAGACTTTCATAAGTTTCAATTGCATATCATAAGCTAAGCTGCAATTGAAATTTATGAACACTAGTATATGTATGTACTGAAGTTGCGGCCTAAAGTAAGCTAGACTTTTGCACACTGACTTTTGAACAGCAAATAAAAAATCTTGTTCCCTCTTGATTTGAATAATGCATGTCGCGGATATACATACCTACCTAGTTTTACGCTTATATCCTCGAAAGTATAATAATATCAGCCGTGTATGAAACTGTCCCACTGTTGGGCACGGACCTCTTCTCAGTATGAGAAGGGTTATTAGGCCATAGTCCACCACGCTGGCCTAGTGCGGGTTGGCAGACATCTCATATCTTTGAGAACATTATGGAGAACTTTTAGACATGCAGGTTTCCTTACGATGTTTTCTTTCACCGTTAAAGAAAGCGATAATTAACTATTTAATACGCACATAACTTCGAAAAGTCAGAGATGCATGCCTGGGATCGAACTCGAGACCTCTGTGTGGCAGTCTAACGGTTTCTGACTAGGCTATCGCTGCTGTTCCCGAAAGTATAATCCTTATAACACATGGTTTGGTACGCCAGCTAAGGTTTTACACCAGGGCACGAGCTCATTGCCGTCTACCGAGTATGGAACACCATGCGCAGCAGTCGTGTTCACTGCCACTGCGCCTTCTAGTCAGGCATAACATGGATGAACACTAAAGCACACTAGAAGCATGCTTGTGTTAGATAGATAAACTATTGGAACGAAGTTCCTTATCGCGCGTTGCGAAAGGGGGCTAGACGGAAAAAATTAAGACCAAAAGTTGTAACGACACTTTTTATGTCATTATATATTGATATATGTAACCATAGTTACGCGCTTCGACTGTGTGTGTCAAATGCATGGTTGTGTGCGTGTATTGTTTTTTCATTAATTTAATGTATTTGTAATGCATATTTTAAAAAAATATTAGCATTCGCCACTTCTTCTCTGTATAAACTATGAGTGTGCGAAATTTCATACTCCTCCGTCCGCCCAATTTTCGTAAAAAGGGATCCAAAGTTTTCGCTTCACGTTTTAATATATAGATTATATCCGAGGTGATATTTACGTTAATTTAATGCATCATAGGAATCAGTGTAATTATCTTCATATTATTTATCAAGGTTTGTCGATTGTCGATGCGTTATGTTATCAATTAAAATATAATAAGTACATTTTAAGCCGAATCGATAGACATCACAACTATCAGAAAGCTGTGTACCGGCTACCAAACACGGCTGAACATCATTATTGTCTGACAACTAGCACTTCCTTACTTTCGTAAGCTGGAAGGATAGAAATATTTTGAACGGTTAAATCAGTTGTTAAAAAATGTAACTAAAAAATGTTTTGATATTGGTCCAAAGATTATTGACTACGTGTACAGGGATGACAGCATATTATATTTATAAACATCTACAACGAATGATTAAATAAGATGTTATCCTTTCAGGACAAATGATCAAGCACCACTTTATATGCAAAACAAAATATATTCTTAATTTACACACCCACAACTAAAAATTTTATAAATATAAACTACTAGCTTTTGCGTGCGGCTCCGCCCGCGCGGTACCTACATCAATAAAAAGTAGCCTATATCCTTCCCCAGGTTTTAAACTATATCTGTACTAAATTTCATCAAAATCGGTTGAATGAATTAGCCGTGAAAAGGTAACAGACAGATAGACAGATAGACAGACAAAGTTACTTTCAAATTTATAATATTAGTAAGGATTTACAAAAAATATTGTAGACAGTTTAAAGCCAAAGATATTTTCTCGTTGGAAATTGCCACCCACTTGTATAAAATAAGCCTGTTACTTTGAAAGTAAACAGCACTAAACAGGAGCCAACTAACGGGTGAGCTCGCGTAAGTAGGCACGTCTTTAATATTGTGTCCCCTAATTAAATTACATAAACTATGTTAGTTTATATGTTGACTGTGTATATATGGCGAGTAGTTTTAAGATGTTATCTCGTCTCGTTACTACACCGTCAAGTGTTGCAGGTTCGATCCTTCGAGCACTTTTTGTAACGACACTTTTTGCTATAGTTGTAAGTTTAAGGTTATTTCTTAATATGTATGTATTGTTAATGTCCACAAGCCAATTATTACTAAAATTGAGCCTACTGATTAAGTTTATATTACATTATATTTATTAATAATAAAAATAAACAAATATTATAACTTAAAAAAAATAAAATTTTATTACAATTCCTTCACTAATTAATCGAAAGGAACTTCGTTCCATCCGGGTGTCCCTTGACACCTCTCAAGTTTTTATATACTTATTCTGGATCAAGTATTTTACTAAAAGCTGGGCGTTTGGGCTTTTATAAAGGACTACCATTGGTGGATATAATGCATGTGACTTATATGCATCATATAAACTACTCCAACAATGACGCTGACAACTTAAATACATATATATGGGTGGGTTCCATCACATGTACACCCAACGGCCGCGGCCGTCAGATCTGTAGCATGTAATGTGAATATTCGCCCTCGTTTGTAGTACGAATCTATTAGCAAATCTGCGATTTTGCCATTGTATGTAAAAACAATTATTTGTGTAAATTCAAGCACATAATCGTCCAAAAATTATCACAATATATAATCTTTTACAAGATCACATTCCAAACATCATATCCAAACACAAGATCATTAACCACACATCAATTTTCGTACATACAGGATTAACCCACCGCAGCAGGGGCCACACACGCATAAATACATACCAGTACATAAGCTGAGGTGAAACTTCTCAAAAAGGTCCACGTTCGGACAAACTACATTAACACCATCCACCCACGATGCCATTAGAGCGAGGGCAGACCGCATCGCGACCAAACGACAAAAACCTCACGGAAATTCTTGTGAGAATCACCTAAATACCCCGGTCTTGTTTATTTAACTTAAAAAACAAGTTAGTCGATCATATCTGGCTGTGTGGCTGGTTTAATATGTTTGTCCCAATCTTGAACACGGAACTTACAGCCAAATAAGAAGTTAAAGTATCGCTGCTGAACTCCTGGATATCAGCAACATATGTATGTGTGACAATGTCCTTAAAATTAAAAATTAAAATGAAATATTGTTTATTACAGCGCTTAACAAATGAGAGAAACTTACAAATCTAAAATACGTTATAAAATTAAATAATTAGCCAAGCGCTGGCATAAATAAACAAAAATACTTCTATGGTTTTCACACTAAGCAAGGCTGTATCGTGAAAACCCAAAACAGTAATACAATACAAAAATGTATACAGAAATTAAAAAGAAAACATTTAATTAAACAAATTTAGCTATTTAAACTAGTGACTTTAAGTTTGGGTAGGGACTTCATTTAAGCTAAGTGTTTGTGATACGTGATATTAGACTTTGCCGATCAACAGTTCAATGGCCCCAATCATAACTAGGGCACTTTTGGTGGCATATCTAATACTAATATAATAAAGAGACTCAACAGGTTTAGTTGAATTTCTTGAATTCTAAAATTATTTCAGTAAACAAAAAATAAACTATATCTAACTAACATAGGTTATATTTTGATAAGCGAACTCGCTGCTGAAAATTAATGATAACATAGATATTTAGTAGAATTTTATTTTATATCAGCTCCTGTGCTGTACAGTGTGTCCATCCACGATTTTCAAATATAAAATAATGTAACATTCCACTCAAGTATATAATTTCGCTAATAACTTCAAATAAAATGTTCTAATGATAGATTTATCGTAGAGACATATTTTATTTTTTAACGAGACAACTCCCGCACTAGCGGTAACACCTGTATCGCGAGGGACTTTACAAACGTTTAAAAAAACGGACAAAAAGGACATCCAGTCTCGGTACAAGCATTTGTGGATAACACAAATTTTTGTTCCGTGTGGGATTCGAACCCACAACACTTGGCAGTGGCGAGGCGACCATATAAACCACTACGCCATCCGTGCAGTCAAATCATTTTAAGTAAGTACATACTTGAGTTGATCAGTCATTTATTAAATGTTACTTAGAACAATAAACTTAAGAAGTTCGATTAATTTTGAAGTGGCACCATAGGTACGTGGTTTTCAATTGTCTATTTTGAAAGTGCCTTTCTTATTGACACTTTCCAATCAATCAAATAATCGACAAGCATGCATATCTAACATTACTCTCTATAATATCAACTATTCAAATAGAAAGATTAATCAACCTGATCTTGTATAAAAAGAAAAGCATTTTCTTCATATTATGAAGATTCAGCATCCGTATGTTTGTCCGCAAAATTGGAAAAGTAATCAATGGATTGTCTTGACATTTGTACTTACACCACGTTGTCTTTTTATAAAAGAGTATTTTGTATATAATTTTTATCCAATAGTACCCACGGGGCGAGTAATAGGATACTTTTATTTACGTCTCTAATCATTTATATTAAACTAAGCCACAACGAAGCATGACTGGGTTTAGCTAGTAATTATTATATCTATACTAAATTAATATTATAAAGCTGAAGAGTTTGTTTGTTTGTTTGTTTGAACGCGCTAATCTCAGGAACTATTGGTTCGATTTGAAAAATTATTTTACTGTTGGATAGCCTATTTATCGAGGAAGGCTAGGCTATATAACATCACGCTACGACCCACAGAGGCGACGCAGTAACGATAAACGCGGGTGAAACCGCAGGCAGATCTAGTAAGAAATAAAATGCAATGGTATGCTTTTGTGTTACGTATTTTGTTACTATTTATTATGCAGTAGATTGTGCCGGTGGGTTTGCTCGCGCAAATGTAGGTTATATTAATTAGCTATCTCGGAAACAGTAGGTATTTTTCTGGATGAAAAGCACTCTATGTCCTTTTCTATAGCTGTGAGTTGTCACGGGTACCGAAAAGTACATATGTATTTCCTTTCTTCCTTTGTACAGGTGTATGCAAAATTTCACAATGATCGACCGAGTAGTTAAGGCGTGAAAGCGCAACAAACAAACTTACATTCACATTTATAATATTAGTTAAAATTTTGTCCACTTATGGCAAAGTTTAAAATTTTCTGTTGTATACATTATCGTTTATCACAGATGATGTATTTCAATGTGTAAGATTAACGTAAACGTAAAAAAATATTTTATACAATCCTTACTAATATTATAAATTCGAAAGTAACTCTGTCTGTCTATCTGTCTGTCTGTCTGTCTGTCTGTTACCTTTTCACGGCTAAACCACTTAACCGATTTAGATGAAATTTGGTAGAGATATAGTTTAAAACCTGGGGAAAGACATACGCTACTTTTTATTGATATAGGTACCACGCGGGCGGAGCCGCGCGCAAAAGCTAGTTTACTTATATGATGGGCTGGCTGAATTTGGAGATCAATTACCATTGCCGCGCTATTGAAAATAAGAACTCAAGGGTTTGATTGTCAATCTATTCACTTTAGCACCGTTACAGTGACAGATAAGTAAAACTTATTTAAGAATGTTACATTAAACTACTTACCTCGTTAGCGTGCAATCGTGAAATCTCAAGTTCGAACATTATTTTTATTAAATAATTTTCAGAAACTTTACGAACTGTTAAAATGTACCCAGACTTGTCTCATTATTAAACTATTTTTAATTATTGACCTTTTTAAACAGGTTACAATGATAAAGTGCCACTTTTAACGCCATATATAAATATAAAAATTAAAATAAAGTCTTCGTTCAACCTGTACTGCCAGCGGCATTTTTAAATTTACTCACATTAAAAAGTTGTTGGATTTACCTTACCAGTGCCGTTTTGCAACTTCTGTGACCGCAACCTTCATGCTGTCAAAGTCCTATCACTCAATTAGTAAGCAAAATCCATTAACAAATTAATGACAAACTGTCAGGGCAGGCCCCACACAGTAGCCGTCTTGTATTTACCCACTGCTGGTCGAAGCAGCCACTCGTGCCCACTCATCATTCACACAAGCACCACTTGCTGTGATGACAGAATAATAAAATCATACAATTGCGCTATCATTTGGTAATGTATAAAAAATGTGATTCTTGAATGTAATATACGGTTGTGTAAATACTAATTGTTGTATCGGGGTCATTTCAAATTACGATACGAAAATATTTTAATATTTTTGGGGTTAACAGATACATAGGCTCACATCTGATGGTTTTCTAACCTAACCTCTCCTCACAATGTGTCTACTGTCTAGTCTGTTGAATCTGAAGTGGACAAAAATAAGTTAAGGTTATCTGTGGAAGGCTAACCTCACCACCATTCTTAGTCAGGAAGAGACAGAGAGAATTATCTATGGGCTCAATGGTACATATAAAACAGTATATTTTTTAATAAAGATGAAAAGAAAGAAAATCCGTTTTACTATTTCGTCGAATCATACTAAATTAAAATAATTTTACCACCACCACCATGCCCTTTTCAATTGCCTTCCCTTATCTATTACATTTGATTTCCGTCGACTAGAGCCTGATTCAGTTTAATATAATAATATGCCATAAATTATAATTAGGCATTACAAAATGATTTGAAACCCATCTAATCCATGCTAGACTTACAGACATTTACGTGCCCTTATATAAACGTAGTATGCTACTAGATAAAGATATATTTGTACCGTAGATAATATCTGAAAATAATCAAAAGCTAAATCAGGTTGTAAATTTTCATACTGGTTTGTTAGCATAGATATAGCGATCTTTTCCATCGGGAGTGCAACAGGGTATAATGCTAGAACCCATACTATTTCGACTTATGTTAAACGAAGCCGGTAGCTTCGGTCAAGGTAGACCGTTGGACTGCCGTGTAGAGTTCTCGAGTTCGATCCCAAGGCACGCACCTCTGACATTTCGAAG